>CM049306.1:11773875-13000303 GCA_026874595.1 Sipunculus nudus | reverse complement strand
TTTTTTTGAGACCTTTAAAGATATGGTCGTCCATTAACAATCCACAAATCTGAACCATTGGACCTAGAAACTTCTTACTTGACATCCAGGGAGGTCCATGAAAAATATCCTTGGAAATCTGAAATTAGGTCTCTGTTACCCATATTCTCTGATCTATGGGGCTTAAAAGCTCCCCCTAGAATAATTGAAAATTTGATACCAAAGCAGTGCACAAATAAAAACCATTGGACCCAGAATCTTCTAACTTGACATCCTGAGAGTTCCTCAGAAGTTCTCACTTGAAACCTGAAATGGGGTCACTGTGACCTATATTCTCAGAATTTTGGGGTATGTTTCAGCACCCAAGAAATAATGCAAAATACACACAAATTGCCTGAATCCTCAGGAAAGGCTGGTTGGATTGTCATCAAATTTGGCGTGCTTATGGGTCTTGATGAACTTAAAGCTAATATGCATGAAGGATGATGCCATCTACATTATCTTAATTAGTTGCCTGTGCAAGGACAGATTGTCAACATAGTCCGGTGAGCATCATGACCCATGGGTGGCTTGTTTAACATTTTACTCCCTCACTTTAAAATGGGAGCAACATAACTTGAAAACTAACAGATTTCTTTGACCTTATTAATATCTGCTCATGTTGGTCCAGTCAGACCATCCTCTTGGATGGTCGGAAGCAGACTTGAAAAGACTTGTGCTGCCACCTATGTGGTAGGTCAGAAGATAAGGCTGATTTGTAAGACAGTTTAGCTAAGTCTATTGACATTATTGTATCGCCAGACATAGTCTGGAGATACTATGGTTTAGGCACGGTCGCACCGCCGCCGCCGCCGCCGCAGAGATTTCTTTTGGACACAATAACTCAAAAAACATTTCACGGATCTTTACCAAACTTGGTATATGTATAGATATGGGTGAGAGGACGACGCCTATTTAAAATGAGGTCATGACCTCAACTAGGAGAGTGACCTTGACCTTGAATAGGTTCAATTTTGGGGAAAATCACACAAATTCTTAAATATCTCAAGAAAACTTGCATGGATTGATCCCAAAATCAAGTTGATCGAAGATCATGGATAGGGTTGTCATGTTCCAGAAACTGGTGGCGCCACCTATTATTCTTTACTTGTTTTCATGCCGTTTAATATCCCCAAAATAGCTACTTGACAGTACTGTGAGCATTATAAGTCAAAAACTAATGGACAGATTTCTTTCATATTATGCAAATACATAGATATGGGTTATGGGATGATGTTTATTTAAATTGGGGTAATGACCTTTCCTATGAGAGTGGCCTTGACCTTGAATATTGCCATATATGGTGAAAATCACACAAAATCATTAATTTCTCAATAAGGGATGCATGCATTGGTCCAAAAACCAACTTGACCGAAGATCTTGGATAGTAATGTCATGTACCGGAAACAGGTGGCGCCACCTTTATTCTTTTACTTGTTTTCGTGCCGTTTAATACCCCATCATTGCCACTTAACAGTACATTTATAACCTGTGAGCATTATAAGTCAAAAACTAATGGACAGATTTCTTTCATATTATGCATATACATAGACATTGGTTATGGGATGATGTATATATAAATTGGGGTCATGACCTTTCCTATTAGAGTGGCCTTGACCTTGAATATTGCCATATATGGTGAAAATTACACAAAATCATTAATATCTCAATAAGGGATGCATGCATTGGTCCAAAAATCAACATGTTCGAAGATCTTGGAAAGTATTGTCATGTACCGGAAACAGGTGGCGCCACCTGTTATTCTTTTACTTGTTTTGTGCCGTTTAATACCCCATCATTGCCATTTATCAGTACTGCGAGCATTATAAGTCAAAAACTAATGGACAAATTTCTTTCATATTATGCATATACATGGATATGGGTTATAGGATAATGTTTATTTGAATAGGGGTCATGACCTTTCCAATGAGTGGCCTTGACCTTGAATATTGCCATATATGGTGAAAATCACACAAAATCATTAATTTCTCAATAAGGGATGCATTGATTGGTCCAAAAATCAACTTGAACGAAGATCTTGGATAGTGTTGTCATGAACGAGAAACAGGTGGTGCCACCTGTTATTCTTTTACTTGTTTTCGTGCCGTTTAATACCCCATCATTGCCACTTAACAGTATTATGAGCATTATAATGGACAGATTTCTTGCATATACATAGACATAGGTTAGGGGATGATGTATATTAAAATTTGGATCATGACCTTTTCTATGAGAATGACCTTTTTTATGAGTGTGGTCTGATATTAATTGTTGCTGAAGATGGGGGGCCTATTCTTAAAGGGGGGGGATTAATTGTCTGGCGATACTATGGCACCTGCGGTGCCAAGAAATATCTAGTTTCATATGATGTTTCTAGCTGATATTGTGATTTCCGAGGCTGTAAAATTCCTGTTTATTATCTTGAATATCATTGGTTACACCAAATCTGAAATTGGTACATGAACCTATGACACCTTCAACACTAGAAAACCATGTATTGCAGTATACAAGTTTTAATAAACATTGAATTGCAACTGAATTAAGTTAAATTGTCACCTTTTTTAATTAGCTCCTGGATGACTAGTTACCGGGACCTCATATTCATTAAACTGAAGGCGCTGTGGTTCAACTTGTATGGCCTGTCCTGTGTGACATGTTGACAGCCATAATAGGGGGCAGGGGGGAGGAGGGGAGAGGGCTACTTCCTTTCACACCAGGTAAAATTCTATAATAATATTTTGAAGGAATTAGTATAAAATAATTAGATTATGATCAAAAAGCTTAATTATGCATATTATCAGTCTTAATGATTATTCAGTGCTGGATCGCAAGGAGACCTGCAAAATATAAACAACATTTAACTACAATTATCTGTAAAATATTTATTTTTCCAGTATATATGAAATGACTAATACAAGAAATGACTGACACAGCAGCCTTTTAGTATCACAGATATTTAATAATTCATTATTTACCTAAGTCTTGTTGTAATTTATCATTCAAGTCTTCTGGTGACTCAGTTTTGGCATCCTCAGTTTCTAATGGGGTTTTTTTTACTTTTGGCGAGTTCATGACCTTTGGCTTGACCTTTTCAAATACTTTATCTAGCCTCTTAATAAACAAGTCCACATCCTCTTTTTGCATCCCCACAGCTGCAGCAGCAGTCAGGTAGGTACACGGATAACGGTCATGATGAGCACCGAAGCCTTGAAACTTGTACCCACTGACCTCCTTCTCTTCTCCCTTTGCAACCACTCTGAAACATGTAGGATTGTCACATTTTAACAAATAATTCAAATATACTGCTACATATTTTACCATGAATAATACAGGGACCCTAAGAATACAGCATTTTAACAACTATATCCAAGTTTTATCATATTTCTTACAGTTAATAGTTTGGTATCATATCATTGATTCCTATACATGTGACATCTATCACTCATTGTCATAAACCTAATGTCATTTTCAGTATTTTTCACAAGGTCTTAAAACAGCAATTTTCCGAAAAAATAACTAATTATAGTGACTTAGGATCATTCTCCATGTTTTTTAGCCTTAGCTGTTACCTCTTCCACTGCTGAAATAGCATTTAGTGCAGCTTTTCCAGCATCCCTCACCAGTTGGCATAAAAGTGAATTATGTGTTTTAATTTGTCTAAAATCTTACTGTTATATGCAAGGAATTTGCTTAACTGATGTGACATGAAAATACAATTTCTAAGTTAACAATATGACCAAAAAGACATTAAAATAAAGAGAATTTATTTGGCCCTGCTAATTTTTTTAAGTTAACAAGTGACCCATGGGTATTGACACTCAGCCGACTGACATGTTGACAATATGTCCTTGCACAGGCAACTAATTAAGGTAATGTAGGTGGCATCATTGTTCATGTATATTAGCTTAAGTTCATCAAGACCCATAAGCACAACAAATTTGATGACAATCCAACCAGCCTGACAATCCTGAGGTATCTGGCAATTTTTGTGTATTTTGCATTTTTCTGGGGTGCTCGAACATACCCCAAAACCCAAAGAATATAGGTCACAGTGACAATTTCAGGTTTCTGGGGAGAACATTTGACGAACTCTCAGGATATCAAGTTAGAAGATTCTGGGCCCAATGATTATAATTTGTGCCCTACTTTGGTTTTAAATTTCCAATTATTCTGAGGGGTGTTTATAAGCCCCATAACTCAGAAAATGTGGGTGACAGAGACCTTAATTCACATTTCCAAGGAGACTTTTCATGGACCTCCCTTTATTTTAAGTTAGAAGATTTCAGGTCCAGTGGTTATGATTTGTGCACTGCTTGGTATCAAATTTTTTATTATGCTGGGGGGTGCTTTTAAGCCCCATAGCTCAGGGAATATGGGTAACAGATACCAAAACTTCAAGTTTCCAAAGATATTTTTCACAGACTTCCCTGGATGTCAAGTAAGTTGATTCTAGGACCAATGGTTACAATTTGTGCCTTGTTAAGAGACGACCTCATCTTTGAAGGTCTCAAACAAGGCCTACAGGCCTAATGCAAACCTGTGCATTGGGAAATACACCAGGTATAATGCTTCAATGCTAGACCATGACTTCTCATGTATAAGAACAATGAAGGTACTAATCATTTTGAATAAGAAACAATTACACAAACATCACGGCTGAAATTCTGGCATGGGTGCACACAACACAACTAGGGACCCATGGGTCTCAATGCTCAGTTGAATTTGTCTATAAGGATATTTTGAAATAAATTTTTCAGAATGACAGTGACCTTAACCAATGACCTTGTAACCAAAAAATCTTAGAACTTAATATCCTTAATTGAACTTGCAGCATTAGGATTATTGTAACAATCTTTTAAAAAGTGACCTTGACCTCTGACCAGATAACCTCAAATTCTACAGGTTTCCTCACTTTGGGCAAGTAAGCCATGCGTGAACGTTGGAAAGTTCAGGATGAAAAGTGTGATTTACAGTGCATCCACAATCTTTTTAAAGATGTGGCTTCTGTGACCTTCAACATAGATCACTGGACCCTGAAAATCAAAATGAATTTACATATGTGGTTGGTCATTATTAAATCAAGTTTGAAGCCAGTCTGTCTATCCAAAGCAGAATTATCATCCATAAACTAATTTGTGAATGGATTGGCCCTGTGACCTTGACCTTTGACCTATGACCCAAAAATCAAACAGAATCTTTCCCTCGTGGCAGGTTAGCAATACCTTGAAGATGGAAGGTTTGTGATGAAAATTTTGGCTTCAAATGCATACACATTCCTTAGTGGTTGGCCATTTATAAGTTAAGTTTGAAACCAATATATCAAACTTAACTGGAGTTATCATCTGGAAACTAATTTGTGTGGATGGACAGATTGACAGACAGACAGACATACAAACAGACAGACTGACAAACAGGGTGATTCGTATAGGGCATCCACTTGTGATCAATAAACACACCAGGTTTTGGGACACCAGATGTGATGACAGCTGAGAAACTGACATGATTGTTTTCATTTTATATTAAATAAATAGAAAAATATTTGTTAAAATAGGAAAACCACCACGTTTCAGGAACTGACAAAACTAGTCATGGTCAATATTCAAGGCAAAATTCATGACAAACCATGCATTAATTATCAAGATATTGGAGGTTTTGTATCAAATTTTTTACTATTCTTGGGGGTACTTTCAAGCCCCATAGCTCGAAGGAAAAAGGTTGCAGTGACCTAATGTCAGGTTTCCAAGGAAATTTTTAATTGACCTCCCTGGATGTTCACTTAGAAGTTTCTAGGACCAGCTGTTATGATTTGTGCCCTGCTAATGGACGGCCGGACGTTCAGACGACGGACAAAGCGCCATTCCTATACCTCAGTTGACTTTCAGTCAGCTGAGCTAAAAATGATTATAGCTGGCACCACCAGTCTTGGTTACAAAAAGGTTTCAATGATATATACATATGCCCAAGTTCAGACTGATATATCAAACCCCTCCTGAGAAATAAGCAGAGACACACACTGTGCAAAAAATTATTGTAGGTGGCACCACCAGTCTTGTATACGACAAGTATACAATAATTAAAATACGATAGGTATAAATATGCCCAATTTCAGGATGATATATCAAATTCCTCTATAGAAATAAGCAGGCACAAAAGTCACACACTGTGCATATGTCATTGTAGGTGGAGACACCTGTCTTGTGAACGAGAAACCCATCAAAGACACATAGGTAAAAAAATTAGGCCAATACATCAAACTTACCTTAAGTCTGATGCATGGGGCTGACCACTCTTAGGTGAGAAAGGCAGTTGCCCCGAGTGAACTGTGACAAATTTGCTAGCTCAGGCTACTGCACTGAGTGAACTCATGACCTGCACCTGGCTAGACTGGGTAAAATTTTGACCTGTACCTGGCTGCACTGAGTGAACTCTTGACCTTTTGCCTAATCTGATACAGTTGGCAGTCTGCCAAAGCTATAAATAGATTGGCTCCACATGCAGCCCTGAGGGGCATGACACCCATGAGGTGCTCACATGGTGCCAATGAGGTGTTCACATGTCACCCATGAGGGGATCACATGCCTTGTGCTTGGCTGCACTGACTGGACTCTTGACCTATATCTGGCTGCACTGAATGAACTCTTGATCTATTGCCAAATTTGAAACAGTTGGCAGTTTCTTAACCTATGTAAATATACAGACACAATCTTGGCCTGTTGGCAAATCTGTTTACACATACTGAAAGACTTTGGCTAAAATGCTTTTTTTTTCAAGCTGAAATATTCATAAAGTTTTTATCAAAATATCTAGAAAAAATAAAAGATTCAGTTCTTTCATTGTTAAAGGTCCCATAATTCTGCCAAAAATCATTCAAGTAAACTTGAACAAAGGCCACCTAAGAATAATTTTTTGTGCCATGTAACAGAATAATTGAAACAATAATTTTGTAGAAGAACAGTTTTGCAGTCCTCAGTTTGAGTTAGACATAATAATGGCCATAAGACCAACTTAAGTTTTTCTGATATGATTGAAAGAACCATGTCCTACTATAATTCTTTTGAAAAATTAAACGATTCAACTTGACAGTTTCATCATAAACATTTTTAGCTGAAAGAGGCTAAAATTATGAGGTTTTTGCCCATAAAAAAACAGGTCAATGTAGGTGGAACATCAAAATCTGCAACTTCAAATATGAGTCATGTGACCAACATTTGCACAATACTTGGTAATGCTAGCTTCTGTCATTTCTGAGATAACTATGTCAGTTTGCTTACTTGGCCAAATGACCATTCAAATTCATTTAACTCCACTGAAATTCATCAAATGCAAACCATTTGAACAAACTTGAGAGTGCTTGCCTCTGGGATCATTTCTGCAAAATATTGAACAATTTGGCTGGACCGTTTAAAAGAAGACTTTTAAAGGTTTTTCAGCTTTTCCCCTATAAAATCTAAGTTAATGCAGATAGCAAAAAACATAAGCTGAATCCCACGACATTTGATATGGGACAGATAACTGCATAAAATCTGGGGATGGTAGCTCCTGCAATTCCTGAGAAATTATGGGTTGATATACAGATGACCAATGACCCCCGTACAAAAAAGGACAATGCAGGTGGCGCCACCAATACCTGAATTTCATATATGACTCATGTGACCAACACTGGCATAAAATTTGGTGATGATAGCTCTGGCCGTTTCTGAGATTGTCATTTTAGTATGCTTTTTTGGACAGATGACTAGGTTCAACTTCCTGTAATTCAGCCAAAATTTACAGAACTTGAACCATTTGAACAAACTTGAGAGAGATGGTATAAAAGATTATTTCTGTGAAATACTGAACAAATTGGCTTGACCATTTCAGAGGAGAAGATTTTTAAAGTTTTTTTTAGCTTTTTCACAATAAAATCTAAGAAAATGCAGATTTTTTTCAGATGGCTAATTTTTTGCATTCAATTTCATGATGCTAGCTCCAGTCGTTTTCGAAATAGTATAGGTTAATGTATACCTGTGATTGTAAACATTACCTGGCATTAGGAATATCTAAAATCATAAATCTACATTTTTTAAAAGTTTTTAAAAAACATTCTTGTCAATATTAACCAAAGATAACCTGAAATCTAAATGTCTGGAGGCATGATGTAACGGATGCTGATAAACTGGTTCCAGGCTAGATGTATCTGCTTCACACAGCTAACATATATGGTAAAATGACTCAATTCAACCTTTATTATTCAGCCAAAATTCATTCCTTGGAACCATAAAAGACAATTATTATAAGAATTATTCAGGGGATTATTCTTGTAAAATATTAAACAAATTGACCTCAGTGGCGTCAGTCAAAAAACGTTTTGCAGGTTTATAACTCATATGGGAAAATAAAGCAAAATGGCTAAGTTAAGCTTCCAATAACTCAGCCAAAAATCACTGAACCAAATCCATTTGAACAAACTTGAATTATCAACATCTAAGGATATTTAATGTGTGAGATTTTAGAATTTGGCCCAGTGGTTTTTGAGAAGAAGATCTTTGTAGCAACTGAGCTAAAATGGGGTGTTATGACATATGACTAAATTCAGCTTCCCATAACTCAGCCAAAAGTCACTGAACTGAGACCATTTGAACAAACTTCAGAATGCACTACCCTAGGATCATTTCTGTGCGATATTAAACAATTTGGCCAAATGGTTTCAGAGAAGAAGTTTTTTGTAGCTGTCAGTATGATATGGACACTGATGACCCCCATTCAAAAAAGGCCAATGCAGGTGGCGCCACCAATACCTGAATTTCAGACATGACTCATGTGACCAACATTGGCATAAAATTTGGTGGTGACAGCTCCAGCCGTTTCTAAGATTGTAATTTTAGTATGCTTTTTTGGACAGATGACTAAGTTCAACTGGCTGTAACTTGGCCAAAAATCACCAAACTTAAACCATTCGAACAAATTTGAGAGAGATTGTTCCAGAGATCATTTCTGTGGAATATTGGACAATTTGGCTGAACAGTTTCGGAGAAGAAGATTTTTAAAGTTTTTTTCTTTTGCTTTTTCTCTATAAAATCTAAGAAAAAGCAGTTAGCCAAAAAAAAAAAGCAAAGTCCGATAGAGTTTTTTAGATGACTAATTTTTTGCAGAAAATTTCTTGATGCTAACTCTTGCCATTTTCAAGATAGTATGGGTTAACGTACAGACGACGGCCGACGGACGCCGGAGGATGCCACACCATCACATAAGCTCACAGGTTCGCTAAAAATAGAGAAAAAATGTGTTAAAACTTTTAAAAAAATCCAGGTGACACAACCAGTCTGCAAGAAATGATAAAACACTCTATGAGGAATATGCATGCAAAGAATCAGGGTGATCAATCCATTAGTTGTTCAAATACTGGAGCTTTTGTGTAAACTTTTTAGTTATTCTGGGAGGTACTTCTAAGCCCCATATCACAAAAATAAAATTAAAAATGCGAAAAAATTGAAAAAAGTCCATGTGGTGCCACTAGTCTGCAGGAACTGATGAAACACTCCATGATGAATATGCATGCACAGAATCAGGGTGATCAATGCATTAGTTATTCAGATACTGGAGCTTTTGAATCAAATTTTTAGTTATTCTGGGAGGTACTTCTAAGCCCAATAGCTCGGAGGATATGGGTAATAGAGATCAAATTTCAGGGTTCCATGGACCCCCAGGATGTCAAGAAAGAAGATTCCAGGTCAAATGGTTATGGTTTGTGCCCTGGTAACAGACGACCACATCTTTGAAGGTCTCAGAAATAGAGAAAAAATGTGTTAAAACTTTAAAAAAAGTCCAGGTGGAGCCACCAGTCTGCAGGAACTGATGGAACACTCCATGATGCAAATGCATGCAAAAATTCATGCCAATCAATGCACTAGTTGTTAAGATACTAGAGCTTTTGTATAAAATTTTTCATTATTCTGGAGGTACTTTGGAGCCCCATAACTCGGACAGTATGGGTGACAGAGACCTCATTTCGGGTTTCCAAGGAGACTTTTTCATGGGCATTTCTCCATGTCAAGATACTTGATTCAGTCAGGTTCTGGGTTCAGTACTAGGTTCAGTCATTGCAATTTGTGCCCTGTTAACAGATGACCACATTTTTAAAGGTCTCAAAAATAGAGAAAAAAGTCATAAAAAATCGAAAAAAATACAGATGGCACCACCAGTCAGCTAAAACTGATGAATCACTCAATGATCAATATCCATACAAAAATTTATGGTGATCAATGCATTAGTTGTTCAGATACTTGAGCTTTTGTATCTAATATTCTATCATTCTAGGGGGTACTTCAGAGCCTCATAGCTCAAACAATATGGATGACAGAGACCTAATTTTAGGTTTCAAAGGAGACTTTTCATAGGCCTCCCAGCATGTCAAGAAAAAAATTCTAGATCCAGTTGTTATGATTTGTCCCATGTTAACAGATGACCACATCTTTTTAGGTCTCAAAAATAGATAAGAAAATCGTAAAAAATCGAAAAAAAATATATGTGGTGCTACCAGACTGCTGAAGCTGATGAACACTCCATGATCAATATCCATGCAAAGAATCATGGTGATTAATGCATTAGTTGTTCAGATACTTGAGCTTTTGTATCAAATTTTTCATTATTCTGAGGGTATTTCAGAGCCGCATAGCTTGAAGAATATGTGTAACAGAGACCTCATTCAAGGTTTCAAAGAAGACTTTTCATGGACCTCTTTGGATGTAAAGTTAGAAGATTCCAGGTCCAGCAGTTACAATTTGTGCCCTGTAAACAGATGACTGCATCTTTTAAGGTCTCAAAAATAGAGAAAAAAATGTAAGAAATAAAAAAAATAGGTGGCGCCACCAGTCTGCAGAAAATGATGAAACACTCCATGATCAATATCCATGCAAAGAATCATGGTGATCAATGCATTAGTTGTTCAGATACTGGAGCTTTTGTATCAAATTTGTCATTATTCTGGCGGGGGGGGGGGGTACTTCAGAGCCCGATAGCTTGAAGAATATGGGCAACAGACCTAATTTAAGGTTTCCAAGGAGACTTTTCATTGACCTCTTTTGATGTAAAGTGAGAAGATTTCAGGTCCAGCGGTTACGATTTGTGCCCTGTAAACAGTTGACTGCCTCTTTTAAGGTCTCAAAAATGGGGAAAAAAATAAATCGTAAAAAATAAAAAAAAAATACAGGTGGCTGAAACTGATGGAGATTTTCTAAGGAGATTTTTCATTAACTCTGGATGTAAAGTTAGAAGATTCCAAGTCTAGGGGTTATGATTTGTGCCCTGTTAACAGACAGACAGCCGGATGGACTATGGACAAAGAGTAATCGCTAAAGCTCAGATGACTTAGTCAGCTGAGCTAAAATTCAAATATCAATTTTGCAAAATTGTAAGATACTTGGTACAGTAATTACTGAAAAATCTTAACTATCCATATCCATTCATATATCACTGATTATTTTAGAATTTTGCAAAAGTGAGTCCCCTGATGCATACTCTCCAAACACAGACCTAATCTTGCCAGTGATGCATTATATGTTTATTTTGTATGATGTTTATTTTGAAGTCTAGCTGATGCAAAAATAATAAAATTAACAGTTTAGCAGCTGATGAAAATAGAAGGTATATGAACAGTCAGATTAATGTATGTAAATCAGACTGATTCTAGCTTTTTCTGTGAAACATTACTTTAAAAAAAATAGACCCTGTGATTAGAAACATTGCCTGAAACATATTTCATATCAGAAAAGGTCACCTGGTGCCTGAGACATATCTTGTGAACAACATGGAACCAAATTCTGTTGGGCTTAGTCCTGCTTTCTCCAGCTGGTTCAAACTCATTGCTACAAGGATATAAATTTCAATATCAAATCAACAACAGGTTTTACTATTCAAAATGAGGTTCAGCCTCTATTTTATCAATTCAGTTTATTTAAAATAAAATCAAATTGTACATGGAAATAGGGTTGTGCCCAAGTTTTCTCTTGCTCTCTTAGATTTAAACTAAAAGGACCTTACTCTAAGTCTTTACAATTGAGATGCCATTAGTACACTATTAACAAGGTAGTTTGTGAATTTCAGCAATATGTATTTTTACTGAGAAATCAATTAGGTATCAATTTCAAACATGAATAAATGTTAACAATTATTATTTTATCAAACCATTGAATAATATACCAAAATTATAAAATACAATATCATGTAACATTAAACAGTAAACCTAAGTTGAATTTAAATGCTTATTTCTTATGCAAATCTCATGAGGAAAGAATCAGATTTTAGCTCCGAGTGTAATATTCTGTATCACTTACCCATGGAGATGGGGTTGTGTGATGTCTGCAGCACAGCCTCGCCATGTTTATGAGCACACTTTGTCAGCTCTGTCAATAAATAGGAAAACATGTCCTTCCTCTCCTTCAGAAGCTTCTTGTACCCAGCACTGCCCAGAGACAGCAATGTGATGAATAAGTCTATAGATGGTGTGGCTGAGGCTCTACCTGTAATATATACATTATAGTCTTATACACATGGCCAAATAACAAGATGTACATTTTAAGTAAAACAATAACCATAATTCATTTGATCTTATTGTTTCCTTATCCTACTGACACTGAGTAACATATTAGTCAATCATTATAATAGGTAATAACAGGTGAAGCCTGAAAGAAAAAAGTGCTTATTATGTACATTATTTGAAGACTTTCTGAGAGAGAAAGATATATATATATATATATATATATATATATATATATATATATATATATATATATATATATATATATATATATATATATATATATAATAAATATTTAAACTAAACTGCACTGGTAAATATACTTTAAGACCATATTAAGTTTATATATAGACACTAATACAATGTGCATCTTAAAAGTTCTGTATGCATGTTAAAAAATAATACAATAAACACAACTTTACTGTCAATAAATTACTAATTTAGATCAACTAACCTATTGTCAGCAACTCTGATGTCTGACATTAATAAATTTGTATAATTTAGATTTTTTTCCAAGTTTGTATTTTGTATTGTGTTCCTACAATATTTTTTCCTGATTGCCTTAAATATGCTACTTAAAAATATGCACTAGCCAAATATGAAATAATATTTATTACCTGGATACATCTTGCTGACCTTTCCGATGAAATCTTTATTAAAGCCTGCAATTACAGCTCCCCCTACTGGAACCATAAAGTTCTTATCTGCACTTTGTACAAAGACATCAACACGGCCAAGTCTAGCAGCCTGAAAGCGCAGTTATATAAGGAGTTAGTGAACACTCTGTCTTGCATCATAAAAAGTATCTAATATAATTACACATTTGGTAAATATTTACTGAAAATTACAAACTTCAATCATGTCAGAAAATGTAAAAGTAACAATGAAATTGTATATGAAAGAGCTAAAGTACTTAAGATGACATGACTTTCACATTGCATTTATATGGCCTATAGTCAATTAACATGTCAGATATAGGTATTGTAATGAAGATTCTATCAAAGAATCTCTAATTATTATATTGACTAATTGAGAATATATTATTTAAGATACTCAAACTCACCTGCTGTATCAAGTGGGTACATTTTGTGGACTGCAGTCCATAGGCATTGTTGATCAGGTGGGGAATATCATATGTTTTACATATCTGTGCTATTTCTTCAATCCTGAAATAATAATGGGGCAGTACTTGATTGATATTTTGATTGATAGTCAGCACCATCTGGTGTTCATGTTTGAAAACTATTTGTTTTTTATTTTTAATTATTTATGTAATCTCTCTTGCTTGAACCACAACAGGGTTCCCACTCAAAACCTTAGGACAAATATGAGGACCTCTTAAGGACTTTATAGGGACTATATCCATCAGATTTCACTGACCCTTCTCTGTATTAGTCTTAAAATTTCTATAGAATGGTGATGATTGCTTAGAAAACTATGTTCATGCAAATGATTGAAGCCCCATCCATTGCTGGTTAAATTCATAAAGTTAACGGAGATCACTTCAGAGTCACACAGACTTTCTCTGTTCAAATAACTTTATTAAGCATTAACTAGCAATAAAACTGAAAGACTGAACTGCAAAATTACATATATTACAAGACTTTTAAAGATGGTAATTTTTCTAAAAATTCAAGGATATTTATATACTTCATATACTGCAATTTTGAAATCTTGAACTTTCATGGTTTTTAAGGACCAATACAAACCCTGTATAATGATGCTTATGGTAGTGCATGGTGGAACCCTCTATTTCTAATACAATCCACCCTTTTATAATAATATACATGTAATTTTCCACCATGTATATCCTCCTCAGAATCATTCTGATTACAAAATAGGCACTGTTATTGTTGTGCTGTAATGGTTTAAAGGTGAATATAAATCAAAACCAAAATGAAATAGGTGTAAGTGGAATAACTTTAAAAAAATTTTAATTTTGAAGCAAATATCTTTCACAATTTAGGTTTTAAGTCTAAAGATTACAGTTACTTTAAGACATATTTAGCCAGTCTAAAAGAGGTTTTTTCCCACATACAATATTTCTTACTGCAAAGAGCTAGTTTCTTGATAGTTTAAAATGTAAACAGAACTGACTTACCTGTCTGGAACACGGGGAGCAAAACATGATGTTGTAGACATGACACAAGCAATTTTCTCTGGTCCCAGCTCATTAATCTTGAATTCTATCATGTCAATATCTGTCCTGAGCTCTTCTCCTTCCAGATGATTCTTAATGACCACTGGCTCAAAGCCTGTACCAGATATATACAGGTGAAAATGTAATATTATGAAGAATAATCTATCAAGAGGCAAGAGAAATGAAAAGTACAAAGAAAGGTCATCAACTTGTGGGTCAAGAATGATATAGAGATAGTAAACTTGTATTTTTTATAAAAAAAACTATATGTCCAACATTTCTGTTGTAAATTTATAGTTTAAAGTTGCTAAATTAGGCATGGTAAGATTGAGCTGCTGAAAATTTAAAACAACGAGTTTGACAAAAATGAAATATTTGATACCAAAGAACATTTAATTTCTCTTAATTCATTTGATCTATTCTAATAGTTAAGAGGAAGTTTTGTAAATGTCTGTCTGATCCAAACCTAAACTAATACTTGGCATTTCAATTCAGACACAATATATATATATTTATATATATATATATATATATATATATATATATATTTATTCACTAAGTAGGTGTCTTAGTGCCTTCCTAAAGTAACTTGTAAATAATTAAACATTTAAAAAACGCATTTAAAAATAAAGTGTACTATTTGCAGTCAGTTAAGTGTGACTGAATACTAACCTGCTGTAATTATGGATTTGAAGCATGATTTCTGGTCAATCCTAGGCCATATTACATATTTTGCATCTGGACGGGATTGGCGAAATGTCAGCATACACAGGACCAAGCTCATGCCTGTTGCCATGGGCACCACAAAGCATGCTTCTGTAGATTTTACCCCTGTACAAATTTAAAAGAAATAATATACATATTATTTACACATATGTTTATATAACACATTTTTTTTATATACCTACATACATTTTATTTCTAAAAGATCATATGCATATTGATATGCAACTTTACCTCTTTCATAGATAATCAGGTCAGACCTGAATTGGACTTCAGTTAGGTGGCAGTGCCCTTGAAGTTGACTGTTTGGATAGCCATATATGAGCTAGTGATACCTTAAGAAAGAACATTGCTCACATGAGAGACACAAAAACAACAGATGATAGTAAACAATTTCTTGTACCAGAAGTTACAATTTGTCATATCCTGAATACTAGTATATACAAGGAAGACTTTAATGAAGAGTGGTTTACCCTAAATGACTAAGGAAAGACTGACCTGTGTGAGAAAGAATAGTCACTTCATTTGTCTGATTTCATAGATGATGAAGTAGGCTTCCAGAAGAAGGTGGGACAACAAAAATACATCATATGATCCACTTATTTACAATGTTTGTTTTCTTTATCTTAAAACACTGCTTTTTCCAAATTGTTAAGTGCAGTCACCAAAATTTAATACTCAAATGACATAATCCCACTTCTTTTAATCAACCTAAAAAATGAAGGGATTGTAATTTGTTATATCTGTTCACCTAAAGAAGGAATGACCCATTCTGTTTAATTTTACTAACCAGCTACTCTGATGGCATCCAGGATCATAGAATTCGTAAGTTTCATCAGGATGCTTGAACCTGCTGCTTTAGGCTGGATGGCTGCTATGTCTCCTGATCGCCCAATCCCATGCCCAAGTCTACAAAATAGAGACAAACACTATAATGTTTTGATTTTGTAGAAATACATTACGTTTTAATCATTCAATTTAAGGAAAAGATCAAAAAGTGTTCACATGGTTTATTCACTTTTTTGCTACAGTTCAATAATGTTACACTATGAAAGTGATATTTAATATCAATACAAAAACTTCTATTAAAGTAAATTTTAATTATAAAAGCCTTGGTTATGCACAAACAATTAAAAAGTAATATACTATCTGATATTTCATCCAAGATTTGACACAAGTGTAACTTGGAAATCATTTATATTTGACTTGTGCAAGTTCAACATAACAAGGTTGCACTGTACAGTTTTCTACACAAAAGAAACACATAAAATACACACAGATAAAATATTTATATTTTTCCATACATGGATCATTCACAACCTGTAGTGCCTCTGTGCCACTAGTTTTGATGAGATGCGTGCTTCACGTTCCCCAACACCACAATTTCCTGGGAAGTTATTGCTGTCCATTACAGCTAGTTCATGTAAAAGTAATTCAATGGTCTCATCACTCCAGCCTTCCTGAGGCCACTTGCCCTGAAACATAAATGGGGGTTTCTTATAAATAAACAGTGTGGTAGGATTTAGGATTGTTTAACAGTAAGTACTTACTAAGTACCCTTATATTTCCCGCTTAATAAAAAAATTCAATTTTTATTTTGACATCTATATTATAATTGTTATCTTTTATAATGCTTTGTGAAAAAAGAAATAATTGGTTCCAGCTGGATTGGGTTCTAAAGCTAAAAGAAAGGACCTGGCTTGTGTTTCATAACATCTGTTTACAGAACATATGTGAAAGGCATACCCCTGGCTTTTCTTTAGCATTTTGCTTAAGATACATTTTGCTACCATGAATGGCTCTGGTTTTTGGCCATGCAGTAAAAACAAATTGCAAATCTAATATATAAAATTTATTACTGATAATGTTATTCGGGTAGAAACCTGAAAAAAATACTTTGGTTACTCAAGGTTACTAACCCTTTAACAAATAAACAAATTTCATCAAAGTTAATCTGTTAATAACTGTTTTCAAAGCTACTTATAGGCTGAACAATTAAATAAACCAACCAAATTGCCAACCAACAATGATAAAAACATAATATAACTTTCAGTTATATCTTGATCTCGATCATAGTCTTGACAAAATTTGAAGACATAAGTAACACTTTAATAAAATAAAATTAGATCAATTTTAGTTGTATTTATTTTATATTTATTTTTTTAATCTATAAGATTGGCATAAATAATAAAATATGATGAATGTGCTTGATTTGAAAACCATAGGGTTTTTCAAAGCAGACCTGTTCAATTAGCAGCCTGATTTTATTCTCATGTGACCGTCTTGCCTGTGCACCCTGTTGAACATAAGTTGCTGGGATCAGTTTTTCACACAATTTCAGGTTTTCAGGATTCATTATTTTACCAGTCTGTGGACTGTGGTAACTGTGGCAGAGCACTTGTCACAATCAGCAACAAGTTCCCACGTGCACCGTGTGACACCATAAACACAAATCCTCTTCCGCATAAAAAATAATTCTAAATATCTACACTTCATCTTCTATCAATTATCGCTTGCATATCTGATGAAACGTACTGAGTTATTATGTATATTTCACAAAGTATATGACTAATGACTTTCGTAAATTTGACTTTTATTAGAAACTAGAATCTTTCTGCGTAGGAATATTAGGAAAGCAGACGATTCTGCGGTCGATACTAACTGCGACATCTGGCGGATTTCGAAACTATTTGGATAACTAAGACTTGGACAACCTGTCACGTTTACCCAGTGAACTGTCAGATCAGCGTGAACATTCAGGAAAGAAGAAACGAGTAATCTGAAGTGAGAAAAGCTGCAGAGGGGTTTCATTGGTCAACTCGAACAGCCCTCAGGGTATGCATGTGAAAAAATACATATGACCCTTTTTTCCCATTTGGACCGTGTTTTTACAGAAAGTATTTCACATTATCAGTCACCGTGTGATGTCATTCCACTGACAAGCCTGAGTGCAGTGCGAGTGCCGATTTGAGTACAGAAAATTGAGTAATACTATTATTACTAATAGTAATACAACTTACAAGTATAGACTATAGTCTACACTAGTGGAAGTACAGAAAATAGTGGAGCGAATATAGAATACCTCAGGCTCAGGCACCTTTGTTATCAGAACGTCCTAAAGAGGGCAATACATTTGATGGGGACAGAGAGGAAAAATGGGGTATAGTCTTTTTGGGGTTCATTTTAAATAACAGAAGAGTTGTGATGTGAGTTGTAACATCTGAGTGTGGCCGGACACACAAAAGCGTTCCTACTGGCCTTGCTAGTGAAGCTTGCTTTATTAGCGAAGCGGTAGAACGTCTGACTTGTGTGTCAAAGGTTACGGGTTCGAACCCACATTCGGGCCAGGTTTCTATTTTCACCCGTTACAAATGGTGGCAGCGGTGGGATCCGGGGAGTTGGTGTCGTGGCATAATGCCCCACCCAGTTCACGTGTGTGACCCCCGGGATAGATCCCACGTTCTGGGGACAGAACGTTCCCGGAGAGGGGGTGAATGTGGCCGGACACACAAAAGCGTTCCTACTGGCCTTGCTAGTGAAGCTTGCTTTATTAGCGAAGTGGTAGAACGTCTGACTTGTGTGTCAAAGGTTACGGGTTCGAACCCACATTCGGGCCAGGTTTCTATTTTCACCCGTTACATGAGTATCTGACTGCTAGGTTTTGTACCTATCTGACGTCCGGTACTGTTCGATCTGGAAGAGACGGAGATATATGTGATTATTATACAGGACATTCAATGAACATATCCAGGAGCAAGACTCGAACCAGCGACCGTCTGCAGAGAGGTCCTGAGCTCTACCACTGAGCTATGAAGACTTGTTGAATGTTTTTGGAAAATGGGATTATTTAAGTTTAGACAAAAGATGTTTATGGGTGAATGAGCATGATCACGTGAGTTGGTCTCGTTGTCAAAGTGTTGGGGGAAAGTCCAGTTGTGATGACGTCATTTATAGTGGGCAAATCGTCCCTAGACCAAATCGTCAATTCATATGTTTGACATGGAAATGTGTAGTAGGCCTAGTATGACGAGGTACTAAATAGATATGAAAGTGAAAATGGTAACAATATGATATTAAAACAAATATAATATAAATTAAAATGATGAATGATAAATAATGTGGAATAATGATTGGGGGAGACCCCCCAACCCCCCTGTAATAGGTAGAATGATAATAATAAATGAAAAATAATATGGAATAATGATGGGGGGAGTCCCCCCAAACCACCCCTGTAATAGGTAGAATGATAATAATGAATGATAAATAATGTGGAATAATGATGGGGGGAGACCCCCCAAACCCCTCCTGTAATAGGTTGAATGATAATAATGAATGATAAATAATGTGGAATAATGATGGGGGGAGACCCCCCAAACCCCCCCCTGTAATAGGTAGAATGATCAGAATGAATGATAAATAATGAGGAATAATTGGGGGGAGACCCCCCAAACCCCCCCTTGTGGGAGGAATAGATGAATGATAGATCAATGAATCAGTAGGAAAAGATCGTAGAGAAATGGCAAAGGAACGAAGTGAAGTGTAGCGAGATAGTGAATGGATGAGATTGTGTGAGATGGTGATTCCTGATGACGTAATGGGGAAAGTAGGGGAAGCCTATGGCAACATGGCGGCATTGGTTTAGGAAAGACGGAGGGGGAGAAATACAGGATACAAATGATAGAAAACTTAGAAGGAATGGACAAATAGACAGTTATTAGTGACAATATGTGTTACTAACTACATACATCTCTTGCAATTGACAGGGTGGGCCAGTTATGTTGGCTGGTTTAGGTGCCTGAGGTATTCTATATTTGTACCAAAATGGTCATGTTAGCAGTGGCACTAGGGGGCACTGGTACAGCAGTCCAATAGTTCATTCCACTACCCCTGTCCTGATTTTTTGTGAGACAAACTTGCCCAACAAAATTATCACCAGCTGCATAATTTTTAGCTCAGCTGACTACAAGCCATCTGAGCTAAAGTCATATGATCATTTGTCAGCACATGATCCTTAAGTTCTACCAAACCCAACATTACTATGATTAGGTCATTGCGACTCGAAAAATTAAGCAAAAACCTCAAGCCAAGTGCACCTAACTCAAGAGAAGTTTGCTGTATTGGCCTGAAATTTTGGCCTGTCCATGCATCTTTGAATGCTTTCTTGTACACGGAATGGTGTCACCACCTACAGTGATTTTGCACAGTGTATATCCTTGTTATTTCTGAGGAGGGATTTGATAAATCACCCTGAATGCATATCTATACATCTCAAATAGTTGTTTTAGCTCAGCTGACTATATAAGTCATCTGAGCTATAGTCATGGTCCTTTGTCCATCAGCCATCCGGCCATCTGTTAACAGGGCACGTTTTTAGACCGTTGAACCTATGAATCCGAAATTTTGCATACAGCTTTCAATTAAAAAAACCATTGTTACACTTCAAGTCTGCATAATATCAAAACCATTGATCTGTTTTTGATCATATTTAGTATACATAATCTTCCATACATTTTCTGTGAAAATACCAAAAATTAGGTCAGTATTGCATATTGTTTTGAAGTTAAGGCCCAAATATAATGCAATTTTTAAAAAATCAGGAAATATATTTACTCACTTAACATGAGAATTGCTGAAGCTGGGATTTAACTTTATTTACTCAAGATTCAATTGTTTACCCAAAATAAGATCTGTTTTTTGCAAATTTTTCAAGTTATATGCATGAATAAAAAAAAATAACTTAAATTTTGTCCTTTTTTGGCAATGGCACTTTTTTCCCTGTAAGGACTGTTGATTTAATTTTCACAACATATATACATAAGGATTCAATCTTTTAAAATTTGAAATTTCAAAGGAATTGATTGAATAGAGTAGCTTTTATTTAATTTTTCATACACCATGTCAAGTGTTTTTAGCTCAACTGACTGTAAGTCATCTGAGCTATAGCGATCACTCTTTGTCCGGTATCAGTCCGGCCATTAACAGGGCACAAATCATAACCGTTAGACCTAGAAACTTCTAACTGTACATCCAGGGAGTTCCTAGGCAAATCTCCTTGTAATCCTGAAATTAGGTCATGATGACATTATATTTTTTTACCTACAGGCAGGAAACATGATTTTGAGCACCCTGAGTGTCAGATGGGCACAAATCATATCTGTTAGGCATAGAATCTTCTAACACAATATCCTGGGAAGTTCTAGGCAAATATCCTTGTAATCCTGAAATTAGGTCATGGTGACCTACATTTTGCGACCTACAGGCCGAAAACAGGATTTTAAGGACCCAGAAAGTCAGACAGGGAACAAATTGTATCTGTTAGGCCTAGAATCTTCTAATGTAACATTCTGGGACGTCCTTGGCAAATGTCCATGGAAACCTGATATTAGGTCACCGTGACCTATATTTTGCGAAAAGATGTCATATTAGCACCCAGACAGTCAGACGGGGCACAAATTATATCCATTAGCGCTAGAATCTTGTAACATAAAATTGAGGGAGGTCCTAGGAAAATCTCCTTGAAAACCTGAAATTAGATCTCTGTTACCCATATCCTCCGAGCTCTGGGGCTTAGAAGTACCCCCCAGAATAATGCGAAATTTGATACAAAAGCTCAAGTATCTGAATAACTACTGCATTGATCACCATGATTCTTTGCATTAATATTGATCATGGAGTGTTTCATCAGTTCCTGCAGACTGGTGGCACTAGTAGCCTGTATTTTTTCAAATTTTTACACATTTTTTTTCTATATATGAGACCAAATGAAGTTGTCATCAGTCCAAAAGCCCACTGAAACCCATTTCTAAGGACTCTTCACAAAATTCATGATTTGTTTGCACTCTGGCAGTCATTTTGCTCATTGTTCAACATTCCTTGAATTCAGCTGAGCGTCATGGCCCATGGGCCACTAGTTTTTACATCTAGACAACCTAGTAGTACAGCCTTCACCTGTGTTGTGTAACTCACTCCAGGCAGCTTGCCTTGGCTCAGCCTGGCCACTACTAGCAGGCGTCCCCTCTGCCCTGAACCCCCCCCCCCCTCCCCGATGGTGCATAAACTAGATGAATATTCTAATTTTCTGTATTGGATTCATTCTTATTCTAGTCTATGCTACATTTTAGATTTTGTATTGTACCACTAGGGTTACAATGATTAAAGTGCACATTTAATTGTGTCCACAAAGTGGTGTATTGCTATGAAAGTGTGGATGTTCATCAGGTAAGTAATTCCTTACTTAAGAAGAGTAAAAAGTTCACCAGGTGTGAAATGTAAGTTAATTGACTATTAATTCCAGTAATAAATTATAGCTGTGATAGTAATTAGCACAATGATATTGTTTGTCCCTCATTCAACTAACAGTGTGTATACTTTATTTGAAAAGATGTTTTTATTTTATCAAATTTACTGAATCTTTTATTTCGGTGAATAAAAGTAGGCATGAACTGATAACTTCTATGTGCAAAACCTTTCAAAAGTGATTCAATACATCTTGGATAGTTTTGTTGTATACAAGACTTGTGGTGCCACCAACAACTGTTTTTGGGTCTCATGCATCCTTGCACATAGCTCATGAGTGGTTTGAAATTTGGATGTCCATACATCTCTGATGGCTTTCTCACCTATAATCATTTTGAGTTGTGTACATCCATGCCAATATTTCAGGAGTGACGTTTGTGTAGTTGGTGCTGATACTTTGGTTCAAAGTGATTAGTACTTCATGTTACACATGTACTTGAAAAATAATGGTCCAGCATCAAAGCATTACACCTAATGTATATCCCATTGGTTTGCAAAAGGCCTGTAGGCCTTGTTTACAAATATTCGCAGAATTAATTTCAGCTAAGCGCCATGACCCACAGGTCCCTTGTAGCTTTCATACAGGGCTCATTTAAGGGAGGCCAGAAAAAAAAAAGAGAGTACATGGGGACCAGCCTAGGCACTTTCCTGAGTAATGCACATGTATGACATCTACCGGGGTACAGCTGAATGATCATAGCCTGATACTGGTTACAAACAGCCACCAATCCTTAATAAGATTTCTTATATCAGAGGAAGGGAGAGAACAAAAATCCTGGTAAATATGCATATGTGAACAATGATATAAACATTCTGTGGCCTTGCACACCCACATTTTGTTTTTATTTGTAGTGTTCACATCAAAAGATACATCACTATTTGTCTGAAAGTGAAATCATAACATATATTACATCATCCATCCTCCCACCATGGCCAGCACCCAGCAGGAAAGTGACAGTGATATGGAAGAATTTGAAGATGCTCTTGAAGAGATGGTTATAGCCAGTGAGGAGGCCGAAAAAGATCAACTGAGAATAGGTGGAGCAAATTCTTCAACAGACAAACCTGACAGTAGAGACAATTCCAAAAGCTTGCCAGAACAGACTACTGAAAAAGTAACTAATATTGAATCAGTAGACAGTCTTAGCTCAGTTGTAAAGAATTCACTTGAAACAAAAGGAGAAAGTGTTCCAGCAGTGGATCAGGAAGCAGATATTAGTCAAAGGCTAAGTAAAAGTATTGAAAATACACCAAACGATTCCAGTGCTAAGGACACTTCTGCCTGTGAAAATTCTGCTGAGGGTGTTGATATAAACAATGTTAAGGTGAGCACTGACTGTGATATAACAAAGGAGAGTGATAGCTCTGATAGTCCCAGTAATCCAGAGGATTCATCATTTGGAGCATCATCATTAGATCAAGGCCCAGCAGCAGAGGATAATCCTGATGATGCTGGGTCTGACTCCGAGGAGGAGGAGCCTCAAGAGGATGTAGAGCAGAGGAAGCAGAGAGAAGATGAAATGGCAGAAGAGGAGAGGGAGGTGAGAGGTCATTTAGGTACAGATGTACTGTAGTTCAAAGCAATTTGATTTATTATCAGTGTGTCATTGGTAGATAGTTATCTGATTTAAGATTTTTTAGGGAACCTGTGAGCTAATGCGATGGTGTGGCGTCATCCGTCGTCTGTACGTTAACCTATACTATCTTGAAAAATGACAGGAGTAAGCATCACAAAATTTTATGAAAAAAATTAGCCATCTGAAAAACTCTACCAGATTTTGCTTATTTTTTATGCTCCCCCCGCCACAAAGTGGCCAGGGCATATAGTTTTACCCATGTCGGTCATTCCGTCCTTCCGAAATCAAACAGTTGTACAGACTTTTTTTCGCAATGCCTGCAGATATTGGCCTGATTTTTGGTGTGGGCAGATAATGACTTGTTACAGATCGAGTTCGAGTTTCATCCCAGTTGACCTACTTTTGACCGTTTTACGACTCCTAAACTTAGAAAATTTCATGAAAAATAGAAATTTTCATGACAAATACACATGTACAGACTTTTTTTTGCAATGTCTTCAGATATTGGCCTGATTTTTGTTGTGTGGGCAGATATAGACCAGTTACAGATCGATTTCGCGTTTCGTCCCGGTTGACCTAGTTTGAAAGTTTTACGCCTCCTTAACTGAGAAAATTTGATGAAAAATAGAAATTTTCATGACAAGTACACATGTACGGACGTTTTTTCACAATGCCTGCAGATATTGGCCTGATTTTTGGTTTCTGGCAGATATAGACCAGTTACAGATCGAGTTCGTGTTTCGTGTCAGTTGACCTACTTTTGATAGTTTTACAGCTCAGGATTGAACATAGAAAATTTCATGAAAAATATTAACTTTCATGACAAATACACATGTACAGTCTTTTTTTCGCAATGCCTGCAGATATTGGCCTTATTTTTGGTGTGTGGGCAGATAATGACCAGTTACAGATCGACTGTACGATTTGTCCCAGTTGACCTACTTTTGACCGTTTGACGGTGCTCTAACATAGACAATTTCATAAAAAAGTGCACATGTACATACTTTTTTTTCGCAGTGCCTGCAGATACAGGCCTGATTTTGAGTGTGTGGCCAGATAATGACTTGTTACAGATTGAGTTCTTGTTTTGTCCCAGTTGACCTACTTAGGACCATTTGACTGTTCCTAAACATAGAAAGTTTCATGAAAAATAGAAATTTTCATAACATATATTGCATATGTAAGGACTTTTTTCCTCAATGCCTGCAGATACCGCCCTGATTTTTTATGTGTGGGCAGATAATGACAGTTACAGATCATGTTCGTGTTTTGTCTCGGTTGACCTACTTTTGATTGTTTTACAGCTCCTTTGTCATGAAATTTCATGAAAGACAGAAATTTTTATGGAAAATGCGCATGTATGGAGTTTTTTCACAATGCCTGCAGATACTGGCCTGATTTTTGGTACGTTGCTTGATAATGACCCGTTACAGATCGAGTTTGCATTTTGCCCTTGTTGACCAACTTATGACCATACGACACCTCCTGAACTTAAAAAAATTTCAAACTTTAACAAATGTTTCTAATTTGCCCTAGGCGGGGGCATTCGTGTCGTTCTGACACATCTAGTTGGTTAACTGCATTTTCTTAGATTTTATAGAGAAAATGCTAAAAAAGCCTTTTAAAATCTTCTATGCCAAAACAGAGCAGCCAAATTGTTCAATATTTCACAGAAATTATCTCTTATACCATCTCTCTCAAGTTTGTTCGAATGGTTTACAATCCTGGGGCTGAGGGGAGTCCTGTGTGCAATCATATGTCCCCTAATTTTGACTTCTGATCCAGGTAGGACACCCTTATGGGAGTAAAAAAAACTTGGGTAGACATCCTGGATCGTGGGCAGAAAGGGTGAAATTCAAGATGGCGTCCAAGATTGCCGCCGAACCATTGAATCATGTATAACTCGAACAATAATTGAGGTAGGGGAATGATTTTGGTGTCTTTTCCTATGTTTTCATTGTCTAGCAATATACTGAAACCCTTTCCAAGACAAAACCGTGTTTGGTTATGGTGATATTCAATATGGCTGCATATATTGCCGCCGTACCATAAAATCTTACATAACTCGAAAAGTAATTGTGGTAAGGGAATGATTTTGGTGTCTTTGCCTATGTTTTCAAGGTCAAGGAATCTATTGAACCCATTTCCAACACAATATTGTACTTGTATACACTAGAATTAATATGGCTGTCAATATGGCCCCCATACCATAAAATCATACATAACTCAAAAAGTAATTGAGGTAAGGGAATGATTTTGGTGTCTTTGCCTATGTTTTCATGGTCAAGGAATCTATAGAACCCATTTCCAAAACAATACCGTATTTTTTACGGTTAAATTCAATATGGCTGTTCATATGGCCGTCGTCCCATAAAATCATTCATTATTAAAAAAATAACTGAGGTAGGGGAATGAGTTTGGTGTCTTTGCCTATGTTTTCATCATCAAGCAATCAATTGAAACCATTTCTAAGACAAAACCGTACTTGTTTACACTAGATTGAATATGGATGCCAATATGGCCGCCGTACCATAAAATCATACAACACTCAAAAAGTAATTGAGGTAAGGGAATGATTTTGGTGTCTTTGCCTATGTTTTCAAGGTCAAGGAATCTATTGAACCCATTTCCAAAACAATACCGTATTTGTTTACAGTTAAATTCAAAATGGCTGTTAATATGGCCGTCGTTCCATAAAATCATACATTATTCAAAAGTAATTGAGGTAGGGGAATGATTTTTGTGTCTTTGCCTTTGTTTTCAAGGTCAAGGAATCTATTGAAACCATTTTCAAGACTATACCCTATTTGGTTTCGGTGATATTCAATATGGCTGTAAATATGGGCGCTGTACAATTGAATTGCATATGACAAGCCAAGGAATCAAGGTAGGGGGTTGATTTTAGTGTTATCGTCTATGTTTTTAGAGCCCAGGAGTCTCTTTTAATTATTTTCAAGACTATACTGGTCCTGGTTAAGTGGATATTTAACATGGTTGCAAAGAGAGCAACCAATGAACCATCGGATCGTGTATGACAATCCAAGGAATTAAAATAGGGGTTGATATTTTGATGTCTTTGCCTATGTTTTCAGGGTCAAAGAATCTATTTAAACCTTTTTTAAAGACAATACAGGATTTGGTTATCATGATATTTAAAATGGCTGCCATTACGGCCACTGCACCATTGCACCATGTCTGACTATCCATGGAATTAAGGTAGGGGATGATATTTCGATGTCTTGCCTATGTTTTAAGGGTTAAAGGATCTATTGAAACTATTTTTAAGACAATACTGTATTAGGTTATGGTAAAATTCAACATGGTTACCATTATGGCTACCAATATAGCAGCTGCACAATTGAATCATGAGTAACTCACTAAAGAATCGAGACAAGACTGATTTTGTTGTCTTTTGTTAACTTTTCAATGTTAAAAAAACTACCAAAATCGTCATCAGGTATATTTAGAATTCAATATGGCTCTGATATGGCAGCCATTTCATTGAATCATCCAAAATTCACCAAGGAATGCAGCTTGGTGATTGATTTTGGGGTCTTCAAGGTCAAGGTATCTCTTGAAATTATTTGGTCGATAAAGTATTTGATAATGACAAAATTTAGTATGGCTGCCTATATGCCAGAGTGTCTTAACATTTAACATAACATCCTTAGAACTCAAGCTACATTGACAAATTGTTGATTATAAGTTTTGAATGTAAAGAAATTGATGAAATCAGCATGTATCAACGGATAATACATATCTCTTTGCATGCAAGTTTCATATCTAATGGGTACCAAGTCCATCATAACTTATTCAGATTTATTGTGTGCAACTTTCCACATTTCGATTTTACATGGGTGCGTTTTACTTGCTGGAAATTCTCAGAATATGAAGCAGGGAAGTCTCTGCTTCCTGAAAGACCATACACACTAGAGAAAATAGTGTATGTGTTATAGAATGCTTTAAGATACGGCCCTGGTTAGAATTGTTTGTTGGTGGTAGATCATGAAGTGAAGTTCCTGTTCGTTGATGCTTCATTGTGTACCGCAAATGATTGACAGTTGCTATGATTTCCACAGTTAGTACCTGATCAAGGTATTTTCCTGCATTGCACTGTCTTGTATATTTCCATTCATCTGTCTGAAATCTCTAAGAAAGGGTATTGGAGACAATTGCTTTATTGTTGTTGCTTTGGTACAGTGGTCCAAATTTGCTAGTAACACCATTTCCAGTCAAGACATGAATGACTCGAAGAACATAAATATAAACTGGCCGACTCTTCTGTCGGATCATGAATTGGAATATACCTCGTTTTTGTCTCCAGTTCTCCTTCTGAGCCACAGTGCATTAAGTCCACTTGACACAAACAGCACAATACATGTACATGCGATGATAACGATCTGTTTCAGTTCATTTCTTACCCCAAAAGAGGACAACTGGATGATTGGGACATCTGCTTCTTCATGATCAGAGACTAATTCAGGATGATGTGTGAGCGATCCATTTTCTGATGGACTGTGCCTTAAGGGGAATATTAACCAATCTGCACTATCCTGGTGTATACTCAGGTCTTTCTGAGTAAAAAAATATTTCACTGGACACTTTCAGAGGAAAGCTTCAAGTTTAATTTTATTATTTGATGATGGAGAGAAAATGTCCAGATCTCTTAGTTGTTTGGTGTCCAGGGAAATATTGCTAATAAGAACAGGAGTTTTCAATGTGCGCCTTTGTCTTTCACAGATACCTCAATATATGAGTAAAAAATGAAACCTATACGTTGTGCAATTTGATTCATATCTGAGCACCAAGCCCAGGAACTGTTCAAATAGTTCCCTCAAGGTGGTAACACTGATTTTTAGCAAACCTGTGAGCTTATGCGATGGTGTGGCGTCTCCGGCGTCCGGCGTCCGGGGTCTGTACGTTAACCCATACTATCTTGAAAACGGCAAGAATTAGTATCATGAAATTGTATGCATAAAATTAGTCATCTAAAAAACTCTATCAGATTTTGCTTATTTTTAGGCTAACTGCATTTTCTTAGATTTTATAGGGTAAAAGCTAAAAAAGCTTAAAAAAATCTTCTCCTCTGAATCTGTTCAGCCAAATTGTCCAATATTGTACAGAAATGATTCCTGGAACAATCTCTCAAGTTTGTTTGAATGGTTTAAGTTCGGTGATTTTTGGCAGAGTTACAGGAAGTTGAACTTAGTAATTTGTCCAAAAAAGCATACTAAATTTACAATCTCAGAAACGGCTTGAGCTATCATCACCAAATTTTATGCCAATGTTGGTCACATGAGTCATATCTGAAATCAAGGTATTGGTGGCGCCACCTGCATCGGCCTTTTTTGTACGGGGGTCATCAGTGCCCGTATCATACTGACAGCTACAAATAACTTCTTCTCTCAAACGAAATGGCCAAATTGTTTAATATCGCACAGAAATGATCCTAGGGTAGTGCTTTCTGAAGTTTGTTCAACTGGTCTCAGTTCAGTGACTTTTGGCTAAGTTATGGGAAGCTGAATTTAGTCATATGCCATAACAGCCCATTTTAGCTAAGTGGCTAAAAAAATATTCTTCTCAAAAACCACTGGGCCAAATTCTTAAATCTCACACATTAATTATCCTTAGATGTTGATTATTCAAGTTTGTTCAAATGGTCTCAGTTCAGTGAATTTTGGCTGAGTTATGGGAAGCTGAATTTAGTCATATGCCATAACAGCCCATGTTAGCTAAGTGGCTACAAAAATCTTCTTCTCAAAAACCACTGGGCCAAACTCTTAAATCTGACACATTGATTATCCTTAGATGTTGATAATTCAAGTTTGTTCAAATGGTTTTGGTTCAGTGATTTTTGGCTGAGTTATGGGAAGCTGAAATTTGCCATTTTGCTGTATTTTCCCATATGAGTTATAAACCTACAAAACGTTTTTCGACTGATGATACTGAGGCCAGTTTGTTTAATATTTTACAAGAATAATCCCCTCAATAATTCTTAAAATAATTGTCTTTTATGGTTCAAAAGAATGAATTTTTGCTGAATTATAAAGGTTCAATTGAGTCATTTTACCATATATGTTAGCTGTGTGAAGCAGATACACAGATACATCTAGATACATCTAGACTGGCACCAGTTTATCAGCATTTATTACATCATGCCTCTAGACATTTAGATTTCAGGTTATCTATGGTTAATATTGACAAGAATGTATTTTAAAAGCTTTTAAAAAATGTAGATTTATGATTTTTAGATATTCCTCATGCCAGGCAATGTTTACAATCACAGCTATACAGCTCACTGTGGGTATATAAAGACGGCTGTTCATGGATTATAAAAAATTGGTATCCATAGTCAAATTAATTTTGCCATCAGTGAGATGTATCTGTATTACAATTTTGCATTCAATATGCATCTGTATTAATTTTTAGTGAACCTGTGAACTAATGCGATGGTGTGGCAGCGTTTGTCTTCTGTACGTTTACCCATACTATTTTGAAAATGATTGGAGCTAGCATCATGAAATTTAATGCAAAAAATTAGCCATCTGAAAATTTTCTTAAATTTTATAGAGAAAAAGCTAAAAAAAAACTTTAAAAATCTTCTCCTCCGAAACACTCAAGCCAAATTGTTCAATATTTCACAGAAATAATCTTTTATACCATCTCCCTCAATTTTGTTCAGGAAGTTGAACTTAGTCATCTGTCCAAAAAAGCATACAGTCTCAGAAACAGCCAGATCTATCATCACCAAATTTTTTGCCAGTGTTGGTCACATGAGTCATATATGAAATTCAGGCATTGGTGGCACCACCTGAATTGACCTATTTTTGTATGGGGGTCATTGTTCATCTGTACATTAATCCATTATTTCTCAGGAATAGCAGGAGCTACCATTCCCAGATTTTATGCAATAATTCCCAGATTTTATGCAATAATCTGTCACATATCAAATTTTGTGGGATTCAGCGTATTTTTAGCTCAGCTGACTATGAGTCATCTGAGCTATAGTCCTGGTCCATTGTCCATCGTCCGTGCGTCTGTCCATCCGTCCGTCCGTCCGTCTGTAGATGTGGCACGTTTTGAAACCGTAAGACCTAGGAATCCAAAATTTGGCATAATGTTAGATGTCCCCAAGATCTCCTACCAAGCCGAAAACTGGGTCTTTGCAACTTCGTTCCTTTGAGAAATTAAGGAAAAACCTCAATTTTTTATTAAAAACCTATTTTCACACTTCAGGACTGCCTAATATCAAAACCACTCATCTGTTTTTCCTCATATTTACTATAAATATTCCTCTATATAGTTTCTATGTACATGCCAGAAATTATGTCTGTATTATTTAATTTAAAAAAGTTATGGGCCCAAACATAATGCATTTTGTAAAAATTCAGGAAAGATATTTGATCACTTAACACAAAAAATTTTAAAGCTGTGGACCTTTTTTCCAGTAATATAACTTTAATTAATCAAAATTAAATTATATACCAAAAATTAGATCAAAATCTTTTAAATTTTTAAAAATATTAGCAAAAATAAAAAATTGGTACCTTAAATTTTGCCCAACTTTGACCATGGCACGTTTTTCTCCTGTAAGTACTGTTGATCTAATTTTCACAGCATGTACAAATAAGGATTTCATCTGTTAAACTCTGAAATTGGAAAATAAAAGCTGCAAAATTAGGCTAGTTATTGTTTTTTTTGGAGGCTCTTGTTATATTCCCTTATATTGTCAAGCAGTCCACAGTGGGCACTGTTGGTCATTCAGTGCAGCTCTGTATGCTCCCAAGGTTGTTGGCATAATGTTAGATGTCCCCAAGATCTCCTACCAAGCCGAAAACTGGGTCTTTGGGACTTTGTTCCTTTGAGAAATTAAGGAAAAACCTCAATTTTTTATTAAAAACCTATTTTCACATTTCAGGACAGCCTAACTACGAAACCACTCACCTGTTTTTCCTTATATTTACCATGTACATGCAAGAAAATAGGTCTGTATTATATGATTTAAAAAAAGTTATGGGCTCAAACATAATACATTTTGTAAAAAATCAGGAAAGATATTTGATCACTTAACACAAAACATTTTAAAGCTATGAACTTTTTTTTTCCAGTAATATATCTTTAATAAATCAAAATTAAATTGTATACCCAAAATTAGATCAAAATCTGTTAAATTTTTTAAAATATTAGCAAAAATAAAAAATTGGTACCTTAAATTTTGCCTATATTTGACCATGGCATGTTTTTTTCTTATAAGTACATTTGATTTATTTTTCACAGTCAGTTTACATATGGATTTAATCTGATGAATTTTGAATTTGAAAGTATAAGCTTAAAAAATAGTCTAGCTATTTTTTTTTTAGAAGCCTTAATGTATTTGTATTTTCTAGCATCATGACCCTACTTTTGTTTACCTGGTTATCCAAAAATTGGCATAATGTTAGATGTAATCGAAATATTCATATTCTCTCATATATTTTCTATGTACATACCAATATTTAGGTCAGTATTGCATAATTTGTTGAAGTTATAGGCCCAAACATAATGCAACTTGTAAAAAATCAAGATATATATTTACTCACTTAACATAAGAATGGCTGAGACTTTTTTTTCAGGAATATAACATCATTTAATCAAGATTCAATTGTATAGGGAAAATTAGATCTGAAATTTGCAATTTTTTTAAGTTATTAGCATAAGTATAAAATCAGTACCTTAAATTTTGCCCAACTTTGGCTACAGCACAATTTTTTCCTGTAAGTACTGTGGATGTTATTTTCACGGCATGTACACATAAGGATTAAATCTGTTAAAATCTGAAATTTGAAAAATAAAAGCTTCAAAATTAGGCTAGTTATTGAATTTGTTTGGAGGCTCTTGTTGTATTCCCTTACATTGTCAAGCAGTCCACTGAGGTCACTGTAGGTCATTCAGTGCAACTCTCTGTGCTCCCCAGGCTGTTATGTAATCCCATCACTCTGGCAAGCCCTCTCTCTTGTTGAGCTTGATCAGGCTGCCAGCATAAATACCACAGGGAGCCTTTCTCTCCCCCCCCCCCCACCCCATTCTGTTGACAGACCTGTACTCTAAACAAGATGAATCTTATAATTTCACATTTTTTCAGCGATGAACAGTAACAACAGAGACCCTGACCCACCGCTTCGATACACAGGACTAATATGCAAGACAAAGCTTATAATTTTAATGTTAAAAAATTCTTTTTGTTGAGACTTGGACAATTTTGATTTTTTTAAAGAAAAAAAGTTCAGGAATTTAATCATTATATTCAAATATGGTAAAATATTAGGACCTAATGTAAGTGCTAACTGACAAGATTTAAGAAGATATAAATACTTTGTAGCATTTCTTTAATATCTCTTAAAGTTGGTGGGGCCTAGGTGTGAATAACACTGTTAAACCTAGTTTTTAAAATTAGGAATATTGGTAAAACTTTGTGGGATTAATTTTTAACTCATATGGCCATATATTTAACTTTTGAAAACTTAATTACCTTCACACATTATTTGCTTATGAAATGGAACTTTTACATGACACTTACCGTAGGCCCATTTTTTCCCTTGGTGCATCACTAAATGGTTTCAGGCTAAAGGTTTCATTTATTACACAGTCCATATTCTTTAGCTCATGTCCATTATTCTATAATTTACAGAGTTTCATTTAAGCTGGGCCATTTTCTCTTAGCTTTTCAAATGGTAATATACATGGAAAAACCATAAGAAATAAAAATATTTTGCAGTTACTTATATTTTCCAAAATTCAGCTGAGCGATGTGACCCATGGGTCCCTTGTTTCATGTTTGTTGTTCTTTTAGCTCAGCAGACTGTATGTCATTTGCCTAGGCAAATATCCTGAAAAACAAGAAATTAGGTCACTGTGATTTATATTCTACCGGCTATAGGAACAAAAAAAAAAGATTTGTGCACCCTCAATGTCAGATTGGCACTTATGTAATAGGCCCAGAATCCTCTAACGCAACATAGGAGCTTCTGGAAATATCTTCAAGGAAATCTAAAGTTAATTCACCGTGACATATATTCTGTGAGCTACAGGGCTACAAGATGATCTTGAACACCCAGACAGTCTGACTGGGTTCAAATGGTGTCCGTAAACCCTGGAATATTTAAACCTAACATCCAGAGGAGTTCTGGGCAAATCTCCTTTGAAACCTGAAATAAGGTTCTCAGAGCATTCTAATATAACATCCAGAGAGGTCTTTGGAAAGTTTTTTGTTGAATCCCTAAACTAGATCACTGTAATCTTAATGCTGTGAGCTAAAGGAAAAACTCCAATTTAACACTGAAAGTCAGATTGGTACAAATCATTATACTTTGACCTAGAATCTTCTCACATAAAATTTTAGGTCGACCCTAAATCTCCATCAGGAATTGAAACTGGGTCATAATGATCGATACTTTGTGAGCTACAAGCAGCAAATCTTATTTTGCGCACCCAGAAAGTCAGACAGGGCATCAGTCTTAAATGTTTGATATAAAAAAAATGTCTTAGCTAAAGTAAAGGTAGGTCAATGTAATGTCTTCTTGGACATAAAAAAATAAAGTCAATGGGACCTATGTTCTTGTGGACTTGTGAAAGAACATGATTTGAGCACACAATATGTTAGATGAACATGAATTTTTTAAGAAACTTATATTGGCAGCTAATGTTAACTAACACCAAAACAAAACAAAAAAAAACAATTTTCTTGAAAATAATTTCAAGAATCCCAGACATTGAAAACATAGGCAAAGATACCAAACTGAATACCCAACCTTAATTCCTTGGCTTGTCAGACATGACTCAACTGTTAAGAAGCCATATTTGCAGCCATATTGAATATCACCATAACCAAATACGGTATTGTCTTGGATTTGGTTTCAGTAGATTCTTTGAGCCCGACAACAGGGACAAAGATGCTAAAATCAAACCCCTACCTCTATTCCATGGAGTGTCATACATGTTCAAATGTACAATGGCTATATTGACAGCCATATAAAATATCCCCAGAATCAAAAACAGTATAGTCTATTTAAATAGTCTCCTAGGCCCTGAAAAACATAGACAATTACACCAAAATCAACCCCCTAACTTGATTCCTTGGCTTGTCATATGTGATTCAATGGTACAGGACCTTATTGGCAGCCATATTGAATATCACAGTAACCAAATATGCTACCGTCTTGGATTTCTTGACCCTGAAATCATAGGCAAAGACACCAAAATCATTCCCCTACCTCAATTACTTTTTGAGTTATGTATGATTTTATGGTACGGCGGCCATATTGGCAGCCATATTGAATATCACCGTAACCAAATACGGTACTGTCTTGGAAATGGTTTCAATAGATTTCTTGTCCATTAAAACATAGGCAAAGACACCAAAATCATTCCCCTAACTCAAATACTTTTCGAGTTATGTATGATTTTTGGTACGGCAGCCATATTGGCAGCCATATTGAATATCAACGAAACCAAATACAGTATTGTCTTGGAAATGGTGTAAATAGATTCCTTGACCCTGAAAACATAGGTAAAGACACAAAAATTAATCCCCTACCCCAATTACTTTTCGAGTTATGTATGATTCAATGGTTCGGCGGCCATCTTGGATGCCATCTCGAATTTCACCCTTTCTGCCCGCGATCCAGGATTTCTACCCAAGTTTTTTTTTATCCGCTAAAGGTGTCCTACCTGGATCAGAAGTCCAAATTAGGGGACATAAGATTGCACACAGGACCCCCCTCAGCCCCTGGACTATTAAGTTTGGTAAATTTTGGCAGAGGTACAGGAAGTTGAACTTAGCCATCTGTCCAAAAGAGCATGCTAAAATGACAATCTCAGAACCGCCAGAGCCATCATCACCAAATTTTATGCAAGTGTTGGTCACATGAGTCATATATGAAATTCAGGTATTGGTGGCGCCATCTGCATTGACCTTTTTTGTACGGGGGTCATTGGTCATCTGTACTTTAACCCATAATTTCTCAGGAAAAGCAGGAGCCAACATCCCCAGATTTTATGCAATAATCAGTCAGATATCAAATGTTGTGGGATTCAGCTCGTTTTTTTGCTATCTGCATTTACTTAGATTTTATAGGGAAAAAGCTGAAAAAGTCTTCTTCTTTTAAACGGTCCAGCCAAACTAAATTGTTCAATATTTTACAGAAATGATCCCAGAGGCAAGCCCTCTCAAGTTTATTTAAATGGTTTGCATTTGATGAATTTTATCGGAGTTACGCGAATTTAAACTTAGTCATTTGGCCAATTAAGCATACTGACAAAGCAATCTCAGAAGTATTGTGCAAATGTTGGTCACATGACTTATATTTGAAATTGCAGATTTCGTGGCACTCCCTACATTGACCTGTTTTTTATGGGCAAAAACCTCATAATTTTAGCCTCTTTCATTTAAAAATGTTTATGATGATACTATCAAGTTGAATTGTTCGATTTTTCACAAGAATCCTAAGACATGGTTCTTTCAATCATATAAGAATAGATTGATTTTGTTGATTTTTGCTTGAGTTGTGACAAGCTTAAGTTGGTCTTATGGCCATTATTATGTCTGTTTCAAAGTGAGGACTGCAATAGTGTTCTTCTACAAAATTGTTGTTTCAATTATAACTTCTGTAACATTGCACAATAATTATTCATAGGTGGCCTTTGTTCAGGTTTACTTGAATGATTTTTGGTTGAATTATTGAAACATTTAACAGTGAAAGGACTGCATCTTTTTTTATTCTAGATATTTTGATAAAAAGTCTTATGAATATGTCAGCCAAAGTCTTTCAGTATTTTTAAATAGATTTACCAACAGGCCAAGATTGTGTCAGTATCTTTAAATAGGTTGAGAAACTGCCAACTGTTTCAGATTTGGCAACAGGTCAAGAGTTCATTCAGTGCAGCCAGATATAGTTCAAGAGTTCAGTCAGTGCAGCCAAGCACAAGGCATTTGATCACATCATGGGTGTAATTTGAACACCTCTTGGGCACCATGTGATCACCTCATGGGTAGCATTTGCTCACCCCATGAGTATCATGTGATCACCTCATGGGTGTCATGCCCCTCAGGGCTGCATGTGGAGCCAATCTGTAAGCTTATGCAATGGTCGGCTACTATTTCAGATTTGGCAACAGGCCAAAGGTCAGTCTGGATCTATTTATAGCTTTGGCAGACTGCCAACTGTATCAGATAAGGCAACAGGTCAAGAGTTCACTCAGTGCAGCCAGGTATAGGTCAAGGGTTCAGTCAGTGCAGAAGCTGCATTCTATTTATATCTGCTTTGGCAGATTGTCAACTCTGTCAGATTATGCAACAGGTCAAGAGTTCACTCAGTGCAGCCAGTTACAGGTCAAAAGTTCACTCAGTCTAGCCAGGTGCAGGTCAAGAGTTCACTCAGTGCAGTAGCTTGAGCCAGCAATATGTCACAGTTCACACAGGGCAACTGCCTCTCTCACCTAAGCCTGGTCAGCACAGTGCATCAGACTCCAGGTAAGTTTGATGTATTGGCCTGATATTTTGACCTTTAATTAATTATAGTAATCAAGAATCAAACCACAGTCCAGGAAATCAACTTGCTGGCCCTCATGAATACCGCTAATCATTTTAACTTCACCACCAGGACTTTCATTTTATAACAATTATGATGACTGCCGACATGCATACTGGTTTCACAGGCCTGCCAGAAAAATTAAATGCCCATATAACTTTTGGTAAAAAATTAAAAATAAGTAATTTAAAGCTAAAAATATAATAACTCATGCAGCATCGGCACCTGACATCAGTTGAGGAGATTATTTCTAAGAGAATCTTGCAAAATTGGCATAGACCTGGAGCATTATGTAGCATTTTAACGCCATACCGCCCATATTTTGCAATGAACATCTCGTTAGAAAACTCTCCGCTAATTCTGCAGCTCCCTGCCAGTTTACAGAGGTTAAATATGTCCTCCGTTCTCTCATCTACCGTGCCATGCTCCGTTATATATGGAGGTTATCTGGGAACACATACTCATTATATGAAGCGCGGAATGTTGTAAAAAATGGAAGAGAAATTTTTGCCTATAACTTAAAGACATTCTGGTAAAAACAATCATGAGTATGATGTAATTGATAGTTGCCTTTCGTAATCGAGCGCTTGAAAGTGGCAGCAAACCGACTGACTTTTGAAAAAACTCGATGATCGGCCCACCACTAATGTGCCCGCTTATTTCTGTGGAGGAATTTGATATATCAGCCTAAAATTGGGCATATTTATACATATCTGATAGCTTTGTCGTATACAAGACTGGTGGTGTTACCTACAATAATTTTTGCACAGTGTATTTCCCTGCTTCTTTCTCAGAAGGGGTTTGATGTATCAGTCTGAAATTGGGCTTATGTATATATCTGATAGCTTCTTGTATACAAGACAGGTGATGCCAGCTACAATCATTTTTGTGTTGTGTGCACCCATGCCAGAATTTCAGCAGTGATGTTTTTGTAATTGTTTCTTATTCAAAATGTTTAGTACTTGCATTGTTTATATACATGTTACACGTGTACTTGAAAAGTAATGGTTCAGCATTGAAGCATTATACCTGGTGTATATCCCATTGCACAGGTTCCCATAAGGCCTGTAGGCCTTGTTGTAAGAGCAAATTGAAATTCTGGAAATTTGTATTTAAATTTTCTAATACAATTATCAAAGTATGAAAATTTGTATATTAAAGTACATATTATGAAAAATTTTATCATTACACTTTGGTGGTAAAGATATCAGAGCACTGTTCTCTTAGTAAGCATAACATTTGTTTATTAGGCAGTTTCAAGTTTTTAACATGCCACTTTTATCAAACAGCTTAAAACACCCTATATATAATCAGCCATCGGCTGCCAAACATAAGTGTAATTTGTCCTAAAGGACAATATTAGCAGGTACAGTTCATTCTGGCTGAGTTAGATTCATCATAATAGCATTTATTCCATTTTGCTGTCACCAGTGCAGAATCTTATATTTCCCACATGCTAGTAAGCTCTCCTGTGATTCTGAGAATGTTAAATTTCATTGCAGTCATTGAAATTACAAGCCCAGTTGCTGAAGACCAAAGGAAACAGTCTATTTAAGGAGAACAAATATGAAGCAGCTGTGGAGCAGTACACAGATGCCCTCCATATCTGTCCCCTGTGCTATGCAATGGAAAGATCTATCATGTACTCAAACAGGGCTGCTTCCAAACTCCATCTGGTAAGGAAACTCTGCCATGTACATAGATATTCTGTAAAAGTTTTTTTTATTTGCTCCTTGTTCTGATTTTTTTATGAATATCTGGAATAATGATAGGGAAATATATAAAAATTGAAGGATCTTCCATTTCAGTACCTCATAACAGTCATATACTAAAACCTTCAAACTTAGTTTGATATACTGTTAAAATTGGCTAAATTTAGTGTCTTATTTTGAGAGGAAGTTGGAATTTGTTGAAGTGTATTTTAAAGAGAAAATTGGTATGTGATGTATTTACTGATCATCACAAAATAGCCAGTTTTAAAATTGAAAATTCGAACAGATTTCCACAAATTTTCTATTTCTTCATGAGGGGAGGTATTTATCACCAAATCTTTTAATTTTACTTCCGAAATTATGGTTTACCAGATTTGAAGTTACAGCATGTATGGACTTGTATCTGTTATGTGTTTTATCAATTACTGCATCGATAGAAAATCACTATAATAAGTGTCTTTGGAATCTGCTGAAAGTCTCAACATCTGCATGCCACGATAATCACGAAGACTATGAAAAAGGACATGCACAAAATATGAGGTCTACTTTTCCTGAATAGGCATTTATGTTGAAAAATTTATAGTAACTGGTGTATATTTGATAGTTTGTTCAAATCCATTAGAGCATGTTATGTTTGTTATAAATCTGTAAAGATAGGTGTCTTATGTGTTGATTGATCTGTCATTACACTTACAGGAAAGGAACAAAAGTGCAATAGAGGACTGCAGTAAAGCTTTAGAGTTAAATCCTCGTTACCTCAAAGCTCTGTTCAGGAGAGCGGAGTTGTATGAAAAGACTGAGAAGTTGGATGAAGCGTTAGTAGACTATCAGCGAGTAATTGAGATGGATCCTTCTCAGCATGCTGCAAGACAAGCATGCATGGTATGATATTCTTTTGTATATATGTAAATTGTCCCTCTAATAAGAAGAGGGACAACATTTTTGTGTTCATTTATCATTGCATCTGTCAAGATTTGCTGTGTTGTATTTGCAGTATTGAAAAAATGTTGTAAACAAATCATGTAATCTTATCACAAATTATCTTTGGGTTTAATGTTTTCTGGTTGAATGTGAACATTCTTATTCCAAATCAGGAAGTGATCTTACTGCATTTAGTTTTAAACTGTCCAGTAGGTGGCAGGAATATATGTGGCTACTGGTTTTCATGTTCCAATCTACCATTATTTTGCATGGTCCATTTCGAGTTCATACCCCCCCCCCCAAAAAAAAAGGGGGGAAATTTTTGTATTTATTCAGGGAATTATTCCATTATCATAACACTGCAGTTCAGGAGAATGATATTCTGTATTGTCAGATTGCTTGTATGTTATTATCAGGGTGCTCCTGCAATTTAGCACCAACATGAGACAGCAGCCTGCACTTTTAATAATTATTAGCTCAGCTGACTGTAAGTCATTGAGCTAAAGAGATCACCCTTTGTCTGGTGTCCGTCAGGTTGTCTGTCCAGCTGTTAACAGGGCACAAATTGTAACCATTAGACCTAGAAACTTCTAACTGTACATCCAGGGATGTCCTGGGCAAATCTCCTTGGAAACCCAAAATTAGGTCATAGTGACCTATATTTTGTGACCTACTGGTTGCAAACATGATTTTGAGCATCCAGAGAGTCAGAAGGGGCACAAATTGAATCCATTAGGCCTAGAATCCTTCAACATGACATTTAGGGAGGTCTTAGGCAAATCTCCTTGGAAACCTGAAATTAGATCATGGTGACTTATTTTTTGTGACTTGCGGGCTGAAAGCATGATTTTGACCATCCTGAATGTTAGATGGGGACAAATCCTATCTGTGAGGCAGTCAGATTGGGCACAAATTGTATCCATTAGGCCTAGAATCCTCAAATGTGACATTCAGGGAGATCCTAGGCAAATTTCCTGAGACATCTGAAATTAGGTCACTGTGACCTATATTGTGCAATCTATAGGAAAAAGATGTCATATGAAAACCTGAATGTCAGATGGCAACAAATCTTATCTGTTAGGCCTAGAATCGTCTTACACAAAATCCTGGGAGGTTCTAGGCAAATCTCCTTGTAAACCTGAAATAAGGTCATGGTGACCTACATTTTGTGACCTACAGGCTGAAAAACAGAATTTGAAGCACCCAGAAAATCAGGCAGGGCGCACATTGTATTTGTTAGGCCTAGAATCTTCTAATGTAACATTCTGAGATGTTCTTTTCAAATGTCCTTGGAAAACTGAAATTAGGTAACCATGACCTATATTTTGCAACTTTTAGGAAAAGAAGTCATATAAGCACCAAGACAGTCAGGGCACACATTGTATCTGTAAGGCCTAGAATCTACTAATTTATTATTCTGAGACATCTTTGGCAAATGTCCTTGGAAAAATGAAATTAGGTCACCATGACATATATTTTGCAACCTGTCAGAAAAGATGTCATATAAGCACCCAGACAGTCAGACAGGGCAAAAATTGTATCCATAAGGCCTTGAATCCTTCAACATAAAATTCAGGGAGGTTCTAGTCAAGTGTCCATGGAAACCTGAAATTAAGTCATAGTGACCTATATTGTGTGACCTTTAGGCTGAAAAATGGTTTTGAGCACCCAGTCTGACAAGCCACAAATTGTATCCATTAGTCCTAGAAGCTTGTAACATAATATCCCAGGAGGTTCATGGCAAATCTCCTTGGAAACCTGAACTTAGATCATGGTGACCTATATTCTGCAAGCTATGGACCAGAAACATGATTTTGAGCACCCAGACAGACTGGATACAAATTGTATCTGTTTTCCTTGGACCATGACCTATATTTTGTGACCTACAGGCCGAAAACAGGATTTTAAGCACCCAGGAAGTCAGATAGGGCAAACATTGTACATGTGAGCCCTTTTATCTACTAATGTAATATTCTGGGACTTCCTTGGCAAATGTCCTTGGAAAACTGAAATTAGGTCACCATGACCTATATTTTGTGACATATGGGAAAAGTTGTCATATAAGCACCCAGACAGTCAGAAGGAGCACAAATTGTATCCATAAGGCCTAGAATCTCTTTATGCAACATCCTTGGAGGTTCTAGGCAATTCTCCTTGGAAACCTTAAATTAGGTCATGGTGACCTTTATTCTGCAGACTACTGGCCAGAAGTATGACAGGGCACAAATTGTATCCATTAGCCCTAGACTCTTCTAACATGACCTTTAGGGAAGTCCTTGGCAATTCTCCTTGGAAACCTGAAATTGGATCATGGTGACCTATATTCCGCTAGCTATGGACCAGAAACATGATTTTGAGCACCCAGACAGACAGGGTACAAATTGTATCCGTTTTCCTTGGAACCTTCTGTTGTGAAATCCAGGTGGGGGGGGGGGGGGGGGGGGGGGGTCCTGGGCAGGTCTCCTATGAATCCTGAAATTTTTATTATCTGTCCATTTTTCAACACAGTAACATTAGCCATAGGCTATTCTCACAGACAATATATAACATTATTAAAAAAATGAGCACCCAGTCAAAATTAGCTGAGCATCATGGCCCATGGGCCACTTGTTGCTTTTATCTTCAAGGAATAAAGTTATGTGACACAGAGTTATAAATCTGTGTACTTCAAGTAGGAAGTGCTTTTATCTGGAATGTCGATTAAATTTGGCCTTTAACTTTCAGAGATTACCTGAGCAAATCAAAGAAAGAAATGAAAAAATGAAAGAAGAAATGTTAGGTAAGTGCTATATGTCAATGTGACTCATACTTGTTAACTAAGATCTAGTTTTTCAACATAACTGACTGTTAAAAGGTCATATTTTTCAGATCTCAGGTTGCCACAAGGGAAAGAAATGCAACCATTATCTGGGGGCAAGGCCTTTGATTACTTAATATACTTGTTCAGGAGATTACTCACCTGTCTCTGAGGGAATTTTAATGAACATCTTTATGGAAAGGAGTGACAGGCTACATTTTGGATCAGTATAAACCCTGGATTTTAAGAAAACAAATAGCAAATATTTAATCTCATAAGCAAATGAAATAGTATTATTGTATCTGCCAAAACAGTTTTGCGGATACTATGTTTTCAGCCCCCCGCGGCTGCCACTTAGGAGTCCGGAGAACTCCTCTGTAACTGCTGGGCAGAATTTTTCGAAAATCCGGGATTATGTTCTGGTCACATGTGAACTGCTGCGCCCCGATTTTGCATGACCTCTGACCTTTCCTCTCTGCCCAGCGTCTATTTGTGCGTCTGTTTCCATACATAAACCCATATATCTAGGGAACCGTTTGACCGATCAGGAAAAAAATTTTGTACAAATGTAGCCCTTGGATAGCTTTATAACATACACAAAAAATGGTGGTGCAACCTGCAACCATGTTTGCACAGTGTCCATCTGTTCATCTGCATTGGGTTAAAATCACTCATATCTCTGCAGTGGTTTGACTAATTCACCTGAAATTTGGCATGCATATACATCCTGGATAGCTTTCTTGATTTTATGACAGGTGGCGCCACCTACATTCACTTTCACACTGTAGACATCCAAGCTCATATCTCAGGAACCCTTTGACAGATTGGGCCAAAATTTTGCATGTGTGTAGATCTCACATAGCTCTTTATCATACACAAAACTGGCGGGGCTACCTGCAACCATTTTTGCACAGCGTCTGTCTGTTTGTCTGCCGTGGGCTAAAATCACTCATATCTCTGTAGTGGTTTGACTTATCTGCCTAAAAATGATGCGTGTTTATACATCTTGGATAGCTTTCTCAAATTTTTGGCAGGTGGTGCCACCTACATTTATGTTAATGCTGCAGACAATCAGGCTTATATCTCGCGACTGTTTGGACATATCCCCCTAAAATTTTGCATGTGTATAGATCTCACATAACTTGTAATCTTACACAAAATTGGTGGTGCCACCTGCCACCATTTTTGCACAAGTCCTTCTGTTTGTCTGCTGTGGGATATAATCACTCATATACAAGTAGTGGTTTGACTTTTTTGCCTAAAATTTTGCATATGTATACAACTTGGACAGCTTTCTGGATTTGTGGAAGGTGGAGCATTTCAGCTGCAGACATCCATGCTAATATGCAACATACCTCACTCTGTTTCCCCTTGCCACTGAATCCATGCTTCACTTCACCTATTCCACTCTGATTAAGGCGGATACATGTAGTCGGTTGTCGATTACCTGTATTCTAGTTTGCATTTCATAATAGTATCAGTTGCAAGATTAAATAAATTTATATTGTGAGAAAATAGTGTTCCCACATGGCTATGAGGGTTTTTTACTCAGCTGACTGAAAGTTAACTGAGGTATAGGAATGGCACTTTGTCCGTCAGCCGTCCGAGCATCCAGCCCGCTGTTAGCAGGGCATAAATCATGACCGCTATCTCTAGAAACTATAGGATAATCCATGTAGGATAATAAAAAATCTCCTTGGCAACCTGACATGAGGTCACTTTGACATTATATCCTCCGGACTATGGGGCTAGTAAGTACCCCCCCACCCCCCACCCCCAGAATAATTAAAATTTTTGATACAAAACCTCCAGTGTCCTGATATTTAATGCATGGATTGCCATTAATCTTGCCTTGAATATTGTCCTAAACTAGTTTTGTTAGTTCCTGAAAACTGGTGGTGCCTGATGTATTTTTAGCGAACCTGTGAGCTTATGCGATGGTGCAGCGGCGTCCGTCGTGTGTCGTGCGTCGTCTGTACGTTAACCATAGCTATATCAAAAACGGCAGGAGCTAGCATCGCAAAATTTTTTGCAAATAATCAGTCATCCAAAAAACTATATCGGATTTTGTTTATTTTTTTTCTAACTGCATTTTCATAGATTTTATAGGGAAAAAGCTAAAAAAGTTTTAAAAATCTTCTTCTCCGAAACTGTCCAGCCAAATTGGACAATATTTCACAGAAAAGATCCCTGGAACAATCTTTCTCAAGTTTGTTCGAATGGTTCCAGTTCAGAGATTTTTGGCGGAGTTACAGGAGGTTGAATTTTGTTAACTGTGCAAAAAAGCATATTAAAATTTAAATCTCAGAAACGGCTGGAGCTATCATCATCAAATTTTATGCCAATATTGGTCACATGAGTCATATCTGAAATTGAGGTATTGGTGGCGCCACCTGCATTGGCCTTTTTTGTACGGGGTCATTAGTGCCTGTATCACACTGAGGGCTACAAAAAACTTCTTCTCTGAAACCATATCGCACATATAACCACTGGGCCAAATTCTTAAATCTCACACATTAATTATCCTCAGATGATGATAATTCGAGTTTGTTCAAATGGTTTTGGTTCAGTGCTTTTTGGCTGAGTTACGGGAAGCTGAACTTAGCCAGTTTGCTGAATCTTCCTATATGAGTTATAAACGTTTTTAGAATGATGCCACTGAAGCCAGATTGTTAAATATTTTACAAGAATAATCCCTACAGTAATTCTTATAGTACCTTAAATTTTGCCCAACTTTGACCATGGCATGTTTTTTTCCTGTAAGTACTGAGGATTTAATTTTCACACCATGTTTTTGTTAGCATTTTGTCCTTTAACACCAAGAATTTGAAACCAGTTGATCAAAAACTGTATATTTTATTTAAGTTTTCAAGCACCATGTAACATATTGTTTACATCAAGCTAGTGTTATGCAGTTTGCAAGAGCTCAGCTCCTCAGCTTCAGCTCTCAGTTCCTAAAATTTGGCATACAATTAGATGTCTCCAAAATCCCCTACCATGCCAAGAATTTGGTCACTAGGACTTAATACTTTCGAGATATTAATGAAAAACTTCATTTTTCCATTTAAAACCCATTGTTACACTTCAAGACTGCCTAATATCAAAACCACTGATCTGACTTTAATCATATATAATATACATATTTTCTATACATTCTCTATGCACATGCCAGAAATTATGTCAGTATTGCTTAATTGTTTTAAGTTATGGGCCCAAACACAATGCACTTCGTAAAAAATCAAGAAATATGTTTACTCCGTTAACAAGAGGATTTGCTGAAGCTAGAGATTTTTTTGTCAGGGAGGTAACATTATTTAATCAAGATTCAATTGAATACCCAAAATTAATTATGAATTTTTCAAATTTTATAAGTTATTAGTATAAGTATAAATATAAAATCAGTACCTTAAATTTTGCCCAACTTTGACCATGGCAAGTTTGTTTCCTGTGAGCACTGATGATATAATTTTTATATCATGCACACATAAGGATTTCAGCTTTCTAGTTTAGAAAACTGAAAGAAATTGGCCAAAAATTGTAGCTTTTATTAATGTTTTTATGAGACCATGTCAGACCTTGGCTCTCCCCAGCCCCTCTTGAGTCACCTGTATGTTTACCTTTCAGCAAATTATGCATGCTTGAGGCGAAACATACACTGGGGCAGCCAGGCAGCTTATGGCCAGCCACAGTTCATCCAGGTGTCCAACCCAACTCATCTAGTAGTTTTAATCAACAACATAACAATAAACAATAGATTAATTAATTTTTATCGGTTTTTAATAACAAATTAAAGAAAAATAGAAAAGGAATTTGTTAGTTGATAATAACAGGACATTAACTTGCAGATACTGATGATATAAGAATCTTGTATCGATGGATAGAATGTCATGTATTCCAAATAACACCATGCAGTCACCTGTGGTACTTTTCAGTTCAATTTTAATGATAAAAAAAATAAATCATATTATTCATTACTAATCATTAGGGATCATATGAAGGAAATTTATGATAGACAAAGATGCAGTTGATAATATTATTCTAGATTCCTACTGTGTCTAGTGTGTACATTGATGAGAAATTAGTCCAAAATGAATATATTACATTTATTTTTTTTAATATAAATAAAAGCCATAAAACCAGGTACTTGTGATCATTATTTAAATGTGTGAATTTTGTATATTCTGGATTCTCAACATCATTGTTTGGTGAAAACTGAATAAATACCAGTCATGGTGCGAATACTTTGCAAATGTATTTGAATACTGTATGAATATGTACTCCATTATAAAATTTCTTGCATAAGAGTGGAAATTCAGGTAAAAATGAAAGTATATGAATACCAGTGCAAATACTTTAAAATGTATTCATGAATGCATTCAAGAATATATTCTTCAATATTTTTTTAATAATCATTTCAGTTATATTTAATTTTAAAAAATCATACGATTCTCTTATTATTGTTGATAAAAATTATATTTGGGACAATATTTGTAATTATTTTTAATAAATAGTTAAACTCTTATATTATATGTTCTGCTTATAAGTTATATGGCCAAGTCAAAATCTGTGTGACAATAGCACTCCATTTGTTAATAAAATAAATGAAATCAATCCTCTTCCCTGTCTCCAAAGATACAATCAAAATCATACACAAGCAAAACACTAACAACTCATAATACAGCTTATATTTATTACCACACAAAACCAGCATGTGCCTCATTTCTAAATCATATTTTTTATCATATATAACAGCTGAGCGCTGTGACCCATGGGTCCCTTGTTTTTCCTTTATTTTGAGACTGCAAAATTATATTGATAGTATCAGATTTGCAACTGTGGTTTCATCTGCGTCCTGAAACCTTGTGTGTTTATTAGGGCTGCTTGAATAAACAGATGTCCTATATTAATCGCCCTATGTCCTTAAAATTTGTTTCCTGATGATAACTTCAGTTTGGATTGACATCTGGATTTCAAACTTGGCTAAATATGGCCCACCTCTAACGCAAGAACTCTTTTGATTTTGGGGTCATAATGTCAAAGTTCAAGGTCACAGGACCCACATATTTGGAAAGATTGTGGATGCATTTTAAACCAAACTTTTCATCCCAAACTTTCCCTCTACCACATATAACTGACCTGGCAATAGGGACAGAACCTTATTGTATTCGCAAAACAGAGTTTTGCGGATACTATGTTTTCAGCTGCACCCCGCAGCCGCCGCCGCGTAGGTTTCTGGAGAACTCCTCCGTAACCGCTGGGCGGAATTTTACGAAACCCAGGATTATGTTCGGGTCACATGTGAACTGCTGCGCCCCGATTTTGTTTTGACCTCTGACCCATCCTCTGCGCTCTGCGTCCGTTTGTGCGTCTGTTTCCACACATAAACCCACATATCTCGGGAACTGTTTGACGGATCAGGAAAATTTTTTGCACAAATGTAGCCCTTGGAGAGCTTTATAACATACACAAAAAATGGTGGCGCCACCTGCAACCATGTTTGCACAGTGTCCATCTGTTCATCTGCCTTGGGTTAAAATTACTCATATCTCTGCAGTGACTTGACTAATTCACCTGAAATTTGGCATGCGTATACATCCTGGATAGCTTTTCTGATTTTGTGACAGGTGGCGCCACCTACATTCACGTTTACGCTGCAGACATCCAAGCTCATATCTCGGGAACCGTTTGACCGATCAGGAAAATTTTTTTGCACAAATGTAGCCCTTGGAGAGCTTTATAACATACACAAAAAATGGTGGCGCCACCTGCAACCATGTTTGCACAGTGTCCATCTGTTTGTCTGCCTTGGGTTAAAATTACTCATATCTCTGCAGTGACTTGACTAATTCACCTGAAATTTGGCATGCGTATACATCCTGGATAGCTTTTCTGATTTTATGACATATGGCGCCACCTACATTCACGTTTACGCTGCAGACATCCAAGCTCATATCTCGGGAACCGTTTGACCGATCAGGAAAATTTTTTTGCACAAATGTAGCCCTTGGAGAGCTTTATAACATACACAAAAAATGGTGGCGCCACCTGCAACCATGTTTGCACAGTGTCCATCTGTTTGTCTGCCTTGGGTTAAAATCACTCATATCTCTGCAGTGACTTGACTAATTCACCTGAAATTCGGCATGCGTATACATCCTGGATAGCTTTTCTGATTTTGTGACAGGTGGCGCCACCTTCATTCACGTTTAGGCTGCAGACATCCAAGCTCATATCTCGGGAACTGTTTGACTGATCAGGAAAATTTTTTTGCACAAATGTAGCCCTTTGAGAGCTTTATAACATACACAAAAAATGGTGGCGCCACCTGCAACCATGTTTGCACAGTGTCCATCTGTTTGTCTACCTTGGGTTAAAATCACTCATATCTCTGCAGTGACTTGACTAATTCACCTGAAATTCGGCATGCGTATACATCCTGGATAGCTTTTCTGATTTTATGACAGGTGGCGCCACCTACATTCACGTTTAAGCTGCAGACATCCAAGCTCATATCTCCGGAACCGTTTGACCGATCAGGAAAATTTTTTTGCACAAATGTAGCCCTTGGAGAGCTTTATAACATACGCAAAACTGGTGGCGCCACCTGCAGCCATTTTTGCACAGCTCCTGTCTGTTTCTCTGCCATGGGATAAAATCACTCATATCTCGGCAGTGGTTTGACATATCTGGCTAAAATTTTGCAGGTTTATACATCCCCGACAGCTCTCTTGATTTTATGACAGGTGGAGCCACCTGCATTCTAGTTTATGCAGCAGACATCCAAGCTCATATCTTGGGAACCGTTTGACCGATTGGGCCAAAGTTTTGCATGTGTATAGTTCTCACATAGCTCTTTATCATACGCAAAACTGGTGCCGTCACCTGCAACCATTTTTGCTCAGCGTCCATCTGATTGTCTGCCACGGGCTAAAATCACTCATATACATGTAGTGGTTTGACTTATCTGCCTTAAATTTTGCATATGTATACAACTGGGACGGCTTTCTGGATTTTGTGGTAGGGGGGGCAGCCTTCATACACAATTTGGCTGCAGACATCCATGCTAATATGCAACACTTCACTCTATTTCCCCTTGCCACTTAATCCATGCCTCACTTCACCCGTTCCACTCTGATTTAGGCGGATACACGTAGTCGCTTGTCGACTACCCGTATTCTAGTTGATTTTGGTGTCACAAGGTCAAAGGTCAAGGTCACGGGGGCAGGGGCCATCTGTCAAATATTTGTTTCCAGATTATAATTCCAGTTTGGATTGACATATTGGTTTCAATCCTTACTTATATATGAGCCACCAGTAATGTAAGAACCCTTTTGATTTTGGGGTTATGTGATCAAAGGTGAAGGTCACAGGACCCACTACTTTAAAAAGATTGTGGATGCATTTTAAGCCAGATTTTGCAAACCTTCTGTAATGTGGCACACTTGCCAATAGGGGAAATTTCCTTTTGATTTTTGGGTCACTATGTCAAAGATCAAGGTTACAGGGCCCTTCCACAGATTAGTTTATGGATGATAACTCCAGTTTGGGTGACAGGTTGGTTTCAAACTGATCACAGGACCCATATTTTGAAAAAGCTCATAAACATTTCCTTATTGACCAAATCAGCTGAGTGTCGAGACCCATGGGTCCCTTTAAATAGTTTTTGGTCTGGGTATCCAGCTCAAATTTTAAACTGCCAGCTCATCTGATTATGTACATCTGCAGAATTATATTTTGGTAGTGCACTGTGTGACAGGATGGTGGCACCTGCTTTTTCTGAAGTTAACAAGGTATAGTGACTGGAAGTCCAGAATGTGTAATTATCCCCAGGGTTCTGTTAAAACACTAAAGTCCTAGGAAACCCCAAATGGCACGCTTTTATGTGACTGGTTACACAGTCGAGGGGCACACTGGCTCCTTCCCACTAAGCCTGCAGAGCTCTCACCGGGGATGTGGCTATCACTTCTCAGCTGAGATTTTAATTCATTACCTCCAGACTTTAAGCCCTTTGCTTTATCCCTGGACCACAGAAACAAGTTTACCAAGAAGTCTTCAAATTCTCTAAAGTGCTCAAAACATTGTACTCCTTAAAGGACTTTTTTATGTAAAGCAAATAAGATTATTCACACTGGTATTTTGTCCATTATTGATATTTTACTTTCATAATCATATTGGATCATAACTAACTTCTTTTAGGGAATGGGGTGTGTCAGGTAAGTCAGTATCTAGGTTTCTTGTATATATAGGAGTGTGTGATCCCAGTTCAGGTTTACTTATTGTATGTGATTAAGGGGCATATAAAATAATATGTAATTCACTGAGATAGTATCATATAATTTGATGACTTCTTCCATTTCAGGTAAACTTAAGGAGCTAGGTAATATGATCCTGAAACCATTTGGTCTCTCGACAAACAACTTCCAGTTACAACAAGATCCGAACTCAGGAGGATACAGTGTCAACTTCAATCAAAACCCTGGTGGTGGAAAGTAGCCTCCAATAATTACTGGTAGTTTAAAAACAAATATTCTTATTTTAATTCTGCTGGTCTTGTACCACTAGTGTCCTGTTCTACAAAAAAAGTGTTTCTCGTCAACATATGCAAGATTGTCCTGCTTCATCAGAGTATTCCTAATAGTAATTTTATCTCCTTCGGCATTTTATAGTTAGTAACACTTTAACGTTGTTTTTTAAAGTTCTGATTTTCAATTTTCTAACCTCATCAGATACTTGTTCTTGCCAATGAGTCCTGCTGGTGCCACATTTTCTTATAGAATCTAGCCATGGGGTTGGGTGGTTCATTCAAATGATGCAGTTCTTGGAAAGTTAATTAATGAATATTACTATGTCTCCCTTCCAAATTTCTTTATATTCAGTCCTGTTGGTTTTGTATAAAAAAGAAAACATTTATACATAATATTTTATGAAATATATGGGCATAAATAATGGTTCCATGGTCCATGCACAAAATCTGTTGAAATGTATTGAGGTCTGAATAGTGAAATTACAACTAAAACTGATATATCAGTGTTGATAATACCATGTACTTTGAAGATCATCTGTGATTAGTTTAAATGTATGCAGTTTTTATCTGTGGTCATAGTGAAATAATTGTTAAGCCATAAATATCTCTCCAGAGCTTAAATGTCTGGATAAACTCTGTGTGGCTTCCTCAGACTTCTTAAAACATTTATCTTACAAGACACCCCTGCCATATTGTAACATAAGCTAGGAGTTATGTTTTTCTTCTTTCCTTCATGTATTTACCTCTATATTTAAAGATATTTGTGTGTAAAAAACATGTTGTTGAACTGTAACTGATAAAGGTGATAGAGAGACATATATCAGACAAAATTACTGCAGATCCTATTGTATCATTGTATAACACAGGCCATTGAAATCACTTGTAACACTTGGCAACTGGTTACCATGAATTATCGTCTGAAATGGAGCTCTTGAGGCCCATGTTGGCTTTCAAGAGACTATAACTATGCTATAAAATTGACTGTTGCATTTTTGACCAACGCAGAATGAGATCATGTTATAACCATTTACCACAAACACTAATTGGTTAAATCTGTGAATGGAGCTTGCCAGCCATGACAGTTAGAGCTGTTCAATAGGACCTTGAGTAACTGGTGCAGTGTGTCAGTACAGCTCTCATGTTTTCAATCTGCTCTTTCCAAGGCAAGCTCTGCTGAGCCCCGAGTCATTAATGAACACCTCCTATTGATGGCAATCATCAGTTCTACTGGGTTGCTAGTTTAGTGCTTGGTCTCCAGATGGCAGTAGAGTCATTCATATTTGACAGCATATTTGATCAGTGACAAGCTTCCAAAACAATCTTCATCCCTGAACTAAAACAAATGGTTAATGCATGACGTACTAAAAGAGTAAGTATAAAAATCATGGTGTAATACATTAGGTATTTCACTCTATGGTATCTATCATGATACATTGTTCATCATATGATGCATTGTATGATGCATATATCATTACAAGCCTTGCATCCAAAGTACCAGAATTCAGTAGATTTGTAGTGCTATCTTGTAATGAAAGGGGTTTGAGGATATTCTGGCTTGTCTGACTTTTATACAGATATTCCATTATAGGTTAAGGCTCAGTAAACTATTTAACCAAAGCATAACTGTCAGACCCATATTAATGTGTATATGTATTGTTGCACATTATAAAACCATATATTAAACACAAATACCTAGTGTTTATGCATTGATGACAATATTGACAACTGTTATATATGTATATACATGTATGTGTGAAAGTCACTGGGGCTTGTAGTTACTGGTCATAAAATGATCTCGGAAGTACAATAATAATGTATTTCATTAAACCATCAATTAAATTTACTTTTATACAAGATAATATATCAGTTTGTTTTATCACAAGTGTCATGTTTAATGAATGATTGTTACGAGTGCATACTTTATAAGCTTTTATTGGATAATGAGGATGTGAAAAACCACTGGGATGGGACATTATTACAATCAAGCTATTACAAATAAAAGTTGATATTTGCAATACCAGTATTTTTTTTTTTATTTCTTTTTAAACATTTTCTGTTATCAGAGTTTTTACAGTAATAATAAATAATTAATGTCATTTTACTGCATGATCCGTTACCTGTAAATATTTTATATTTTCTGGTGTATTTAACATAAAATGCAACTTGAAAAGTCTGAATCAAATATAAGTCAGAAATGCAGATTATGTATACTTTAAATATAATGATTGAGTAGCCTGGTATGTATTTGCATAATGGTTCCCTCATATGGCAATCTTCAGATCCTGTTTATTCTGAAAAAGCTCAACCAGCAGCACACTTTATAAGCTGCTGCCACAATTTCATCTCTGTGATTACAGTAACTTATAAAACAAGAGGTTTATGCATGATGTACTGTTACTGTTGCCATAACCATATATGTGTCCACTGTCCATATGAACAAGAATTATTCATCCCAAGTTTTGCATGATACAGCTGTTTTCATGCCAATGGACTTGAAATGTGCAACAAGCTTTCAGCATGATCAGCATCATTCTAGGAATGTCAGCATCTGAAAGACACTTAAGTTATATAATCAGATATGCATGGCACAGTGATTCATTTAATGAATTTATAATATGAAGGTTGTTGTTTGTATACATGTACATTGATAGACATGAGGTGCGTATGTGTTGTGTGTGCCTTTTGTGCTTTTGTATGTGCCATGACACCTGATTTATTCAAAACAACTTGAACACCCCCCCCCCCCCTCCCAAAAATGGTTTCCATTTATAAAGGACTGCTTTATTTGGCTGGTAGGTTTGATAAATATATCACTGAGTCCAAAGTCTGATATATGTTCTGAACACTTTCACAGAAATTGATACTATTATTCCATAATATAAGAGCAATCTTCATTAACTAGTACCCAAGATTTAATGATTTTCTAGTAATCTTTGTATTTCAAACAAAGTGCAATATGTTCATCTCAGCTGATTGGTGTAACTTAGGATTAGTAAATATCTCCATTAATTTAACTAAACTAATTGTTTATGTTACAGATTTGCATGGTATTCTGTCACACCATCTATTATTGCTCGACCAGGATATTCTTATTGTCCTCTGTTTCCAGAGGAAAGGGGGGGGGGGCACATTGATTTGGCCATGTCTGCCCTCTGACTGTCTGTCTGGCCATCATCCAATTTCCTTTAAATTTGGCACAATAATTTCCTTAGGAGTATCATGGAGTGGATTCTGGATGATAATTTTCCTGAAAATCATCCCTTGAAATTTAGTACAATGGTTTGTTTCCCTTAGGAATATCTTGGATGGGTTCACGTTTTTGAAGTGCCATCTGTGTTTATGGACTTTCTGCCTGTCAAAATGATTTGCACATCAAACTTTTGTTTCTGGATGATAACTTTCCTAAAATTCATCAGATTTCATACAAATTATGTATAACAGTTCTTTACAATAGCTCAGAGGGGGTTGCTTTTGATGATGCCAATTATGTTGAACAACTTTCTATGAGCCAAATTGGTTGTCTGTCTCCACTTCTGCACAAATAAGACAAAATATTTACACTTTTTTTTCCATGTCATTTTTAGCTCAGCTGACTGAAAGTCATCTGAGCTATAGCGATCACTCTTTGCCCGTCGTCCGTCGTGCCGTCTTTCCGTCCGTTAACCAGGCACAAATCGTAACCGCTGAACCTAGAACCTTGTAACTTGGGATTCTGAGAGGTCCATGAAAAATCTCCTTGGAAACCAGAAATTAGGTCTCTGTTACCCATATCCTTCGAGCTATGGGGCCCCAAAGTACCCCCTAGAAGAGTCAAAAATTTCATACAAAAACTTCAATATCTCATTAACTACTTGACTGATGGTCATGATTTTTGGCATACATATTGATCATGAGATGTTCCATCACTTCCTGCAGACTGGTGGCGCCACCTGTATTTTTCAATTTTTTACAAATTTTTTTCTCTATTTTTGAGACCTTTAAAAATGTGAACATCTGTTAACAAGGCACAAATCGTAAAGCCTAAACCTAGAATCTTAATTCTTGATACACTTGAGAGGTCCATGAAAAATCTCCTTGGAAACCAGAAATTAGGTCTCTGTTACCCATATCCTTCGCGCTACGGGGCCCCAAAGTACCCCCTAGAATAGTAAAAAATTTCATACAAAAACTTCAATATCTCAATAACTACAACACTGATGGTCATGATTTTTTGCATACATATTGATCATGAGATGTTCCATAAGTTCCTGCAGACTGGTGGCGCCACCTGTATTTTTCGATTTTTTTACAATTTTTTCCTCTATTTTTGAGACGTTTAAAGATGCTGTCATCTGTTAACGTGGCACAAATCGTAACCGCTGGACCTAGAATCTTCATTCTTGACACACTGAGAAACCTATTAAAAGTCTCCGTGGAAACCATAAATTAGATCTCTGTTACCCATATCCTTCGAGCTATGGGGCCCCAAAGTACCCCCCAGAAAAGTAAAAAATTTCATACAAAAACTTCAATATCTCATTAACTACTTGACTGATGGTCATGATTTTTGGCATACGTATTGATCATGAGATGTTCCATCACTTCCTGCAGACTGGTGGCGCCACCTGAATTTTTCGATTTTTTACGAATTTAAAAATGTGAACAGCTGTTAACAGGGCACAAATCATAAAGACTGGACCTAGAATCTTCATTCTTGACACACTGAGAGGTCCATAAAAAGTCTGCATGGAAACCTGAAATAAGGTCTCTGTTACCCATATCCTTTGAGCTATGGGGGGCTCCCAATAACCCCCCAGAATAATGGAAAATTTGATAAAAACAAACTGCAACATCTCAATAACTACAACACTGATGGTCATGATTTTTGGCATACATATTGATCAAGAGGTGTTTCATCAGTACCTGCAGACCTGCCACCTGTATTTTTTCAAATTTTCACAATTTTTTTTTCTCTATTTTCGAGACCTTTCAGGATGTAGTTATCTGTCAACAGGGTACAAATCATAAGGACTGGTTCTAGAATCTTCATTCTTGACTTCTTCTAAGTCTCCATGGACACCTGAAATTAGGTCTCTGTTACCTTTATCCTTTGAGCTATGGCACTCCATAGTACAGCTCAGAATAATGGAAAATTTGATACAAAAGCTGAAGTATCTGAACAACTAATGCAGAGATCACCATAATTGTTTTCATGGATATTGATCATGGAGTGTTTCATCAGTTTCTGCAGACTGGTGGCACCACCTGTATTTGTTCGGGTTTTTTTACGAATTTTTTCTCTATTTTTGAGACCTTTAAAGTTATGAACATCTGTTAACAGGGCACAAATCATTAAAACTGGACCTAGAATCTTCATTCTTGACACACAGGGAGACCCGTGAAAAGTCTCCATGGAAACCTGAAATTAGGTCTCTGTTACCCATATTCTTTAAGCTGTATGGCTTGCCCCCCAGAATAATGGAAAATTTGATACAAAAACTGCAGTATCTCAATAACTACAACACTGATGGTCATGATTTTCGGCATACATATTGATCATGACCTGTTCCATCAGTTTCTGCAGACTGGGTGCGCCACCTCTATTTTTGTCAAATTTTTACGATTTTTTTTCTCTTTTTTTTGATACCTTTAAAGATGTGGTTATCTGTCAACAGGGTACAAATCGCAACAACTGGACCTAGAATCTTCAGTCTTGTCATGCAAGAAGGCCCATGAAAAGTGCCTGAGGAAACTTAAAATTAGGTCTCTGTTACCCATATCCTTCAAGCTATAGGACTCCGAAGTATCCCTCAGAATAATGGACAATTTGATACAAAAGCTGAAGTATCTGAACAACTAATGGGGAGATCACCATGATTCTTTGCATGGATATTGATGTTTGTAAGTGTTTTTATTAGTTTCTGCAGACTGGTGGAGCCACCTGTATTTTTGTACCCGCCAAAACGAAGTTTTGTGGATACTATGTTTTTGACCGGGTTCCTCCGCCGTTGCCGCGTTCGTTTCCAGAGAGCTCCTCTGGGACTTGATTTTATCAGCTTTCCAAGCTCATATCTCGGGAACCGTTTGACTGATCAGGAAATAAAATTTATACTAATGTAGCCCTTGGATAGCTCTATAACATACACAAAAAATGGTGGCGCCACCTGTAACCATGTTTGCACAGTGTCCATCTGTTCATCTGCCTTTGGTTAAAATCACTCATATCTCTGCAGTGAATTGACTAATTCACCTGAAATTCGGCATGCGTATACATCCTGGATAGCTTTCTTGATTTTATGACAGGTGGCGCCACCTACATTCTCATTCACGCTGATGACATCCAAGCTCATATTCCGGGAACCGTTTGACCGATTGGGCCAAAATTTTGCATGTATATAGATCTAACATAGCTCTTTATCATACGCTAAACTGGTGGCGCCACCTGCAACCATTTTTGCACAGCATCTGTTTGTCTGCCTTGCAATAATGTCACTCATATCTCGGCAGTGGTTTGACATATCTGCCTAAAATTTTGCAGTTTTATACATCCTGGATAGCTTTCTTGATTTTATGACAGGTGGCACCACCTACATTCACGTTCACGCTGATGACATCCAAGCTCATATCTCGGGAACCGTTTGACCGATCGGGCCAAAATTTTGCATGTGTATAGATCTAACATAGCTCTTTATCATTCACAAAACTGGTGGCACCACCTGCAACCATTTTTGCACAGCGTCTGTCTGTTTGTCTGCCGTGCAATTAAGTCACTCACATCTTGGCAGTGGTTTGATATATCTGCCTAAAATTTTGCAGTTTTATACATCCTGGATAGCTTTCTTGATTTTATGACAGGTGGCGCCACCTTTATTCTAGTTTATGCTGCAGACATCCAAGCTCATATCTCGGGAACCGTTGGAACGATTGGGCCAAAATTTTGCATGTGTATAGATCTCACATAGGTCTTTGTCATACACAAAACTGGAGGGGCCACCTGCAACCATTTTTGCACATTTTGCACAGCGTCTGTCTGTTGGTCTGCCGTGGCCTAAAATCACTCATTTCTCTGTAGTGGTTTGACATAACTGCCTAAAATTTTGCAGGTTTATACATCCTGGATAGCTTTCTTGATTTTATGACAGGTGGCGCCAACTACATTCTAGTTAACGCTGCACACATCCAAGCTAATATCTCAGGAACCATTTGACCGATTGGGCCAAAATTGTGCTTGTGTTTAGATCTCACATAGGTCTTTATCATACACAAAACTGCAACCATTTTTGCACAGCGTCTGTCTGTTTGTCTGCCGTGGGCTAAAATCACGCATATCCATGTAGTGGTTTGACTTTTCTGCCTAAAATTTTGCATATGTATACAACTTGGACAGCTTTCTGGATTTGTGGTAGGTTGCACAACCTACATACACATTTAGGCTGCAGACATCCATGCTAATATGCAACATACCTCACTCTGTTTCCCCTTGCCACTCAATCCATGCCTCACTTCACTCTGATTTTGGCAGATACACGTAGTCACTTGTTGACTACCCGTATTCTAGTTTTTAAAGTTTACACATTTTTTCTCTATTTTTCAGATATATAAATACAGACTAAATCTTGGCCTGTTGGTTAATCTGTTAGATGCTTCAGTTGAATGGGTATCTACCATTCTGATGATAAAATTTCCTTTTGTGAATCTCTTCCCAGTCAGCTGAGCGTCATGACCCATGGGTCACTTGTTAACTATTCCTTGGAGCAAAGGAAATGAAAGCAGTATGAATTTAGTCAATTATTTTCAAAATGGCATCTTCATGAAACTTTAAATTTCAATGATAGAGCATTGGTCACCTGGTTACTGCTTTACCCAAAAATGGCAAATTTTGTATACTGTAGTTGGCTTCTTTTCGCGAGTCTAATTTTTATGCGATTTTTGTCTTTTCATTGTTTCTCAAGGGTTCTATTTTCATGACCAATAAACTACCCATAGTATAACCATCATCACATTGATAATTGTATCCGCCAAAACGAAGTTTTGCGGATACTATGTTTTTGACCGGGTTCCGCCACCGCCGCCGCCGCGTTGGTTTCCGGAGGACTCCTCTGAGACTACTGGACGGATTTTTCGGAAACTTTCACAAATTATCGGGTCACATGTGAACTGGTGCCTAACCAAGTGACCTTGACCTCTGACCTATCCTCTCTGCCCAGCGTCCGTTTGTGTGTCTGTTTCCACAAATAAACCCACATATCTCAGGAACCGTTTGACCGATCAGGAAAAAGATTTTACACAAATGTAGCCCTGGGATAGCTTTATATTATACACAAAAAAAGGTGGCGCCACCTGCAACCATGCTGGCACAGTGTCCATCTGTTCATCTGCCTTGGGTTAAAATCACTTATATCTCTGCAGTGGTTTGACTAATTCACCTTAAATTCGGCATGCTTATACATCCTAGATAGCTTTCTTGATTTTATGACAGGTGGCGCCACCTACATTCACGTTAATGCTGCAGACATCCAAGCTCATATCTCAGGAACTGTTTGACCGATCAGGAAATAAAATTTATACTAATGTAGCCCTTGAATAGCTTTATAACATACACAAAAATGGTAGCGCCACCTGCAGCCATTTTTGCACAGCGTCCATCTGTTTGTCTGCCTTGGGTTAAAATCACTCATATCTCTGTAGTGGTTTGACCAAATTACCTGAAATTCGACATGCATATACATCCCGCATAGCTTTCTTGATTTTATGACAGGTGGCGCCACCTACTTTCACGTTCATGCTGCAGACATTAATGCTTATATCTCCGGACTTGTTTGACCAATCAGGAAAAAAAATTTACACAAATGTAGCCCTTGGATATCTTTATAACATACACAAAAATGGTGGTGCCACCTGCAGCCATTTTTGCACAGGGTCCATCTGTTTGTCTGCGGTGGGATAAAATCACTCCTATCTCTGCAGTGGTTTGACTTTTCCACATGAAATTTTGCATGTGTATACATCTTGGATAGTTTCTCATTCAAATAACAGGTGGCGCCACCTACAATCATGTTTATGTGATGTGTGTTTCCTCTTGCCACTCAATCCATGACTCACTTCACCCTTCCTTCTCTGATTTTGGCGGATACACGTAGTCGTTTGTCCACTACCCGTATTCTAGTTTAATGTTTGCTCTTAATCCTCAGAATTTGATGATGACCCACAAGAAAGAGTAGAAATTCTTGTCCCCTATAGGCAGATAACATGGAAAATTTGATATGATTTATAATGTAAATCTTTGATATGTACATTACATAAAATATATGTTATTATTTATAATAAAAATCTTGTTGCAAAATATATGTTATAATCTATGCTATGAATATTTTTGCCTTTTGACATTAATCCTTTGGGAGTGGTCAGAGGGATAACATATATAAAATACCAATGAGTTTATATATATATGACCCATTCACCTGTGTAGATGAGGCATCTTATTCACAAAGGTTTAATATTTGTGATTATTTCCCTTTTGCTAATATCACGAATTTGAAACCCTAACAAACAATAAGCCAACCACAGTATGTTGGGCCATGTGGACTTCAACCCAAATTTGATACCTATATTTCTGGTGATTTTATGAGCATTTTTATGCCCAAGGCACAAAGTGGCCGGGGCATATAGTTTTACCCACTTCCGTCATTCTGAAATCAAACAGTTGTACAGATTTTTTTTCGCAATGCCTGCAGATATTGACCTGATTTTTGGTGTGAAGACAGATAATGACCAGTTACAGGTCGAGTTCACGTTTCATCCCAGTTGACCTACTTTTGACCGTTTAATGGCTCCTAAACTTAGAATAAGTGACCCATGGGTCATGACGCTCAGCTGACTGGGAAGAGATTTGCAAAAGGAAATTTTATCATCTGAATGGTAGTATATAACCATTCAACTGAAGCATCAAAAAGATTAACCAACAGGCTGAGATTGTGTCTGTATTAATATATCTCAAAAATAGAGAAAAAATGCGTAAACTTTAAAAAAAATACAGGTGGCTCCACCAGTCTGCAGAAACTAATAAAAACACTTAATGGTCAATATCAATGCAAAGAAGCATGGTGGTCTCTGGATTAGTTGTTCAGATACTTCAGCTTTTGTATCAAATTTTCCATTATTCTGAGGGATACTTTGGAGTCCTATAGCTTGAAGGATATGGGTAACAGAGACCTAATTTTCCATAGGTTTCCATAGACACTTTTCATGGGCCTCCTTGCATGACAAGAATGAAGATTCTAGGTCCAGTTGTTACAGTTTGTACCCTGTTGACAGATAACCACATCTTTAAAGGTATCAAAAATAGAGAAAATAATTCGGAAAAATTTGAAAAAAATAGAGGTGGCACACCCAGTCTGCTAAAACTGATAGAACATGTCATGATCAATATGTATGCCAAAAATCATGAGCATCAGTGTTGTAGTTATTGAGATACTGGAGTTTTTGTATCAAATTTTTCATTATTCTGCGGGGTATTTTGGAGCCATACAGCTTAATGGATATGGGTAACAGAGACCTAATTTCTGGTTTCCATAGAGATTTTCATGGGACTCCCTGTGTGTAAAGAATGAAGATTCTAGGTCCAGTTGTTATGATTTGTGCCATGTTAACAGATGTTCATATCTTTAAAGGTCTCAAAAATAGAGAGAAAAATTCGAAAAAAACCCGAACAAATATATGTGGTGCCACCAGCCTGCAGAAACTGATGAAAAACTCCATGATCAATATCCATACAAACAATTATGGTGATCTCTTCATAAGTTGTTCAGATACTTCAGCTTTCGTATCAAATTTTCCATTATTCTGAGCTGTACTTTGGAGTGCCATAGCTCAAAGGATATGGGTAACAGAGACCTAATTTCAGGTTTCCATGGAGACTTTTCATAGGTCTCCCTGTGTGTCAAGAATGAAGATTCTAGGTCCAATTTGAACCCTGTTGACAGATAACTACATCCTTAAAGGTCTCAAAAATAGAGAAAAAAAGTTGTAAAAAATAAAAAATATAGAGGTGGCGCACCCAGGCTGTGGAAACTCATGAAACACTCCATGATCAATATCCATGCAGACAATTATGGTGATCTCCGCATAGTTGTTCAGATACTTCAGCTTTTGTATCAAATTTTCCATTATTCTAAGCTGTATTTTGGAGTACCACAGCTCAAAGGATATGGGTAACAGAGACCTAATTTCAGGTTTCCATGGAGACTTTTCATGGGTCACCCTGTGTGTCAAGGATGAAGATTCTAGGTCCAGATGTTACAATTTGAACCCTGTTGACAGATAACTACATCCTTAAAGGTCTCAAAAATAGAGAAAAAAATTGTAATAATTTGAAAAATACAGGTGGCGCCACTAGTCTGCAGAAACTGATGAAACATCTCATGATCAATATGTATGCCGAAAATCATGACCATCAGTGATGTAGTTAATGAGATATTGAAGTTTTTGTATGAAATTTTTTTACTATTCTGGGGGGTACTTTGGGGCCCCATTGCTCGAAGAATATGGGTAACAGAGACCTAATTTCTGGTTTCCATGGATACTTTTCATAGGTCTCTTGGAATCTAAAGAATGAAGATTCTAGGTCCAGTCTTTACGATTTGTGCCCTGTTAACAGATGTCCACATTTTAAAAGGTCTCAAAAATAGAGAAAAAAATTCGTAAAAAATAAAAAAATACAGGTGGCGCCACCAGTCTGCAGGAACTGATGGAACATCTCATGATCAATAAGTATGCCAAAAATCATGACCATCAGTGATGTAGTTAATGAGATATTGAAGTTTTTGTATGAAATTTTTTACTAGTCGGGGGGTTACTTTGGGGCCCCATAGCTCGAAGAATATGGGTAACAGAGACCTAATTCCAGGTTTCCAAGGAGATTTTTCATGGACCTCTCTGGATGTAAAGTAAGAAGATTCCAGGTCCAGTGGTTACGATTTGTGCCTTGTTAACGGACAGACAGCCAGACGACGGACAAAGAGTGATCGCTATAGCTCAGATGACTTACAGTCAGCTGAGCTAAAAATTTCATGAAAAATAGAAATTTTCGTGACAAATACACATGTATGGACTTTTTTTCGCAATGCCTGCAGATATGGGCCTGATTTTTGGTGTGTGGGCAGATAATGAACAGTTACAGATCGAGTTCGCCTTTCGTCCTGGTTGACATATTTTATACCCATTTTACGGCTCCTTAACTTTGAAAATTTCATGAAAAATAGAAATTTTTTAATGACAAATTCACAAATTGTGCGGACTTTTTTTCGCAATGCCTGCAGATATTGGCCTGATTTTTGGTATGTAGGCAGATATTGACAGGTTACAGGTCGAGTTTGCGTTTCGTCCCAGTTGACCTAATTTTTACCGTTTTACGGCTCCTGAACATAGAAAATTTCATAAAAAATATAAATTTTCATGACAAATACACATCTACGGACTTTTTTTCGCAATACCTGCAGATATTGGCCTGATTTTTGGTGTGTGGGCAGATAATGACCAATTACAGATCGAGATCACGTTTTGTCCAAGTTGACCAACTTTTGACCGTTTGACAGTGCCCTAACATAGAAAATTTTATAAAAAATATAAATTTTCATGAAAAGTGCACATGTACGGACTTTTTTTCACAATGCCTGCAGATACAGGCCTGATTTTTGGTGTGTGGGCAGATAATGACCAGTTACAGATTGAGTTCTTGTTTTGTCCCAGTTGACCTACTTTTGACCATTTGACTGCTCCTGAACATAGAAAGTTTCATGAAGAATAGAAATTTTCATAACAAATGCAGATACCACCCTGATTTTTTTATGTGTGGGCAGATAATGTCAGTTACAGATCGAGTTCGCGTTAAATTGTCCTGGTTGACCTACTTTTGATTGTTTTACGGCTCCTAAACTCATGAAAGACAGAAATTTTTTATGAAAAATGCACATGTATGGACTTTTTTCTCAATGCCTGCAGATACTGGCCTGATTTTTGGTGTGTTGCTTGATTATGACCTGTTACAGATTGAGTTTGCATGTTGCCCTTGTTGGCCTACTTTTGACCATATGACACCTCCTGTACTTAAAAAATTTTTCAAAATTTAACAAATGTTTCTAATTTGCCCCATCGCTGGGGCATTTGTGTTGTCCTGACACATCTAGTTTGTGTTTTTTTTCTCTTTGACCATTGTGGCCTATTCTGTGGTCATATGCATGGTTTAAATAACTAAAAAATAAAATAATATACCTTAATTCATACATATTTTCTAGTCACCATGCCAAATTTGAACCATGGTGGTTGAACTTGTCTGTATAATCTTTGTTTTTAAAATGATGTAATGATCTTTACCATGAGAGTGACCTTGACCTTGAATAGGTCCATTTTTGCATATAATCACCTGTATCTGTGGAATGGTTCAACAGATTTGCTCCATGTTTATTTCTGTGGATAGCTATTGGATAACTTCATCATGTACTGAACTCTGATGGCATCACCTGCAATTATTTTTCCATTATTGTCATCTATGGGTCAATTTAAGGTGGAATATATCTCAGGAATGCTGTAAGCTTTCAGCCTGAAAATTTTCACAGTCATAGATTGTGGATAGATTTATCATGTATGTAAGACAGTTGGCACCACTGGAAATTGTTTTGCTGCTACAAAAAGCACCCATATCTCAGAACTCATTCAACAGATTTGCCCGATTTTGTCCTTTATGGAAAGCTCTTGGACATTTACTGGACTCTGGTGGCACCACCTATAGTTGTTTTTACATTATGGCCATGTACACTTTATGTTAGGTAAATATCACACATTACTCAGGAATTGTTTGCCTATTGGCCTGAAATTTGGCACAGCCTTAGCTCATGGATAGATTTATCGCATACATAAGACATTTGGCACCACTGATAATTGTTTTGAATGCCTGCTCTTCTTGTTTAGTAAGCCTTTTGATCCTGATTTATCCTATTTCAGCCAACCCTAAGGGAAAACAGGTCACAGAAAATACCCAGAGTTATGCATGTGACGGGGGACTATTTGTGCCTCTGGGCCCTTGTTTTAATAAACAGCTTTAGAAAAAAAGGGGAAAGTATCCTTTAATGTTATTTGTATTTCATTTTATGTCAAATTTTAATAAGATTTTCTTGGTTGTGTGTCCTGTAATTTTGTATGCATGACTGGATATATCTAGGGATCTCAGCACTCTGGATCTAAAGTACTTTTATCCATAAGCTATGCAAAATTGAAACCTTTAAGTGCACTTGTATGGTTATTGAATCATTAATACTTCATTGGAAGAAGTTTAAGTGCTCTGTTAATGTTATGCCATTATGCTTATTAATTCATTATGTTGAATAACAGCAGTAGGACTGAATTAATTATGTAATAAAATTATGACATGCCCACACCTATATGTTCTATGCTGCCATATGTTTTGAAGCTTACCTTTGATCCTGGTATTAATTCAGCTGGAGTCTGTACTTATTGAAGTATTTTTGTTATCTCTAAAGCTACCATTTTTCCATACAGTATTTCTATGATCCTATTGTCAAGAAATTATTTATTGTATCGCCAGACATAGTCTGGAGATACTATGGTTTAGGCACGGTCGCGCCGCCGCCGCAGAGATTTCTTTTGGACACAATAACTCAAAAAATATTTCACGGATCTTTACCAAACTTGGTATATGTATAGATATGGGAGAGAGGACGACGCCTATTTAAACTGAGGTCATGACCTCAACTAGGAGAGTGACCTTGACCTTGAATAGGTTCAATTTTGGGGAAAATCACACAAATTCTTAAATATCTCAAGAAAACTTGCATGGATTGATCCCAAAATCAAGTTGATCGAAGATCATGGATAGGGTTGTCATGTTCCAGAAACTGGTGGCGCCACCTATTATTCTTTACTTGTTTTCATGCCGTTTAATATCCCCAAAATTGCTACTTGACAGTACTGTGAGCATTATAAGTCAAAAACTAATGAACAGATTTCTTTCATATTATGCAAATACATAGATATGGGTTATGGGATGATGTTTATTTAAATTGGGGTCATGACCTTTCCTATGAGAGTGGCCTTGACCTTGAATATTGCCATATATGGTGAAAATCACACAAAATCATTAATTTCTCAATAAGGGATGCATGCATTGGTCCAAAAATCAACTTGACCGAAGATCTTGGATAGTAATGTCATGTACCGGAAACAGGTGGCGCCACCTGTTATTCTTTTACTTGTTTTCGTGCCGTTTAATACCCCATCATTGCCACTTAACAGTACATTTATAACCTGTGAGCATTATAAGTCAAAAACTAATGGACAGATTTCTTTCATATTATGCATATACATAGACATGGGTTATGGGATGATGTATATATAAATTGGGGTCATGACCTTTCCTATTAGAGTGGCCTTGACCTTGAATATTGCCATATATGGTGAAAAGTTACACAAAATCATTAATATCTCAATAAGGGATGCATGCATTGGTCCAAAAATCAACATGTTCGAAGATCTTGGAAAGTATTGTCATGTACAGGAAACAGGTGGCGCCACCTGTTATTCTTTTACTTGTTTTGTGCCGTTTAATACCCCATCATTGCCATTTATCAGTACTGTGAGCATTATAAGTCAAAAACTAATGGACAAATTTCTTTCATATTATGCATATACATGGATATGGGTTATAGGATAATGTTTATTTGAATAGGGGTCATGACCTTTCCAATGAGTGGCCTTGACCTTGAATATTGCCATATATGGTGAAAATCACACAAAATCATTAATTTCTCAATAAGGGATGCATTGATTGGTCCAAAAATCAACTTGAACGAAGATCTTGGATAGTGTTGTCATGTACGGGAAACAGGTGGTGCCACCTGTTATTCTTTTACTTGTTTTCGTGCCGTTTAATACCCCATCATTGCCCCTTAACAGTTTATTTATAACCTGTGAGCATTATAAGTCAAAAACTAATGGACAGATTTCTTTCATATTATGCATATACATAGACATGGGTTATGGGATAATGTATATATAAATTGGGGTCATGACCTTTCCTATTAGAGTGGCCTTGACCTTGAATATTGCCATATATGGTGAAAATTACACAAAATCATTAATATCTCAATAAGGGATGCATGCATTGGTCCAAAAATCAACATGTTCGAAGATCTTGGAAAGTATTGTCATGTACCGGAAACAGGTGGCGCCACCTGTTATTCTTTTACTTGTTTTGTGCCGTTTAATACCCCATCATTGCCATTTATCAGTACTGCAAGCATTATAAGTCAAAAACTAATGGACAGATTTCTTGCATATACATAGACATGGGTTAGGGGATGATGTATATTGAAATTTGGATCATGACCTTTTCTATGAGAATGACCTTTTCTATGAGTGTGGTCTGATATTAATTGTTGCTGAAGATGGGGGGACTATTCTTAAAGGGGGGGGGGGATTAATTGTCTGGCGATACTATGGCACCTGCGGTGCCAAGAAATATCTAGTTCAATGCTGTTATGGAACCTAATATAAACAGATCATGTATGCGTGATGAACACAAATTTTGTAATGGAGATAAAAAAAATCAGATTCTGTAACACTAGGCAGCGTGAAATGTCTAGGGGAATGAATGAAGAAGTCAGTGTTTTTTTGTTAACAAATAACTATAATTTATTCTTAAAACAACTCTAACAACACAATACACCAAATCAATACAATTATACAGCAAAACAGCGTTATAGCAACAAGTCAATACAATCACACAGAAAGATAATGGTACGACGAGTACCTCGATACCAACACCATCACAACGATAAGTCCTTTGAATGTAATCTCTCGGAGAATGACAGTCCAGTGGAAAGTTCTTGCAACAACACAGAAAGTAAACTGAAGTCCAAATGTATAAAATCCAGGAGAAAATTCTTGAAATTCTATAATTGCCGCATTCGTCAGATAAGGTCTTAGAATCTGACACACGCCTCTACATCCGCTGGTATCTGCTCTGCTGTCTGCCCTCTGGTTCTAATAAACAGCCCCTTTATATACCTTCGTAGCCCAAGCCGGGAATTTTCCACTTCTTGAACAGTCTATAAGGACCCTACTCAACAGTAAACACTCGTTTCAGGAATTCTCTAGAAAGAACAGCGCTGTGTATCTCCACAAACCAGGCTCATCACATGACCCAAGACCAGGCGTGAAAACTCAAGGCTCACATGACAACAAGAGTTCAACCAGCACGGATTAAACATGGAATGTAATACGCGGCCAGACACGAACGCCACAACAGGAGCAACGCCTGTGTCACACAATAAAAAGAGCACCTGTAACAATGCAACCTTGGTTTTTCTAGTTTAGGGCTAAACGGACCATGTTTGATACTGCCCCACCCTTTCTTTGTTTCTTGGAATATGTTTAAAAATACAATTCTTTAGCTTTTTTTATGTCACTTGAGATGTTGATCAACCAGAGCTAAACAGTCCATTGACTGTAGAAGAGAATTTTCAGGGCTAATGACCTTATTACAAATCGAAAACTCTTGTGAGACCACACGGCTCATTCTCCTCATTAGTAGTTGGCAGTCACAAAAAATAGATATATGTCTCTACCCAATCTCCCCCATGGGCCTTATACCTTTTGAAAAAATATGCATTATCTTGATATCTGCTTTAGATTTTACTTTGAAAAGCAAGGTCTCCAGTTTTGGAACTCCTCTTCTGCCTGTCTATTTTGAGGAACAATTATCTGAAGTACTTTGAAAGTTTTTGCAAATTCAAAAATTTCTCAAATTCTAGGGAGATGAACAATAATTCAGCTGATCTGATTTGGAAGATCCAGGCCAGGTCCACCAGTTTTTTTTGTCTCATATGCATTGGTTGAAACAATCTGCATCAAATGTCAGGGCAAAATACACAATACTTAGAAATCATAGGAGACTTGGTAGAAACAATTTGTTTCAAATCTCAGGATGAATTATGCAGCACTTCAAAAGTGATAGGTTTCTCCCAAGATCCTACAGACATCAACTGATGATAGACTGATTTTACCGCAGAGATCACTGTCAGGGACATTATTTTTCAACTGGTTTGTCTGACTTACTTCTAGATGTCCTTGTTGTATATGTTTGAATATTTTTGGCAGCCCTCACTTGTGAATATGTTTGGATTATTTTGGCAGCCCCCACTTGTGAATATGTTTGGATTATTTTTGCAGCCCCCACTTGTGAATATGTTTGGATTATTTTGGAAGCCCCCACTTGTTGTGAACAAATGGATACAAACAAAATAAACAGTCTGTGTCTGATGGGATTGGTGTATTCTAACTATTTTTAATAAAACAATTCAAGGGATCATCTTAGGTTAATATATATGTCAGATTTCTGAATAGATCCATATTATTCTCATCTTATGAAGACAGAATTTCCACTGTTTTCTACAAATGAATGACAAGTACCAATATATACTGGGGAAAATTATATACAAAAGTAAATATCTCATTTGCACACTTACACTTTTCAGTTGTTTTGCTATTCAAATTGATTTTAGATGAGTTCCATATTTATTATGTGTCTTTTGATTTGATCTGTTCTTGAAAATAATTATAAATACACCACTGTTCATAAGGCAGCTGGTTGTCTTCAGGACTGGTCTGTTCTGAAGTACCTGTGACAGAATAATCTAAAAAGTCACTTTACTGTGTTCCTGGGATGTAGATTGGAGTCCTCTTGGGGCCCCTCATCAGCCACCAATTACGGTTGCAGGCCATGCTTGATTGTAGGTCACAGAGTGCCAGACTGGTATGATGAATTCCTGTTAGGATGCTCAGTGTTAGTGGTACAACTGAAAGACCCTGAAGTACTTATTTACCAGAGCTGCTGCCTGGTCCAGTTGTGTGCTATTGAATTAACAATTTGGAGATGTTCAAACAGAATTGTCAGCTCTCTTGCCATATAAACTGGTCAGCCAGTACAAATAATTATCTCCAGCAAGGAGTGTTATTGTTTCACTTTCATACACTCATCTTATAGAGGGTAATATATTATACTATGGGCAGAGTCGTTCTGTTTAGCCATTAACCTTTGTGTCACTGCAGTAACTTACCGGTATTTTCATGAAACTCACTCTGAAGGTTTACCACCCAAGATAGTCACCTGATCAAGTTTGATACTCAAATCAAATTTGCATATTTAATGAGGTCAGAGATCATGGGACTTCTTTGTGGTGTCACCAAAGTAATTACCGTTACTGAAGTCGTCAGTTGAGTGTCATTACCCTTTGGCTTAAGCTTAATTATTTTCTATTCTCATGAAGTATTATTTAAATTTTACCTCTCCTAAATATCAGTTAGTGCTATTCAGTTCAATTTTCAAATAAGGACTCCTTTGACTTATCTTGAGTGACACTCCTGGAAAATTAAAAAAACTCTAAAAGGTAAAATATATAACTTGGTTTGAGACATGTTTTTAGAAATCTACATTAGTGCTTTTTATGTCTCCTCTGAAGACCAGAAACGCATGTTGTACATCAGACTTTCAACTCAAAATGAATAGTTAAAGCTGCTGCAAGTGTATATAACCATCTTAACAAGGATGGCCTTAAGCAATGTTATCTTCTATCTCTCCAATCAGATTCTATTTATTGGATATGCCGGCAGCATTCTAGGTCCCATCCTTCTTTGTTTATTGCAGGGAGCCACGTTTATTGACTCCTGACTGTGTCACATGGCAGATTTTATTTTCCCACAGGAGTAAACCACGGATCTCTGAGGACTCCAGCTACTAGCTATCTTATTTGTGATCTGACGGCACACAGTTGCCCTGCTCCATAGCGATGCCTTCATCTCCTTTTCTGTATTTTATGGTAACGTCGTTGAAACCAGGCATACAGAGCACATAGTTTTTCATGCAGGCTGCTGCTTCACTGAGCTTCTGATTGATTCTTTAAGGGATGAAAACCGTCTCTGCCTAAAAGGCAACCAGACAAGAATGGTGCTTCATGCTGTGTTCTGTTTGACTCTGGTGTAATGTAGCAGAAGATGTAAAAGAAAGAAATGCACAAATGTTTGTTTTTTATTATTTTTATTTATTCAGCTCTGAGGAGGCTTCTCCGCCTTACCTTAATGTCAGGTCTGGTCTTTTTCACTATAATCAGGAAATATGCATCTTGATTCAAAGGAAAAAAATGCTGCAGCAAATACTTTTTTTTTATCATTACTGTGCTAGTAATTAACTGAATGGAGGAGTAGCCATGTCACATTACATCAGCAGACATAACACAGCTTAAGTGTAATTGTTTTTAGCCATTTAGGTGCAAAAGCCAAGATCAAGAGAAAAACATGTCTCACTTAAAAGTAAAAAAAAAAATATTCACTCTTACTAATGTTTATTTTTTTATACACATTATTAATTCATATCTATTAGAGACCCCTGTGCCTTGTATCAGAAGAACTAAAATGACTGTTACGCCGATACAGAGAAAATATGACTTCAGTTGATTTTTAATATATATTTTTTACTCTTTAGCCATAACTGATATGAGATTTTATTGAGTGTAAATCTCAGGCCTCTATACCAAGGCAATGATTGATGATGATTCAACTGCATGGATGGCCATGTCTCATAATATCAATTTCTCCCAACAAAACAAACAGTTCTTCATTATGATGTTATAATCAGATCTCTCAAATTTCTGTCTCTTCTTTAATATTTTAAATATATTTTGTCACCTTTTTCTTTGCATTTGACACATATATAGCATTTTCTACTCTTGATCTGTATTAAGATACATGAGTGTCTTTCCTGACTCATCTGTTTGTTCAAAATGTCAAAACAAATTCCTGCATTTTAGACCTCTAATGAGAATTACTTATCGAAGAATTGGTTTATGAGACATTCTCAGAATTTTTCAGCTTCAATATGTCAAAAACTTTGGTAATCTTACTCCACAGGTAACAGTAAGCACAATTAATTATGGGGAGAAAAACTGGCATGTGAAGTTAAAAGGTTTTTATAAGAGAATTTTTTAGTGTGCTCTCATGTTGAATAAAAGGGCAGCTCTGCTTTTAGCTCTACTGAATGGAGATCATACAGGAGTTATTGTGACCAGTCTGTGTACACCTGTAGGTTTTCTTTCAGTGTTAGAATAAGACCCACAATTTAGTTTAAAATCATCAAAATGGGCAAAGTATGTCCAGATTTGAATAAATGTAATTATTAGGCTGAAAATGATCACACTACCAGTCCTTGGGTACAAGCACTTTGCTAAAAAATGGAGAGTTGCCATGGCTACTAATTAAGCTTCACTTGTCATATATGAAAGAGGCCAGTCCTACCCCCTTGGCCAGTTAGTGGGCAAGTGACAGTTCTCCTCTCCCTGACTGCTTTATCTTAGGGCTTTTAATGGGTTGGTCCACTCATAGTAAAGGAGGGGTGTGTATATGTAAGAATACATGGACTGTCTAAATATCTTGCAAACCATCTCTGTCCTTCCTACATCTGGCAGTCATCAGGGCACATTTATAATGCAACCATCACAGGTAGGATCTGCAAGTTTGAAATCCAGGCATAGGCATATGAATTTTCCTACCAATCCTGAAACTTGAGAAAAACACGTTTTCATTCATTCACCAAAATTCACCGCCTCTGCAATACAATGGTTTTCAATATTTGTCATATAGTCACTGTCTAGTCAAAACCTCATAACCCATATATTTTATATAATAAACTTAGATTTTGACTAGACATGCAGCAACAGTATATTCTCCACCAAATATTCCTTCACCAGATGGCAGTACCAGTAGCTGTTCATTCAAATTAGATTAAGTAATTAAAACAAGATGCCCATATATATATGGGTCTGGATAGACTTCAAATTTGACTAAACCCATGTTAATATCAGATTTCATGAAAACCCAAGCATACTGAGTTATCTTGGTCTTTGCCACACTAAGAGACATGGGTTAATACAGAACCTCCCTCCAGCTTTGCTGGTGGAGATTAAAAAACAGAGCAGCAAGCTACAGGACAGACATACAGCTGTTCAAAAGCTAGTGAAAAGCTTGCTTCTTATGATGTGTTCTGTTGGCTCCAGGCTACTGTGGCCTTATTTATGGAAGCTAGCTGAGCAAGATTCATGTCGCTGTGCTATATAAACATTCAAATGAGAATCATTCTATAGGCAGTACATGAATGACTGCCTCATATCTAATATTTATCTAACATTTCTTTAGATCAACTAACCATAAGAACTTTGGTATATTTCTTGTAGGTACTAGGTACTCACTAGTTCTTCATTCAATTTTGAAACTTTTTGACCTAAATGAGAATTATACGAAAAGGGTATATTAAAGTATGTATTTATACATTAAGTGTGTATGGTTTCTTTTCTTTGCATGTTCCAAAATACTAGTTATGCAGAATTATTATTTTCTCTTATGTAATGCAAGTTCTGTGTTATATAGACCCAGCCAGGGATGCATGTATCAGTATATATTATTGTGCCAGTCAGTGAGTGGTAAAAAGCAGATCCGAGAGTAGTGTGGACTAGTCTTATATTTCTAACTTTAACACAAAGTACATAATTGTGCAGCATTAATCTCTCCCTCTCTCTGTCTCTCTCGTTCTTTGTTTCTAGAGCTCTCTCTGTCTCTCTCTTTCAGTCTCTCTCTCTCTTCTGTCTTTCTCTCTGTCACTCTTTCTCTCTCATCTTTCTCTCTCAGTCTCTCTCCTCTCTCTCTCTCTCTCTCTCTCTCTCTCTCTCTCTCTCTATATATATATATATATATATATATATATACAGTGAAACTTTGTTGTGTAGAACTCGCTTAATTCGAATACCCCACTTATGTTGAAGTTACAGACTCGATATTACGGACAACTCTAGTTAAATTATTACCAAATAAAACCCACTTGTGTCGAACCTAGTATGTGTCAAAGTTTTCTGAGGGTCCCTTCGACTTAGACCCAAGAGGTTTCACTGTATATATATATATATATATATATATATATATATATATATATATATATATATATATATATATTAAAATAAAAATAATAAAACAAAAATAAAAAGAAATAATAAAATTTAAAAAAATATATTATTTATATATATATATATATATATATATATATATATATATATATATATATATATATATATTTATATATATATATATTCTGTAAGGCTGAAAATAGCAATCAACTGTGTCTTGGTAAATGCAGCAATTAAAGTATTAGTAGGTTAGCAATGAGATGATTACTTGTGATTGAAGCATGCTCTGATATATCTTCATGTACTATGAGTTCTCCATGAGATAAACAATATAATGACACCTAATGGACATGGGGCTTGTTTTTGTCTGGTTGTAAGAACAGCTGAGACACATTTATCTACACGTACACACGAAACTACTGATGTACTGATCATGTTGTTATTGCTGACTGCTGGTACTCAGCCAGGAAATCTAAAGATCCCACAAAAAATACTCCTGCCAAAGCCTTCACTCTCTGTTCTCTAATTATGGAGAGTTTATTTGCCTGTTTACTAATTACTTTTTCCAGCATAGCTCATGAAACAAATTGAAATGTTGATGACAGACTTGGTTGTTACATTAAACAGCAGGCCAGTAAATGATGACACTGCTGTAATGTGACTTCCCAAACTAATATAACTGTCTACTCTGGTATTTTTTATAAAAATACCTGAGACCATTTTCACTGAGTTATGGGCTTCAGTTTCACCCATACCCCAATGCAATGAGAACCAGTTGCTTGCTTAAGTAGCTTATACAGATAGACCTTGCCATCTTTTAGGCAATTCATGAGTTTTTAACTGTGGCCCTCTCATTCATCACCATGTTTAGTACTGGTCTTACTTATTGTGCAGTGCTCTAAACAATTTATCACATTGTCTTTAGAAACTGAATAGTCTCTGAATCAGCCATTAGGATTTTTTTCCATGGAGGAGCAACCAGTCATTAACTACATTTTCCATGGAGGTTATGTTTTCCCCCATTTCTGTTCCATTATGTTTGTTTTTTTTGCTTTTTTTGTTAGCAGAATTATGAAAAGAAAATATACTGTTAGGATTTGCATAAAACTTTGTTGAGGGGGGGGGGGGGGGCTTTAGATTTTGGTATATATGCTAATGAAGGGACAGATCCAGAAGGATTATTTACAGTTTTCTAGATGGAAATGTCTACTATAACTAATTTTTTTTTAATCATATAGAAATATTTTGTTGATACTACATAGAAATATTTTGTTGATATATATTTTGACAGGTTATAATAGGCTACTTATTTTCAGGCTGTTGAATTTTTGACATCATTAATCAATGTTCCAGGGCTGAAAATGTCTTTACGTATTGAGCTGGTTGAGAAGTTGTCTCTGGAGATACTGAGTCATGATGCTAATAATGAATTTTGCTGATGAGGAACATGTAAATTTATTTCTACGATAAACCTACTGTAAACAAAAAATTATCATTCAATGTAGTATATAATTTTTACAAAGTTAAGATAGGCAAATGTCAAATAAAGTTAAACACCTGAGTACACTCAGTGCATGCAAGTAGCACAGTTAATATGTCATAATGTGTGGGCAAATGATAAATATTCCTACCAGCTGAGCTCTTCAAATCCTGTTTAAGCCATACTTTGCATTTACAGGCATCACCATAAAATATTTACCAAGGAAAATATTTGTATGTGTTAATGAATTCTGATTTTGTATTTTACATGATACTCAAACAATGTATTTTGTTATGCTGATAATGATAATGAGAACAGTAATTTGTGTACTTTTGATGATGAAACTAACCATGGTTGCTGATGTGAGTTTTTAGTCATGACAATTTATATCAGTGATTAAAATAACAATTAGACTGGCTGTAGGGGGCATGTATTGTTAATAAAGAAGCCTAAGTACATGATGAGAATAATGATTATGGTGAATATTTGAGCTTATGTGGTTGGGTGAGTAAGAAGTATCAATATTAAAAGCTGTGGTAAGCTTGATCAACTTGATATACACAGAAAAAAATGTGTGCTTTTAATCAGAATTCACCATAGAAGCCAAACCACTCCGGGGGCATTTTCGGTATAGGTTCTTTGATTATACTGAACACTGATAAGTCCAGGCAGTGATTACCTGGAGGATTTAATTTAATACTTGTCTATGGTAACCAGTGTTATGGTACTCATCTTTGTATGAGTATACCCTTTTGGACTATCATATTCTTATTATTGTTCATTTCTGCAAGAACGCAAGTTAAATCTTGGTAAATAAAAATTTGTTTAGTCAAAGTAAGAATTTGAAAAATTTTATTTTATAATTTCATCATTTTTGTTTTTTTCTTTATTAAATGTATGGCATATAGGACAAACAATGTACATGTACTTATAAATTACTCAGCAAAAAGATTAATTCTGACTAGCTGTTCATTGCTCAGTAATCCAGCAAGAGTACCCTTTTTCTTAGAAGATGAGAATAAGTCATGTTTCCAATTTATTTAAATTGGTTTCTATGGTATGGGGAATGTAAATTGTTTTTATCATTAAAAAGGCATAAAAATTAGTGTATTTCTGAAGCACATAGAATAGTCACATAATTGTTACATAAAATAAGTTTCATAATGACTGCTATATAGTTAACCTAATGACTGCTATGCAGTTACATAATGACCGCCTATGTATTAAGGAGATGGTTTCATCCTGATATTTCAAAGTCTGTTGTCTCTCATCTTTTGTTGTGCCTTCACTTTCTGTTACAGGATGTGGTTTCTCAACATTCTTCATCAGACTCTAAACTTGTAATGTGTAAAAGCAGTCTCTTAAGATTCAATTGAAGCCAATCTTTCTACAGCATCTGTGAGTTTACTGAGGTTACTGTGGAATCATGGTACTGTGTTGTCAAAGTGTGTATTAGGTATAAAGTTATACTGTGATATATACACATATTGTCTCTTTCTATAATATTTTAGACATATTTTTTATAAGTGGTGAATCTATAGAGAATCCAGTAATCCATGATGAAATGTCACTAAAGGTCACTTGTTAAATTTTTGTGTCTGCATAAATATATATCTATGCTCAATTAACTACTATGATAACAGTAAAATAAAAATATAATATTAATATATAAAATTTGGATATAACTATAATGTGGTACAACTAATAAAAGTTAAAAATAATGACAATGATACTAGAATAGAGTGAGATTCTGCCCCAAAATGGATTGGGGGGGGGGGGGGCTTTCAGTGTATGTGTGTGTGTGTGTGTGTGTGGTGTCCACTGTTTGCCTATCACTTCTAGTACTGGTATCATAATACCACAGATCAGATCATAATATTCTGGATAAAAAATATGAACACTTCATGAAAAAAAGAATATGAAGAAAAACTTTGCTCAATTAAGCCAGACAGCAGTCCTGCACTGCTTGGGGCATGTTGAGGGGCTGCTTATACTTGCAGTCATGGCTGGTTCTGTGTCAGATGCTACTGTTAGCTGCTCTCAAGGAGACGAGAAATAACCATTAAAATAACCCACCTGAGGTTTTAACTTTCCTGGACCTGGATTTATCCATTCTGATGCTATTTCAAAATGGTCCTGTAGTTTATATGCAATTTTAAGAATGTTATAAAAATAATAATTTAATAAGTGTCTGTAATCAATGAATTAATTAACTGTATGATGATTAAATAATTATTTAACCAATTAACTTTATCAAAACACCTTAAGGCACTAACTATTTATTGTATATGTCTTGTGGACTTTCTAATGTCAATGATGAATATTATCAAATCAATAGGGACTGTAAGTATTAAGAAGAAAAAAAAATTAAAGTGGAAATTTTGTTTTGAATGTTATTGAAAATAGTATATTGTCAATTAGAATATGCCAAGTGAATGCCTCTGACATTGTGTGTTTGAGTACTTGTTGAATCAGAAAGTTAAGTTCATTTATTCATGCAAAATGAAAACTGATCCATTTGATGGTATTGTATATTATAGCTCCAGGACACATTATGTAGGATGGCAATGTGATTGTCACAGTTAAGTATTATCATATCTTTTTTCATTTCCCTTTGGTAGGATGACAATTTATTGTTTATTGTTGATAATTAGATATATTCCTAGCATATGCAAGTCATTTACATCATAGACAAGGTTATTTGTCAGTGCTGATTCAAGCTTTTGATATATGCTGTTGTAAGGTATGATTTATTATTTATATTATATCTACTATCAGATATATATATATTTCTCATTTAATGTAGCAGCACTGGGAAAAACATATATCTAAAATCAATCTAAAAGTTGTTATAAACCCATCTTACACCCATAAAGTATACATTATTTTAAACCTGGTACAGTGTTCTTTCTGATGATATACATATTTTTTAAATTTTCATTAAATTGACATTTTTCTATCAACTTAAAACTGAATCTTTAAACCTTGATTCAGTAAATATATTTATTATTTTGTAAAGTAAGATACAAGATAGAGGAAAAACAAACAAAAAATACCTTTTGAGATATATATGGTCATGTAGTTTCATATTAGACCATTAAAAAGTGGCCTTCTCTTACTGGATGCTTCAAATTGTGTACTATTTAAAAATTGAAAAAAAAGATGAATGGTAAAATATCTGATGAAATGTGTATACCATAAGCAAAAACACTGTACCTTTTAAAAAAATAATATATATTTTTAAGGGTAATATATTAATTTTAAATGAATTCTTGGTTGATTTTGAATTAGGGGTTTTTCTCAGTGTTGCTTATCAACATAAAAAGCTATTTGAACAAGGAAAGGTGGTAATATGCATTCAGTAATACCGGTATAATATGTGACAGCTTCCAAAAGAAGTTGTCAAAATATGTGACTGCAGCATTTGTGTCATGGAATATATTCAAAAAGACTTCTTCATTGATAATTTTCAGTGAACAGATCAGGTGTATTTAATAACAATGAAAATAATACAAAATTGACATTAATATAGGCTGTATGATACAAGGGTTTATCCATTAACCATTTACTGCCTCATTTATGAGCTCCTGTAACCAAAACATTAGAACACATATATATATAGCTTATATTACCTGATGTGGGCACCTCTGCATTATTGGGAAAAGGTAAAGATCCTGTCTATGGAAAGCATGATTGTTCCCAAATTGTGTTTATAGAAAACTGTATATCAGAAAGCTTAACAAATGCCCATGTCCATGAGTATTCGGTAGACAGTGCGATCTACTGGGCAAGAGAAAGTTGCAGATGGCACAGTCTTCCATATTCAATGGCAAATGATTATCTTATCCTCATCAAAGAGGTTGCTCCTGGCTCCCAACAAAAAGAGATAGTCATTTGCGTGCTGGACCATCGTGCCTATCTGTCATATCCTGAAGTCAGATCAGACTGGTGCATTATGGCTGGGTCGGATACAAGTAACACTGTCTATGAAGGCTGCCTGAGGGAGGAAAGCAGATGTCAACAGGTCTGGATACAATTACTTGTCATACTGTCTTGCTGTCAGCATGAACAAGGTGCCAGGCTTGAAGTCTGATCCAGGTCTGGGTATGTTGTAAATACAGCAGTACCAAAGGCTGGTGTTGTCTGCTTAATATCAAGTGCTGCAGAGGTGTAAGCACTGTATTTATAAACATGATCATGCCATTGTGTATATAATCAGACATTAACAGGAGATCACTTGAGGCTTCTCAGGAAATTCTTTATTTAAGAACACTTCTTATATCTGAGAATTTCAGCTGTGTATATACATTGTTTATCACATACAACAGCTTTTCAAGGATTTTCACACCTTTGGTTGGTCAGGTACCATTACAAAATTTTGGAAGTTGTGTTCACAACTATACTATTTTTTACCTAGCTGACTTAGTCATCAGAGCTATAGCATTCACCCATTGTCCTTGTCTGTCTATGCACCCAGGCATTATACCATTAACAGGGCACACATCTTTACTTATTTTTACCAAAAACCTTTTCTCACTCAACATTCAAGGAGATCCAGGGGAAATCTCCTTGGAAACACAAAATGTCATGGTTGCCCATATTCTTCAAACTATGGGGCAAAATACACATAAATTCTTTTCAGTGATCGAAACTGTTGCACAAATAATATCATTCATGTAGACCTTTAAGACAGTCACCAGGACAGGATCAACCTTCTACTGCTTAAGAGACGTAATTTAAAATGCAGTGATTGGTCTATTTTGAGTAAAAAAGCTCAAATATCTCATCAATCAATATATATCAGTTGCCATGAAATATTGGATAGATTTATTGTTCATATGCCAAAGAGTTTCAATTGTATTTGGAAATCTGGATATTTACAGCATATCCCTGATGAGCATATCTCTCATAATTAAGTCATATCTCTGATGTTGTTTCAGGTATCATTATAAAAATTGATATACTTATTAATCATGGATAGATTTATCAGTGCAAGGTTGGTGGTGCTACCTATATTTTCCCCTGTATTTTGAGATTGAAAAGTTACAGCAATCATGCCAGTTTCTAAGCAGTTGATTCAACTTGATTTTCTTATTACGAGTAGGAAAATAGCAGGTGGCAGATGGGGGACTGATAGTGTTGCCATGAAGAACCAATAATTAGCCATGGACAAGCAGGCAATCCTCATGAAGAAACTCCTTGAGCACAGTAAGAAGTCCTGACCTTACAGGTTAGGTTGGAGCAACCCAAAGGAAGTCATGTTCCAAAGCAATGTATCCGAAGTTTGGAGATCTACAGGTTAATCACTTGTACACAAGTGGATGAAAACAGAGAGCCAAACATGGCATGAAACACAAAATGAGTGAAAGAAAGCCAACAATAAGACCAAAGAAGAAATGAGCAGGAGTGAGAAACAGTTTGAGGACTGGTGTGTACATAGTGTTGGAAATCACAATGAACAGTCAAAGATGACAAAAAAACCTGGCAAACCTCAAAACCCAGTGGTAGAAAAAGATTCAATCTGTAAGAAGATGTCGTAAGGAGCAAGAGGCTTGCCTATTTCCAGTCAAGAAGTCTTTGTTGTGATATTTTCCATCTTGAGGTCTTATGGATCGCTGCAGTCATAAGGTCACACATGAGGATCAAGCCTTTAGTCATTTATAGCCATGAGAATTGTAGAAGTTGGATTATAGATTATGGATTATTGCAGTAAAGAATTCTTATGGATTATAGACACCTTGGATGATTTCAATCATGGTGCCTGGAGGAACTGGTGAGGCCTGAAATTTTGCAGTCATAAAGTCTTGAGCACCTGTGACCTTTGATATTTGTATTTATGTAATGTTGAGGAGTTAGGATCATGGATATTTTAGATCCTGAAGTCACGAGGACCTGAGACCATGGATATCTGCAAGCATGAAATCTTGAGGACCTAAGCCCATGAACACTTACTGGCATGGAGTATTTTTGAGTCATGAGATTTTGCAACATGGGACCTTGGATATTTTCAGTCTTCTGTCAAAAGATTTGGACGTTTTTAGACATGGTCTCGAAGATTAGGGGCCATAGATAATTGGATTCATGAGGACATATAAACCTGAAACCCTGAATATTTTCATCATGTTCAGTTAAGACATGGGATACATTCAGTCATCTTGGATTCTATCATACTGTCTTGTTCAGACATGCCATCATCCCTACAAGTCAGCATAGGATCATCACATCTTGTTCAGACATACCATCATCCCCGCAAGTCAGCCTTGGTTCTACCAGACCTTGCTCAGACATGCCATCATCCCTACAAGTCAGCTTGAGTTCTGCCTCACATTATTGTTCAGACATGCCATCATCCCTGTAAGTCAGCTTGGGTTCTACCACACCTTCTTGATCAGACATGCCATTATCTCTGCAAGTCAGCTTGGGTTCTACCACACCTTCCTGTTCAGACATGCCATCATCCCTGCAAGTCAGATTGAGTTCTACCACACCTTCTTGTTCAGACATGCCATCTTCCCTGCAAGTCAGCTTGGGTTCTACCACACATTCTTGTTCAGACATGCCATTATCCTTTACTTGGGTTATACCACTTCTTCTAGTTCAGACATGCCATCTTCCCTGCAAGTCAGCTTGGGTTCTACAAAACATTCTTGTTCAGATATGCCATTATCCTTTACTTGGGTTCTACAACATCTTCTTGTTCAGACATGCCATCTTCCCTGCAAGTCAGCTTGGGTTTAACCACACCTTCTTGTTCAGACATGCCATCAACCCCGCAAGTCAGCTTGGGTTCTAACACACCTTGCTCAGACATGGCATCATCCCTGCAAGTCAGTCTGAGTTCTACCACACCTTCTTGTTCAGACATGCCATCATCCCCGCAAGTCAGCTTGGGTTCCACCACAACTTGCTCAGACATGCCATCATCCCTACAAGTCAGCTTGAGTTCTACCTCACATTATTGTTCAGACATGCCATCTTCCCTGTAAGTCAGCTTAGGTTCTACCACACCTTCTCACAGACATTCCATTTTCCCTGCAAGTCAGCTTGGTTTCTACCACACCTTGCTCAGACATGCCATCATCCCTGCAAGTCAGCTTGGATTCTACCACACCTTCTTGTTCCGATATGCCATTATCCTTTACTTGGGTTCTACCACATCTTCTTGTTCAGACATGCCATCTTCCCTGCAAGTCAGCTTGGGTTCTACCACACCTTCTTGTTCAGATATGCCATTATCCTTTACTTGGGTTCTACCACATCTTCTTGTTCAGACATGCCATCATCCCTACAAATCAGCTTGAGTTCTACCTCACATTATTGTTCAGACATGCCATCTTCCCTGCAAGTCAGCTTGGGTTCTACCACACCTTCTTGTTCAGACATGCCATCATCCCCGCAAGTCAGCTTGGGTTCTACCTCACATTATTGTTCAGACATGCCATCATCCCTGTAAGTCAGCTTAGGTTCTACAACACCTTCTCACAGACATTCCATTTTCCCTGCAAGTCAGCTTGGTTTCTACCACACCTTGCTCAGATATGCCATCATCCCTGCAAGTCAGCTTGGGTTCTACCACACATTCTTGTTCAGATATGCCATTATCCTTTACTTGGGTTCTACCATATCTTGCTCAGACATGCCATCATCCCTGCAAGTCAGTTTGAGTTCTACCACACCTTCTTGTTCAGACATGCCATCATCCCCGCAAGTCAGCTTGTGTTCCACCACACCTTGCTCATACATGCCATCATCCCTACAAGTCAGCTTGAGTTCAACCTCACATTTATGTTCAGACATACCATCATCCCTGTAAGTCAGCTTAGATTCTACCTAGTGGTGGGAGTCGGTTCCTTTTTCATAATCGATCATCGGTTTGAGGAAACCGACTGATGATCGATTATTAATCGGTTCAGACAAATATCAAAGAAATATGCAATTATCTGTGAAACTGTGCCTGCGTTTCCCTGGCAAATATTCTCCTCTCGCGCGTGAGTTTAACGATCCTTCCACGTATAAAGATACATTCAGACTAATTTTAAGGATCAAATTAAACGATCGGCAACGTCGGTTTATATCTATTTTTATGGGAATTAAGAGCATCTAAGAATGTTAGGCCTATAGAGGGGCTGCTTTTCTAGCACATGAAGGCAGATTTTACGGGGCCAGGTGCGTTTGGGGCAGACCACACCAACAAAAAAAATCCAGCCGAAATCAAAATACTCGACCGTCCAGGTTAGCCTTAAGAAAGAATTTTTTTTTAAGGACAGCCAAAACAGCGGCACCTGGCATTGGTTAAATAGATTATTTTTAAGAGAATCTCGCAAAATTGGCATAGACCAGGAGAATTTATGGAGTATTTTAACGCCATCCCGCCAATATTTTGCAATGTACATCTCATTAGAAAACTCTCCGCTAATTCTGCAGTTCCCTGCGAGTTCATAGATAATAAGTTTAATTAGTCCTCCGTTCTCGCATCTACTGTGTCATACTCAGTTACATACGGAAGTTATTTGGGAACGCAGACTCATTATATGAAGCGTGGAATGTGGTAAAAATGGAAGAATAATTTTTGCCTGTAACATAAAGGCATTCTGGAAAGAAAACAATCATTATTATCATGTAATCGATAGTTGCTTTTGGTAATCGAGCGCTTGAAAGTGGCAGCAAACCGACTGACTTTCGAAAAAACTCGATGATCGGCCCACCACTAGTTCTACCACATCTTCTCACAGACATTCCATTTTCTCTGCAAGTCAGCTTGGTTTCTACCACACCTTGCTCAGATATGCCATCATCCCTGCAAGTCAGCTTGGGTTCTACCACACATTCTTGTTCAGATATGCCATTATGCTATACTTGGGTTCTACCAAATCTTCTTGTTCAGTCATGCCATCTTCCCTGCAAGTCAGCTTGGGTTCTACCACACCTTCTTGTTCAGATATGCCATTATCCTTTACTTGGGTTCTGCCTTACTTTGCTCAGACATGCCATCGTCCTTGCAATCAGCTTGGGTTCTACCACACCTTCTTGTTCAGGTATGCCATTATCCTTTACTTGGGATCTACCTTACTTTGCTCAGACATGCCATCATCATTGCAGTCAGCTTGGGTTCTACCACACCTTCTTGTTCAGATATGTCATCATCCTTTACTTGGGTTCTACCTTACTTTGCTCAGACATGCCATCATCCTTGCAAGACAGCTTGGGTTCTACCACACCTTCTTGTTCAGATATGCCATTATCCTTTACTTGGGCTCTACCACATCTTGTTCAGACATGCCATATTCCCTGCAAGTCAGCTTGGGTTCTACCACACATTCTTGTTCAGATATGCCATTATCCTTTACTTGGGTTCTACCACACCTTCTTGTTCAGAAATGCCATTATCCTTAATTTGGGTTCTACTTTACTTTGCTCAGACATGCCATCATCCTTGCAAGACAGCTTGGGTTCTACCACACCTTCTGGTTCAGATATGCCATTTTAATTTACTTGGGTTCTACCTTACTTTAGTCAGACATGTCATCATCCTTGCAATCAGCTTGGGTTCTACAACACATTCTTGTTCAGATATGCCATTATCCTTTACTTGGGTTCTACCTTACTTTAGTCAGACATGCCATCATCCTTGCAATCAGCTTAGGTTCTACCACACCTTCTTGGTCAGATATGCCATTATCCTTTACTTGGGATCTACCTTACTTTGCTCAGACATGCCATCAACATTGCAGTCAGCTTGGGTTCTACCACACCTTCTTGTTCAGATATGCCATTATCATTTACTTGGGTTCTGCCTTACTTTGCTGAGACATGCAATCATCCTTGCAAATCAGCTCGGGTTCTACCACACCTTCTTGTTCAGATATGCCATTATCCTTTACTTGGGTTCTGCCTTACTTTGCTCAGACATGCCATCGTCCTTGCAATCAGCTTGGGTTCTACCACACCTTCTTGTTCAGGTATGCCATTATCCTTTACTTGGGATCTACCTTACTTTGCTCAGACATGCCATCATCATTGCAGTCAGCTTGGGTTCTACCACACCTTCTTGTTCAGATATGTCATCATCCTTTACTTGGGTTCTACCTTACTTTGCTCAGACATGCCATCATCCTTGCAAGACAGCTTGGGTTCTACCACACCTTCTTGTTCAGATATGCCATTATCCTTGACTTGGGCTCTACCACATCTTGTTCAGACATGCCATATTCCCTGCAAGTCAGCTCGGGTTCTACCACACCTTCTTGTTCAGAAATGCCATTATCCTTAATTTGGGTTCTACCTTACTTTGCTCAGACATGCCATCATCCTTGCAAGACAGCTTGGGTTCTACCACACCTTCTGGTTCAGATATGCCATTTTAATTTACTTGGGTTCTACCTTACTTTAGTCAGACATGCCATCATCATTGCAGTCAGCTTGGGTTCTACCACACCTTCTTGGTCAGACATGCCATTATCCTTTACTTGGGGTTTGCCTTACTTTGCTCAGACATGCAATCATCCTTGCAAATCAACTTGGGTTCTACCACACCTTCATGTTCAGATATGCCATCATCCTTTACTTGGGTTCTGCCTTACTTTGCTCAGACATGCCATCATCCTTGCAAGACAGCTTGGGTTCTACCACACCTTCTTGTTCAGATATGCCATTATCCTTAACTTGGGCTCTACCACAGCTTCTTGTTCAGACATGCCATCTTCCCTGCAAGTCAGCTTGGGTTCTACCACACCTTCTTGTTCAGACATGCCATCATCCCCGCAAGTCAGCTTGGATTCTACCACACCTTGCTTAGACATGCCATCATCCTTGCAAGTCAGTTTGAGTTCTACCACACCTTATTGCTCAGACATGCCATCATCCCCGCAAGTCAGCTTGGGTTCCACCACACCTTGCTCAGACAGGCCATCATCCCTGCAAGTCAGCTTCGGTTCTACCACACCTTCTTGTTCAGATATGCCATTATCCTTTACTTGATTTCTGCCTTACTTTGCTCAGACATGCCATCATCCTTGCAATCAGCTTTGGTTCTACCAAACCTTCTTGTTTAGATATGCCATTATCCTTGACTTGGGTTTTACCTTACTTTACTCAGACATGCCATCATCCTTGCAAGTCAGCTTGGATTCTACCACACCTTCTTGTTCAGGTATGCCATTATCCTTTACTTGGGATCTACCTTACTTTGCTCAGACATGCCATCATCATTGCAGTCAGCTTGGGTTCTACCACACCTTCTTGTTCAGATATGTCATCATCCTTTACTTGGGTTCTACCTTACTTTGCTCAGACATGCCATCATCCTTGCAAGACAGCTTGGGTTCTACCACACCTTCTTGTTCAGATATGCCATTATCCTTTACTTGGGCTCTACCACATCTTGTTCAGACATGCCATATTTCCTGCAAGTCAGCTTGGGTTCTACCACACATTCTTGTTCAGATATGCCATTATCCTTTACTTGGGTTCTACCACACCTTCTTGTTCAGAAATGCCATTATCCTTAATTTGGGTTCTACTTTACTTTGCTCAGACATGCCATCATCCTTGCAAGACAGCTTGGGTTCTACCACACCTTCTGGTTCAGATATGCCATTTTAATTTACTTGGGTTCTACCTTACTTTAGTCAGACATGTCATCATCCTTGCAATCAGCTTGGGTTCTACCACACCTTCTTGGTCAGATATGCCATTATCCTTTACTTGGGTTTTGCCTTACTTTGCTCAGACATGCAATCATCCTTGCAAATCAGCTTGGGTTCTACAACACATTCTTGTTCAGATATGCCATTATCCTTTACTTGGGTTCTACCTTACTTTAGTCAGACATGCCATCATCCTTGCAATCAGCTTAGGTTCTACCACACCTTCTTGTTCAGATATGCCATTATCCTTTACTTGGGATCTACCTTACTTTGCTCAGACATGCCATCAACATTGCAGTCAGCTTGGGTTCTACCACACCTTCTTGTTCAGATATGTCATCATCCTTTTCTTGGGTTCTACCTTACTTTGCTCAGACATGCCATCATCCTTGCAAGACGGCTTGGGTTCTACCACACCTTCTTGTTCAGATATGCCATTATCCTTTACTTGGGTTCTACCTTACTTTGCTCAGACATGCCATCATCCTTGCAAGACAGCTTGGGTTCTACTACACCTTCTGGTTCAGATATGCCATTTTAATTTACTTGGGTTCTACCTTACTTTAGTCAGACATGCCATCATCCTCGCAATCAGCTTGGGTTCTACCACACCTTCTTGTTCAGATATGCCATTATCCTTTACTTGGGTTCTGCCTTACTTTGCTCAGACATGCCATCGTCCTTGCAATCAGCTTGGGTTCTACCACACCTTCTTGTTCAGGTATGCCATTATCCTTTACTTGGGATCTACCTTACTTTGCTCAGACATGCCATCATCATTGCAGTCAGCTTGGGTTCTACCACACCTTCTTGTTCAGATATGTCATCATCCTTTACTTGGGTTCTACCTTACTATGCTCAGACATGCCATCATCCTTGCAAGACAGCTTGGGTTCTACCACACCTTCTTGTTCAGATATGCCATTATCCTTTACTTGGGCTCTACCACATCTTGTTCAGACATGCCATATTCCCTGCAAGTCAGCTTGGGTTCTACCACACATTCTTGTTCAGATATGCCATTATCCTTTACTTGGGTTCTACCACACCTTCTTGTTCAGAAATGCCATTATCCTTAATTTGGGTTCTACCTTACTTTGCTCAGACATGCCATCATCCTTGCAAGACAGCTTGGGTTCTACCACACCTTCTGGTTCAGATATGCCATTTTAATTTACTTGGGTTCTACCTTACTTTAATCAGACATGCCATCATCATTGCAGTCAGCTTGGGTTCTACCACACCTTCTTGGTCAGACATGCCATTATCCTTTACTTGGGGTTTGCCTTACTTTGCTCAGACATGCAATCGTCCTTGCAAATCAACTTGGGTTCTACCACACATTCTTGTTCAGATATGCCATTATCCTTTACTTGGGTTCTACCTTACTTTAGTCAGACATGCCATCATCCTTGCAATCAGCTTAGGTTCTACCACACCTTCTTGTTCAGATATGCCATTATCCTTTACTTGGGATCTACCTTACTTTGCTCAGACATGCCATCATCATTGCAGTCAGCTTGGGTTCTACCACACCTTCATGTTCAGATATGCCATCATCCTTCACTTCGGTTCTACCTTACTTTGCTCAGACATGCCATCATCCTTGCAAGACAGCTTGGGTTCTACCACACCTTCTTGTTCAGATATGCCATTATCCTTTACTTGGGCTCTACCACAGCTTCTTGTTCAGACATGCCATCTTCCCTGCAAGTCAGCTTGGGTTCTACCACACCTTCTTGTTCAGACATGCCATCATCCCGGCAAGTCAGCTTGGATTCTACCACACCTTGCTTAGACATGCCATCATCCCTGCAAGTCAGTTTGAGTTCTACCACACCTTATTGCTCAGACATGCCATCATCCCCGCAAGTCAGCTTGGGTTCCACCACACCTTGCTCAGACAGGCCATCATCCCTGCAAGTCAGCTTCGGTTCTACCACACCTTCTTGTTCAGATATGCCATTATCCTTTACTTGCGTTCTGCCTTACTTTGCTCAGACATGCCATCATCCTTGCAATCAGCTTTGGTTCTACCAAACCTTCTTGTTTAGATATGCCATTATCCTTGACTTGGGTTTTACCTTACTTTACTCAGACATGCCATCATCCTTGCAAGTCAGCTTGGGTTCTACCACACCTTCTTGTTCAGATATGCCATTATCTTTTACTTGAGTTCTGCATTACTTTGCTCAGACATGCAATCATTCTTGCAAATCAGCTTGGGTTCTACCACACCTTCTGGTTCAGATATGCCATCATCCTTTACTTGGGTTCTGCCTTACTTTGCTCAGACATGCAATCAGCCTTGCAATCAACTTGGGTTCTACCACGCCTTCTTGTTCAGATATGCCATCATCCTTTACTTGGGTTCTACCTTACTTTGCTCAGACATGCCGTCATCCTTACAGCTTTGGTTCTAACAAACCTTCTTGCCATCATCCTTGCAAGTCAGCTTGGGTTCTACCACACCTTCTTGTTAAGATATGCCATCATCCTTGCAAGTCAGCTTGGGTTCTACCACACCTTCTTGTTCAGGCATACCATCAAACCTGACTTTGCAAATTAGCTTGGGTTCTAAATCACCTTCTTTTTCAGATATGCCATTATCCTTTACTTGGGTTCTACCACACCTTGTTCAGACATTCCTTCATCCCTTCAAGTCAGCTTGGCTTTTACCACACTGTTTTGTTCAGACATTCCATCATCCCTGCAGTCTTACGTATCCACTCATGAAATTCATTGTCAAGTGACATTTTGCTGCAGATAGTTGAGTCCAGGTGGGTGAACTTTTCCAACACTTCTAGGTTGTGGTCACTGCTAACATGCTGGCCTATGATATTAGTCATTTTGAGACTGATTGTCAGTCCAAAGTTACTGCAGGCATGAAAGAAGAAGTAAATTAGTCTCTGTAGGGCTTTCTTCATTTGACCTGTCAGTGCAGTATTGTTTGATAACAGAAATGTTCATAAGCACTTAAAACACTTTGGTCTATGCTCACAGCCAAACAAGGTTGAGCAGGTTCAGATCACTTCTTGTGAAGACAGATACCATCATAGCAAGAATCAAAGCCATGTGATAACATCAAGGAGAAGTTGATGCCAAAGTGAGTGGGAGAGAGGACACAGGCTTTCTTTCACACCATTGTTGATTAGAAAGGGATCTGAGGATGAGCTGTCACAGTGTATCGTGCTGTGCATACTGTTGGGGAAGATTTTTATCATCTTGGGGAGTTTCGGGGGGATTCTGATCCTGTCTAGGATTTATGCTAGTGGTTATACACTGCAGTTATCTCAGATATTCCTGGTGGTAACCACTGCTTTGTATAGCAAGATTTTCTGGGTCTCACCACCAGGGCTTTCTCATCGAAAAGTATTGAAATTAGATCAATGAGTGCATGGTATAAAATTGTGCATCCAGCTGCAAAATATGTTTCAAACATGGGACACCCACTCTTCGTTGGTCCAATTACACTAGTTCTTGCACAGGGCCAAGAATCAGACCACTGAGAAGTTATGGCCAATAAAAGTGAAATTATGGGTAAAACTGTTCTAAACAATTTTGTTCCAATAATGGGATGAGAATAGGTGATCTGATTATAAATTATCCGGGTCAGTGCATGGAACAGAAATTAAGGGATGTCCTTATGGCCTTTGTGATAGCAATATCAAAGGGAACCATGTGTTTACATTAAATGTTCGTGTGAAGAAGTGCAGAAGGTATTGTTCTTTTGACATCTGCAGTAATGAAATGATATCCATGTGTAAGGAGCTTAGACACTTGCAGTTTACAATATGTTTATAGGATATATATGTTAGGAACTTGGATATTTGCAGTTATGACATTTGATGAGAAAGGAAATTGGTTATTTGCAGTTGCAACATGTTGAGGAGTCAGGACCTTGGATATTTGCAGTCATGAAGTCCATATTGACAAGCTAGGACCATGAATATGTGCCATCTGTAGTTCTGGAGGAGTTCATTAAAACCATGTTTTTTGGAGTTATGATGTCTAGCACACTTAGGAGCTAATATATTTCAGCTTTATCAGAGTGGATGCTTAGTATTGTTGGAGGTTCAACAAAAAGTTTCACTCAGTGTCACATTATGATAATAGGCATTTCTTAGAGAGAAAAACAAGGGACCCATGAGTCACTGTGCTCAGCTGAAGTTGACCTTGAAGGTAAAAATCTAAAATAATATCAAATTGAGATAAAGTCTAAGAGGAAAAGGTAATATAGGCCATGGCTTGTTGACATGATTGGTTTGCACTGATGAGTAAAAAAGTGTTGCAAATAATATTTTGTGACCAAACCATGCATTCCTTAATGTTAAAATTGAAGCATGTGAGCAGTTTGTGAATAAAAGATGAATATATTACCATGATTATTGGCACATTTGCTTATTTGGATCTATTCTTTTATAATATATTATTAAATATATGTATCTTTTATTTTTATAAAATGTATATAGTTGAAATATAACTAATGTCCCCAGTCTGCAGATATAAGGACTTGATGTTGGTGGGGGGGGGGGGCATGGAATGATGGGAGTTGCAACATCTATGTATTATAATAGTGTATATACATAGAATTTTCACTTCATTCAACTATGCTTACAGGATAAAATAGTTCATTCGCAATTACTTAATATTTAAGAAAAGGACAGACAGACTGGTAGACAAACAAAGCTGATAAAATATGAAGTTTTAATTATTTTGTAATTTCTGTTATTATATCAATTTTTTTTTAAAGTATTACATCTGCAATATTACACAACTGAATATAAAAGTTGCTTTCAAATTTCAGACTTTTAATTGCTTAAATCAATACACTTACAGCATATAGATGTTATTTCAACAATGCTCATAGGACAAATTTTATAATTAATATACATGTATATATATTTAATGATAATGGAGAGATGATGGACAGACACAGTTGATCACTTTATGTTCCATTCTCCTGAGGCAAGAATATGTTTCAATTAGATCTTAATTTATTAATAATCCAATTATTGTTTAAATTAAATAAATTGTATACATTTGCAATAAAAACTAATGTCCCAGTGTAAAAGTGCAAATGAATCTATGGCAGCAGAGGGGGGGTGGGGGGTGGGGGGGTGGGGGGCTGATAAACAACACTTCTGCATATACATTCAGGGAAAACAAAGCCTGCTCTCCAATTCTGCTGAGGCTGGAAATCAATGAACACATGTTTGTATTAGATCCTCATTTTTTTTATTTTAAGTTTATATTTCTATACATATATACAATATAACATATATATCTGAATATTTGATTCATAATTCTAAATTGCATTATCATAAATCTCAATCTTATGATATAACACCACATCATGCATACAAATACAAATTTATATATTCACTGAGGGGTGTGTGTGTATGTGTTTGTGTGTGTGTGTGTGGGGGGGGGGGGGGTGATATGAGAACTGTACACCTGTCACAGCAGGGAATCTCCCCCAGTGACTGTAACAAATCAGGAACCCTGGCATAGCTGACTTCCAGTGACCAGGAGTGAGCTGCCTGCATCTGGACAAAGCAAGTGACTGCAGCAGAGCCTCAAGAAAAAATTCAATAACTAGAATATGGGTAGTCCACGAGCGACTACAAGTATCCCCCAAAATCAGAGTGGAACAGGTGAAGTGAGGCATGGATTGAGTGGCAAGGGGAAATAGAGTGAGTTGTGTTACATGTAAGCATGGAAGTCTGCAGCCGAAATGTGTATGTAGGTTGTGCCACCTACTACAAATCCAGAAAGCTGTCCAAGTTGTATACATATGCAAAATTTTAGGCAGAAAAGTCAAACCACTACATGTATGAGTGATTTTATCCCACAGCAGACAAACAGAAGGACTTTATGCAAAAATGTTGGCAGTTGGCGTCACCAATTTTGTGTTGGATTAAGAGCTATGTGAGATCTATACACATGCAAAATTTCAGGGGGATATGTCCAACCAGTCCTCAGATATAAGCCTGAGTGTCTGCAGCGTTATGTAGGTGGTGCCACCTGCCAACAAAATTGAGAAGGCTATCCAAGATGTATAAACACGCACAATTTTTAGGCAGATTATGTCAAACTACTACAGAGATATGAGTGATTTTAGCCAACAGCAGACAAACAGACAGACGCTGTGCAAAAATGGTTGCAGGTGGCCCCTCCAGTTTTGTGTATGATAAACAGCCATATGAGAACTATACACATGCAAAATTTTGGCCCAATCTGTCAAAGGGTTCCTGAGATATGAGCTCGGATGTCTACAGTGTGAAAGTGAATGTAAGTGGCGCCGCCTGTCATAAAATCAAGACAGCTGTCCAGGATGTATAAAACTGCAAAATTTTAGGCAGATATGTCAAACCACTACAGAGATATGAATGATATTATCCCACGGCAGACAAACAGACGGACGCTGTGCAAAAATGGATGCAGGTGGTGCCACCAGTTTTGCGTATGTTATAAAACTATCCAAGGGACTACATTTGTACAAAATTTATCTCCTGATCAGTCAAACAGTTCCCGAGATATGAGGGTTTATGTGTGAAAACAGACGCACAAATGGACGCTGGGCTGAAAGGAAAGGTCAGAGGTCAACTCTGGTTAGGCACCAGTTCACATGTGACCAAATAATTGGTGTAACTTTTGGAAAAATCAGTCCAGTAGTCTCAGAGGATTCTGAGGAGTTCTCCGGAAATGAACGCACTGGCAGCAGCAGAACCCGGTCAAAAACATAGTATCTGCAAAACTTTGTTTTGGCAGATACAACTAGCCTAATTTTCAAGCTTTTATTTTCAAATTTCAGATTTAAACAAATTAAATACTTACTTGCTCATACAGGCTTACATAACATGCTGTGAAAATTAAATTAACAGTACTCACAGGAAAAAAACTTGCCATGGTCAAAGTTGGGCAAAATTTTAGGTACTGATTTTATTTTTATGCTAAAAACTTTAAAAATTTACAAAATTCAGATCTTATTTTGGGTAAACAACTCAATCTTAATTAAACAAAGGTATATACTTGAAAAAAAATTCACTAGCATCAAAATTTTCATGTTAAGTGAGCAAATATTTTTCCTGATTTTTTACAAAGTCCATTATGTTCGGGCCCATAACTTAACGAAATTACACTTTACAGGCTTATTTTCTGGCATGTATATAGGAAATATATAGGAGAATACTTCTGATAAATATTAAGAAAAACAGATGAGTGGTTTTGATATTAGGCAGTCCTAAAGTGTGATAATAGGTTTTCAATGGAAGTTATTCCTTAAAAAAAGTCCCTAGTGACCCAGTTTTTGGTTTGGTAGTAGATTTTATGGACATCTTACATTATGCCAAATTTTGGATTCCTAGGTCTAACGGTGTGGAAACATGCCTGTCTTACAGACGGATGGCAGGAAGGACAAACGGATGGATGACAGACAATGGACCACGACTATAGCTCATTTGACTTATAGTCAGCCGAGCTAAAAATTTATAAAACTTAAAATACAGGTTTTCTTTAACACACAGTTACCTAAAAATCATAAAAGTGAATTTAGATCTATACGTGTATGCACATGTAATAATCATTGAGATCTATATATTGTATAGATCATCCCTAGTTATAATCCAATATAGCATGAGAATACTGTAATTTTACATAACTCATACTGGCTTACATAATCAGTATAGGATTTAATTTGTACAGCATGTAATAACTTTTACTAAATTTATACTTTCTTGGTCTGCTGAGGTGGGGCTGGTATACTGTAACTACATACATAACTTATTGATTTCATAATTCATATTGATTTCATATTACGATTCACACTTAAGCTTTAGATTGCAATGTAATATCCCCAAATATATATCTATATATATAATTTAACTTTTTTTTGTTCTATTCTAGCATAATAACATAAAACTTGGATTTATTCAGCAAAGATCAGGCTTAATTAGCAACCAATATCCTTGAGTACTCTGCATTCAAGCACATTTTGTCATGGACTTCACACCTGCCGGCCATTCATATTTTCTTTGAGAGAATATGTATTTTTTTTACTGATTAAATCATTCTCTTGTATTTTAGTGCTAGATAAAAGGTGTTGTCTAGATCATATCACTGATCTGTCAGGATACCTGGGTATTTGTAAAGGACCTTAACATAGCAACATGGCTACTACAGTTGAATAGTGTGCAGGGCACAAGATTTCCAAGGATATAAACCTCTTATGCCTTTAACCCTTGGTATAATCCAATATCCAAATGACTGAGGGATTATCTGTCATGAAATGTATTTTTTTATCACTTTCCTGTCAGCCAAATGTGCTTTATCAGCTAGGACGATCTCCACCTGTGGAATGACAAATTATATAGTTACAGTTTGTTTAGGAATCAAATGAAAACCTTTCAACATTTTTTCACTGAATACAGGTGAAATAGTAACTGATCAGTTCAGTACTACTGGACTAATTCATACCAATTCTCTCAATGCTATGACTAATATTCATCTTAGTCACAGAGCACTAGGTGACCTTTAGCCACATCATCTTTTCATCTATACTGTATATTATGTCTATAACCACAAAACATTGTTACTTTTCACAAGGGGTGACTGTGGGTAGGGATCAAGTTGGGAGAGAATCACTTCCAACATCTCCAAGGGTGCATACAAGGAATCCATGCCCCCCCATGGCGAGGGTTTACATTGAATCACTAATGACAAAGGACAAGTGGAACCAGCAATTTGAAACCTTGGTTATAATGGCAGAGTGGTCACAACAGCCCATGACCATGAAGGGTCAGTGATGGCAGTATGAACATCCAGTATTGATTAAGTTCATGTCAACCCATTGTGCTCTTTGGTGTCACAGTTACAAAGGCCATCAGAATATCCCTTCAGTCCTACTAACCAGGTTACTTAAATAAATGCCCCCATTCATATACAAACAAATTCACTTCTGGCCCTATGATTAAACAGAATTGTTTCACAAAAAGTTTGATATCTGATTATACATAAATGCAGTATGATCTAAACTGAAAAACAGCCAGTTACCCAATGGGTACTGAAATAAAAGCCCAAGCTATAATTGGAGGGAATAGCTCTGGTTGCACCTGCCTGCCCTCCTTCATCCCTTTATCCTCTATCATTATCACACTTGACATGACAAGGTTTTCCTTTTCATTTTCTAATATCTCCACACCACAAAAATTCAAACTGAGAAATCTATGTGACCCCATCATTTATCCCCTCCTTAGTAAATAATGCCTTTTTCACTTAACCACAGTGCATATAGTCTCAGTCAGTGCTGTAACATTACAAATCTGGAAAAAAAAAGAGAACTGTCATTGTCATAACTCGAAATATTTGGTATATTTTATTATTTAATTTTGAAATAAAAATTGATTCATTTGCTTAATGTCAATTTTAATATTTTTTATTGCACATATTTTTTACATTTAAGTTTAATGGCACCTTCTTGAAGTTTTAATTGATAAATATGGTTTCCCCCAATGGTTTGGATTCAAGGAGGAAACATATTATATTTTTTTAGATTTGAAATATCATTCATGTTCCATTTGCAGTAAAAACTGGATAAAATCAATCATCAGCTAGAATTACCATCAGATTCGCTTGGTTCAAGCTTTGTCTGTATCATGTTGAGAACATTAAAATTTCATTTCCTGGCACAGCTGTGCAGTTGATTTAGAGGAAACAAAAAGTTTTGCATTAAAGATATAAACATCTTCAGATCCAGCCTTAGGAAACTGCATTAGTTTCATGAAGTAAGGGCTATAATTCTGTAAACTGAAGATCAATGAAAATGCTGGACCCAGACAAAGAGAGACAAACCGAGAGCACTGTGCCTTCAGGTCTTGTGCCTGTCTTTTCAAACCAGAAGAGTGTTAGATGTCTGGGCTGTGTTCTCTATCCACATTTAACCACAGAGAATTCTGTTAATGCATGAGCTGAGGAAACATGTTATACCCTAAAGTCAACAGGGAACAGTGCTAGATTAACCTAGCACATAAGTAGCATATGTTATGGGCCAATCGTCTTTGAAAGCCCAACACTAAATGGCAGATAGCATAAAAAAAGTGGGTATTTTTTTCTATTAAAACCTCTTGAAGATACTGGTCAAATGTGATCAAAACATATCAAATGTGCAAGTTACTGAACTGCTGAAGACTGATATTGCTCCTCATATTTGTGTCAAACAAAACCTTTAAGAGACAAAGTTATACGTTTTGAAATTAAATAATTGATAGTTATTTGTATTTTTTTTTCAAACTGTAAAGGGATGCCCTATAAATCAATTTGCAAGAGTTCACAGAGGACCCTTTATAAAAATGAAAAGGATTAAACACGTACAAAAAAGGAGTATGACCATGGGTCAAAACATTAAACAAATGTATCACTCTAATGACCACTTGCATTAACCTTTGTATTAAACAGACATTTTCAGTATATACAACAAATTTAATTCTGCTAAATATAGAATATATTTATATATATTTCTAAAATAAATTCTTTTTTGCCTTAGACATTAAAAATTGATGCATTAATGATCCCCCAATTAACATATGGTTCAAAATGGCCCTGACTGGGAAGTGGCTGCACTTCATTCACTTTCTATACATTATTTTGTATTATGCAAGGTACTGGTGAGATCTTGATGAATCTTTCCTGACTAAGCCTCCTCAAAACTTGAAAACTTATAAGTTCGCCTAGATGAAGCAGCACGACTTGATGTTAACATATGACAGTAAGTTGTAGCCGTAAGTGGTATAAGCACTGGGAGTTTGGAGCAAAAGTTTCATGGTTAACGCAAAGGTAAAAGGGAGAAATCTAGCGAGAACCTCAGAGATTCACCCAAGGTCGTAATGACAGGTTTAAGGATTATTCCTTTCCCTGCACATATTAAACCTTGAAAGCTTAAAAATTAATATTATTCTTATCATATGGTCACAGTGTTAACATCTGCCACTAATGATTTTGGACAATGATATTGATAATATCTACTTTGTTGAAAATCCCAATTATACATTTAATTGATAACTGAAATTGTACCCCTTGGTGCACCATGAAGAATTACCTAAATATGCCACATTAAAATTCAGGCTGATTGAACTGTGAATTTGAACACATAGACCAAATGGCCCCCTGCAGTTAATATGGACATTTTATCTGCAACACTATTCTGCGGTATTGTATACTCTGAACAATTTGTCCAAAGGTTGTTTGAATGAATGTAATATGAAAGGAAACTCTGTATTCATCAGTTCTTTCCTTGTGTAATAAATCTACAGGGCATTTTGTTTTTTGCTATATTTTTTAAATTTTAAAATAGCCTACCTGATTTTTAATAATTATGAAAGTTAATAACATTTGATGGCTCCCTATTTAGAGATATTTTACTTTAAGAATAATAACAGTGAAGAATAACAATAGAGAAACAGGCTTTATAAAGTTACTGCAATTTTTACCACAGATATATTGAGCAAAATATAAGAAATCAAGACAGCAGTGGATTTAATTTGACAATGGGTAAAAAATATAAGAATTTAAAAAACAAACAAATCACAACTAGAAATATGCATTCTCAGGAATGAAGGCCTCCACCATGTGGGCAGTCCTTAATGTGGGATTCTCTACAACCCATGTTTTCATTCACTTATTTGTGCATATTCACTGGTGCCTATGTTCTCCAACAAGTGTTTGCAGTCAATTATTTGGCCCATATTCCAATGTTTAGTCAGGCATATGTGACTGCACATTACAGATTATTTCTTGAAGTCCTTCAAGGAAAAGGATCATGAGCCAGACCCAAATGAAAATCTAATCAATTCTCCACTGGCCAATTCCTGGGGTGCCCTGAAAATTTATTGGTGTTCTGTTCATGATTACATGAGTTATGTTGTGAACAAACACACACACACACACACATGAATAGGAATGAACATATATCCTGGAGGAGGCAATAAACAAACCAAGCACGAACACAAGAGCAATGAACACAGCAAAGGCAGGAAGATTAAAGCCTTTAGATGTATAGCATGACCCCTTAGGTCATACAGCATTCTTAACATGCATTTGATCATCACCCTTAGTGATATTCACCAGTCTCCCACAGCTTCAGTGATATAACTTTGTTTTTTACCCCTTGAAGACAAATGTGAAGGCAGTGCGAGGAGCAACAAGACTGTGTACCTGAAAGTATGAACATCGCAGGGTCATATAAATCAGACATGTAGATGGAGCTTGGGGAATTTTCTCATGATAATGACAAAAGGAATGCTGTATTCATTCAAACATCTTTGTCAGGTACTTTCATGTGCATAAGATGTTAATCTATAGTTAATGGATAATTGTTTTCAAATCAAGAATTATATAAAATTAAAGAGTACACTCTACCAGCTTGTATATTCCATGCAACCATGTCTGCCCTTTCTTATTACAGTAACATCTGGGGTTTTTTTTACAGCTATATTTTACACAGGCAACTAAGCTCTAAACATTTGTTCCAAATGCAAAGCAAGAACAAGTGGTCCATGGGTCATGATTCTCAGCTCATGCAGTCTTACACTTTACTTTAGGCCATAAGCATGTAAATTTAGGTCACTGTAAGGTAATGTAGGATTTACACTTAGAGTTTACTAGAACCTGCTTGAACCAATTTGGACATCCCTGGTCTAGTGGTTACATTTTTAGTCTTGCTAATTTAAGTATAACCCTGATAGCTTTAGTCTGTCATTCTCAACAAGGGGCCAAAGGTTGTAACTGTGCATGATAGTGGATAACAAATCAAATAATAGCATGAAAATAAAATATCATTTAAGCTGTAAGCTGTAGTTCAGTATAAGTTGTGCCAAAGCTGCTTATACAGCTTAAACCGGCATACCATTTTGACATGGAGAAAAAAAAAGTTCAATATAAGTGATGCCACCTGTAGTGTGCATTTTCATACAAGTCAAATGACAACTAGATGACTGCTGAATCACCTAGCAATCACAAGTAAGGGAGCCTCCTCCTATCCCCTTAAACCCTCTTCAAACCTGAAATCTCCCAGTCTCATAATCATTCCCCCCCCCCCTCCCCCCCCCCCCAGTGTGATTAGTAATACAGACAGCTTGGATAGGCCATTTAGCTTGAAAATTAGGTCCAAAACAAATGTAATGTGCAAATCTATGACTTGTAACTATATATAAATCTTTTGGAAAACCAAAAGCAGCCACGTTGGAGAGCTAGAACCCATATAGAGGAGTCTTAAATATTTAGTGACAAACACAGAAATGAAATTCTACAGTAAGAGTAACTGAAGTTCTATCAAGCTGTGATTTGGAAAATAATTAATTTTTTTGTGATTTGTTAAGCGAAAGCCATGGAGAATAGAACTAGGGGATTTGGAACCTGGAAGCATGGTGCATACCTTAATGTTAACCAGTTGGAAAGCCTGCTCAGTGAAGAACTAGAACATCATCACTAGTTAATCTAAGGTGACTCTACACCAATAGTGAGAGACGAAAAAAAAGGCAATCAGCATGACAAAAACCATCCTTAATCAATGTCTCAAGAAACAGCACAATAAATTGGCTTCTTCCTGCTGATATGACTAATCCTCCATAAAGGTTTTGTAAGCACAGCTCCCAAGATTTCTTTTAATACCGGTAAACAAAAAATATGAATAACACAAATATGTCCTTGGAAAAAAGGATATTAGATGTCCTTCAGTGAATCATACAGTGCCAAACATACTACTGTAATCATTTTACTTTTGCCAGAACACCAGTAAATCATTCAATACTGGAAGACCAATCTGGGTAGTACAATTAGAAACTGTTAGAAGTTTTAAGAAAATCCATCTCTCTGTTCATCAGACTAAGCAACTAGAAAGCTCATCCCTTCACCAGTGACACAATTAACTGACTTAAACATTATACTTAAAATCAAATCTAATTTATATACAATCACTGAGGCCACTTGAAGATCAATTTATATGGGATATACAGATGTGATTGAAGTCTACTTATCACAGTAAAACACTGTGAGGGTCAAGTGACTTACCAGACAACCCAAACACATCCACAGTCTGTACTACCAAAGGTGATTATAAGGTTTTGTTGATAATTATGAAAGGTTCATGTTTTTATTCAATATGTGACAACAACAAAACCATATGAACAATCTGGTGACAGAGATGAAGCATTTATTTTCCCCAAAGTTTCTGATATAACTTCCTGAGACACCACAAGACAGATATAGGTGAAAATGAAACTTCCATTCACCTTCATTGACAGTATAAATAATACAGAAGAGGATACCTATGGAAATATATGAAACATATAGCAAGAGACACAGTTTACATGAAACGGAAAGCTAGAGCCGGAGGTTAAATGAAACAGAAAGCCAGGGACACATGTGACATGAAAAAGGAAGCCAGGGACACAGGTAATATTATACAGAAAGCTAGGGACACAGGTAACATGAATCAGGAAGCCAGTGACATAGGTTACATGAAACAGAAAGCCAGGGAGACAGGTTACACGACACAGAAAGCTAGGGAGACAGGTCACATGAAACAGAAAGCAAGGGACATGCCCCCTCTTGCCAGAAAATAAAAAGCATGAATTATATTCAGGTTTTAAATGAAACCCATGGGAACAATGTATACACATGAACAGATTTATACATGGATGTTCTCATGCTGAAAAATGTTGTAGTAATGGGAGCAAGGTATCCTTTTTTTCTCCTCAGCCCATGATGAACTTGCACCTGTTGCAATAAATCAGTCTCTTACATTCAATTCCTGTACCTTGCTTAGGTCACCCATAACTGGTTTATATTACATACATATATCAATGTACCTGGGGTAAGGACTTGGTATATGTTTATTATCTGTTTACATTTCCTATATATTTGTTTAATTTTGAAAATATAAATTGATGTTAATCACATGTGAGAGCTAGAAAACTTAATTCAAATGTCCCTCTTGGCATTTCATTACAAATCAATCTTCTTTTTATATCTGCATTGTTTATAATATTTGATTTTAGGAATGAAATACAACATTTTTTACACACAGGTATATAAATGTATTTTAATCAATAAATATATATAAAATATTTATAATAAAATTTGTTTTTTTTTTTATTTCTATATGTCTGTCACACATGAATTTGTAAATATCAATATTTTATGTCTGAAACTCAAGATGGAGTTTTAAGTTCAGAATTTAACTGTAAATTTGGTAATCAACAGTTTTACCTTTTATTTTCACAAATATTTTTCATTCAAACATTTGATATATTCATATTATCATTTTAACAGATTCATTGTCTAATACTAATTTTAGTAGATACTGACACCATTTCATAATGCACTAGCTCAACTTCATTATATTTATTACTTTAATCAAATTTACACTATAAACAAGAATATGGGCAGTGGACAAGTGACTACATGTATCCGTCAAATCACAGACGCATGGATAAAATAAAGTATTAAATGTTCCTGACATTACATGACTCAGTGATGCCAATTAAACTCAAATCCTCATAAATGTACAATTTTTCAACAAAAACAGATCTATATATGGCTACACCATGGAATATATCAGGCTGAAACACTACTGAGAATAAGTGCATCAATGTATTCTAAAAAAACAGAACAGTAGGTGGGGCCACCTATCTGGTCTACAACAAAGCTATCGAAGACAAATAATCATGCAAAATGTCAGGCTGATACATCCATCCACTCCCAAGATATGTGCTTTTTTTACCCAAAGCAAAGAGAAAGATGGACACACACAAAATAGTTGCAGATGGCGCCACCCATCTTGAATACAAGACTGAGTTATCCAAGATTTATGACATACACAATTACAGGCCAATACAGCAAACCACTCCCGAGGAAAGGGCATAAATGTATTCTATGAAAACAGGAAGGTAGGTGGCGCTACTTATCTGGTCTATGAGATTACTCTCCAAGATGGATGGACATGTCAAACTTCGGACCAAAACACTCAATCATTCCAGAGATATGAGCAATTTTCACCCAAAGCAGACACATGGATGGACGCCATGCAAAGATGTTTATTGATGGCGGCACCAGACTTGAATACGAGATTGAGGTGTCCAAGATCTATTAACATGTAAAGTTTCAGCTCAATACATTGAACCCCTCCTGAGATAGGGGTTGTTATCACAAGGACACCCAGATTCATAATGAACATGAACAATTGCAGGTGGCACCATCTGTCTTTGTTAAGCACAACTACATAGGTGAGCAGATAACTATGCCAAGTTTTGGAAAGACCGGTCCAAGGGTCTCAGAGTTCTTCTTTGGAAACAAACGCGGTGGTGAGGGAACCCGCATGAAAACAAAGTATTTGCAAAACTCGTGTTTTGGAGGATAAAATGAATGTATGTCTGTCCATCTGCATGTTGGATAGTTTAACATAGTCATTGTAAAAGATATCTCAATATAAAATAAGATAAATATAAGAAATGCAGGATAGGTGGGCAATGAAGCAATTTAGAGTTCTTAGGAAGCTGTGGATATCTGACTTTGGTAGTGGTGTGTGCTCTCTGGGTGCTCTCTCATGACTGATTCTGTCTTAATGAAGGCCTCTGGGACTGAAACAGGGAGCTAATTCTCTTCTCTAGCCGAATAGCGCATCGCAGGTCCATCCATTATATATTCAGTACAGCAGGTGTGAGCATCTGTGGGAGGGGAGGGGGCAGGTAGCGTCCAAAAGAACAAGAACAAAGAGCCTTAATGAGCACAGATGTGACAATGTAGTTAATTACTACATGTGATGCTTTGTGGTCCTCTATAACTCATGAATAATCCTCAGTCATTCCCACACAAACAATAAATGACTAAGGGGTCTTTGGGCTCAGCATAATTCTGAATCAACAATCTAACAAAATATTCACTCCACAACAGAATTCTTCTGAAAACTTTTGCACAATGAAAAACTTTAAATTTAATTAAACATCAACTTTTTTGTTCATGGTTTAAGTGTTTTAGGGTAGGAAATGAAAGATTTGTCATGCTTTTTACATGCTGCATGTTGTGATGATATATAATTTTTTTTATATTGTTACTTTTAGTGATCTACTAACAGTACCTCAGCATTCTAATGAGTATGCACCTTCTACATTAAATTTGTTTCTGTAACAGTCTTGTGGGAAGAACTGATTCTCCTTTTAATTTACCACTGAGCTAATTCCACATTTATCATTTCTTAACCAGATGGCAATGTTAATCCCCTTTTTCTTATAACTAAATGAGATGTTTTATCCAAAGTGACTCAGTGGGTTCAACTGGATGCTAACCCATCATTCTAATATAGAGAGTATCTATGATTCAAATCTGAAAGAGAATACTGAGCTAGTAAGATAAACATTACCAAGTACCCTGACTTAACTCAGGCTTAATTACCAGGTCAGAACCATGTACCCCTATAACATGTACATGCCCAAAACTGTTTTGGCCAATGCTGATAGCCGAAACCAATTGGGTGCTTTAAGTTTAACATAGCATATAAATAAGAATGGTTTGGGCAAAAGACTCATAGTCAAGTGCACACAGCAATATGTCCCCCCCCCCCCCAAAAAAATAAAATAAAACATATGCAAACTAGATGTGTCCGAACGACACGAATGCCCCCGCTTGGGCAAATTAGAAACATTTGTTAAATTTTGTAAAATTTTTTAAGTTCAGGAAGTGTTGTATGGTCAAAAGTAGGTCAACAAGGGCAAAATGCAAACTCGATCTGTAAAGGGTCATTATCAAGCAACACACCAAAAATCAGGCCAGTATCTGCAGGCATTGTGAAAAAAAATCCATATATGTGCATTTTTCATGAAAATTTCTGTCTTTCATGAAATTTTCTATGTTCAGGATCTGTCATATGGTGAAAAATAGGTTAACTGGGACGAAACGCGAACTCGATCTGTAAGTGGTCATTATGCGCCCACAGACCAAACATTAGGCCAGTATCTGTAAGCATTGTATTGCAAAACTAGAATATTAGCAAAAGTTGATAATCATTTATAAATTTAAATTGGAGAGGTATATACCATGTTTCATAACAATCACCCAAATGCTTCCTGAGAAATAAGCTCCTAAGTTTTTTTCTATACTAAGCTCTGTGATATTGAAAAGTAGGTCAAGATCACCCATCTTTGAACTTGACCAAGATTTTGTAAATATAATGCAAAAGCACTGAAGAAATGAAGTTCCTGTGTTGAATACCTTTAGAGATATCCTGCACAAAAGGCCAAAATTGAAAAAATCCGATAAAATTTCATTAAAAAATCAGAAATTGCAGGTGGCGCCACCAAAATTGTGCAGCACATACAGACCATCAGTCCCAATGATCATAGTAAGTTTTGTGAAATTCCACACAATGGTTCCTGAGATATAAACTTCTGAGTGTTTTTCTATAATCAGCTCTAAAATGTAGAAAAATGGGTCAAGGTCACCCATCTTCGAACTTGACCGAGATTTTATCAATATACATCTTCTCTGATGAAATAAAATTCCAACGGTGAATCCTTTTAGAGATATCCCGCTCACAAGGTAAAAGTTAACAGACGCGGAACGGACGGACGGACAGACACTGGACAGACAGATGGACAGACGGACAGCTTGGGTGACGACAATAGCCCATCAGCCTATGAGCTGAGGGCTAAAAACGACTGTACATGTGTATTTGTCACGAAAATTTCTATTTTTCATGAATTTTTCTAAGTTTAGGAGCCGTAAAACGGTCAAAAGTAGGTCAACCGGGACGAAACGTGAACTTGATCTGTAACTGGTCATTATCTGCCCACACACTAAAAATCAGGCCAATATCTGCAGGCATTGCGAAAAAAAGTCTGTACATGTGTATTTGTCAATAAAATTTCTATTTTTCATGAAATTTTCTAAGTTTAGGAGCCGTAAAACGGTCAAAAGTAGGTCAACCGGGACAAAACGCGAACTCGATCTGTAACTGGTCATTATCTGCCCACACACCAAAAATCAGGCCAATATCTGCAGGCATTGCGAAAATAAGTCCGTACATGTGTATTTGTCATGAAAATTTCTATTTTTCATGAAATTTTCTAAGTTTAGGAGCCGTAAAACGGTCAAAGGTAGGTCAACAGGGACGAAACGCGAACTCAATCTGTAACTGGTCATTATCTGCCCACACACCAAAAATCAGGCCAATATTCGCAGGCATTGCGAAAAAAAGTCCGTACATGTGTATTTGTCATGAAAATTTCTATTTTTCATGAAATTTTCTAAGTTCAGGAGCTGTAAAACGGTCAAAAGTAGGTCAACCGGGACGAAACGCGAACTCGATCTGTAACTGGTCATTATCTGCCCACACACCAAAAATCAGGCCAATATCTGCAGGCATTGCGAAAAAAAGTCTGTACAACTGTTTGATTTCGGAATGACGGAATGACGGACTGACGGAATGACGGACATGGGTAAAACTATATGCCCCGGCCACTTTGTGGAGGGGGCATAATAATATGGCCTTGAATGATGCAAATTAGCATCCTTATCAAAGTTTATTTATATTTCATTGTGCATGTGAGTGACATAACTGTATGTGACGGCAAGTATTTAAGCATATGAAAATTGTATACCGTTATTGCATACTTCATACATACTATTTAAGAAAAGACCAGCACAGCCTTCCAAACAGTGCTAACTGAAAGCAGCAGAATCCTAATAGGGTTAAACAAAGGGTGGGGTACATTGGCGGGGTAATTAAGAAGCTGGAGCCAGCATCTAGATGAAGAGGACCAACTGATGGAGGATAGAGGAAAGAAGACACAATGGATGGCATATGGAGGTCACCCACAACACACTTGTATGATTCTGACATCAATCCATACTTGCATTAATCTTTCACAGATCTGAAAGTGAACATCAAAACAACAAGAAATAATGTTATCAAATATTTGTTATATTCTTCACTTTCCAAATTGATAAAGTGATAGCTGTCATAAACATGGCAGCTGAAATAATAATGTACAGCCATTGGACCTTAAAACCCAATGATGACCATAGCTGCAACGTGTTCTGACTCCCCCATACATGACGGCAGTAGTTTATTAAGTGCAATGATAATGATAATATATGAACAATGACCATGATATACTACTGTACAATGACTCTGATAAACTGAATGGTATCCTACAATATTACAGCCTGCTGAACCCTGACTTACATGAACAGGCCAGTCCCTGCTATTTTCCCAGTGGCTTTTTGAAACTCATGAAATTCCTACAGACCCGCTTCATCTCATATAAAAACAAGGGACCCATGGATCACTGTGCTCAGCTGAAGTTGACCTTGAAGATAAAAACCTAAATTAATATCAAATTGAGATAAAGTAAAAGACGAAAAGGTAATATAGGCCATGGCTGGTTGACATGATTGGTTTGTATTGATGTGTAAGAAATTGTTGCAAATAATATTTTGTGACCAAAACATGCATTTCCTAATGATAAAATTGAAGCATGTGATCAGTTTGTGAACATAAGATGTATATTATAACCATGATCATTGGTTGACTTTTTGATAAATTGTTGACAGTCCAGTAGTTTACACATTTGTTAAATTGGATCTATTTTTTATACTATATATTATGAGATTTATGTATTTTTTTTTATCTATACAGTTGAATTATAACTAATGTCCCCAGTCAACAGGTGCAAGGCCTTTGGGGGGGGGGGGGATGGATGATGGGAGTTACAACATCTCTGTATTATTATAGTGTATATACATAGGATTTTCACTTAATTCAATTATGCTTACATGATAAGAAGTTCATTCACAATTACTTAATATTTGAAAAAGGACAAACAGACTTGTAGAAAAACAAAGCTGATATAATATGAAGTTTAAATTATTTCTAAATTTTTTAATATATCAAATTGTTTTAAAGTTTAACATCTGCAATATTAAACAACTGAATATATAAGTTGCTTTCAAGTTTCAGACCAGAATAGCTTGAATCAATCCACATACAGCATATGAAAGTTATTTCACAGTGACTATAGGAATAATTTCATAATTAATATATATTTAATGATAATTGAGAGATGGACAGACACAGTTGGTCAGTTTATGTTCCATTCTCCTGAGGCAGGAATATGTTTTAATTAAATTTTAATTTTTTCTTATCCAATAATTTTTTAAGTTAAATATATTTTACACATTTGCAATAAAAACTAATGTCCCAGTGCACAGGTGCAAAGGAATCAATGGCAGCCAGCAGGGTGGCTGGGTAGGGGATGGTGGGATGTACTACACTTCTGCATATACATACAGGGCAAACAAAGCCTGATCTTCAATTCTGCTGAGGCAGGAAAATAATGAACAAATGGTTTGTATTAGATCATTTTTTTATCACATCAATTTTTTTTAATGTTTAGTTTATATTATCATCATTAATCTCAATCTTGTCACATCATGCATACAAATGTATATATTTATTTTTTACCATCAAAATATATCTTTTAAATTTGCAAAACAATATAATATAAAAATAAAACTTGATTCAGATTTCACAATTTTAATTTGTGCCTTTATTTATCCATAAATTTTCTTAATATTTTATAAATTTATTCAAACTGATGGGTCTTATTCAATTTTAATTGGTTAAAATCATTTAAAAAGAAAATTGATTTCTTTAAAAATGCTACATTAACCCAACATGGTATCTTCCAGATTACTCCTTGAGTTACTTTTTCAAGGAAAGTTTTGTATATTGGAGTGGAAACAGCATTACAAGTAACTAAATCAGTGCAATTAATAACAGTTACTGCATAACACTTGGTGTGTAGGGTTGGCGAGGGGGAGGGGGGGGGGGGGAGGAGGTGGTATGAGAATTACTGTTCACCTGTCAGGGGATCTCCCCCAGTGACTTTAACAAATCAGGAACCCAGGCATAGCGGACTTCCAGTGACCAGGAGCGGGCAGCCTGCATACTGAATCTTTAAACCCAGTAACTACAATGGAGCTTAAACGAAAAAAATCATTAACTAACCTAATTTTCAAGCTTTTATTTTCAAATTTCAGATTAAAACAAATAAAATACTTATGTTTACATGGTTAGAAAATTAATCCAACAATACTCACAGAAAAAAAACGTGCCATGGTCAAAGATAGGCAAAATTTAAGGTACTGATTTTATTTTTATGCAAATAACATTAAAAATTTACATAATTTGGATCTAACTTTGGTTATACAACTGAATCTTAATTAAACAAAGTAATATACTTGGAAAAAAATCTCTAGCTTCAAAAATTTTCATGTTTAGTGAGTAAATATTTTTCCTGATTTTTTACAAAATGCATTATGTCCAGGCTCATTACTTCAAGAAATTACACTTAGCTAACTTAATTTCTGGCATGTATATAGGAATTATATCAGAGAATACTTCTGGTAAATATTAAGGAAAACAGATAAGTGGTTTTGATATAAGGCAGTCCTGAAGTGTGATAAAAGGATTTTTATTGAAATTTGAGGTTTTTCCTTAAATTCTCGAAGTAACAAAGTCGCAGTGACCCAATTTTCGGTTTGGTAGGAGATCTTGGGTACATCTAACAGTATGCCAAATTTTGGATTTGTTGGTCTAACGGTTTAAAAAAGTGGCAGTCTAACGAACGGACGGACGGACGGATGGACAGACAACGGACAAAGGACCACGACTAAAGCTCAGTTGACTTATAGTCAGCTGAGCTAATAAACTAGTACAGGTGGATGGACACAGCAACACTGTCTTTTCCTTTGATGCATAATACATAATTTTGATCTAAAGCAGTCAAAGAGCAGATCATTTCTGTTAGGATAACTCAGCTAGGAACTATGACATGTCATATCTATTTGGTGAATAGAAAATCAACATTATGAGTAATGAGGGTGGACTGATTCAGTAAAGTATTTCATGAAGTACAGTAGCAACTGAGAAAATGACAAGTGTCTACCTGCCTATACAACTGGCAGGCCAATAATACTGGAAGGTACCAGTCTAAGATTTTGAACCATATGAGCACAACATGTACACAATGACAACATGAATATGTAATTAATATATATATATATATATATATATATATATATATATATATATATATATATATATATATAATGTATGTAATGATATTGCTCAATAATCTGCCACATATGTATACATATATACAGGTAAGCACTCTGTACAACATTTTGACATACCCTTGTTTGTTTATATAATGCCCATCAAAATTTCCATGCAAGTCCTGCTATGATGGACACCCTTGTAAAAACTAATCACAGCAATAACCAGTGATGTCATGAGCATTCAACAGATAAATTCAAATAATTATTCACAAAATTATCTCTATTGTAAAATATAAAGAAAAAGAAATAATCTTGCTTAATACAAGGAATTTGGTCGGGATCAAACTCTTCACAACAGAGATTCACCTAAGAAACTAAAGTGTAGGCACAACTGATACCAGGGATACTTGGAGTAATGAGGTAATTTATGAGACAAAAGTAGAGAGGTGGGATATTTATGGTACAAATCAATTAAAATTCAAATAATTTTGTCTTCTGTAATATTGCCAATACCTGTTGTTCAAGCTCAAGTCATTTAAGCCAGAGTAGGAACTACAATAAACCATGAGAATAAATCTTATATGAACTTTTGAACTTAAAAACTAAAATTAAACCCAAGATCATTTAATGAATGAATTGCAGAAATATGTGTATTTATGAGCATTACTTAAAAGCATAAAAATGTGTGTGTGTGTTTGGGAGAGGAGGAGGTGCATGTTTATATTTTCAAATTTTCCACCAAGACTGAGGTTTAATTAAAACCATCAAATCGCTTGTAATTTGAGTTGACATGAACATTATATTTCTTCAGAGCCACACTAGAATAAATAATGAATATCTCCTGCAGACAAATGTCCCCCATGGTGATGAACCTCAAAACTAAAATTCCCTTAGCAGATATTGATAAACGTGTACTGAGTGATGTGGCATGCTTTCCTTAGAATTCCCTCAGACAACCTGACACAGCAGATTTCTTGTTACCATCACTAGCATCAGTTTGGTGTAATTATTTCTACATTTTCATTACTTAAGCTTGAGTGGAAAAGGGAATTTGTTTTAAGTTTAATAAAAAATCTGCCCTAACCAAGTGTTACCATGGTAACCAGCAATAATCTTCATCAGTGACGACTGACTTCTCATTTTGAAGCATTAAAAAAGTAATCACTGAAACAACAAAACAGAGTAAAAAAGAGGGAGATACTTAACCTTATGACAGGTATGTTGTTTCTGTTGGAATTATATGAATTTATATCTCCTGTTTAAAACATGTTTATAAAACCCTGAAGTGAAATGTTCAGCAACATGTTGTCAATAGTGTAAAAGACACTTGTTACTGCATTTAAGATGTAAAGCCCATCTGCAGTAATCCATTAAGATTGGGTGTATTAACTTGAGCAAATAACCTGTTATTTTAGTTATTTTAGTCAATACAGGTTTTATCAGCAAACAACGTGTACATTATTTTGGGGTCTAAATAAGACTCTCATACCTCAGACTAGCAAAACTTCCATCATGAATACTTAATTTTCCATGAATTTATGGAGGCTGGCAAATCAAGATGATTTTTCTTTCAGCATAATGATTTAATCAGTCAGCAACCATGGTGTCCTGAGAGTTTCAAAGATACAGACTGACAGGATATTCAAGAAGACCAAAACAGGATTTACATTCCAGGAAGTGTGTGATAAATCATTGCTCAACACTCTCCCAGAGAGGTTTTTTTTTATTTCCAGGAAAATTCTGTCAAGTACAATGTATATAAAATAAATCAATGTTATGATAATGATTTTAGGAACTTCTAGAATTCCTGGTGGTTTAGGGATCCTGATAATATTTGGCTGATATATAATCATCATCATCCTCACTCTGACCCCAGATTAAGTAATACTTGTTTGTGCCAAATATCTTTGTACAGTAATACCTATTCTGGATTAATCAGTAATATACTGATTATTAATTCTCATTTCTCTTACAAGTTACAACTACTGTGACTAGATATAAAAACATATCACATAAAATTAACCAAAATGAACATTAATCATGTATGAAAGTTCTGCATACATACATTGACCAACTGAGAATAACATTTGGTAAAATTCTGGACCCAGAAGTCCTGGTAGTCAATAAAGAGTTCAGTGGGAAAATCTACCATTTGTGTGAAAATTTGTCTAATATGTAAGCAACTGCAGTACAGTACAAGCACATAACTGGTATATAGATTCAGATATTTTTTTAGAATACCTGATATTCTGTGACTTCATGAAATCATCATAGCAACAATAGCACCCACTATAAGTACATAATACTCTGCACCTCTATGTTCTGAAATTCTCTATCTTACTTTTTTTAATTGAAATACTTAAAATAAGCACATGTTCACTGTTCAGTGCTGGCAGGTAAAAATATAAGCATAACTTTAATCACAATTTTATCTTTGCACAAGAAAATAACTCATTCAATAGTCACACATAAGAGTATAGGGTGCCAGGTTATATAAATGGGAAATAACAGCCTCAAAAAGTTTTCTCTAAGGAAAAAGTGAAAGCTGAATTTAAGATTTATTTTCATATCTGATTATAACAGAAAACAAAATCTTTAACCACCAATGATATGACCTAAAAGGCTATTTCATGCATTACTCCAAGATTTTTTTTGTTTTCTTACAGCAAGATAATCCATTTTGACTGTGTATTGCTAAAATTCAAATTTCCATATTATTAACAATTTATTGCACTGATTCAATCAGACCACGATTTTGACATTAAAATGTGATTAAAGTAATTGTGTAGAGCTCAATTACAGAGACATATAATGTCTCAACCTCTGTAAATTTGTTCTGCTTTCATTTCAGTACTTATCTGTGAGTATTTAATACATTAATAGACATCTGGTATGGAGTAATCTGGCCCACCTGTATACATATACTTATGGTTACCTGTAAAACTGAGAGAGTATGTCTTCCTATATGCCTACACTGCATCTAGGCATTTAAGAAATCTTTTACAGGATGGCCAATATTTGCCTGTCTTTATGACTGAACAAGCCCAGCTGAGCAATTAATATTATAGAAGTAGGTGTATAATTCTACCGTTCTACAATAAGTATCCTCTAATCTGGGCAAAATGCTCACCTTTTACAATTAAAGACCAGCCAAGGGTAATTACATCAACAACATAAACCATAATATACTGTACTGTTCAAATTTATAATAGGAAAATGTGTTTATACCAAAAATATAGGTGTTTACAATGAGTATTACAATTTATTTTAATCCCAAAAGAAAATTTGCTGAACCAGCCCTTGATATAAAATTATAATCAAAGTCAAAGGTCATATTAATATGCTTCTATGGCTATTTTCATCTCCTGAACATGATCATAAGGAGTGAAAGTTTTGGCCATTTTTGGCTAGCTCTGGGTTAACCAAGTTGTGGGGGAAACCAGAAGACACCATCAATTGACTTTTCAACTTATCCAGGATTTTAGAAAATTCAAATTTGTTTTGAGCATTTTAGTGTCTACAGAAAAAGTTCAGACCAAGTAATTTTTTAAGGTGATCCTGCACACCTACACAAAGATATCATGAATGGTTCCTACTTTAAATTTCAATTTTTGTGCCATTATCTCCAAACAATTACTTTCTTCAAATGAAAATTTCTTATTTTGCATTATTACTGGTATAAATGAGATTGTAAACAATTGTAACCATCAATTTAATAAAGCATAATAAACCTGAAAACATTGGGATCTATAATTTCCAAATATCAAAATAAAAAGACAGATTATTACGTGAAAATATAGGTGATAATAATACAGAGCTGTCCACAGATGAATGATACATGAAAAACAGAAACCACAATACAGGTAACAGCTCACAGCTGAGCTCATATTGAAGTATATTTACATGAACACAAACTGGCAAAGTCTGTTACATTTAGATTCAATTGTACTTTTGTGTACTCTCAGTGCACTGAAATAAAAGGTCATTCAGTCTTAATTCATATGACTAAAATGTTAGAAACCTTAAGTGTTAATATAATTCTTTATACTATTGATATTACTAAATCTTGGTTTCTACAGTAGATGCATCATGCTGACATCTGTTTCCTTCCCCATTACAAATTATGGCTATCAGTTTTGACAAAAATTTGACATGCCATTATTTTGGTATTGTAGCTCCACAATTTGTTAAATTAATCAAACATAAAATTATATGAATATGAAATTGGAAATATCTAACATGCTAGAATTTAACTCAGTAAAGGCGATCAGGTTTGTTTCATATAGCTGACCATATTCTGACTTTGAGGCCCGTTTTGCTAAATGCAAGTGATATGTCAGGAGTGTATATACTCAAGAAAAAGTTGCGCTTTATATTAATTTAAAAGAGCTAAATCTGTTAAAGAAACAGATCAGCTTGATAATGAACTTCATCTGAAACTAACAGAGTGCCACTTATGATCAGGACAGCTTGAGTCAGACCCATGTATTAGTCAATATGCTCCCAGAGGGCTGGAGCCTCCACAAAGCAGGGCTGCCATGAACACTTGCTCCATTACCAAGAATAAAAAATTATCAACTATCACGACCTGTTTTGTGTCTGTATCAGCAGGTGAATGACTCTCTGGGAATGCTAATCATTTTAGTTCAACTACAAGACGTACTGTAGTCAATTTGAAATTTAACCACAGACAATGATCACCTAGTGCATGCGCATTAACTTTTTTGACAAAATTTAACAGAATTTTGACAATTAATTAGTCAAACAATCAATGACTCTATGTACTAATTAATCACTGAATAAGGAAGCTGATGACTTTAAAGGACCACTTTTTTCATGTGTGGATTAGTGATTTTTTTTGGCTCTTCCAGTCACTTGGGCTAGTGCAACTTTATATGTTAATGGCAAACTCTAAAAATGTACAAGAGAGACCTTGTGTATGTAACAGCCTGAGGTTCCCAATATTACAACTGAGGCACATTGTCAAATATGTTTGCCATTCAACCAAAGCCCCCATGCATGGCCCTGCATACATGAATATCTGACAGCATGAAGTGCTCACATTATAGACCATATAAAGCCTCCTGTTGGTGAAACAACCATTCTTTAAATAATCTGCAGTGCTCTGTATTTTATAGTCTAGTATCGTAAATGGCTCTAATACCGCCTTAAAATTTTGGAGAGCTTATTGCTAAACCCCTGTTGGTATAAATTAAATAGTGTACCAGTAAAAACACAAGGAATTTATTAAGTATGCATCAGAGTTCTTATCACAGATTTTCACAACAAATGTACAGCCTTCTGAAAATTATCTCTAAAATCAGAGAAACCTGTGAAAACAAGTCTTTAACATCTTTTCCTATTTGTTATTAAAGCTGGAAAACTTGAGAAAAATTGTGACTGATGTAATTCTCCAAATTACACTTAATAAGCATAATGTTTCAATTTCTTCAGTGCATGGGAAAGCATAAAACTGATTTGACTTTTACTGTTCCTCTAAACATAATATTTTCATAATTACAAATGCATTATCAGTGTTCATTAAAATGGTAAGTTGATAAACATAAAAATCACATGTAACAGCCTTTCTGTGTAATACATTGTGCCTGACAGCATTTATAAATTTGCCCTAACCATGGTGAATACAACTTCATGATGTCAGTAAACCAGTGCACAAAGGTCAGCTTCCCCAGTTCAACACAATGACACCAGGTCAGTGGGGTCACTAGTAACAATGATCATAGGCACTTCAAAATCATGGGCACACTCCTGCCTCTGCAACACAATAACATTCCTAACATAGAGGAAAAAGATACTCTATTATTCAGCTCTTCTTATACATAATTAATAACATCCTGAATAAACCCCTGTTATCTTCATATGCAATCTGAGAATAAATTGTTTAAAATTTTGGGTGATCGTTTTCCTTATCAATCTGAAATTAGATCTTTTAGTTATTACATTTAATGCATCCTTCAAATATGCACTAGTCATACAATCAAGGCCTTTTTAAAGTGAAATGTGTTTATATATTGCTCCCATAAACAAAAACCCTGCGTGCTACATAGGGCTGAAAGGAGTACTCGAGTCTGGGTAATACCAAGTACTCGAGTCCAAGATTTGGACTCGAGTACTCTTGTATGTACATGCATATATGTATATTACTGCAAATTTTAGGACAGTCTGTAGGATTATTTATCCATTGTTGTAGCCTGGCGTAGGGCTAGTCAAATTAATTGAGCTCTTGTTATGACATATTATCTATTCCTTCGTTGCGATAAAGTTAAGCCATCACTAAAAAGTCAAATTTATGCATATTCTGCATCGGTAAACAGATGTTCGTTTTATCTTCACAGCGTTGCCATGGTTACGAGTACTCGAGTCCGAGTCGGGTAAAGCCTATCGGGTACTTGAGTCCGAAATTTTGTACCCATTTCAGCCCTAATGCTACAATTGTATTCATTATCTATTGAAGTACAATGTGCATTAAGCAAATTCTGAAAAATTGAACAAGATCTGTATTTGTGCCACATGGTGAAAAATAAGATATAAATGAAGTACCCTGCAGTTTGATCATCTAATAAAAACATTCCATTAATTCTGATTTCCTTATTCCTATATAAAAGTTATACATTGCAATGTTTTTACATTTAATAAAAAAAAAATATTTCCTCATTACATAATCAGACAACATATTATGACACACATTATTTATATGAATGAATTGGTATATTAAATGATGAATGAAACCTATGAAACACAGTTTATGAATAAAAGGATGGGTTTCACTTGGGCACAAGTTAATGGATTTTGGTGCACCATTGCTACCAGTCTTGTTATTAAATAAAATCTGGTGGCGTTATAGTCTTTTTTTTCAACCAATCAGATATTGTATGCCATTGTGTAAATTTGAAGCTCACAAATTTATCTGAACCTTTACCATGAAATGAATGAGCAATTACAAACAGCAACATACACTTACCCTTTTTTCAGTCACTGCAGCTTTTGAACCATTCATTTTTTTATTAAACCGAAAGTGTGTGCAGAATTAATGCTTGTTTGGTTAATGATGCCATATTATGAAGTCTTCCACTGCTCTGGACTGCATGGACAAATTAATCTTCTAAAGAATCTAAACCTTCAAACGTTAAAGAATGCCCAGAAATTGCTTGAGCTGCCATGGTCGCTTGTTTGATTGCCATTTTGTAAGGCCCACGTTTTTTCTTGTTATATCGGAGCTTAAAGTCTTCCATGAATGGATAAAGGTCGGAGCACAGCATGTGTGACATAGTAGATGAACCAAACCACGACACATGAGCCATCTGTGTAATTAATACCCCATTATCCTTCTGACTGATACTTATGGATAATATTCTCCCTGGCCACCAAGGGAAGCCATGGATTTTGCCCCAGACAATGTCCCCTATACTGAGGCAGCGGCCATCACTCATCTCACAATGCGTGACTGCTTTATTTTGTATTTTCATCATTAGCGGTTTAATGGCACTTGCATCTTTCTCCGTAACCACTCTACATTGTTCTTTCATTTGATCAATATCATCAAAGTCTGTTAATTCATCTACCTCCTCGTCTCGGTTCTGTGGACTTAGTAATGTTTTGTTGCCACTCTTAGCTTTGGGGGGTGACTGGGGTACAATGTTTTCATCCCTGCTTGATGTATTGCTTGAACTGTCTTCATTGTCTATATCACCATACAGGTTTATTTCCACTGGACTTGGCAAGTTATAGCCAATATGGCCATTAGTTTCTTCTTTCATTAAGTCTGTTGCACTTTCTACATTTTCACATTGCGCTACATTTTCAATTTCTGCACAAGGGTCACAGTCTGTAATTACTTCTTTGTTACCATCAATTTTTTCACGATGCTTTCTTTTCACCTTGTGTTTGCTACGTTTTGCTTTCCTCCTCAACCTCCGAATTAATTTTTCATCCATGTTTGGATCAGCTGCATTGTACTTCCCTTTCATTTTTGCTTTCTTTACCGCTTTCTTGTACTTTCTGTACTCTTCTTGAGACATTTTGGTTATATCACACGTTAGTTCTCTTGTTACAGCTGGGGGTAATTTTGGTGACGTAACCTCAGGTGACTGCCCTTTTGGACTTGGTGGAATCTTAACCTGCACTTGTGTGTCACCACCTTGAGGTTTAGCAAATGAAATTTTTATAACACGACTAGATTTTTGGACTGGTTGACTTTCTGTTTTAGGTACGGGTACTGGCTGGCTTTCCACTTTACGCGGTTTCTTTGGCTCTTCATTTAGAACAGAATTTGAAGGTTTTCTTTTGCGCAGGTCCATTTTACAAGTGCTTGTGACTGGTTCAGTATTTACAACTGGGGTGGTGCTCGCTGTTGTAGTACCGTTTGTTGTTGTGTTTCCATTCACAGGATTATCATGTATACCTTGTTTACATTTTGAACATAAAACTTGGCGAGGTCGTAACCTCATATTGCGGACACCTTTATCTCGAAGAGGTTTTACAATATGCCTGCTTGGTGGTAAAAGCGTTCTGTCCACTGCTGTGGGGTCTAACATGTATGTGTGTCTGTAGGCTACAGATGACACCTGCACTTGTGACTGGGGTTTCAACTCTGTTTGCACAGATGGCTCAACAACTGTCGTATCTTTTGAATTCTGATCATTCTTCCCTTGCATATACGTAGCTTTGTTGAAATTTAAGCCATACGTTCCTTCCCTGAAATGAAAACAAACAAGAGACATTATTTATTCATAACAAATGAAGTCAAGAAGGCTTTGAAATGTGAAATGACAACACTTGAAGAAAGATAAAAATCGTGAAAGTTCCACACGTTTGAAGCTTAATATTTCGTTACCTTTTGCTCGAATCCAATAAAACCCCGCGGTAACTCCTTTGTTCATATTTTAAGCACACAACAAGCACATCATTTAAACAATCCTCAATTGTGACAGGGAATATAGCGCCTTTAAATATCGGCCCTCGTCCACATTTTTGGCCCGCCATGTTAGCTCTGGGCCAGATCAGGGGCAGCATTGGCGAGATTGCGCATGCGCCATGGATGTGGATTCCCTTGAACGAAGACCGTGGAAGGCAGACATCAAAGCAAAAGACGTATTCCTAACCAGATAAAAGTATAGTTTGACGACAGAGTTAAATTTATGCCTGTTCCCACTTATACAGAGACAGTGCAGCGCGTTATAAGTTGGATTCCCTTGACGAGGCAGCTGATATCGCTCGCCGATTCCAGGTACGGGTTTGTTTACATCAGTCTGTCACCTCACTGCCTGTATCACTGTCTCCAACAATCACCCCACAACAACCCCCTCAGCACCCCAGCGACACCAACCTTCACTCTCATATCTGTTGAAATGATCAAGTCTTTGTAGAAATATATTTCTAGACTTAAAAAATGAACATTTTCCCATTAAATATATACCGTACTATAGTAAAAGTGAAAATGTGGCTTGGTGTCACAAAGCTTAATTGAATTATTATTATTATTATATACAGTACTTTAATTCAGGCTAAACTCAATTATTAGGTGGCACATAGTTGGATAAAGTATGCCTGTATGTTACTATAATAAATTATAGTGTAAAAAATGATGTTATGCCATAACCCTGAGACAATGTAATTTTGTTATGAATTAATTACTTTGCAGTATTCCAAATGCTAATCTAAAATGTATAAAAATATATAATAAATATACAAGCTGTCAATAAGTAGGATACAGAGTAACAATTTAGGAGAATGATGGCCTTATATTATGCCTGATTATTATTTGTTTTTAATGATTTTTATGAATTTCAAATATTGTCTTGATAATATATTTAAGCCAGAGTTAATTTTGTAACTTGGAAACTTCAAAATTATAGCAAATTAAAGGTCATTTTTGACAATGCCTCATAAGCTAAAGGTATTCTGTCTTTAAAAATAAACCAGACAGATATATGTTTGTGTACTTTCTTACATTACCATGTCAGAGAAAATCATTTAAATATATATAAATCAACATATTGGTAAATCCGCTGCATGTGTTCTGGTGTGTTTATTCTTGTTGCCTAATTTTAAGATGGTTTTAACAATATATGAGTGCAATAAGGTGGATGGCCATGGAAGTGTTGTTTCCCATACTACTTTTGTCACAACTCTAGTAGGCCTAACAATCTCCTATAAATACCTGCTTTGTGGTGTATTCACAGCTGGAGTTTGATGAGATGATTGATCCTGAGACATTTACATATATAACATATAAACATCATGTGATAGATCAAGCTGGGATATCCTTGCTGCATTGAAAGCAGTGTGTCATATTTGTAATATCAAGATATTCATATAATATATGTAATTTTTTAACTTAGTCATCTGTCCATAAAAGCACACTAAAATTTCAATCTCAGAAATGGCTAGAGCTATCATCACCAAATTTTGTGCTAATTTTTGTCACATATGTCATATCTGAAAATGAGGTATTGGTGGCGCCATGTACATTGATCTGTTTTTTTACAAACAAAAATGTAATTTTAGACTCTTCTAGCTTATACACTGTCTTATGATGAAACTGTTAAGCTGATTGGTTTAAACTTTACAAGAATTATTCTATGGTAGGGTTCTGCCAGTTTGTAAGAATAGATAGGGTAAATGCAGCTTTAAAAAAGTAGTGTATCCAATTGAAAAAGGCTTTTTGTGTTTGAAAACAGATTTGACAACATGCAGAGTTTCAGCAGCCAATTCAAGAGGTCACTCAGTACAACCAGGTGGGGTCCAGACATCACCATGGCAACTGACCTAGCTCTGTCTGGTGTCTAGACAATGTGTCTAGACATCTAGACACAGCGTCTAGACGTCTAGACACATCGTCTAGACGCAGAATGCCCAGTTTAGAATTATTGGAACTATATATTTTAACTGTTTGAAAAAACTTGGTTTGCATTTTAGCGAATCTGTGAGCTTATGCAATGGTGTGGCGTCGTCCGTTGTGCGTTGTGCATCATAGCTATCTCAAAGAGGGCAGGAGCTAGCATCATATCTCTACATTGGTTTGACTTATCCACCTGAAATTTTTCATGTGTATACATCCTGGAAAGCTTTCTTGATTTTATGACAGGTGGCGCCACCTTCATTCACATTAATGCTGCAGACATCCAAGCTCATATCTCAGGAACACTCTAACCGATTGGGCCAAAATTTTGCATGTGTATAAATCTCACATAGGTCTTCATCATATGCAAAACTGGTGGTGCCACCTGCAACCACTTTTGCACAGCTTCCATCTGTTCATCTACCTTGGGATAAAATCACTCATATCTCAGCAGTGGTTTGATTTATCCACCTGAAATTTATACATCCTGGACAGCTTTCTTGATTTTATGACAGGTATCACCACCTAAATTTACATTTTCGCTGCAGACATCCAAGCTCATATCTTGGAAAACATTTGACTGATTGGGCAATGTGTAAAATTCTGCATGTGTATAGATCTCACATAGCTCTTTATCATACGCAAAATTGGTCGCGTTCCTGCAACAATTTGTGCACTGTGTCTGCTGGTTTGTCTGCTTTGGGATAAAATCACTCATATCTCGGCAGTGGTTTGACAGATCTTCCTAAAATTTTGCAGGTTTTTACATCTTGGATAGCTTTCTGGATTTTGTGGCAGGTGGCGCCTCCTACATTTATGTTTACACTGCAGACTTCCAGGCTTATATCTCAAGACTGGTTTGTTGTATCCTCCTGAAATTTTGCATGTGTATAGATCTCGCGTAACTCTTAATTATTCCCAAGATTGGTTGCACCTCCTGCCACCATTTTTGCACAGCGTCCTTCTGTTTGTCTGCCGTGGGATAAAATCACTCATATACAAGTAGTGGTTTGACTTATCTGCCTAAAATTTTTAATATGTATACAACTTGGACAGCTTTCTGGATTTTGTGGTAGGTGGTGCAACCTACATGTACACATATCAGCTGCATACATCCATGCTAATGTGCAACACATCTCACTCTATTTCCCCTTGCCACTCAATCCATGCCTCACTTCACCCGTCACACTCTGATTTCAGCGGATACATGTAGACGCTTGTCGACTACTGTATTTTAGTTTTAAAATGTCCTAGTCGAAACTTGCAGGTCCCAAACGTCCATTTTGCTGAAATCATAATGACTAAGGAAGATATGCAGGACATAAGAGGATCAATACTAAATTTTAAAAATAAACCTCCATTCATACTCCCAAACTCTGCACAGGTTCGCAAGGCCTGTAGGCCTTGTTTTAAAAAATATTCCACAGATCTTTATAAAATTTGCCATGTTCATATATATGGGTGAGAGGACAAAGCTTATTGTATCCGCCAAAACGCGGCGCTCGTTTCTGGAGAACTCCTCTGAGACTACTGGACGGATTTTTCCGAAACTTACACAAATTTTCAGGTCACATGTGAACTGGTGCCTAACCAAGTGACCTTGACCTCTGACCTTTCCTCTCTGCCCAGTGTCCGATTGTGCGTCTGTTTCCACACATAAACCCATATATCTCGGGAACCGTTTGACCCATCAGGAAAAATTTTTTATACAAATGTAGCCCTGGGATAGCTTTATAACATACACAACAAAAGATGGCGCCACCTGCAACTATATTTGCACAGTGTCCATCTGTTCATCTGCCTTGGGTTAAAATCACTCATATCTCTGCAGTGGTTTGACCAAATTACCTGAAATTCGGCATGCGTATACATCCCTTATAGCTTTCTTGATTTTATGACAGGTGGCGCCACCTACATTCACGTTCACGCTGTAGACATCCATGCATATATCTCCGGACTCGTTCAACCAATCAGAAAAATTTTTTACACAAATGTAGCCCATGGATAGCTTTATAACATACACAACAAAAGATGGCGCCACCTTCAACCATATTTGCACAGTGTCCATCTGTTCATCTGCCTTGGGTTAAAATCACTCATATCTCTGCAGTGGTTTGACCAAATTACCTGAAATTCGGCATGCGTATACATCCCTTATAGCTTTCTTGATTTTATGACAGGTGGCGCCACCTACATTCACGTTCACGCTGTAGACATCCATGCATATATCTCCGGAACCGTTTGACCAATCAGGAAAAATTTTTTTACAAAATTGTAGCCCTTGGATAGCTTTATAACATACACAAAAATGGTGGCGCCACCTTTAGCCATTTTTGCACAGCGTCCATCTGTTTGTTTGCTGTGGGATGAAATCACTCATATCTCTGCAGTGGTTTGACTTTTCCACATAAAATTTTGCATGTGTATACATCTTGGATAGTTTCTCGTTCAAATAACAGGTGGCGCCACCTGCAATCATGTTTATGTGGCAGAGATCCATTCTAATATGTAACACATGTAACTCTATATCCCCTTGCCACTCAATCCATGCCTCACTTCACCCGTCCTTCTCTGATTTTGGCGGATACACGTAGTCCCTTGTCGACTACCCATATTCTAGTTTAGAATGGGGTCATAACATCTGCTTGAAGAGTGACCTTGAATAATTCTATTTTGGTGAAAGTCACTCAAAATCCTAATTGCCTGAAAGGAAGATTGCATGGATTGGTCCAAAAATATGGTTGTTCAAAGATCCTTGATAGCTACAATTGGCTTGTACCAGAGACTGGTCGCACCAAGTATTATCCATTTCTTTTTTTCCTGCCTTTTATACCCCTTTATTGCCACCTGACAGGAGTATGAGCATTATAAAGAAAAAAAAATGGACAGATTTCTTTTATTTTATGCACGTATACATACATAGATAAAGGTTGTAGGATGAATTTTAATTAAATTAGGGTCATGACTTGCACTTTGAGAGTGGCCTGGACTGAATTTTCAGATATTTGTTGTTGAAAAACTTACAATATAAATATTTTTTCTAAAGTTGATGGATGTATTTTTATGAGAAAAAAGTGAAAGATGACAGATTTCAAGTTGTTTAGAGAGTTAAAAAAATTGACCTAGAAGGTAAAATCTGCTATATATAGGACTTTTGTGAACCAAATATGTTTAAAGTACTGCATACTTGTCCTTCAAATGTGACATACAAATTGTTTTCACCAAGATCTTGGACAAGTTTGAAAACCGGTTACATTGAGCTTGGTCTTCAAGGTCAACTCTGCCAATATATTGGATTTTTGTGAACCCCATTAAATTTTTAGTACTGCTTAATTTTTCATCAAATATGAGACAAAAATTGTTTCTTTAAGATCTCATATTTGTTCAAAGATTAGTGACCTTTCACTAGTTTTCAAGGTTAAATCTGCAGAAATATTGGGTTTTTGTTAACAACAAAAGCCTGGGATATTTTTTTCTTAAAATTTGATATTCAGATTGTTTCCACCAAGGTCTGATTCTTGGCCCTGTGCCAGAACCGGTGTTATCAGAACAACAAAAGGGGGTTGTCATGGGTTTCCAACTTTGAGTTTGATGCATTCTGCAATACCATGCCCTTATTGGTCTGATTACAATGCTGCTTGGTGGATCCAATGACTTAATTCTGACTGTATACTTTTCAGTCTTTTCTGAGGATAATGCAGAATACATATTAACAAAATGTGTCTCCTTTGTGTGAATAATGAACATACCTTCCAAACTTTATTCTATAAATTAGAAAACAGAAACCTAGTTTTAAGTTTAAAAGTTAGCTCAAGAGAATAAGCAGTATATATTATCTATAGATTTTTACTTTAATTTTTAAAACACCAACATTCAAGATACATAATTTAGATTTGTGTGCCAAATTTATGAGTCATAAAAACACTAAAATAGTGATATGTTTAAGCATTGTTTATACCTAACATTTTCATATTCAAAGTCAGGTTATCATATTTCCTTATGTTGAAGTCCAATCTCATTTTAAGTTCACTTTCTCTAAATAATAAATTCATGATTAATGCACAGATCATCATCATCCTATTTGTATTAACCCATGCTGCACACATTAGCCATGTTCCTTAAATATCAATTAGTGAAAAGTACAGACATCTTGTTTGGGGGGAAATATTCCCAATGCCTTTACCTCGATTTTAACACCAAATTAGTATTTAACTAGATTTGGTCGGGCAATGGTCCTCAGAGGGCCCCACATTTTTATCAATATGCATGAGGGAAAAATCATACTGGATTAAAGAAGATATGTCTGAAATAATGTGTGCAATAGAAAATCACTGAATGTAGTCTGTTAGCCATATTTGATTTTGAGCAAGTCTGTAATTCAATAGGTCTGGAGCCCTCATAGGGACCAATGATCCCTGTAAATTTGGAAAAGCTGAAGAATGTTGTTGTTTAGTTATCACGCACGAAAGAAAATCAGCAATTGGGCAGTGGCAGCCATATTGAAATTCCAACAGGACTGCACGGTAATTCAAAAGGTCTGGAGCCCTCAAAGGTACCAATCATCCCTGTGAATTTGGGAAAGCTGCAGGAGGTTGTTGAGTTATCGCACACGAAAGAAAATCAGTGATTGGGCTGTGGTGACCATATTGGAATTTAGACTGGTCTGTAGTTCAATAGGTTTTAAGCCCTCATAGGTACTTATCATGCCTGTGAATCGGGAAAGCTGCAGTAGTTTGTTGTTGAGTTATCGCACTCGAAATAAAATCAGCGATATGGATGTGGAGGCCATATTGGAATTCAGACAGGTCTGTTATTCAATAGGTCTGGAGCCCTCATAGATACCAATCATCTCTGTGAATTTTGGAAAGCTGCAGTATGTTGTTGTTGAGTTATCGTGTGCGAAAGAAAATCAGCGATTGAGCGGTGGCCACCATATTTGAATTCCGACAAGTCTGTAATTTGATAGGTCTGGAGCCATTATAGGTACCAATCATCCCTGTGAATTTGGAAAAGCTGCAGTATGTTGTTGTTGAGTTATTGTGTGCGAAAGAAAGTGTCACTGACGGATGTACGGAAGGACAGAAGGACAGACTGACACGGTGATCACTATAGGGCACCGCTTGTCAAGCGGGGCCCTAATAAGGTACTAGCAAATGCACACAAGTATATATATAGAAAGAAGTGTTGGTTGATATGGACATTCCATATACAGAAACACAGTACCTGTACATCAAAAGTATACATATACCTTTGTGAGGTAATCTCACAATAGTGTGTAGTATGCACACAAGTATATAATGCAAAAAAAGAAGTGCTGGCAGATGTGTTCTATAATGACACAGTAAATCAATGATACACAACATTCTCACAACAGTATGTCAACTCAATTACTTAAGGTCATGTCAGGTTATGACACATAATCTACTTATTTATACAATCAATGGTTGCTGTGTGTCTAATAACCATTTGGCTAATATACCAGTCTGAGATTAAAAATTAAAATATATTTACATTTCAGATATGCCTTCTCCAATAATCTGATTTACCAGATATATACATTTATTGAACCAAAGAATATTACAGCTTGTAATCTTACATAGGTTACATATAGCTTATAAATGGTGATGTGAATATTCAATAATATTTATGCAATTGTGCATACAATTAACTAGATAAAAAAGATAAGTTACCATGTAAAAAATGCACATAATGCAAAATTAGTAGGCAAAATTAAAGATATAATGAAGTATGTGAGACCATGATATTGTAGGACGTAAACCTATTGACTGAGTGAACTCCTGTCTCAAGTACTGGAGTCAGCCTACATTCTAGTAATGCTGTGTATAAACCCTTTGGTAACCTGTCTGTGGTTAGGTGCTTAGGCCATACAAAAAAAATAATTGTTCCAGGGCTTGCCATTAGCAATTAACTGCTCACCAGGGGCAAGTAAAAGTTCAAGTAACAAGATTCTCTGGGTTTCACTGAAAGGCAGGTATTCTAAGGCTTCAACATGGTAGTGCCACCATTGATACTATGGAGAATCCTTGCCAGTGAGATAATTAAATTTATATCACTTTGATCTTGAAGGTGACCTCTGTGGAAATATCAGACTTTTGTGAACTGCATAACTTAAATTTTTGCATACTGTATATTTTTCCTGCCAATCTGATATACAAATTGTTTAAACCATGTTCTTGCACAAGATAAAAACGGGTGACCTTCAAACTGTGATCTTCCAGATCAAATCTGTGGAAATATAGGCTTTATATGAAACTCATCATCTTTAAGGATATGTTTTATCAGTTGACAAATGCAGTATTCAGAGCTCTAAAATTGGTGACCTTGACCTTGAATTTTCAGATCAGATCTGTAGAATCAGCAGATTGTTGTGAACCCGATAACTATGATAACTACCCCTCTTTCCTTTATACAACATTCTGAGGCAAAATTCTTTTATTCCAAATGATCAAATTAGGCGAAAAAAATAAAAGGTATGGTTCTCAGGCACTGCCTGCATCAATTTTAAACCACTGCATCAAAAATTTTCATTTTTGATTTTCAGTAGGAACTTACCAATTTTGAGCCCCAGCCGCTCAGACATTTCTTTCAAGAAGATAAAATCATACAATTTTGATAAAATTTTCTTTGTTATGTTGTATGTGCTTTTACTTGTTTAGCAAAATAAATCTGTTTTTATTATGCTTTTCGCTTATCGTTTGACATTTTATCAAAAAATAAAAAATTAAAAATAAAAAAATATGCCCGCCCACATTGATTTATGAAAAAAAGTGCCTGAGAACCAAACCTTAATTTTTTTTGCCCTTACTGATGCAACAGTTGTCCAAGAAGCTTTAATTATTTAACTATCTTGAGCCCCCTCCCCCTCAGCAGTTATTTCTCTGTGTGCTGATGAACACTGTTCACAGCTGACTATGCTGTTTTGTTGACCATTTGCAAATGAAGCTACCAGTCTGGCTTAGGTACAAAATATTTTGTCATGAATGTAGACCCTATGCAGTCACAACATAAATGCTCTTTTAGAATCATTAGTTCAGATGTCCTGTTGATATACTATAGTGCTGCCATCTATGAACAGTAATATAAAACTCATTATATTTTCATCACTACCCTTTACACCATGTATCCTGTTGATGATAGTACAAAATCATGCCGTTTACCAACAATGACACGGACCTATATTTCCTTAATGAATGTCCAAGAAACAAATCCTGTTTTATTAATGTGATTTTAACTCATTTACCATTGTTCCTGCCATGCATATTTGAATACAATTATTGCTCTGATTTCACTTACGGTGACACCAGCATTGTACTTTGTGATCAGTATGTCAAGGCCCAGATCCGACTCTGGACCAATCCGTCCAGACCAAATTCTGATCAGAATCCCGATGAGGGTGAAGGCCAGACTGAACCCTGATTTGGATTTGGTCTGGACCAATCAATGATTGGTGAGGACCAATTCCTGACTGGTCCAGATCAAACACTGATTGGGATTCTGACTAGTCCAAACCTGGAACAGGATCTTGTCCAGCCATACAACTAAATAATGTCTTAAGGACATATCTCTGATTAACTGAAGGAAAATTCACCTAAGTTCAGCCTACTTATAAACATAAGTCTATACTGTCAAGAAAAAAATTATTTATCCCATGCCAGTCTTTAAATAAATAGTTAGTTGAACAGGTGAATATTAGTAGAATATTAGTAGGACTGATGTCTGACATAAATTAATTGTATCCGCCAAAACGAAGTTTTGAGGATACTATGTTTTTGACCAGGTTCCGCTCCCTCCCCTGCCGCCGCTATGTTCATTTCCTGAGAACTCCTCTGAGACTACTGGATTGATTTTTCTGAAACTTACACCAATTATTGGGTCACATATGAACTGGTGCCTAACCAATTGCCGTTGACCTGTGATCTTACCTCTCTGCCCAGCGTCCATTTGTGCGTCTGTTTCAACACATAAACCCACATATCTCAGGAACCGTTTGACCGATCAGGAAAAACAATTTGGACAAATGTAGCCCTTGGATAGCTTTATAACATACACAAAAAATGGTGGTGCCACCTGCAACCATGTTTGCACAGCATCCCTCTGTTTGTCCACCGTGGGATAAAATAACTCATATCTTGGCAGTGGTTTCACATATCTGCCTAAAATTTTGCAGGTTTATACATCCTGGACAGCTTTCTATATTTTATGACAGGTGGCGCCACCTACATTCTTGTTAACCATTTGACCAATTGGGCCAAAATTGTGCATGTGTCTAGATCTCCCATTTATCATACACAAAACTGGAGGGGCCACCTGCAACCATTTTTGCACAGCGTCCATCTGTTTGTCTGCCATGGGCTAAAATCACTCATATCTCAGATGTGGTTTGACTTATCTGCCTAAAATGTTGCGTGTTTATACATCTTGGCTAGCTTTCTTGATTTTTTTTGGCAGGTGGCGCCACCTACATACACATTTCATGCTTATATGCAACACACCTCACTCTATTTCCCCTTTCCACTCAATCCATGCCTCACTTCACCCATTCCACTCTGATTTTGGCGGATACACTTAGTCGCTTGTCAACTACCTGTATTCTAGTTAAATTCTGTATCTGTAATAGATAAAAACATATTACAAATATAAGTAATATTATAAGGTCAGAGGTATGGGTAGCCATAACCTTCAACTGATTAGACAGGAAGTCATTCTCTTTGTTATACATTAAAGTTCAGGGTTAAGGCCAGACTGAATCCAGATCGGGATTTGGTCCAGCCTGAAAGTTTGCATGTTTATACATCTTCGATGGCTTTCTCATACACAGGATCACCACTTACTATCATTTTTGTGTTTTGTGCATCCATGCCAGTATTTCAGGAAGAATGTTTGTGTAATTAGTGATTGTACTCGGGTTCAAAATATTTAGTACTTGCATTGTACATGTACATGTACTTACAAATTAATAAAACACTTTTCAAATAATGGTTAAGTATTTTATCATGGAAGTATTATACCTGATGTATTTCCCATTGCACAGGTTCACATTAGACCTGTAGGCCTTGTTTCTTGTTCATGTAATTATGCATCTTTCTTTTGATTATTCATATGCATTCATATGCAACAATGGTTGTGGTATGTACTCCAGGAAAATGACATGTATATATCATCAGTTATTTATTTCACAATCAGTCTCCAGATCCCACTGCAGAAAAAGTTCTTTTCCTGTTGCATCAATTCACTGAATGTAACAGAAAAGCAAATTATATCACTGAATTTAACAGGAAAGCAGTTTTTTTACCACGAAGATGATATAATGTTTTCTTGTTATATCATGTGACTAACATTTCATTAAAGGTTTGCGTTTTAACATGACTAAATGTTGAATCGTAGAAAATGTTACCTTTAATGATTGGTGAGTCATGAAGTAGAACTTTGAATCTAACTTACATTATTTGCTTAGTTATATTTTTTCATCTGTAATATCTAGACAATAAAATCATTATTTTTATTGGCATCAAATAATATTAAGTAAAAGCTTTTGAAATAATTATAACATACATGTACATGTAGCCTATTTACTGGTGTACAGCATACATATATGGACTGTTGATTCAATAATGAATCGATGTAAAGAACTTTTTTTGCTGGAAAGTGTGAAACCCATCATCCATCGACAGAAAAGGCAGGCCAAAACGGTCTTGAATCCTTTGAGTTGGTTTGCTGGTTGTTTGTTTATATATGAAGCCAGGGCAAGCAAGCAAATTTAGCATGTCTACATGATATCCCATAAATGAATGTTTTGATATGTAAACAGCAGAGGAACTGTTCATCCTGGAACATATAAACAGATGTAAAACAGACAGAACTGATCCTGGATCCTGGAGGATAGTATAGAGATAAAAAATTTGTTCTGTATTCTTTGCCTTGTGACCCATATCTTCATGACTTTGATTTAAATCCACCTGTAACCTTAACCTTGGGGAAAAGGCTTTGAGATATATCAACAGACTGATTGATGAAGTTATTCTGGAGTCAGGTATTGACAACTTGTTGATATGTTTCCTAGAGGCATTTCCAGTGTGGCTGAACATTTAAACTGGTATCTTGTGTGTGCAGGGGATGTCCCAATGATCAAAGTCTGTGTTCAGTATTTTTACAGTTTGTGTTTTGTGAGGGGTCAGTGATCTAGAAGAAGCACAGCTTGTGTTTTGTGGGGGTCAGTGATCTAGAAGAAGCAGGATGCAAGACAAAACTGATGATGATAGATATGTTTTATTGGTAAAAACAATTTGTAACTTGATACACATATGTAATGTAGGTTATCTGTGTCTGGAACTTGTACCATAGGTAAGGATATGTGTGTGTGTGTATGTGTCAATATAATATTACATAGTTCTCAGGAAGACCTAGCTCGTATTCACAAGGGTTCAGTGTTAAAATTTCCAGGAGGCACCATAAGGACAAGCACAGGTTAGAAGGGTTAGCTATTCGCATTCAAGTTACGGTATATTCCTTATTGATATTAATATGGATACAGCAGTCATTCTTAACTACTCTGATATTTCAAATGTAGTATAGCTATTACTTGGATACCTCCATCTCATACTCAAGACTGGTGGCGTCCATCCGTATGTCTGCTTTTGGATAAATTGCTCATATCTCAGGTGGTTCAATTTATTGGTCATAAATTTGCAGAAAATCAGTCATCTAATAAACACTATTGGATTTTGCTTATTTTTTTGCTATCTTCATTAACTTAGGTTTTATGAGGAAAAGGCCAAAAAACCTTTAAAAATCTTCTCAGAAATTGTAAAGCCAAATTGTTCTTTATTTCACAGAAATAACCCCGGAAACAATCTTTAAAGTTTGTTTGAATGGTTCCAGTTCAGTGAATTTTGGCTGAGTTACAGGAAGCTGAACTTAGTCATTTGGCCAAAAAGGATACTAAAATTACAATATAATAAACCTCTGGCACTATTATCACCAGATTTTATTCAAATGTTTGTCACATGACCCATATTTGAAATTGAGGTGTTGGTGGCAACACCTGCATCGACTTTTTAGCTCAGCTGACTATAAGTCATCCGAGCTATAGTCGTGGTCCTTTGTCCGTCGTCCGTCGTGCCGGCCGGCCATCCATTACCAGGGCACGTTTTAAAACCGTTGGACCTACGAATCCAAATTTCTGCATACCATTAGATGTCCCCAAAATCTCCTACCATACAGAAAATTGGGTCATTAGGACTTCGTTCCTTTGAGATATTAAGTAAAAACCTCCGTTTCCATAAAAAGCCATTGTTACACTTCAAGGCTTCCTAATTTTAAAACCACTGATCTGTTTTTAATCATATTTAGTATTCTCATTCTTCCATACATTTTCTATGCACATACCAAAAATTAGGTCAGTATTGGGTATTATTTTGAAGTTACGGGCCCCTATATAATGCAAAATTAAAAAATATAAGAAAAATATTTGCTCACTTAACATGAGAATTGCTGAAGCTGGAGACTTTTTTTCAGGAATATAACTTTATTTATTCAAGATTCAATTGTTTACCCAAAATTAGATCTGAATTTTGCAAATTTTTCAAGTTATTAGCATAAATAAAAAATCAATACTTTAAATTTTGTCCAACTTTGGCACTGTTGATTTAATTTTCACAGCATATATACAGAAGGATTTAATCTTTTAAAATCTGAAATTTCAAAGGAATTGATTGAAAAGAGTAACTTTTATTCAAGTTTTTTTCACCATGTCAAATGTTGTTTACATCTAGCCCACCTAGTAGTACAGCCTTCACTTGCATTATGTAACCCACCCCAGGCAGCCTGCCTTGGCTCAGCTTGGCCACTACTAGCAGGCTTCCTCTCTGCTCTGCACTCCCCCCCCCCCCCCCCCCCCGAGATGGTGCATTAACTAGATGAATGTTATAATTTTCTGTATTTTATTTTATTCTTGGCTATGCTACATTTTAGATTTTGTATTGTACCACCAGGGTTACAATTATTAAAGTGCACATTTAATTGTGTCCACAAAGTGGTGTATTGCTATGAAAGTGTGGATGTTTATCAGGTGTGAAATTGACTATTTATTAGCATAATGATATTGTTTGTCCCTCATTCAACCAACAGTGTGTATACTTTATTTGAAAAGATGTTTTTATTTTATCAAATTTACTAAATCTTTTATTTTATTTCGGTGAATAGAATTAAGCATGTACTGAAAACTCCAGTGTGCAAAGCTTTTTAATAGGGATTCAAAGAATAATCTTTTAGATGCCATGTTGTGGCGTTATTGTATCCGCCAAAACAGAGTTTTGCGGATACTATGTTTTCAGCTGCACGCTGCCGCCGCAGCGTAGGTGTCCGGAGAACTCCTCCGTAACCGCTGGGCGGAATTTTACGAAACCCGGGATTATGTTCGGGTCACATGTGAACTGCTGCGCCCCTATTTTGTTTCGACCTCTGACCTTTCCTCTGCGCTCTGCGTCCGTTTGTGCGTCTGTTTCCACACATAAACCCACATATCTCAGGAACCGTTTGACGGATCAGGAAAATTTTTTTGCACAAATGTAGCCCTTGGAGAGCTTTATAACATACACAAAAAATGGTGGCGCCACCTGCAACCATGTTTGCACAGTGTCCATCTGTTCGTCTGCCTTTGATTAAAATCACTCATATCTCTGCAGTGATTTGACTAATTCACCTGAAATTCAGCATGCGTATACATCCTGGATAGCTTTTCTGATTTTATGACAGGTGGCGCCACCTACATTTACATTTACGCTGCAGACATCCAAGCTCATATCTCGGGAACCGTTTGACCGATTGGGCCAAAATTTTGCATGTGTATAGATCTCACATAGCTCTTTATCATACGCAGAACTGGTGGCGCCACCTTCAACCATTTTTGCACAGCGTCCATCTGTTTGTCTGCCACGGGCTCAAATCACTCATAAACATATAGTGGTTTGACTTATCTGCCTCAAATTTTGCATATGTATACAACTTGGACGGCTTTCTGGATTTTGTGGTAGGTGGCGCAACCTACATTCACCATTTGGCTGCAGACATCCATGCTAATATGCAACACTTCACTCTATTTCCCCTTGCCACTCAATCCATGCCTCACTTCACCCGTTCCACTCTGATTTAGGCGGATACACATAGTCGCTTGTCGACTACCCGTATTCTAGTTTTCTTTTAATTTCAATTTAAACATTTGATTTAAAAATAATAAAATATATGTGTATGCATAATATGACCCAATATGAGCTACACTCTGGATATATAATGATTGTAACTTTGAATTCTAATATTTTAACTTATATTTTCAGTTTCTTTTTATTACAAATTTATAAAACTTGTAAATAAAAAAAATGAATCAGATAAAAACTATTAATGGAAAAAGTGGATATGCGTAAAAAATAGGCTTATATATAAATATATCATAAATAACAGCTGAGTGCTGTGACCCATGGGTCCCTTGTTTGTACAGGGGTCATCTGTCATCAGTACATTAACCTATAATTTCTCAGAAAAAGTGGGAGCTACCACCCCCAATTTTTATGCAATAATCTGTGAGTAAATTTTGTTGTGGTATTGAGCTTTTTGTGACGCCATCTGCTTTCACTTAAATTTTATGGGGAAAAGCTAATAAACATTTAAAAATCTTCTTCTCTGAAATCATTCAGCCAAATTGTTCAATATTTCAGAGAAATGATCCCAGAGATGAGCTCTCTCAAGTTTGTTCAAATGGTTTGATGAATTTTGGCTGAGTCACAGGAAATTGAACTTAGTCATTTGGCCATGTAAGCATACTAACATAAGAATCTCAGAAACGACAGGAGCTAGCATCACCAAGTTTTGTGCAAATGTTGGTCACATGACTTATATTTGAAATTGAGTCTTTTTGGCGCCACCTACATCAACCAAAAATTACAACCTTTATTATACGCAAATTACGGGCAAAAACCTAATAGTTTTAGCCTCTTTCAGCTTAAAAATGAAACTCAGTAGGCAATCGGATAATTGGGCTGGTAAGCCTACTTGAGTCATGATACAAGTAATGTCGATGAATGTATATCGCAGTGGTCTTGCATAAGGTTGCTTTCATATTGTTTTAAACGGCCCATAATCTCAATATTATGCTAAGGATGATGAATGAACACAGTAGTATACACGTGAGCTCATATCCCAAACTGAAACACCATCTCCATGGACATGGGTCATTTCCTGTATCGCCTGCAAGCTGCCTGCGTTCTGTAACCCATGTGAGCCATGCTTAAATTCAACAAACATGCTGATGGGTTTACCAATGTGCCGGGTTAAAACAAAAATTTTCTCGCTCGCTTTGTTATTATATGAAAAATGCTAACGATTGGTCTGGTTTATGTTGATTGACAGTGTACCTGTAGGCCATGAAGCGTTGTCAGAAATGACAAAAATATTTGCATCTTTGTAAGGCCTTATAATGCGTTACTCAGACTTATATGTTAAGACACTCTGGCCAGTAATCTGGTCATAATGTCAGAGGGTTGATATGACGCTACAGGCAAGATTGCGTGTGTATCTATAAATAGCTTGGCAACTGTTTCAAATTCTGCAACAGGCCAAAGGTCAGTCTGGATCTATTTGTAGCTTTCTTTGGCAGACTGCCAACTGTATCAACAGGTCAAGAGTTCACTCAGTGCAGCCAAGTACAGGTCAAGAGTTTACTCGGTGCAGTAGCTACAGCTATAGCATTTGTTTTGGTTCACTCGGGGCAACTGCCTGCCTCATCTGAGCTTGGACAGCCCAGTGCACCTGACACAATAGAATTTTGATGTATTAGCCTGACATTTTGACTTGTCCATGCAGCTTTGATGGCTTCCTTATATACAAGACTTGTGGTGCCACTTACAAAAAATTTTTGCAGTGTATATCCCTGCTGATTTCTTATGAGATATTAGACATATCAGCTAGAAATTGGGCATATTTATACATCTTGGATAGCTTTGTCATATACAAGACCTGTGACGCCACCTACAATTGTTTTCAGTTACATACATCTGTGCATTTGGCTCAAGAGCAGTTTGAAGTATCTGCCTGGAATTTTACATGTCCATACATCTTCAATGACTCTCTGATACACAAGACTGGTGGCGGCACCTATAATCATTTTTCTTTTGTGTACATCCATGCCAGTATTTCAGGAGTGATGGTTGTGTAATTGGTGCTTGAACTTGAGTTTAAAATGTTTAGTACATGCATTTTACATGTGCATGTCACAAATGAAATTGAAAAGTAATCAAGTACTTATCAAATTTTGGTCAAGCATATTATCATGGAAGCATTATACCTGACGTATATGCCATTGCACAGGTTCACATTAGGCCTGTAGGCCTTGTTGTTTCCATCAAATGGGCTAATTGTGGATACTGTTTTCAGCCCACTGCCACTGCTGCCACCACTTCCGCCACATAGGTTTTCCGCAGAACTCCTCCGTAACCACAGGACAGAATTTTATGAAACTTGGAATTATGATCATGTCACATGTGAACTGCTGTGCCCTCATTTTGGGTTGACCTCTGACCTTTGGCCACCGCCACCACTGCCGCCACATAGGTTTTCCGGAGAACTCCTCTGTAACCACAGAACAGAATTTTATGAAACTGGGAATTATGATCAGGTCACATGTGAACTGCTGCGCCCTCATTTTGGGTTGACCTCTGACCTTTCCTCTTTGCACAGCGTCCATCTGTACCTCTGTTTTCACACATTAACCCACATATCTTTGGACTCGCTTGACTGATTGGGCTGAAATTTTGCACAAGTGTAGTTCTTGGATAGATTTATATCATACAAAAAAGCAGGTGGTACCACCTGCAACCATTTTTGTACAGCATCCATCTGAAATTTTACTAGTCTATACATCCTGAATAGCGTTAATGATTTTATGGCAGGTTATGCCACCTACATTCATGTTCACACTGTAGACATCCATGCAGATATCTCAGGACTGGGAAGTATCTTCCTGAAATTTTGCATGTGTATAGATCTAACATTGCTCTTTATTATATGCAAAACTGGTGGCACCACCTGTAGCCAATTTTGCACAGCGGCCATCTGTTTGTCTGCCATTGGAAAAAATCACTCATATCTTGGCAGTGGTTTTACTTATCTGCCTAAAATTTTGGATTTGATACATTTTGAATAGCTTTCTTGATTTTATGGTAGGTGGTGCCACCTACATTTATGTTTGCTGCAGACATCTATGCTAATATCTCAAGACTGGTTTGAGGAATAGGCCTGACATTTTGCTTGAGTATCTTGCATAGCTATATAGCTTTTACAAATTTGGTGGCCCAACTAACAACCATTTTTGCATGGTGTCCAGCTGTTAATTCCTAGGGAAAAAAATCACTGATATCTTAGCAGTGGTTTGACTTATCCACTTGAAATTTTGCTTAGGTATACATCTTTGATAGCTTTCTTTTTCAAATACCAGGTGGCCCTACCTTATGCAGCCCATCTCAACTACCTGTATTCTAGTTTCATAAACAAAGTCATGCAGCTGTGGAAAAATTTTCATTATAAATAATGACATATAAGAACATTAATGCTGTGGGAGAACATTAGACCCATAGATAGCCCTATATAATCTTTTCTTCATGAAATCCAGGAAAGCTTATTCCCAGGTTGTATGAAATCCAATTCATCATCTGTCTTCGTTGTCATGTCTGGCGTACTTGAAGCCACAGACTGCAGAGCTCTACCAGAGATTCATATTTATCCATAAAGCCCAGCTGTAAATGGTTTGTTCACAGGACCCGTCTAGACAGCCTTCAGGTTGTAACATAATGACTTGGCATTCATGGCTGGGCTGGACTGCATTCTAGTCTATATACTTATTACTTACAAACCTACTTTAATCTTTGTCAATACACTTGATTGTGCTGAGAATGGAAACTGGTTATTTGTAGACAAAAATGAATGTAGCTTTCATTTTTAGCTCAGCTGACTGTAAGTCATTTGAGCTATAGTCGTGGTCCTTTGTCCGTCGTCCGTCCGGCCTTCCGTCCGTTAACAGGGCACGTTTTAAAACCGATGGACCTACGAATCCAAAATTCTGCATACCATCAGATGTCCCCAAAATCTCCTACCATACCGAAAATTTGGTCATTAGAACTTCGTTCCTTCGAGATATTAAGGAAAAACCTCCGTTTTCCATAAAAAAGCAATTGTTACACTTCAAGTCTGCCTAATATCAAAACCACTGATCTGTTTTTGATCATATTTAGTATTCATATTCTTCCATACATTTTCTGTGCACATACCAAAAATTAGGTCAGTATTGGGTATTATTTTGAAATTATAGGTCCAAATATAATGCAATTTTTAAAAAATCAGGAAATATATTTGCTCACTTAACATGAGAATTGCTGAAGCTGAAGACTTTTTTTCAGGAATATAACTTTATTTAATCAAGATTCAATTGTTTGCCCAAAATTAGATCTGAATTTTGCAAATTTTTCAAGTTATTAGCATAAATAAAAAATCAATACCTTAAATTTTGTCCAACTTTGGCAGTGGCACGTTTTTTCCTTGTAAGCACTGTTGATTTAATTTTCACAGCATATATACATAAGGATTTAATCTTTTAAAATCTGAAATTTCAAAGAAATTGTTTGAAAAGAGTAGCTTTTATTCAAGTTTTCATACACCATGTCAAGTGTTGTTTACATCTGGCCCACCTAGTAGTACAGCCTTCACTTGCATTATGTAACCCTCCCCAGGCAGCTTGCCTTGACCCAGCTTGGCCACTACTAGCAGGCTTCTCCTCTGCCCTGCACTCAACCCCCCCCCCCAGCTGGTGCATAAACTAGATGAATGTTATAACTTTCTGTATTTTATTTTATTCTTGGACATGCTACATTTTAGATTTTGTATTGTACCACCAGGGTTACAATGATTAAAGTGCACATTTAATTGTGTCCACAAAGTGATGTATTGCTATGAAAGTGTGGATGTTCATCAGATAAGTAATGCTTTACTTCAGAAGAGTAAAACTTCACCAGGTGTAAAATTGACTATTAATTCCAGTTATTAATTATAGCTGAGATTGTAATTAGCATAATGATATTGTTTGTCCCTCATTCAACCAACAGTGTGTATACTTTATTTGAAAAGATGTTTTTATTTTATCAAATTTACTGAATCTTTTATTTTATTTCGGTGAATAAAATTAAGCATGTCCTGAGAACTCCAATGTGCAAAACTTTTTAAAAGGGATTCAAGGAATAATTTTGTAGATGCCATGTTGTGGCATTATTTTCTTTTACATTCAGTTTAAACATTTGATTTAAAAATAATAAAATATATGTGTATGCATAATATGACCCAATGTGAGCTACAATCTGGATATGTAATGATTGCAACTTAGAATTCTAATATTTTAACTTATATTTTCACTTTTATATTACAAATTTATAACACTTGTAAATAAAAAAAATGAATCAGATAAAAACTATTATTGAAAAAAGTGGATATGCTTTAAAAAAATAGGCTTATATATTAACTTAAATGCATTATTCCCTTGAAAGTGAAATGATGGTATTAGTCCATTCTGTCCACTTGCCTGTCTATCTGTAAATTTTTCATATGCATCACAGTATCTCAAAACTTTTACTGTTTTTTTTTCATGACAGTCTTGTCAGAGTATTAGTTTGCAATCATATATTGAGAACTTTACTATAACCAAGTAGGAGGGCCCTTTCCTCTTCGCTTCTCATATGCTTATATAAATATAAAACATTACAATAAAATATTTTTCATATTTTGCATTTGCTAAAATTTCAAAATTTTGTCGTGACCCATGGGTCCTTTGTTTATATTCTGGATTCTCAACATCATTGTTTGGCTAAAACTGAATAAATACCAGACATGGTGCAAATACTTTGCAAATGTATATGAATATGAATATGAATATGTACTCCATTATAAAATTTCTTGCATAAGAATGGGAATTCAGGTAAAAATGAAAGTATTTTAAAATACCAGTGGAAATACTATCAAAATGTATTCATGAATGCATATATTCTATAATATTATTTTAATAATTATTTCAGTTATGTTTTATTTCAAAAATCATATGATTTTCTTATTATTTTTAATAAAAATTATATTGGCACAATATTTGTTATTAAATTTTAATAAATAGTTAAACTCCTTTATTATATGTGCTGCTTATAAGTTATATGGCCAAGTCAAAATCTGTGTGACAATAGCACTCCATTTGTTAATAAAATAAATGAAATCAATCCTCTTCCCTGTCTCCAAATAAACTATCAAAATCATACATAAGCTAAACACCAACAACTCATAATAAAGCTTATATTTATTACCACACAAAACCAGCATATGCCTTTTTCCCAAATCATATTTTTTGTCATATATAACAGCTGAGCGCCGTGACCCATGGGTCCCTTGTTATTTGTCTGAATAATGGATATCACACAGGCACAATATATTCAAGCTGAAGGAGTATTTAACTTAAAACACTGGCTTTAAATATAAGGATTCATCTATTTGTTTTAATATAAATAGTAAATGATTAAAGAGATAATATTTTTGTATATTTAAGGTCAGCACCTAATATATTTAAGGTCAGCACCTAATAATTAGGTCCCTCTGACAGCAATATAGAGCACCAATAAATGGTGCACATGCATGTACTTATGATTTAGCCCAGCAGTCAGTTGCACTGACTTGACTAAGTCACTTAGGGAAATAATTAATTGTATCCCACTTAACAAAAGTTTGAGATAGTATAGATTCATGACCATTTCACGGCTGCTGTTGCAGACAATCATTGTGAGTATAATAACTTAAAAGATTTTCAAAATTATGTGCACATATCTGTAGACATGGGTCAGAGGAAAAAAACTGTTTATGACCTTAAACAGCTTCATTTGGTTGAAAATCACAAAAAAATCATAAGATTTCTCCAGTTAGGCTTGATGGATTGACCTGAAAATTGATATGACCAAAGACTATGGGTGATTATTTGTCTTGTAAAGTGACATAGTGGCAAAATAAAAATAATTTTCATATGTAATTTCCTATCACTCCCACTTGAAAAATATAAGCTGTATCATTAACAAAACTAATTGACATATTTCTTTTAACTTATCAACATGTTTGACCTTGAATAATTCTGTATTTTGGAGCAATATGACTCAGAAACTAAATATAGAAAGATTTCTTTTAAATTTTGCGCTGATATTAGTGTGGATCAGGACTTAGGTTGGATACCTAATGTCTGGGGGAGACCACTTATCAATGATGCCAAATTTTTTTTTCCCCTGCCATTTTTATAAAAAAAACAGTATTATTAAATACAAGTGTATCTTTCTATACTCAAATCTCTCAAATAAAATCTTTAGTTTCAAAACAAGAAAATACCTGGAATTATGATTAAACTCTCTTGGTGACTGTTTATGTCAGAGTTCATAACTCCTGGAATATTAAACTAGTGATGTTTGGGCTAAAGCAGAACACAGCATATTATATGTTTATTTGAAGCAGGACTGTGAATATAGTTCAGTTCATGTTGATGATTCTTAGAACCTGCTTGAGACCGGCCTGGAGGTGATATATAGACCCTGACAGGGCCAGGTGTTAGTCCCAGGTGTGAATGTTTTGGTTGTCAGATTTCACCAAGTCATCCCAGCATGCATGCCTTTTCCTTGTCGATTTCTTTTTCTTCACAGCACAGCTGACCTGATATCAGCTGAGCTGTATCAATCACCCATTGTCCATCTTTCTGTATGTTTGTATATTCTAAATTATAAGAGATGTCAATATATAAAATGCTTTTATACTTTGTTTAGATTTTCTTACAAAATCTTTTACTGTATCATTAACTATGGCTTCTTCCATGTCATTAACTGCTTCTGTTTGGATAAGTATGTCTCTGCAAAATCTTAAAGCTGATAGTATGAGCCTATTTGAAATAATGTTTTTTCAAGCATTAAGGTTATATAGCAAGACATTCATAATTTATACTGCTACAATCCATTTGTAGACCATGTTTTGTAGTTCTGATATTGATTTTCATTGTTGAAATTTGGTATTAAAAACCCTCTAAATTCCTCCAATTAATAAAATAAAGTATGGCTACTATGTTAATTCATCATTACCCAAAGTCATATCCTTCAGTGAATAATTCAGTTTAATCATGTAACAGCATGAAGCTATCTATATCACAAGTCATCTCCTTAAATAAATATGTATTTTTCATGAGTTCACAAAGTGAAGCTTTATATCTCAGGAAAGACTGTGGCTATATAGCACTCTTGTTTAACATGATTGAGTCCAACCATATTCTGTCAAGGCAAATACATTAATAGTCATGTCATTATGAACACGCACAGTTATTGATAAGTGTGTCAGGATTAAATAGCAGTGAGCACAGCTCTCTCATAACTTGATCCATAACTGGATCAGGTGACTGGTTTATCTTCTGAGTAAAGCCACTGTGTTGGCAGACCTGGAGCACAGCTCAAACAAATTAGTCAGTGATACACTCTGCTCAGGTGATTTGAAGTAATCTCAGTGTAATGAGAAAATATAAAGATAGCAGAAAAGGTCTGACCATATTATGTAAAAAGGCAGTTGGTGGCAGGATTATTACTCTGTGTTAATACATGAAGGCACACCATGAGTGCCGTTAACATGGTAACCTGCAGGTTATTGCTCTTATAAGGCTTTGTAGCATTTCCATTACACTTTAGTCAGCTGTTTGAGACTCTTTCACATGCATGAATTATGAATAATCATGGATTAGGTATTAAATTGATAAATAAGTAGGATACGGTACATTATCATGAAGTAGAAAATGTGATATATGTAATAATAAATTATGTTTCTCCATGTGTGTGATCATGCAGTCTTGGCACCACACCAGTGGGATATGTAGTGACTATTGAGCTTCCTCCACCACAGAATACAATGTCACTGCAGACTTAGGTAGAATACTAATGTAAATTAAAAAAGGTATATAAAGGTACAGATACACAGAAAGATGTAAGGACCTTGATACCTTTGATGTTTCAAAGCAGTCACCTAGAAGCTGAAAGGTAATGGTTCAAGGTTCAGTCTACCATCTACTTTTTGTGTGTATCTTATACAGTAAGATCTCATTTAGTTAGAACTTTTTTTCAAATGAAATATACTTGATGTCAAAATATTTCAATTTAGTCCAACCCAAGCTCATGTTTCAGATCAAAGAGATGTTGATTTTTCTGTCAGTCTTTTTGACTTTCACTCAAACAGGTTCCAGTCTGGGTTTATTGCAATGTTTGTGTTCTTACTTAAATATAGAGGCCATGGCCTGTGTTGAGTCCTATTAAATATATGAGGATAAATATAATTGTATGGTCATTAGTGGCATGATTTTCAAAGCTTTGATAGCAGTAACTGTCACAACAGAGCATAGCTTACATGCAGGATTATAGGTATGCCCAGAACATTGTCATGAATATTCAAAACTTGTCATGAATATTTAAGTAATTTATGAGATCCTAATCCTTCCTAGAGATTAAACCTGTGATGCTGTGACATATTTTACCAGTCTCTACAACAGATACTATATTGTAAATAGCTAGATAATTTTGGGAAGGTATAGTTATCCACATTGTTATGTAGTGGTTATGGTGGATTGATTGTCTGGTCTGTCAACAACTGAAACTTTAATTATAACATTTCTCTTTCACTTTTTTGTATTGTAACCTTCCCAAATATATAAACCTATATTAATAGTTTTCATATACAGTTATCCATATAGGAGAATTAAGGCAAAAAAAAGGAATGGTTCTTAGGCACTTTTTTATATATCAGTGCGGGCCGGCCTTATTTTTTTACTTTTTTTTTATTTTTTTATAAAAATGTCATATGGTCTGGGAAAAGCATAAAAATAACATAATTGCTTTTTCTAAACATGTAAAAGCACTACATAACAAAAGAAATTTAATCTGATCAAAATTGATTTATTTTATCTTCTTGAAAGATGAAAATCAAAAATAAAAATTTTTGATGTTGGGGTTTAATTTAAGCGGGTGGTACCTGAGAACCATACCTTTTATTTTTTTGGCCTAATAATATGACAAGGAATTTAATTCTTAAACAGAAACTTACATGTCAGATCGTAGTGAGGATATGATACAGAAGATTGTATTCTTGATCATAACCTTATATTGATCAGTACAGGCATAGGTAAGTCTGTACTGAATCAATGGTCACCTTATTACATATACGCAACTTCATCGAGACAGCTGGTAACTAGATCTGTGTGTACACACTCAGGTCAAATACAGGGTGACACATATAGCTGTAACAGACCTGGTCAGGAGCCCACTTGCTGATACTGTGGTAGGTAACAGATGAAATAATGTTAACACTGACAGAACTGTTGTATATTATAAGTCACTTATCATGTATCAACCTGGTACTGTTAATATTATTTCAGTGCTCTGTCAAGTGTTTAGCTTCATTAAAAAAAAATTAAGAAACCACTAGTGTGGCCTGGCAGGGTGGTTCTGAGTATTATTGAATTATTTAAATACTGAGCCTACAAAACTAAGGGTTGGCTTTAAAATGGGGTACTACAGTATCAGTACATATGTTTATCTTCATGTTCATAGTTCGCCTCCTTAGATATTCTTTCATATTCAGTTTAAAGATACCTACATGCTGACACAAAGTTGACCATGGCTTTACATGTTTCCTGCTGAGCCATTTTAGGAAGTATTTACACTTCAGGTCTGTTCGTCTTTGTAGCTCTTCTCAGCCTTCTGGGGAGCATACAATCCAAACAGCCATAATAGGGGCAAGAAGATAAATTCTTTTACATTTGCCTGATGCCCAGTACTCATTCACTCCTGGGTTGAGAAAGTGTTCCCTTATTGTAGACTCCTAAGTGGCATGGAAGGTGGTCACTGGTCCGAGTGGGACACAAACCCACAAGTTAAGCAACTAAACCATTATGTCACCATTCTTCTGTTGATTCAAGTAAACATATGTAATTGTATATAATAGGCTTTTAATTGCTATATATGTATCTATCATTAAATATTTTAAATGAAAGCTAATTTGTAATTGTTTGTCATTTTGGTATCATAACTTCAAATACAATAAAATTTATTAAATTTTCCAAATGAATATGCACCATTGAATCTGAATCATATACGATATATAGCCACAAGTATATAATATGTGGCTGATTAATAGAACAAGGACATGTAATATATAACCTGGAATAACAACAGATATGAAATATGTCAGAAAATATATACACAGGTATAATAAAGTATTTACAACAATGATATTTATTTTGGCCAGGGGCAGGCTTTTGTCCAACTATGTTTGGGGTTTGGTTTTTGATTAGTGGGCTTTTGCCCATGTGGGCTTTGTCCTTCATCCAAGTAAGGGATGATACAAACTTTCTTTGTCCATACAATCCCTGTGATCTGAGTCAAGTGGATTTTAAACCTGTGTATTTACCATTTCAGGGTCAGGGTGTGAGTCAGGTCTGAGAACCAAGGACTAAACTGTTATCATTTCTTCAGGTTCCTCCACTAAATGACAGATGTCATATCAGTGATATCATTGATAACCTTTTTGTTCTAAATTCCATAGTTCTGTTGTGTGGCCTTTGATCAGTCTTGCTGAGTCAGGGTCACTTCTCAGTTAAATAAGGTTAGCTTTGTGTCAAGGTATTTGAGTTAAAGTTTTTCTTAACCATCCCTACCCATGTTGACATATTTATATGTTTATTTAAGACATCATTGAAAAAAAGAAGAAAACCCAATGATCAGTTGTGAACTATTTTATTTTGTAAGACCTTTTTTGTAAAACAAAAGGCAATCTTATGTCTTCTTGAATATGTAAGATTTTAAATTAAAATATAATTATTTCGTTCGAAAGTTTCTGTTTCCCAATCTTCATGACAGGTATGCTTAACATTATTATGATAATTCTGTGTGATAGTCTTTTGAAACCCTGCTGAAATCATCTTGAATCAGCATTACAGAGTACTGACCTGAATGTGTATGTTAGCTGTAGATGACTCCAACCTTTGTTGACATATTTTCTAAGAGCCAGAAGGTGTAAATTCTACAAGACAAGGTAGAAAATGTAACTCTGGTTTTCTTATCATGGTTAATTATTCCTCAGAATAAGAAAAATTAGAAAATTTGGAATTTACTGATGTCTGTTGAGTTATTTATCTGTGAGCCAAAAGTTTTATTTTTTTACACTTCTTCCTACTCAAATCTGAAAATATTAACACCACAAATTATATTATTATACAACAAATTAGGTCACTCTAGTACACTGTATTTATGTGCAATGCTTTTTAGCTCAGCTGACTGTAAGTCATCTGAGTTATAGCGATCACCCTTTGTCCGTCTTCCGTCTGGCCTTCCGGCCGTCTGTCTGTTAACAGGGCACAAATGGTAACCGCTGGACCTAGAATCTTCTCTCTTGATATGAAAAGTCTCCTTGGAAACCTAAATTTCGGTCTATGTTACCCACATTCTTCGAGCTATTGGGCTCTGAAGTACCCCCCCCCCCCCAGAAAAATAGATAATTTGATACAAAAGCTCCAGTATCTGAACAAATAATGCATTGATAACCATGAATCTTTGCATGGATATTGGTCATGGAATGTTTCATCAGTTTCTGCAGACTGGTGGCGCCACCTGTATGTTTTTTTTATTTTTACGATTTTTTTTTCTCTATTTTTGAGACCTTGAGATGCGGTAATCTGTTAACAGGGCACAAATTGAAACAACTGGACCTAGAATCTTCTCTCTTGACATGCAGGGAGGCCCATGAAAAGACTCCATGGAAACCTGAAATAAGGTCTCTGTTACCCATAAACTCTGAGCTATGGGGCTTTGAAGTACCCCCCAAGAATAATGGAAAATTTGATACAAAAGCTGAAGTATCTGAACAACTTATCCATTGATCACCATGATTCTTTGCATAGATATTGATCATGAAGTGTTTCATCAGTTTCTGCAGACTGGTGGGGCTACCTATAATTTTTCGATTTTTTTTTCGATTTTTTTCTCTATATTTTAGACCTTAAAAGAAGGTACCCGAAGTACCCCCCAAGAATAATGGAAAATTTGATACAAAAGCTGAAGTATCTGAACAACTTATCCATTGATCACCATGATTCTTTGCATAGATATTGATCATGAAGTGTTTCATCACGTTCTGCAGACTGGTGGGGCTACCTATAATTTTTCGATTTTTTTCGATTTTTTTCTCTATATTTTAGACCTTAAAAGATGAGGTCATCAGTTAACAGGGAACGAATCGTAATGACTGGATGTAGAATCTTCTCTCTTGACATGCAGGGAGGCCCATGAAAAGTGCCCTTGGAAACCTGAAGTTAGGTCTCTGTTACCCATGAACTCTTGAGCTTTGGGGCTCTGAAGTACTCCCCAAAACAATGGGAAATTTGATACAAAACTCAAGTATCTGAACAACTATTGCATTGATCACCATGATTCTTTGCATGGATATTGATCATGGAATGTTTAATCAGTTTCTGCAGTTTGGTGGTGCCACCTGTATTTTTTCAATTTTTACGAGTTTTTTTTTCTTAATTTTTGAGACATCTTAAGACGTGTTCATCTGTTAACATGGCACAAATTGTAATGGCTGGACCTAGAATCTTCCCTCTTGACATGCAGGGAGGCCCATGAAAAGTCTATGTGGTCTCTGTTGCCCATAAACTCTGAACTAAGGGGCTCTGAAGTACCCTCCAGATTAATGGAAAATTTGAAACAAAAGCTCAAGTATCTGAACAACTATTGCACTGATCACCATGATTCTTTGCATGGATATTAATCATGGAATGTTTCATCAGTTTCTGCAGTCTGATGGCACCACCTGTATTTTTTTCGATTTTTACGAATTTTTTTCTCTATTTTTAGCTCAGCTGACTATAAGTCATCTGAGCTATAGTCGTGGTCCATTGTCCGTCGTCCGTCCGTCTGTCCGTCCGTCCGTCCGTCCGTCCGTAGATGTGGCACGTTTTGAAACCGTAAGACCTAGGAATCCAAAATTCGGCATAATGTTAGATGTCCCCAAGATCTCCTACCAAGCCGAAAACTGGGTCTTTGCAACTTCGTTCCTTTGAGAAATTAAGGAAAAACCTCAATTTTATATTAAAAACCTATTTTCACACTTCAGGACTGCCTAATATCAAAACCACTCATCTGTTTTTCCTCATATTTACCATAAATATTCCTCTGTATAGTTCCTATGTACATGCCAGAAATTATGTCTGTATTATTTAATTTAAAAAAGTTATGGGCCCAAACATAATGCATTTTGTAAAAAATCAGGAAAGATATTTGATCACTTAACACAAAAAATGTTAAAGCTATGGACCTTTTTTCCAGTAATATAACTTTAATTAATCAAAATTAAATTGTATACCCAAAATTAGATGAAAATCTTTTAAATTTTTTAAAATATTAATAAAAATAAAAAATTGGTACCTAAAATTTTGCCCAACTTTGACCGTGGCACGTTTTTTTCCTGTAAGTACCGTGGATTTAATTTTCACAGCATGTTCTTGTTAGCATTTCAACTGTTAACACCAAAAATTTGAAACCAGTTGATCAAAAACTGTAGATTTTAATCAAGTTTTCAAGCACCATGTAACATATTGTTTACATCAAGCTAGTATTATGCAGTTTGCAAGAGCTCAGCTCCCCAGCTTCAGCTCTAAGTTCCTTAAATTCGGCATACAGTTAGATGTCTCCAAAATCCCCTACCATGCCAAGAATTTGGTCACTAGGACTTAATACCTTCGAGATATTAATGAAAAACTTCATTTTTCAATTAAAAACCCATTGTTACACTTCAAGACTGCCGAATATCAAAACCACTGATCTGACTTTAATCATAAATAATATACATATTTTTCATTCTCTATGCACATGCCAGAATGATGTCAGTATTGCTTAATTGCTTTAAGTTATGGGCCCAAACATAATGCACTTTGTAAAAATCAAGAAATATATTTACTCCCTTAACAAGGGCATTGCTGAAGCTAGAGATTTTTTTGTCAGGGATGTAACATTATTTAATCAAGATTCAATTGAATACCCAAAATTAGTTCTGAATTTTTCAAATTTTATAAGTTATTAGTATAAATATAAAATTAGTACCTTAAATTTTGCCCAACTGTGACCATGGCACGTTTGTTTCCCGTGAGCACTGTTGATATAATTTTCATATCATGGACACATAAGGATTTCAGCTTTTTAGTTTTGAAAGCTGAAAGAAATTGGCCAAAAATTGTAGCTTTTATTAATGTTTTTTATGAGACCCTGTCAGACTTTGGCTCTCTCCAGCCCCTCTTGAGTCACCTGTATGTTGACCTTGTTGACCTTTCATCAAATTATGCACGCTTGAGGCGAGGCATACAGGAATCCAGGCAGCTTATGGCCAGCCACAGTTGATCCAGGTGTCCAACCCAACTCATCTAGTAGTTTTAACCAACAACATAACAATAAACAATAAATTAATAAATTTTTATTGGTTTTTAATAACAAATTAAAGAAAAATAGAAAAGGAATTTGTTAGTTTATAATAACAGGAAATTAACTTGCAGTTACTGATGATATAAGAATCTTGTATCGATGGGTAGAATGTCACATATTCCAAATAACACCATGCAGTCACCTATGGCATTTTTCAGTTCAATTTTAATGATAAAGAAGTAAATCATATTATTCATTACTAATCATTAGGGATCATATGAAGGAAATAAATGATAGACAAAGAAGCAGTTGATAATATTAATCTAGATTCCTACTGTGTCTAGTGTGTACATTGATGTGAAATTAGTCCAAAATGAATTTTTACAGTTATTTTTTAATATAAATAAAAGCCATAAAACCAGGTACTTATGATCATTATTTAAATGTGTGAATTTTGTATATTCTGGATTCTCAACATCATTGTTTGGTGAAAACTGAATAAATACCAGACATGGTGCGAATACTTTGTAATTGTATTTAAATACGAATATGATTATATACTCCATTATAAAATTTCTTGCATAAAGAATGGGAATTCAGGTAAAAATGAAAGTATATGAATACTCGTGCAAATACTTTCAAAATGTATTCATGAGTGCATTCATGAATATATTCTTTAATATTATTTTAATAATCATATCAGTTATATTTCATTTTAAAAAATCATATGATTCTCTTATTATTTTTAATAAAAATTATATTTGGGACAATATTTGTAATTTTTTTTAATAAATAGTTAAACTCTTATATTATATGTTCTGCTTATAAGTTATATGGCCAAGTCAAAATCTGTGTGACAATAGTACTCCATTTGTTAATAAAATAAATGAAATCAATCCTCTTCCCTGTCTCCAAAGGTACTATCAAAATCATACATAAGCTAAACAACAACAACTCATAATACAGCTTATATAAATTACCACACAAAACCAGTATGTGCCTCATTTCTAAATAATATTTTTTTATCATATATAACAGCTGAGCGTCGTGACCCATAGGTCCCTTGTTGAGACCTCTTAAGATGCGTTCATCTGTTAACAGGGCACAAATTGTAACCATTGGTCCTAGACTTGACATCCAGGTCTGTGAAAAATATCCTTGGAAACTTGAAATTAGGTCTCTGTTTCCCATATTCTCTGAGCTATGGAGCTTATAAGCACCCCCCAGCATAAATAATTTGAAACCAAGCAGGGCACAAATCATAACCATTGGATCTGAAATCTTCTAACTTGAAATAAAGGGAGGTCCATGAAAAGTATCCTAGGAAACGTGAAATTAGGTCTCTGTTACCCATATTTTCTGAGCTATGGGGCTTATAAGCACCCCTCAGAATAACTGAAAATTTTAAACAAAAGTAGGGCACAAATCATAACCATTGGGCCCAGAATCTTCTAACCTGATATCCTGAGAGTTCCTCAAAAGTTCTCCCCAGAAACCTGAAATTCGGTCATTGTGACCTATATTCTCAGGGTTTTAGGGTATGTTTGAGCACCCAAGAAATAATGCAAAATACACACGAATTGCCAGATTCCTCAGGAAAGGCTGGTTGAATTGTCAGCAAATTTGTTGTGCTTATGGGTCTTGATGAACTTATGCTAATATACATGAACAATAATGCCACCTACATTATCGTAATTAGTTGCCTGTGCAAGGGCATATTGTCACATGTCAGTCTGCTGATCGTCATGACCCATGGGTCACTTGTTAGTAATATGCCAAATGCAGTTAAGATGCATGGTCCATAGGCCACCTGAACCTGTTTCTTTATCCTGCTAACAGGGAAACAAGCGAGGTGAAGACATTAATTTCTAAACCTCTCAGACAGGTGCTTATTTGCAAATTGTTGGGTTGGATTCCTTTCTCCTGTTGGAGTTCATAATGTTGTCATTTATTCATGAGAAAGATGCAATAAAATGTAACTCTTTGGCTTTCATACCATGGTTAATTATTCCATACAGTAAAACCACAAACAAAGTGGACACAATATGGCGCATGGAATACCGGACTTACCCACAGGAGAATACTGAAAGCATGGCAGTGCTAGCACTGTTTATTGAATATTGATGAAGAAGAAGACTAGTTTGTAAATCACTGCCATTTCCTGTGTGTAAAATCTGTGATATCCTTCATGTCTGTTCCATTCATCATAATTTAGAATATTGGAGAAAAACATTGTTATTCTATATATCACATCTTTCAAGATAATGACAGAATTACATAAATTGTTTGTTCATTATTGTATCTGCCAAAACAGAGTTTTGCAGATACTATGTTTTCAGCCCACCGCCGCCGCCGCCACGTAGTTGTCCGGAGAACTCCTCCGTAACCGCTTGGCGGAATTTTACGAAACCTCGGATTATGTTCGGGTCACATGAACTGCTGCGCCCCAATTTTGTTTTGACCTCTGACCTTTCCTCTCTCCAGTGCATCCATCTGTGTGTCTGTTTTGACACATTAACCCACATATCTTGGAAACCTTTCCACCGATCTGGAAAAATTTTTTGCACAAATATAGCCCTTGGATAGCTATATAACATACATAAAAAATAGTGGTGACACCTGCAACCATTTTTGCACAGCGTCCATCTGTTCCATCTGCCTTGGGATAAAATCACTCAAATCTCTCTATTGGTTGGACTTATCCACCTGAAATTTTGCATGTGTATACATCTTGGACAGCTTTCTTGATTTTATGAAAGGTGTCGCCACCTACATTCACGTTTACGCTGCAGACATCCAAGCTCATATCTTGGGAACAGTTTGACCCACTGGGCCAAAATTTTGCATTTGTATAGATCTCACATAGCTCTTTATCATTCGCAAAACTAGTGGCTCCACCTGCAACCATTTTTGCATGGCATCCGTCTGTTTGTCTGCCTTGGGATAAAATCACTCATATCTCTGCACTGGTTTGACTTATCAACCTGAAATTTTGCATGTGTATACATCCTGGACAGCTTTCTGGATTTTGTGGCAGGTGGTGCCACCTACATTCACTTTTACGCTGCAGACATCCCAGCTCATATCTCAGGAACCATTTGACCCATTGGGCCAAAATTTTGCTTGTGTATAGATCTCACATAGCTCTTTATTATACACAAAACTGGTGGTGCCACCTGCAACCATTTTTGCACAGCGTCTGTCTGTTTGTCTGCCTCGGGATAAAATCACTCATATCTCGGCAGTGGTTTGATTTATCTGCCTAAAATTCTGCTTGAAATACCCGTATGTTACTTTTTGCAAATATTTTGATTCAATCATTGGTTTTTCCTTGAATGGCTATATTCAATGTAAAAATGTGTTATAGGGCCCCGCTTGAAAAAGCCGGTGCCAGATAGTAATCACCCTGTCTGTCTGTCCACAAATTTGTTTCTGGATAATAACTACAGTTTGGATGGACATATAGATTCCAAACTTGACTTTTATGAGGCCCAAAATAAAACCAAGATCCCTATTAATTTAGGGGTCATGAGGTCAAAGATCACATCTTAAAAAAGTTTGTGGATGCATTTTAAGTCAAACTGTTCATCCCAGACCTTCTATCTTTCACCTAAAGATCAAGGTTGCAGGACCCAGCTGTCCACAAATTCATTTCTGGATGATAACTTCAGTTTGGATTGACATGTGGATTTCAAACTTGATTTATTAATGACCCACCACTATTGTAAGAACCCTTTTGATTTTGGGTTCATGAGGACACAGGTGAAGGTCACAAGACCCACATCTTCAAAAAGACCGTGGAGGCATTGTAAATGTTTCATCCAAAACCTTTCACTAATAATAGGGGAAGAACCATGTTCATTTGGACATCACAGGACCATCCTGCTGCTATATATGCTGACCAGGCTTACAGTTTAATACATCAGATGTAATTATGCCTCTGTTGCTTGGGATACTCCACTCCTACACCTTCATATACGACTATCACTGATGCAAACCGTAAAGGGGCCCAATCACCTATAAATTTAGCATGTTGAATTTACACAAAAAATAGCCTCTTCCCTTTAAAATGAACTGGTACCTGCCAAACTATTGCCCTGAAACCGTTCGCTTAGTCCGATAAACGAGTGTTATAAACAGTGGACCGGGCGCGATCACAGGTGTTAACATAAACACAGTTCATGCATCTCCAGCCTACTAAATGTGTCAATCTGAAGATTCCCTGACTGACTTGGCCCAAAAATGAAATACATGTTCCTGCTAGCTGAAACATGTGTTGCAATCAACAATAGCACCTCCGGTCATGGGGAATTTTTTTTGGTAAACAAACATACGTTGACTGTGTTTACTAACATGCAGAGCCATTAAAAGGTGCTGGACCGCCGTATGCAAAGTAATGAGCCTGTGTGCTGGAATTTTTTTAGCAGGTTAACTTTTGAATAAAGCAGAACTAAACTGTTAGTGTGGAACAGTAGGCATAATATAGCTCCTGATTATGTCCCTTTAACATTTTGGTTTAGATGTTTAAATACTGTTTTGGGTCAGTGCCCTCTGTCTCTGCATGTAATCAGGTCCTTCATTTGATTTTTTCAAGCATCACTCAGCCCACACTGAAAGACTATGGGCCTTTTGAAGGGCCCTTGCTGACCTGTCAGTATTCTAGTTTTCCATGTCTTTGCAGTTTATAATAATGGCATTCAAAGTATAAAAGGCTGTAATCTGTTCCATATTTCATGATTAAATCAGGGATTAAAGTGTTTTAAATATAAAAATCTTACATCTTCCATTTTCGGTGGATGTTTATTACACTCAATATTTTAGAAACTCTTTGGATAATTTCCATGTCCTTTCAGTTGGTGGCAGCTTTTAATATTTCAAGTAAGATTCTGGATTGATTATAATGTTTTGACATCAGTTCTTTTCACATTAAAATGTAAATGGAATTGGATGAGAACATAATTAGCTTTTACAGGTGACTGGCAGGTCGAGGAATTAATTAACTGACAAGGAATCTTGATGGAATCTGTCCCCATGACAGCAATTATCTCCTCATCCTGTAGCAGAACTGAGCCAGTCAGATCTCCAGCCTTCACAGACATGGCTGCCTGCTATGTTATTAAAAGAACAAAGAATCCTCTCTTGCTGTCCCATAAATACAGCCAAACCAGGGACTGGCTGACAGCTACAGCGGCAATACTGCCTCAAAGAAATACTGTTTGTGTTGAAAGGGTCATTTAAAAGGTCAGCTGTGGCCAAGAATGTGTTTTGTGCAAGTGTATTCAATCAAGATGTGTCAGTGTACCAAAAAATCATTTCAAAATATCAAAATGGTTTAATTTTATTATATCTCTCCCTATCTTCACCCCTTGACCTCTATATCTATATGTCTCTCGATCTTGGGACCATGAACTGTCATGAGACTGAAGGAATATTTGACAGAGTATGTGGGAACACTTCACGGGATATTTCTTGAAATTTGATAAAATGGTGTAAGTTGACTGTTAAATCATTTTCATGACATGAGAAGAATAACTTTATCCCCATACAACAAAACATTAGATTTCTAAAGAATGGATTGTTATGAAAATTTAACTGAACAAAAGTCTTTGTAAGCTTTATCTTTATTTATGTTCAAAGACCACACCTGCATACACTTTTGAAAACATCAAACCAAATAGGTGGAAAGGGTCCATTAGGCCAAAAATATATATTTTTTATATTGTTTATTTAGAGGATTAATTAAACAGCCCTCTGTGAAATATGCTGGCAGAGGTCGAGTTGGGGTTTAAATGAAGGGCAAACTTTGGTCAGTTCTCATGGAAAATTACAAAACAACAAAATATAGCAGCAGCTGACATTAGTAAACATAAAGAGTGTGATTGCATAAAGCCCTTTACTCTGTTGGTAAATGGATATATCTAAATCTCCTGTTTCTAATCTCCTTCAATCTAATTTTATGTTTCTAGCCCATTTTACATGCCACCTTTGTCAGTATCAATTAAAAACATCCAGCTATTATCCTTTAAGATCTTTCATGCACATACATGTAGTAAATTTATTCATTGAACAAAAATTGCGGCATCAGCTATGTATCTTGTCAACAGATATGTGTAACAGGAAGCAGCCTACAATTCAAGGTCTTTGGATACTACAGTATCTCAGATGACAGAAAGTTCTGGTCCTCTCTATGTTTGCCTCTTATCCTTCCTCTCTATATCTGTGAAAAACCAAGTTAGATAAGGGCCTTCTATCATTTGATCTAGGAAATTTGTCTCTCCAAACAGTGTTTCAGTTGCCCTGAAAATTATTTTGAGTATCCCAGAAGAAAAATTCTTTCTCTGTTTGTGTGTTTGTGTATGTCCCACTTGGTCTACCAAGTACACATAAACTGGGAAGAATGGAGTACTTAAGAACGACAGGTTCCCCGTTGAATCATCACCAGAATCTTAAAGTTAAATTTTAAAATTTAAAGGGAACCTTGGAGATATGCTCTAATGTCTTAACCACAGGTTATGAATCCTGGATATTTTTCAGCCTTCTTCACAAGATGAAATGCAGTAGGCTTACATAATAACATGTATCATTCTTATAACATACTGGTAGATACTTTCATCCTTATTCTATAGACAAAAAGAAACTGACTCATAAATGAGTGATTATACAAGATTAACATACACACAATATTATGGAGCAATGACCTGTGAAGAAGTGCTCCAGGTCTCATTACTCTGCCCACATTCTCATGTGAAGTACTGGGTCTAATTTGCTGTCAGTTCAGGCCACACAATCCATAATGTCCTTGACAGAAAATCCATGGTCCTCAGTGTAATGATCCAACATACATGTCAGCCTGTGCATGTTGATACATCATGAAAATAACCAGTCCACTCAGCTCCAGGTGGTTTCATGGTAACTTGTATCACTTGATTTTATTTCAATGTGTGATTATAGATCAATTCAAGCTCATGATAGTATTATTTATAAGTCCATTACATCTTGTATCTAAGAGTTAAGCTTTGTTTGATTTTGTATAATAAACTCTTGAGTTGAAAATAGACACCATTAGTATTAGGGATAAGAGCACCAGGAGACATCATAAAGAAATGGAATCAAATTTGCAGATAAGAATGGATATGTTCACATTTATGTCTAATTGTTGTAAATCAGGGATTCATCATGTGACACCATTGATGTCAGATTCCAGTTTCAGTTAACAGAGATTTTTTATTATCCAAACAGTTGATTAATTTCTGAGATATCACTTTATAATATTTTGATATCCTGCTGATTAATAATTTGTTAATCAGTATGATAGATTGCCTTTTTCTTGGTGGCCTGCATAATTGTGTCCAGTGCTAGATTTTATAATATGAGTGAATTTATTTCTGATCACTAATCAGACATACATGGGTAATTTTATTGCCACTTCACTTATTCCTAATTGATACTGATAAAATAATCTATATAGTCAAAATGCAAAGTTTATGTATTTTTTCCTTTCAATATATGTTTTCTATGCAGCATGAAAATAAAAGAATGCAAGGTATATTATAGAAATATTAGCTATGGTGATATATGAGTAGAACCAAATTTAGTTTGGAGAAGTTGTAGGTGTACCTTTTTATATTTGGACATTTTGGGTAGCAGGCAATGAAGGTTAGGGCTTGTGTATTATAATGTTTCTGTTTCACATCTTTATAACACTATCAGAAGATTTTTCTGTCTTAGGGAAATTTAAATGTTGGTCTACAAATTTCTTCTTTTTTTTTAGTCAGTGAGGTATTTTTATATAAAAACTATCACTGTCTGTTACAAGTATATGACAAACAAGGCCAATGTCTCCTACCATTTGAAGGAACACATATTCCTTGGAACACAGCTGTATTAGAGCAGCGTCCATTTCAGATTATACTTCAGATTTTGAGAGTGAATCCAGCCAGTTTATTTACACCACAGTAAACCTGGCGGTGATCAATATTCACAATCAGATATCTGTGGCATGGTACACTGTTTTATGGCCACTTTCATTCTGTAGAGGATACATAATTCTTGGCATAAGACTGCTCAAGACATGTGGTTTAGATCTAGGCCACTACAAGGACAGTTTTGGTTCACATTCCAAATATATAATTTTAGTAAATAGAGGTTTGTATCTGTCAGACTGCAGTAACATTCTATATAATATTCATAAAGAGAATTGTGTTTCAATTAAGTCATTTCAGTTATATTTATATGGGACTGTAGTTCGGGATACATACTTCAGACACTATGGTTATCATGGTTATAACCATGGTATTTAGGCCCACTGTGGCAGGGTCAATCCAATTTGTACTGTCAGTGGTGTGGAAAACCATCAGGTGTAATTTTCTTTCCCAATCAAAGAGGTTATGTCTTTGTTGTACTTTGGACATACTGCATAAATACAAATTTATTTTTATGATACTTTAAATAATTTAGTTTTGTATTAGAGTTTGAAAACCATTGAATTACATACATACTGAGTGAACTTGAATTGGCTTTTATTGCATACACAGAACATAAAGCATCCCATTAAAGATCCCACGGATAAAACCACAAACCTATAAGGCAGCAATCATATTAAATATCACTGGAAATGGCTAAACATCTAGCTGATGATCTATGTTTAATACATCAATTTTGCCATCACACTTTTTTTTTAGTGAAACATACAAAGAAGATGGCTGCATTGTGTAGCTTTGTTATTTGTGTCTTTTCTTATGGTTAATGGATCTGGTCATATATAGGCAGATAAAACATGGCAATTATTCTATAGACAAAATGTGAGTGAAGCTAATGGTACTGGAATAAAAGTCACCAAGGATGACAGGTCCAATATGCCAGGGTCATCTGCTGGCCAAAGTTTTTGTCAAACCCTGTATATTTTCTTTTGGCAAATGAACATCTTTTACAGTAATAATGAGATTGTCTTTTACAATTGGTGGTTTTATAAAGTGATGGCAAAATCCTTTTAAAAGCAGCTTTACCTTGATAGGCTTTACTAGGCATATGAGGTCACAGCACTATGAAAAAAAGCTAAATTAAGCTTTTTATGTCATTAAGTTGGAGTTAATGCAGATACAAAAAGGTTGTATCTGATTACAGCTATTAATAATTGTGATATATCATATGTGAGCTTTGTTCGGGTATTCTTTGAAAAAATTGTTTATTTTCTAAATAATTATAATTCTCATAATATATTGAGTTCACCAGTGGGAAGGGACAATCATTACATGAAAACATGACATATAATACAGAGTTGTCAATGTTTCACACTCAATATAAAATAATGGATTAAACAAAGAGCTGCAAGCTGTAGTGCTGTCACTATATAAATCAAGCCTGTCAGATCCAAGTATAGAATCAAGTAGGTCCTAATATAAGTACCTATTCAAGCTTTTTATGCCCCTGCCACAAAGTGGCCGGGGCATATAGTTTTACCCATGTCCATCATTCCGTCATTCCGTCATTCCGAAATCAAACAGTTGTACGGACTTTTTTTCACAATGCCTGCAGATATTGGCCTAATTTTTGGTGTGTGGGCAGATATAGACCAGTTACAGATCGAGTTCGCGTTTCGTCCCGGTTGACCTACTTTTGATCGTTTTACGGCTCCTAAACTTAGAAAGTTTCATGAAAAATAGAAATATTCATGACAGATACACATGTACAGACTTTTTTTCGCAATGCCTGCAGATATTGGCCTGATTTTTGGTGTGTGGGCAAATATAGACCAGTTACAGATCAAGTTCACGTTTCGTCCCGGTTGACCTAATTTTGACCGTTTTACGGCTCCTGAACATAGAAAATTTCATGAAAAATATGAAATATCATGACAAATACACATGTACCGACTTTTTTTCACAATGCCTGCAGATATTGGCCTGATTTTTGGTGTGTGGCCAGATATTGACCAGTTACAGATTGAGTTTGCATTTCGTCCTGGTTGACCTACTTTTGACTGTTTTACAGCACCTGAACATAGAAAATTTCATGTAAAACATAAATTTTCATGACAAATACACTTGTACAGACTTTTCTTCACAATACCTGCAGATATTGGCCTGATTTTTGGTGTGTGGGCAGATAATGACCAGTTACAGATCAAGTTCACGTTTTGTCCCAGTTGACCTATTTTTGACCGTTTGACGGTGCTCTAACAAAGAAAATTTCATAAAAAGGTGCATATGTATGGACTTTTTTTCACAGTGCCTGCAGATACGGGCCTGATTTTTGGTGTGTAGGCAGATAATGACCAGTTACAGATCGAATTCTTGTTTTCTCTCAGTTGACCTACTTTTGACCATTTGACTGCTCCTGAACATAGAAAGTTTCATGAAAAATATAAATTTTCATAACAAATGCATATGTACTTACTTTTTTTCCTCAATGCCTGCCGATACCACCCTGATTTTTTATGTGTGGGCAAATAATGACAGTTACAGATCGAGTTCGCGTTTCATCCCGGTTGACCTACTTTTGATTGTTTTACGGCTCCTAAACATAGAAAATTTCATGAAAGACAGAAATTTTTATGGAAAATGCACATGTATGGACTTTTTTTCACAATGCCTGCATATACTGGCATGATTTTTGGTGTGTTGCTTGATAATGACCAGTTACAGATCGAGTTTGCATTTTGCCCTTGTTGACCTACTTTTGACCATACGACACCTCCTGAACTTAAAAAAATTTTCAAAATTTTACAAATGTTTCTAATTTGCCCAAGGCGGGGGCATTCGTGTTGTTCTGACACATCTAGTTATTATCTGTTTTTAATGTCAGATAAGCTCATTGCTGTTCTGTGAAAATTTATTGCTTGGAGAAAATAAAATGGTTGCAGAAATTTTTCCAATTGTATGATGAAATTCTTTAAATAGACTTTTTGTTGTAACAGTGGTTTATATCTTCAGATGTTATAATATGACAGTCATGGTGTGTCTGAAATGACTGATATATGTATCTTTTTAGCGAACCTGTGAGCTAATGAGATGGTGCAGCGTTATCTGACCGCCGTTGGCCGTCGTCCATATTTTAACCCATGCTATCTCAAAAAAGCTAGCATCACCAAATTTAGCAATAAAAATCAGTCTTCTGATTTGTTATTTCAGATTTTGCTTATTTTTTGCTATCTGCATTTACTTAGATTTAATAAGACAAAAGCTATAAAAACTTTAAAAATTTTCTTCTGGGAAACTGTCCAGCCAAAATGTTCAATATTTCACAGATATAATCTCTGAAACCATCTCTCTCATGTTTGTTCGAATGGTTACAGTTCGAAGAATTTTGGCCGAGTCACAGGAAGCTGAACTCAGTCATTTGGCCAAAAAAGGATACTAAAATTACAATATCAGAAACAGCTGGAGCTATTATCACCAAATTTTATGCAGATGTTGGTCACATGACTCATATTTGAAATTGAGGTTTTGGTGGTGCCATCTGCATCGACCTTTTTTGTGTGAGGGTCATTTGTCATCAGTACATTAACCCATAATTTCTCAGGAATGTTGGGTACTAGCATCCCAAAATTTTATGCCAAACTCTGTCACATATCAAATGTTGTGGGATTGAGGTTTTTTGTGGTGCCACCTGCATTAACTTACATTTTACGGGGGAAAAGCAAAAAAAAAAAAAAAACCTTTGAAAATCTTCTTCTCTGAAATCATTCAGCCAAATTGTTAAATGTTTCATAGAAATGACCCCCTTAGAGATGAGCTGTCTCAAGTTTGTTCAAATGGTTTGGGTTTGATGCATTTTGGTCAAGTTACAGGAATTGGAAATTAGTCATTTGGTCAAGTAAGCATAATCACATAAGTCTCAGAAACGGCAGGAGCTAGCAAGTTTTGTGCAAATGTTGGTCATGTGACTCATATTTGAAATTCCAGTTTTTGTGGCACCACCTACATATAGACCTATTTTTATGGGCATAAAACCTGATAATTTTAGCCCCTTTCAACTTGAAAATGTTTTATGATGAAACTGTCAAGCTGAATCATTTAATTTTTCACAGGAATTATCCTAGGGTAGGGTTCTGTCAAGTGTATAATAATAGATCGGGTTCATTGATTTTTGGTAGAGTCATAGATAGCTGATGTTGGTCTTGTGGCCATCAGTAAACCTATTTAAAACTGAAGGCTGCAATAGTCTTCTTCTGCTAAACTGTTGTTTCAACTTCTGTGACATTACACAAAAATGATTCTTAGGAGGCATTTGTTCAAGTTTACTGAAATGATTTTTGGCAGAATTATTGGACCAGTAACAATGAAAAGACTGTATCTTTTATTATTCTAAAAATCTTATGAATATGTCAGCTTGAAAAAAAAGTATTGTAGCCAAAGACTTTCTGTATGTGTAAACAGATTTACCACCAGGCCAACATTGTGTCTGCATCCATAAATAGACTGCCAAATATTTCAGATTTGGCAACAGGCTAAAGGTCAGTCTGGATCTTTTTATAGATTGGGCAGACTGCCAACTGTTTCAGATTATGCAACGGGACAAGAGTTCACTGAATGCAGCCAGGTACAAGTCAAAAGTTAACTCAATGCAGCCAGGTGCAGATCAAGAGTTAAGCTCAGATAGCTTTGTCCTATGCAAGACAGGTTGCACCACCTACCATTATTTTTGCATTGTATGCTCCTACTTATTCCTGAGGAGTGATTTGACATATCAGCCTAAATTTATACATGTCGATACTTTTTTAATAGTTTTGTTGTATACAAGATATGTGGTGCAACCTACAATTGTTTCATATATGTGCACATAGCAGAAGAGGGGTTTGAAGTATCTGCCTGAAAGTTTGCATGTCTGTACATATTTGATGGCTTTCTCATACAGAAGACTGGTGGTGCCACCTACAATCATTTTTGTGTTGTTGTGTACCAATGCCAGTATTTCAGCAGTGATGCGTGTGTAATTGATGCATGTACTTGGATCCATTTACTTGAATGTTCAGTGCTTGCATTGTACATATACATTTCACACTTGTACATGAAAAGTAACAGTCCAGCATGGAAGCATTATACCTAATATAAACCCCATTTCACAGGTTCACGTAAGTCCTGTAGGCCTTGCTCTGCATGATATTTGTCACAATAACGTTGGATTTCTCAGTGTAAGATATCCTGGTTTAATGGTAAACCTTCCTTATTTCAGTCCCTCACTTTCCTTGTTTTAATATATTACCCATGTATGTGTTTAAGGAAAGTTAACACACTTAAAATCCAATTCATGATATCTCTCTTTTAGATATTCACCAGGCAAGTGTTGTAAAGCTTAAATTCACTTAAATTCTTATGAATGTGTAACATACAGTAAAGCAGGGGAGGGTTCAGGATTCAGGGCAGGGGTGGTTTAGTTGTAAAATTAAGGGATAAACAGTGCTAAAGGTAATAATTCTACATAAACAAGTTTGGTTGGGGGAAGGGGATCTGCTGGTACTGCCTGTACATAAATGATTACCAATCTTGTTAATAAAGTGTGATTACATATGGGGAATGATCAGTCTGAATTAGACATGACAGGCAAAAACCTAATATGCATTGCAGAAAAACCTGAAGACATTGTAATAATAATTCTGTCCCAGTACATAAACCATTCACAGTGTAACACGTGTTTCTATTTTCCTAATTGTGAAAATTCATTCTATAATGACAAAAATATTATCATCACAAAATGGATAAAGTGATCTTATATAACTGCTTTACAGTCTGTTTTATTACTGTATTTATAGTGTTTTATTACAAGATAATTTAAAGGTAAACAGCATAATAATAGTGTAATGCAATAGTTATACAAATTTAAACATGGAAAGTATATTACATGTAGTGATGGGTCGGTTGTAACAAACTAGTTATTATGGAACAATATACAAGTTATATTTTGTATAATTATGTGGGACATGTGTGAAATTCATTTTATCCCTTTTCAGGCACTGGGATCAATTTGCCTGAATGAATATTTACAGACAGATTCTGTTTAAATCTATGTTGCTGACAGTCTATATGGCTTTATCTGGTAACATGTCCAAACTGATATATTTCAAAATCATTAAGACAAGGTTGTCCAGGTGATATGTAAATCAGCACCTGCTGTGGTGTCACAGAAAACTGTAATTCCCTGTACTTATGGACCTAGAGTACTTTTGGTAACTGACAGGGCATTTGTGCTGCAGCTCTGCAGAACTCATCAAACTTTTATCAGTTATTATATATTCATATCCATGAAAGATGAATATTTTATGAGCTTGCAGAGTTTGTCATTTCAGAAAAATGTAGGCAGGCATAAGATGTTTTAAGGGATTATAACTGTAGGATTACAAATGTTCATATTAATTTTATTTACTTAATAATACTCAGTTGTGTGTATATTATCTAGATCTGTTTATTTGGAGAAAGTTGATGTTACAAGCATAAAAAGATTGATTGCACTAGAGTTACCTTCAGTGAGTATAATTATGTGAATTAAATGTCTGTTTATGTACTCAATGGCAACTGCCAGTATAATAAGATAAAACAGATATTCAGATACTACATATATGTTTATTGTGAGACTATCAGTCTTATTGGAGGGGTCGGATGTGAGATAAATGCAAGTCTATTAACTTCAGCTAGAGCTCACTGTCAGTTGACCTATATCTACTTTGATCTGGCACGTTCTGTATTTTCAGCAGTTGCTCCTAAATAGTGCTTGAAGCTGAGATCATGCTATCATAGTTGTATCGCCAGACAGTCTGGAGATACTATGGTTTAGGCACGGTTGCGCCGCCGCCGCAGAGATTTCTTTTGGACACAATAACTCAAAAAATATTTCAAGGATCTTTTTCAAACTTGACACATTTATAGATATAGGTGAGAGGACGAAGCCTATTTAAAATGGGGTCATGACCTCAACTAGGAGAGTGACCTTGACCTTTAATAGATCCATTTTTTGGGAAAATCACACAAATTCTTAAATATCTCAAGAAATCTTTCATGGATTTATCCAAAAATCAAGTTGGACAAAGATCTTGGATAGTGATGTCATGTACTGGAAACTGGTGGTGCCACCTAGTATCCTTTTCTTGTTTTTGTGCCGTTTAATACCCCCATCATTGCCACTTGACAGTACTTTTAGCATCACAAGTCAAAAACTGATTGACAGATTTCTTTAATATTATGCATGTACATAGGTATGGGTTATGGGATGATGTATATTAAAATTGGGGTCATGACCTTTCCTTTGAGAGTGGCTTTGACCTTGAATATTACCATATATGTTGAAAATCACATAAAATCATGAATATCTTAAAAAGGGATGCATGGATTGGTCCAAAAATCAAGTTGACGGAAGATCTTGGATAGTTTTGTCTTTTGCTGAAGATAGGTGGGGCCACCTGTTGTCCTTTTCTTGTTTTTTGCGCCTTTGAATACCCCATCATTGCCACTTGACAGTATATACTATGAGCATTATAAGTCAAACAGTAATGGACAGATTTCTTTCATGTTATGCATGTATATAGATATGGTTTATGGAATGAGGTATATTTAATTTTAAATTTAATTTTAAAATTTAATTTAATTTTAATTATTTTTTTTTTAATTTAATTTTTTTTTTCAAATGTTGGATATTTTGGAATGCAGTTTATTGATTTGGGGTCATGACCGTGACTATGAGAGTGACCTTGACCTTGAATATTCCCATATTTGGTGAAAAACATAAAATCATGAATATCTTAAAAAGGGCCACTTGACAGCACTGTGAGCATTAGAAGTCAAAAAATTATGGACAGATTTCTTTTATATTATGCAAATACATAGATTTGGATTATGGGATGAGATATATTTAAATTTGGGTCCTGACCTTGCATATGAGAGTGGACTTGACTTTAAATATTGCCATATATGGTAAAAATCACCAACAATCATGAAAATCTCCAGTGAACCTGGGGGATTGCTTCAGCTAGTGGTCTGCACATGGTGTTGCATCATGTTTTGCCCAAACATCAGCAGTTCTGGGCCATGGTCAGATTCTATAAATAGATATGATGGTCAGTGATAAATGAATTAGTGCACTGGGTGTACCACAGAGTCACAACTGGATCATTTTCTTTTAAGAGTGGTCGTGACCTTTGGACGAAGACTATTTAAAATGGCTCATGAATGTTGCCTATATGGGACTTGACAGTATTGTCAGCATTATAAAATAAAAATTAAAAAGTTGTTGGATAGTGTTGTCATGTGCTGGGAACTAATTGGCAGATATCTTTCATATTATGCATATAGATAGATATGGGTAATGTGATGAGTCATTTGCTGGGAACTGCATGGTGGCACCCCCTACTCTATTTTCTTGTTTTTCCACAATTGATGCTATTGATAAGGAACAAATGACAAAATATAACAGATATTATTATTTCATTCTCATTATCATATCTCTCCATCTCTCTCAGTGAAATCCTGTCTATCCATCTCTTTCTCTTTCTTTCTGCTTTACTCTATATTATTCTCAAACAAGTTACTCCAAACATACACATACAACTCAATACATCATTAAATATATACTTCTATTTATACATAACCTTTTACATAACAATTGCCTTCACTTTAAATATTCCTATATTTTGTACAAATGTTTCTCACATTCATTGCTAAATTACAAATACATCACATTATATTAACAAAATACCACAAAACCTCATTTGTCTGGCGATACTATGGCACCAGCGGTGCCAAGAAATGTCTAGTTTATTCAGTGGATATCAGTGGACTCAATGGTCAAGGCTTAAACTTTGCATATCATGTTCAAATTAATTCAAGTTCTTAATAATGCTGTTATGTTTGGTAACTCTAGAAAAAATATTTTAACAAGAAATCACTCAGAGGCCACATACCTGGGCCAACATTGTCTTCTGAATCACCATATCTGATATATCATCAGGATCCTGATCAGACTTTAGTGTGTGGTATGTAAGAGCAGGAAGAATATTAATCCCAGCCTAGATAAATGTGTGTCACTGTTCATAAAATAGCTGGTAGCATCACAGGTCAGCTCTGACCACTAGAACAAAGGCTGCTACAACTGTGTCAGACCTGTTCTCAATGCAGGTGGTGGAATCTTTCATAGACTGCGTAAAGAAATTTACATATATGGATGCTGGCAAATGACGATTGTATCACAATGGTAAAGCACCAGTTAAAATGATTTAGATCCAGATGAACTCGAAAATTTAATGGAAGGTAAAGCAGATGTTACTTTAACTCCTACCAAAATTTCATCAAAATTTTTCCATAACTTTTAAGCTCAGCTGACTATAAGTCATCTGAGCTACAGTTGTGGTCCATTGTCTGTCGTCCGTCCGTAGATGTGGCACGTTTTGAAACCGTAAGACCTAGGAATCCAAAATTCGGCATAATGTTAGATGATCCCAAGATCTCCTACCAAGCCAAAAACTGGGTCTTTGCGACTTCTTTCCTTTGAGAAATTAAGGAAAAACCTCAATTTTTTATTAAAAACCTATTTTCAAACTTCAGGACCGCCTTATATCAAAACCACTCATCTGTTTTTCCTCATATTTGCCTTAATATTACTCTATATAGTTCCTATGTACATGCCAGAAATTAGGTCTGTATTATATAATTTAAAAAAGTTATGGGCTCAAACATAATGCATTTTGTAAAAAATCAGGAAAGATATTTGATCACATTACACAAAAGATGTTAAAACTAAGGATTTTTAGCTCAGCTGACTATAAGTCATCTGAGCTATAGTCGTGGTCCATTGTCCGTCATCCGTCCGTCTGTCCGTCCGTCCGTCTGTCCGTCTGTCTGTCCGTCTGGATGTCCGTCCGTAAGACTGGCACGTTTCGACACCGTTTGACCTACGAATCTGAAATTCGGCATACAGTTAGATGTCCCCAAAATCTCCTACCATGCCAAAAATTGGGTCAATATGACTTCGTTCCTTCGAGATATTAAGGAAAAACCTCAGTTTTTTATTAGAAATCTATTTTCACACTTCAGGACTGCCTAATATCAAAACCACTCATCTGGTTTTCTTCATTTTTACCATAAATATTCCTCTATATGGTTCCTATGTACATGCCAGAAATTAAGTCAGTATTATTTAATTTAAAAAAGTTATGGGCCCAAATATAATGGACTTTGTAAAAAAAGGAGGAAAGATATTTTGTCACTTAAGACCAAAAGTGTTAAAGGTAGGAATTTTTTTTTCAGTAATACTACTTTAAATAATCAAAATTGAATTGTATACCAAAAATTAGATCAAAATCTGTTAAATTTTTTTAAATATTGGCAAAAATATAAAATTGGTACCTTAAATTTTGCCCAAGTTTGACCATGGCATGTTTTTTTCCTGTAACTGCTGTGGATTTAATTTTCAAAGCATGTTTTTGTTACCATTTCAACTGTTAAAACAAAAAATTTGAAACCAGTTGATCAAAAACTGTAGATTTTATTCAAGTTTTAAAGCACCATGTCATATATTGTTTACACCAAGCTAGTGTTATGCAGTTAACTAGAGCTCAGCTCCCCAGCTTCAGCTCTAAGTTCCTTAAATTTTGCATACAGTTAGATGTCCCCCAAGTCCTCTACCATACTAAAAGTTTGGTCACTAGGACTGCATTCCTTCGAGATATTAAGAAAAAACTTCATTTTTCCATTTAAACCCCATTGTTACACTTTAAGATTGCCTAATATCAAACCACTGATCTGACTTTGATAATATATAATATACATATTTTTCTATACATTCGCTATGCATATGCCAGAAATGATGTCAGTATCATGTAATTGTTTTAAGTTCTAGGCCCAACCATGATGCACTTTGTAAAAAATCAAGAAATATATTTACTCTCTTAACATGAAAATTGCTGAAGGTAGACATTTTTTGCCAGGGATATAACATTATTTAATCAAGATTCAATTGTATTCCCAAAATTAGTTCTGAATTTTTCAAATTTTATAAGTTATTAGCATAAATATAAAATCAGTACCTTAAATTTTGCCCAACTTTGGCCATGGCATGTTTTTTCCCTGTAAGCACTGTTGACTTAATTTTCATATCTTGCCCTGGTAAGGATTTAAGCTACTAAATTCTGAAGTTATAAAAGGAATTGGTCAAAAACTAGCTTTTATGAAAGTTTTTATGAGACCATATCAAACCTTGGCTGTACTGAAGCCCCTCTTTTATGTCCCCACATTGACCTTTCAGGCCAATTATGCATGCTTGAAGCGAGGCACTCTGCAGCCAGCCAGCTCTTGGGTGGCTTCAACTGGATCTAACTGTCTAACCCCCTCTACTAGTATTTGTTTAGGCCATAAACATAACAATAAAACTTTTTTTTTAATATTTGGTTTATGATAAGAACTTAAAAAAATAAATGGAAAAGGAATTTATAGTTGATGAGTTACAGGGGATTACCTTGCAATTACTGATCATTTATGGATCTTCCAAATTAAGATCTTATTGAAACACATTCTTGCCTTAGGAGAATGGAACATAAAGTGATCAGCTCTGTCCATCATCTCTCCGTTATCATTTTATATATATTATTATGAAATTTTTCGTATAATATGCTGTATGTGTTTGGAATTAAGCTATTTAAGTCTGAAATTTGAAAGCAAATTATATATTCAGTTGTGTATATATTGCAGATGTAAAAAATTTGGTAGAATAAAATTTAGGAAATAATTGAAACTTCATATATTATCAGCTTTGTTTGTCTACCAGTCTGTCTGTCCTTTTTTAAGTGTTAAGTCATTTTTAATTAACTCTTTTATCCTGTAAGCATTGTTGAATTAAGTGAAAATCCTATGTATATACACTATAATAATACAGATATATTGTAACTCCCACCATTCCACACACCCTCCTCCCCCCCCCCCCCCCACCACCACCACCACCAAGTCCTTTCATTTGTGGACTGTAGACATTAGTTATATTTCAACTGTATACATTTCATAAAATAAAAAGATACTTATATTTAATAATATATATTATAAAAAATAGATTCAATTTAACAAATGTGTAAACTACTGAAATGTCAACAGTTAATCAAAAAGCCAACTAATGATCATGGTAATAGTACAGATCATTTGTTCACAAACTGCTTACATGCTTCAGTTTCAACATTAGGAAACACATGGTCAGGTCACAAAATATTATTTGCAACAATTTCTTGCACATCAATATAAACCAATCATATAAAACAAACAGTGGCCTATATTACCTCTTCCTCTTACACTTTGATATTATTTTAGATTTTTACCTTCAAGGTCAACTTCAGCTGAGCACAGTGACCCATTGGTCCCTTGTTTAATTAAGCTGCTAACAGACAAACTGACTAACATCATAAAAGACAATACCTGCAGGCAGAGGTATAATAAGAAGAATATGCAATATAAAGTAACAGGAAGAATATATAAAGCTTTTTTATGGTATATAAAGATGTTTCTCCAAGGAGATATTATTACCAGCCACTGAATCACTGAATTGTACTGTGATGATGCTGTCATCAGCACTGAGACTTTAAGGAATTTAAGAAGCTGAATCAGACCCGCGTCCATTTTCTGTTTCATGTTTTATTCACTGGCATTCTGACAGAAATGATGTAAAGCAAAATGATAACAACAATGGTTATTGTTATATGCCATCTAGGGTTATGACATATTCATTATGGATATGAATTTATGTTGATATGTATTTATATAATGGTACATTTCAAAGGGGGCAAAGCAGATGCAGTATTATGCCTTAAATTTCTTAAGGATCATGTACTCTGTCAGGTCAGTGATAGGTTAAATATTTCTTGAAGAAGTCTGAAGTTGAATGAGATTTGATGACTGCTTTCTATTTGTATTTAATATCCTTATGTGCCATCAGAAGTGTTCACAGAAATGTGCTTGATTAATAATGTTGGTTCAGAAGGAGACTGCTTGATACTGTATGATTATTAAAAATAAGGTAATTGGTAATCTTGGAGCACAAGTAATACCATATATATATTAGACATGCTAGGGTTTGATCCGGTTGACATGCTTTGCAGATTAATCATGCATTCTTGTGGTAGTCTAACTTGGATGGAATTTGTACACCAAAATGTGTCCAGTTTTGAGGAAGAGATGTGATTTGTCATGTGAAATGACAAGACAATCTGATTGAGGCCTTGGCAGTGACAACAAGATATTTCCTGCTATCCTAATATAGTTTCATATTCCTTAATTTAGAATCAAACTCGATATAGTAAGAGTGGCACATCAACAACTAACTTTATTTTCATGGTAAATTTAAGAGAAATACTAGCTTTCTTTGAAAATTTAATGTTAGCATAGCTGAGAAAAGGCAAGTCAAATCTTTTTGTGAGTTAGTAATCCTAATTTTCATTTTAATGATGATAGTACACATTTATATATTGCTAAATTCTAATTATTGCTGACAAAATTAATTTAATTGTAATTATTAGTATCTTTATATGTTTGTTGTAGATAGATAAGATGAGCTGTAAATATGATCAGATTCAAATAGATTTTCATAGCACAAGTAACAAAGAGAATTAAAATAAAAACCCACCAGGTAGAACTAAAAAATAAGTTGAAAGGATGGTGAATACATTAAGTTATTGATTATAGAAAGGTATCACTATAATATATCACCTGACGTTTCCAGATACCTGAATCCACTGGGACGACGAGAAGTGGATCATGTGAGCAGAGACTTTTCCGATGACTGATGCACCTTTACATGTAGACATATCTGCAGTGGTACAGAATGCCCGGCAACTGGACAGTTTACTTTCACCTGTGTCCAAGGTCCTCAAGGTAGCACAGAAACTGCAACGGTAAGTGAAAAAGGCTGACATACCGTGGCTGGTTTTTGCACATGGTTTTTGTTCCTTGTGTCAAGGACAGCAATACCACAATGTCCAGGGTGCTGATGTTGCAACCAGTTGAGCACATAAGTCCACCAAGGGAAAACAGTCCTGCTGGATAGTAGGGCTGAAACGGGTACAAAATTTTGGACTTGGGTACCCGATACGCATTACCCGACTCGGACTCGAGTACTCGTTACCATGGCAACGCTGTGAAGATAAAACGAACATCTGTTTACCGATGCAAAATATGCATAAATTTGACTTAGTGACGGCTTAACTTTATCGCAACGAAGGAATAGATATATGTCACAACAAGGACCTTGATGAATTTGACTAGCATATGTTTAGAGCCCTACGCCAGGCTATGACAATGGATAAATAATCCTACAGACTGTCCTAAAATTTACAGTAATATACATATATGCATGTACATACAAGAGTACTTGAGTCCAAATCTTGGACTCGAGTACTCGGTAAGTATTACCCGGACTCAAGTACTCGAGTACTCCTTTCAGCCCTACTGGATAGGTACCTGTACATCTCGATGATCTGTATTTATATTTAATGGAGTCTTTCCAGGCCCATAATTCATTTGTCTACATGGTTTTGTCAAATTCGAGATCTGTTCATTAGCTTTTGCGTAATCCTGCTAACAGGCTAACAAACCAAAGAGAGGAAAGTTGAACACACCTGCACAGATTATAACTCTTGATTTACCTTACCGTTTCCCCCTGTGGATAATCCACTACCGTAGATAATCCGCACCCCTCTTTAGTGCAACAATTTCTGAGGAAAAACACATAACCCTGTGTATAATATGCAGCCTGCTTCTGGCCAAAATCTCGAATGCTACAATTTGAATTTGCCGTAGTCATCGAATGTTAACTGGCTCCGTGGGGGTAAACTTTGCCAGTCAGACCGACAAGTCTCTTAGAAGAAGATAGTTACACTTAAAATAGCAAAAAGGTTATTCTCCTTTAGCTGTCGAGTGTAAAAAAAGGAGCTGTCAAGTGTGCAATACTGACACGTACCTGTTTTAAGTAAGATATAATTTACTGGACAACCACCTGTAAAATGCTGGCAAATTACGCCCACTTTATATTATATCTGTCCCTTTCCAAACTCCTTTATATTATCAATATATAAATACTGTGAAATACGACCACCTGGCTATTACAGATTACGAGTTTTTTTTCTGACCAAATTGTTATATTACTATTAAAATGACCTGCCTAATACCGGCACTCGTGCTAATCAAGCCCTGACCTGGTTGATTGCCCATGGGTGAAGTCGCGGTCACCTGTATGGGCTCACCGTTTGTTCTGTTGTTGTGCGCATGTACCGACTACCGAACCCTGGCTGGTGGTTTCAACGGCACCTGGGGCCGACCCTAGATTTCCCCTGACCATGTGACAGACTCACACAACCTGCTAATCCGTGCAAGTGGATGTGCCCCTGATGTACCACTGATCAATCTGACCATGACGATGTACACAATAGGGTAACTAATTATCAAAGAAAACCACTAGGCAATTATTCCTCCCTTTGCTCAAGTTGTTTAGAAAGTAATTAAGTGTATCACGGATAATTTCCTAAGAGAATAACTGACCCGGCATAACAACCCCAGTGTTGGTGCCCACGGCGCCATCTACCAATTGACAATGACATTAAATGAGGTCAGCCAGACCATGCATCGTCATGCAAATTTCAGTTCACAAATCATCAATGTTCTTTAATGCTACATTAATGGTATATTTTAAGTATTTGATATTATGACAGAAAAAAAAACCTATTATTATGTTTTCTTATGCCTTATTTGATAAAGTTCAGTGTGCATACACTTCGTTTGCATAAAATCCTTTATTATCACTCACCGTCGGCCCACCAAACGATGTCCAATGTGATAGGGAAAATAGTTTGGAATTATGCTTCCATGTATAATACGCACCAATGTTTTTTATTTCTATTTCATGGAGAAAATGCGGATTATCCACGGGGGAAAACGGTATATAATTTTTTACTTTAATATACATTGTACTGGTAATTTTAAAAAAAAGTTTGAGATGAAACAGCAATATGCTGTGATAATGTTTGTGATGAAGCAGGCAATATCACTTAAATAAGCCACAAAAAACAGTTAGTTGCCTAATATATTAATGAAAAAATGGGTGAAAATTGAGTGTCTAACACATAGTTTATTTGGCCTGAAATATTTGGTTGAATCAATTTTATGCAGATGTCTTCATGTATGTTACTGCAATATTCTATAACTGCTGTGACTATACTAAGCAGGGGCAGATCCAGGATTTAGGAAAAGGGGGGGGGGTCCAACCCAGGAGGACTTATGAAAATCCTAAAAAAAAGGTCATCAGGTCTGGAAAAGGGGGGGGTCCAGGCCGCAAAATTTTGTCTAAAACCCTTGAAAAAGGTTGCTTCGGTTGAAAAAGGGGGGGTCTGGACCCCCTGGACCCCCCCTCTGGATCCGCTTCTGCTAAGGGCTAAAGGGTTTAAATACTGTAAGCCATGTGGTGGCAAAGAGCTATGAATAATCAGTGGCTGCTCGCTGTTTGTCAGAAAACATTTATAGATCCATTTAGACTACTGAGTATTTCATGAACCTCTTGCAAATTGTCACCAAAAATTCATGTCTCCTGTTTTGATTACACTTTAATGCAATAGTTATTTCTAAGAAATGTAAAAGTAATTGATGAGACTGCATGCATATGATTATTAAAATCTGAATTTAAACTTATCTTAAATGATCAAAGCACCATTGGTTTTGTATCATTCGTGATGGAATGAATGAATAATCCAGTTTGTCTTTCTAGCAAACTACTTTTCTTACATTACCATAAATGTATCATATATTAAAATTACCTTGTATAATTTAAGATTTGAGAGGACTAGATGGGTTTTGCAGGAGCTGAAGGCCATGCAGTTTTATGAAATATTTTGTACGATTTATAGTAATGTTCATTTTAAGGCCCCTTTTTCATTTCACCATATTACTGAATATAATGGTGACTGTCCTTTTCTTTTCTTTGCCAACCGACTTCCAACAAGGTCTGCAGAAGTAGATCATGGAGGAAAACAATTATTTATTCATGTCAGTTTATGGATAATAATTTTGTTCTGTTATGTGTGTGTAAATTTACTCTTTTTTTGTTTTGCAAAAGTTAACTTAATTATTTAAGAGTCATTTTTTCTGTTTTAGGAAGAAAACCTTTAATCTTAGTGATGAGACAATATTTAAATGGTTTATATTTCACAGATATTGAGCAGACCAGCCTGTTTGTTGATTTAATCAGATATTTACACTGGTTCTTTCCATGAATAATAAAGGTCTGTGAGATAATTGCAAGGATTCTGTGCAAAGTAATCATTCACTTTATTTATCAGAGAGTCTAATGGTTGTCTTTGGAGCAAATTATAACATTTTTATCAGAGGAACTTAATTTTTCAAAATCAGATTATTATTCAGAGAAAGATTTATGTTAAATACTGCTTCATTTAAGGTCTTTATTTTTTAAGTGTGGTTTAAAAATATCAATATCTCATGGCATTTATATTAAAGTAGGATATAAGATTATATTAGGAGGAAACTACAATGTAAAAGATGTAATCATCAGTACTACTACTAATCAAGATGAATCCTATGTGTAAAGTCTTAGATGTTTGCTTATAAATCAGATCAAGGTAACAGATGGTAGTTGAGTTGTATATTCAGTTATAAATTAAGACCCACCAACCTGTTTTAGAAAAGAGACCATTTAAAGCATAAAAGTTCATTATGACACTTATAAAATTCATCAGAACACATGGCTGGAATTCTAGGATCATTGTGCATTGAAATACCTTTTTGACCGTCACATGGAAAAATTGACCAATCATCAAATTTACAAGATATGCTTGCATGATCAAAGGAATGTCATTACTGAACTGAGGTCTGTTGCAGGAATAGAAACAGTACAGGCCATGTGTTTCATGTCACGATGGTTAGTGGATTTGCAGCTAATCAATAGATCCCTAGGCTCTACCAAAACTTCCTATTTATCAGGATTGCTATGGTGACAGTTGCTTCCTTTACCAGGAGAATAACTTTTAAATTAATTTGCATTATCAGTAGTTTTAACAGGATAATTGTTAACTTGCTTTTCTGGACTTAAAAACAATGGCTCAAAGATGACCTTGATTGTAACTAAGAAGGATGTATAGTGGGAGTAATTGTGTAATTATGGTATTAATAACACTTTAAATATTTTTAAAAATCTACAAATGTGATAGGAATCACTTTATGTTCCAACAGACAGAAGAAATTGACAACTTAAATAATTAATTAGATCAGGTCTCATCTCCAGGACTATTTATAGCAGCCCTGACTTTCAGTTATTCCAAACTGTAGTGATTGATCTTTGTCAATTGTCCTTCAATTTAATGCCCATTGACACTACACAGGTTGGGATTTAAAAAACAGTAGTATTGCCGTAGTATTAGCTTATCAATCATGTATTTTGCATTGAACTAGATTATGGAAGTAATGTGCTTTAGTCAGGCCCAGATTTTCTTTAAAAATGTCATGAACAGCTGTGCCCATCAGATGAACATCATGACCCATTTGTTACTTGTCTGTAAATGTCAGGCTAAACACCTGGTGCCTCCTTATACAGTACACGCTTGCATCCCTTCTACTGATCTATTTCACTCAATCACTTCTGGCATGTGCAATAATTGTTTGAAACATCCTTGGTCCTGTGCCTTAAAACTTTTTTGGCCTTATGTCTCAAAACATTCTTGACCCTATGCCTTGGAACATCTTGATCCCTGTACCTTCAAATTTTCTACTTTTATATTGGTCTATTTTAGAATTTCTTGATAATTACTTACAGCATGGCAACAAATTGTAATTTAATGACATTCACCATGTCACTGAGTGGTTACTTCCATGGATGACAAACAGTGACATGAGTCACAGGCTCTTACTTTTTGTATTGACCATGTATCCATTATTATTCCACTGCATTTAGGGTGTAGCTGTGGCATGAACACAGAGACAGTAAACATTGGATCAAGCTTTGATCAAACAAAAATGGATCTCTGGGCTGCATATAAAAAGTGCTGCTACCAAAATGGGCTAAGCCATTAAAATGAGCAGCAATGACAACACTTTTTATTTTGCTCTATAGTTTAGGGTCTAGGCCCAGTGTATCAACAGTTATAAAAAGATAGGTGCTCTGTCTAGGCAGTAAACTTCTTTTGTATGTATGCACTATACAGCTTTTAGAGTTAAAGCATGTGCAGTTTCTGCCCAGTGTCAGATTTTTCTGAACAACAATATGCATTATTCTTTTGTCATGACAGTGTCACAGGAATTATTATGTACTGTAAATGAATTGTCAGCTGAATTGAACGGCTAGAGCTATCATTACCAAATTTTATGCCAATATTGGTCATATGAGTCATATATGAAATTGAGGTATTGGTGGCGCCACCTGCATCCGCCTTTTTTGTTCGGGGGTCATCAGTGCCTGTATCATACTGAGGGCTACAAAGAACTTCCACTTAGCCAAATTGATTAATATTGCACAGAAATGATTCATGGACTGCTTTCTGAAGCTTGTTCAAATGGTCTCTGTTTAGTTACTTTTAGCTGAGTTATGGGAAGTTGAATTTAGTCATATGCCACAACAGCCCATTTTAGCTCAGTGGCTACAAAGATCTTCTTCTCAAAAACCACTATGCCAAATTCTTAAATCTCATACATTAATAATCCCCAGATGATGATAATTCAAGTTTGTTCAAATGGTTTTGGTTCAGTGCTTTTTGGCTGAGTTACGGGAAGCTGAACTTCCTATATGAGTAATAAACCTGCAAAACATTTTTCAACTGATGCCACTGAAGACAATCTGTTTAATAATTTTCCAAGAATAATCCCACAATAATTCTTATAATAATTTTTTTTACATGGTTCCACCTGAATGATTTTGGCTGAATTATGGAGATTGAATTGAGTCATTTTACCATATATGTTAGCTGTGTCAAGCAGTTACATCTAGCCTGGCACCAGTTTATCAGCATCTATAACATCACACCACTAGATTTCGGGTTGAATAGCTTGGCAGACTTCCAGATATTTCAGATTCAGCAACAAACCAAAGGTCAGCCTAGATCTATTTATAGCTTTGGCAGACTGGCAACTGTATCAGATTAGGCCTGACAGGTCAAGAGTTCACTCATTGCAGCCAGGTATAGGTCAAGAGTTCACTCAGTGCAGTAGCTGCATTCTTTTTTGCAGACTGCCCACTGTACCCTTAGACAACAATTTAACACAGTTCTCTCAGGGCAACTGCCTCTCTCACCTAAGCCTGGTCAGGCCAGTGCATCAAACTCAAGATGTTTGATGTATTGGCCTGATATTTTGACCTGTCTGTGCGTTTTTGATGGCATTCTTGTTCACAAGACAGGTGTCACCACCGACAATGACTTTTGCACAGTGTATGTGACTGCATGCTTATTCCTCCAGAGGATTTTGATATATATATCAGCCTGAAATTGGGCAAATTTTTACATATACATAAAGCTTTGTTGTAAACAAGACTGGTGGCGCCACCTACAATAATTTTGCACAGTGTATGTCCCTGCATATTTCTCAGAAGGGGATATCAGCCTGAAATTGGGCAAAAGTATACATCTCTGATACCTTTGTCATTTACAAGACATGTAGGCCTACTTTAAAGTAATTGCCTGGCATTAAAGAAATACACCTTGTGTATAAACCATTGCACAGGTTGGCATTAGGCCTGTAGGCCTTGTTTACCTTTTTTGTATGTTTCGATTAAAAATGTCATATGATCAGGGAAAAGCATGAAAAAAACAGATTTTTTTCGCTAAACAGATAAAAAAGAACCACATAACAAAGGAAATCTGATCACTCTTTGTCCAGCCACAAATCGTATATTTTAATAAGGCACAAATCGTAACCACTGGACCTGGATTCTTCTCACTTTACATCCAGAGAGATTCGTGAAAATTCTTCTTGGTAGCCTGGAATTAGGTCTCTGTTACCCATATTCTTCCAGCTTTGGGGCTCGAAGTAAACCCCCCCCCCCCCCGAATAATGAGACATTGGATACAAAAGCTCAAATATCTGAACATCTGATACATTGATCACCATGATTTTTTGCACGGATATTGATCATGGAGTGTTTCATCAGTTTCTGCAGACTGGTAGCGCCACCTGTATTTTTTCATTTTTTTTACGATTTTTTCTCTCTATATTTGAGACCTCAGAAGTTGACGTAATCTGTTAACAGGGCACAAATCGTAACCGCTGGACATGGAATCTTCTCACTTTACATCCAGGAAGATCCATGAAAAGTCTTCTTAGTAGCCTGGAATTAGGTCTCTGTTACCCATATTCTTCCAGCTATGGGGCTCCAAAGTACCCCCCCAGAATAATGAAAAATTTGATACAAAAGCTCAAATATCTGAACAACTAATGCATTGAGCACCATGATTGTTTGCATGGATATTGATCATGGAGTGTGACTGGTGATGCCACCTGTTTTTTTAATTTTTTTTAAAGATTTTTTTTCTCTATTTTTGAGACCTCAAAAGATGCTGTCATCTCTTAACAGGGCTCAAATCGTAACCCCTGGACCTGGAATCTTCTAAATTCACATCCAGGGAGGTCCATGAAAAGTCTTCTTGGAAACTTGGAATTAGGTCTCTGTTACCCAAAACCTTTGAGCTTTGGGCTTCTACCTCCCCCTCAGAATAATAGAAAATTTGATACAAATGCTCAAGTATCTGAACAACTAATGCATTGATCATCATGATTCTTTGCATGGATATTGATCATAGAGTGTTTTATCAGTTTCTGCAGACTGGTAGCGCCACCTGTATTTTTTTTCGATTTTTTACTATTATTTTACGATTTTTTAATGATTTTTTTTCTCTATTTTTGAGACCTCAAAAGATGTTGTCATCTGTTAACAGGGCACAAATAGTAACGACTCGGCCTAGAATCTTCTTTCTTGACATGTTGGGAGGTCCATAAAAAATGTGTCCTTGGAAACCTGAAATTAGGTCTCTGTCCCACATATTGTCCAAGCTATGGGGCTCAGAAGTACCCCCCAGAATAACTGAAAATTTGATACAAAAGCTCTGGTATCTGAACAACTAGTGCATTGATCGGCATTATTCTTTGCATGCATATGCATCATGGAGTGTTGCATCAGTTCCTGCAGACTGGTGGTGCCACTTGGACTTCTTTGAATTTTTACGCATTGTTATCTTTATTTTTGAGACCTTCAAAGATATGATCATATGTTAACAGGGCACAAATCATAACTATTTGACCTGGAATCTTCTTTCTTGACATCCTGGGAGTTCCATAAAAAACTCCATAAAAACCTGAAATTAGGTCTCAGTTACCCATATCAACTGAGCCAGAATTCCTAAAAATTTGTTACAAGAGCTCCAGTATCTGAACAACTATTGCCTTGATCACCCTGATTCTTTGCATGCATATTCATCATGGAGTGATTCATCAGTTCTTTAACACATTTTTAGCTCAGCTGACTATGAGTCCCAGTTTATGCCTGTGAGCTAATCAGCATCAGAAGCAGTCCCAGTTCATGCCTGTGAGTTGATCAGCATCAGAAGCATCCCAGTTTACTCCTGTGAGTTGATCAGCATCAGAAGCAGTCCCAGTTTACATCTATGAGGTGATCAGCATCAGAAGCAGTCCCAGTTCACTTCTGTGAATTGATCAACATCTGAAGCAGTCCAAGTTTACATCTGTGAGGTGATCAGCATCAGAAGCAGTCCAGTTTATGTCTATGAGTTGATCAGCATCTGAAGAGGTCCCAGTTTACATCTGTGAGTTGATCAGCATCAGAAGCAGTCCACGTTTATGTGTCTGAGTTGATCAGCATCAGAAGCAGTCCCAGTTTATGTCTGTGAGTTGATCAGCATCAGAAGCATTCCCAGTTTACTTCTGTGAATTGATCAGCATCAGAAGCTCTCCCAGTTTACTTCTATGAGTTGTTCAGCATCAGAATCGTCTCAGTTTACCCCTATGAGGTGATCAGCATAAAAAGCAGTCCCAGTTAATGTCTATGAGTTCAGCATCAGAAGCAGTCCCAGTTTATATCTATGAGTTGATCAGCATCAGAAGCATTCCCAGTTTACTCCTGTGAGTTGATCAGCATCAGAAGCAGTCCCAGTTCACTTCTATGAGTTGATCAGCATCAGAAGCAGTCCCAGTTTACTCCTATGAGTTGTTCAGCATCAGAAGTGTCTCAGTTTACACCTGTGAGTTGATCAGCATCAGAAGCAGTCCCAGTGTACTTCTGTGAGTTGATCAGCATCAGAAGCAGTCCCAGTTTACACCTGTGAGTTGATCAGCATCAGAAGCGTCCCATTTTACTCCTGTGAGTTGATCAGCATCAGAAGCAGTCCCAGTTTACTTCTGTGAGTTGATCAGCATCAGAAGCAGTCCCAGTTTACTTCTATGAGTTAATCAGCATCAGAAGCTGTCCCAGTTTATGCCTGTGAGTTGATCAGCATCAGAAGCAGTCCCAGTTAATGTCTATGAGTTGATCAGCATCAGAAGCAGTCCCAGTTTATATCTATGAGTTGATCAGCATCAAAAGCATTCCCAGTTTACTCCTATGAGTTGATAAGCATCAGAAACAGTCCCAGTTCACTTCTATGAGTTGATCAGCATCAGAAGCAGTCCCAGTTTACTTCTATTAGTTGTTCAGCATCAGAATCGTCTCAGTTTACCCCTATGAGGTGATCAGCATCAGAAGCAGTCCCAGTTAATGTCTATGAGTTCAGCATCAGAAGCAGTCCCAGTTTATATCTATGAGTTGATCAGCATCAGAAGCATTCCCAGTTTACTCCTGTGAGTTGATCAGCATCAGAAGCAGTCCCAGTTCACTTCTATGAGTTGATCAGCATCAGAAGCAGTCCCAGTTTACTCCTATGAGTTGTTCAGCATCAGAAGCTTCTCAGTTTACTCCTGTGAGGTGATCAGCATCAGAAGCAGTCCCAGTTTATGCCTGTGAGTTGATCAGCATCTGAAGAGGTCCCAGTTTACATCTGTGAGTTGATCAGCATCAGAAGCAGTCCCAGTTTATGCCTGTGAGTTGATCAGCATCAGAAGCAGTCCCAGTTTATGTCTGTGAGTTGATCAGCATCAGAAGCTGTCCCAGTTTACTTCTGTGAATTGATCAGCATCAGAAGCTCTCCCAGTTTACTTCTATGAGTTGTTCAGCATCAGAATCGTCTCAGTTTACCCCTATGAGGTGATCAGCATCAAAAGCAGTCCCAGTTAATGTCTATGAGTTCAGCATCAGAAGCAGTCCCAGTTTATATCTATGAGTTGATCAGCATCAGAAGCATTCCCAGTTTACTCCTGTGAGTTGATCAGCATCAGAAGCAGTCCCAGTTTATGCCTGTGAGTTGATCAGCATCTGAAGAGGTCCCAGTTTACTCCTGTGAGGTGATCAGCATCAGAAGCATTCCCAGTTTACTCCTGTGAGTTGATCAGCATCAGAAGCATTCCCAGTTTACTCCTGTGAGGTGATCAGCATCAGAAGCAGTCCCAGTTTATGCCTGTGAGTTGATCAGCATCTGAAGAGGTCCCAGTTTACATCTGTGAGTTGATCAGCATCAGAAGCAGTCCCAGTTTATGCCTGTGAGTTGATCAGCATCAGAAGCAGTCCCAGTTTATGTCTGTGAGTTGATTAGCATCAGAAGCTGTCCCAGTTTACTTCTGTGAATTGATCAGCATCAGAAGCAGTCCCAGTTTATGTCTGTGAGTTGATCAGCATCAGAAGCTGTCCCAGTTTACTTCTGTGAGTTGATCAGCATCAGAAGCTCTCCCAGTTTACTTCTATGAGTTGTTCAGCATCAGAATCGTGTCAGTTTACCCCTATGAGGTGATCAGCATCAAAAGCAGTCCCAGTTAATGTCTATGAGTTCAGCATCAGAAGCAGTCCCAGTTTATATCTATGAGTTGATCAGCATCAGAAGCATTCCCAGTTTACTCCTGTGAGTTGATCAGCATCAGAAGCAGTCCCAGTTCACTTCTATGAGTTGATCAGCATCAGAAGCAGTCCCAGTTTTCTCCTATGAGTTGTTCAGCATCAGAAGTGTCTCAGTTTACTCCTGTGAGTTGATCAGCATCAGAAGCAGTCCCAGTGTACTTCTGTGAGTTGATCAGCATCAGAAGCAGTCCCAGTTTACACCTGTGAGTTGATCAGCATCAGAAGCGTCCCATTTTACTCCTGTGAGTTGATCAGCATCAGAAGCAGTCCCAGTTTACTTCTGTGAGTTGATCAGCATCAGAAGCAGTCCCAGTTTACTTCTATGAGTTAATCAGCATCAGAAGCTGTCCCAGTTTATGCCTGTGAGTTGATCAGCATCAGAAGCAGTCCCAGTTAATGTCTATGAGTTGATCAGCATCAGAAGCAGTCCCAGTTTATATCTATGAGTTGATCAGCATCAAAAGCATTCCCAGTTTACTCCTATGAGTTGATAAGCATCAGAAACAGTCCCAGTTCACTTCTATGAGTTGATCAGCATCAGAAGCAGTCCCGGTTTACTTCTATGAGTTGTTCAGCATCAGAATCGTCTCAGTTTACCCCTATGAGGTGATCAGCATCAGAAGCAGTCCCAGTTAATGTCTATGAGTTCAGCATCAGAAGCAGTCCCAGGTTATATCTATGAGTTGATCAGCATCAGAAGCATTCCTAGTTTACTCCTGTGAGTTGATCAGCATCAGAAGCAGTCCCAGTTCACTTCTATGAGTTGATCAGCATCAGAAGCAGTCCCAGTTTACTCCTATGAGTTGTTCAGCATCAGAAGCGTCTCAGTTTACTCCTGTGAGGTGATCAGCATCAGAAGCAGTCCCAGTTTATGCCTGTGAGTTGATCAGCATCAGAAGCGTACCAGTTTACTCCTGTGAGTTGATCAGCATCAGAAGCAGTCCCAGTTTATGCCTGTGAGTTGATCAGCATCAGAAGCAGTCCCAGTTTATGCCTGTGAGTTGATCAGCATCAGAAGCAGTCCCAGTTTATGCCTGTGAGTTGATCAGCATCAGAAGCTGTCCCAGTTTACTTCTATGAGTTGATCATCATCAGAAGCAGTCCCAGTTTACTTCTATGAGTTGATCAGCATCAGAAGCGTGTCAGTTTACTCCTGTGAGGTGATCAGCATCAGAAGCAGTCCCAGTTTATGCCTGTGTGTTGATCAGCATCAGAAGCGTCCCAGTTTACTCCTGTGAGTTGATCAGCATCAGAAGCAGTCCCAGTTCATACCTGTGAGTTGATCAGCATCAGAAGCAGTCCCAGTTTACTTCTATGAGTTGATCAGCATCAGAAGTAGTCCCAGTTTACTTCTATGAGTTGATCAGCATCAGAAGCATCTCACTTTACTCCTGTGAGTTGATCAGCATCAGAAGCAGTCCCAGTTTACTTCTATGAGTTGATCAGCATCAGAAGTAGTCCCAGTTTACTTCTATGAGTTGATCAGCATCAGAAGCATCTCACTTTACTCCTATGAGGTGATCAGCATCAGAAGCAGTCCCAGTTTATGCCTGTGAGCTGATCAGCATCAGAAGCAGTCCCAGTTTATGCCTGTGAGTTGATCAGCATCAGAAGCATCCCAGTTTACTCCTGTGAGTTGATCAGCATCAGAAGCAGTCCCAGTTTACATCTATGAGGTGACCAGCATCAGAAGCAGTCCCAGTTCACTTCTGTGAATTGATCAACATCTGAAGCAGTCCAAGTTTACATCTGTGAGGTGATCAGCATCAGAAGCACTCCCAGTTTATGTCTATGAGTTGATCAGCATCTGAAGAGGTCCCAGTTTACATCTGTGAGTTGATCAGCATCAGAAGCAGTCCACGTTTATGTCTCTGAGTTGATCAGCATCAGAAGCAGTCCCAGTTTATGTCTGTGAGTTGATCAGCATCAGAAGCATTCCCAGTTTACTTCTGTGAATTGATCAGCATCAGAAGCTCTCCCAGTTTACTTCTATGAGTTGTTCAGCATCAGAATCGTCTCAGTTTACCCCTATGAGGTGATCAGCATCAGAAGCAGTCCCAGTTAATGTCTATGAGTTCAGCATCAGAAGCAGTCCCAGTTTATATCTATGAGTTGATCAGCATCAGAAGCATTCCCAGTTTACTCCTGTGAGTTGATCAGCATCAGAAGCAGTCCCAGTTCACTTCGATGAGTTGATCAGCATCAGAAGCAGTCCCAGTTTACTCCTATGAGTTGTTCAGCATCAGAAGAGTCTCAGTTTACTCCTGTGAGGTGATCAGCATCAGAAGCAGTCCCAGTTTATTCCTGTGAGTGGATCAGCATCAGAAGCAGTCCCAGTTTATGCCTGTGAGTTGATCAGCATCAGAAGCAGTCCCAGTTAATGCCTGTGAGTTGATCAGCATCAGAAGCTGTCCCAGTTTACTTCTATGAGTTGATCAGCATCAGAAGCGTCTCAGTTTACTCCTGTGAGGTGATCAGCATCAGAAGCGTCTAAGTTTACTCCTGTGAGGTGATCAGCATCAGAAGCAGTCCCAGTTTATGCCTGTGTGTTGATCAGCATTAGAAGCATCCCAGTTTACTCCTGTGAGTTGATCAGCATCAGAAGCAGTCCCAGTTCATACCTGTGAGTTGATCAGCATCTGAAGCAGTCCCAGTTTACTTCTATGAGTTGATCAGCATCAGAAGCAGTCCCTGTTTACTTCTATGAGTTGATCAGCATCAGAAGCATCTCACTTTACTCCTGTGAGGTGATCAGCATCAGAAGCAGTCCCAGTTTATGCCTGTGAGCTGATCAGCATCAGAAGCAGTCCCAGTTTATGCCTGTGAGTTGATCAGCATCAGAAGCATCCCAGTTTACTCCTGTGAGTTGATCAGCATCAGAAGCAGTCCCAGTTTACATCTATGAGATGATCAGCATCAGAAGCAGTCCCAGTTCACTTCTGTGAATTGATCAACATCTGAAGCAGTCCAAGTTTACATCTGTGAGGTGATCAGCATCAGAAGCACTCCCAGTTTATGTCTATGAGTTGATCAGCATCTGAAGAGGTCCCAGTTTACATCTGTGAGTTGGTCAGCATCAGAAGCAGTCCACGTTTATGTCTCTGAGTTGATCAGCATCAGAAGCAGTCCCAGTTTATGTCTGTGAGTTGATCAGCATCAGAAGCATTCCCAGTTTACTTCTGTGAATTGATCAGCATCAGAAGCTCTCCCAGTTTATGCCTGTGAGTTGATCAGCATCAGGAGCATTCCCAGTTTACTCCTGTGAGTTGATCAGCATCAGAAGCAGTCCAAGTTTACATCTGTGAGTTGATCAGCATCAGAAGCAGTCCCAGTTTACTTCTATGTGTTGACAACATCAGAAGCAGTACCAGTTTACGTCTGTGAGCTGATCAGCATCAGAAGCTGTCCACGTTTATGTCTCTGATTTGATCAGCATCAGAAGCAGTCCCAGTTTATGTCTGTGAATTGATCAGCATCAGAAGCAGTCCAAGTTTACATCTGTGAGTTGATCAGCATCAGAAGCAGTCCCAGTTAACGTCTATGAGTTGATCAGCATCAGAAGCAGTACCAGTTTACTCCTGTGAGTTGATCAGCATCAGAAGCTGTCCACGTTTATGTCTCTGAGTTGATCAGCATCAGAAGCAGTACCATTTTACTTCTGTGAATTGATCAGCATCAGTAGCAGTCCCAGTTTACATCTGTGAGTTTATCAGCATCAGAAGCAGTCCCAGTTAACGTCTATGAGTTGATCAGCATCAGAAGCAGTACCAGTTTACTTCTGTGAATTGATCAGCATCAGAAGCAGTACCAGTTTACTTCTGTGAATTGATCAGCATCAGAAGCTGTCCCAGTTTATGCCTGTGAGTTGATCAGCATCAGAAGCATTCCCAGTTTACTCCTGTGAGTTGGTCAGCATCAGAAGCAGTCCAAGTTTACATCTGTGAGTTGATCAGCATCAGAAGCAGTCCCAGTTAAAGTCTATGAGTTGATCAGCATCAGAAGCAGTACCAGTTTACGTCTGTGAGCTGATCAGCATAAGAAGCTGTCCACGTTTATGTCTCTGAGTTGATCATCATCAGAAGCAGTCCCAGTTTATGTCTGTGAGTTGATCAGCATCAGAAGCATTCCCAGTTTACTTCTGTGAATTGATCAGCATTAGAAGCTGTCCCAGTTTATGCCTGTGAGTTGATCAGCATCAGAAGCATTCCCAGTTTACTCCTGTGAGTTGATCAGCATCAGAAGCAGTCCCAGTTTACATATGTGAGTTGATCAGCATCAGAAGCAGTCCCAGTTAACGTCTATGAGTTGATCAGCATCAGAAGCAGTACCAGTCTACTTCTGTGAATTGATCAGCATCAGAAGCAGTCCCAGTTTACTTCTGTGAATTGATCAGCATCAGAAGCTGTCCCAGTTTACTTCTGTGAATTGATCAGCATCAGAAGCTGTCCCAGTTTACTTCTGTGAATTGATCAGCATCAGAAGCAGTACCAGTTTACTTCTGTGAGTTGGTCAGCATCAGAAGCAGTACCAGTTTAATTCTGTGAGTTGATCAGCATCAGAAGCATTCCCAGTTTACTCCTGTGAGTTGATCAGCATCAGAAGCAGTCCCAGTTTACATCTGTGAGTTGATCAGCATCAGAAGCAGTCCCAGTTAACGTCTATGAGTTGATCAGCATCAGAAGCAGTACCAGTTTACTCCTGTGAGTTGATCAGCATCAGAAGCAGTACCAGTTAACGTCTGTGAGCTGATCAGCATCAGAAGCTGTCCACGTTTATGTCTCTGAGTTGATCAGCATCAGAAGCAGTCCCAGTTTATGTCTGTGAATTGATCAGCATCAGAAGCTGTCCCAGTTTACTTCTGTGAGTTGATCAGCATCAGAAACAGTCCCAGTTAACGTCTGTGAGTTGATCAGCATCAGAAGCTTCCCAATTTACGTCTGTGAGTTGATCAGCATCAGAAGCAGTACCAGTTTACTTCTGTGAATTGATCATCATCAGAAGCAGTACCAGTTTACATCTGTGAGTTGATCAGCATCAGAAGCAGTACCAGTTTACGTCTGTGAGCTGATCAGCATCAGAAGCAGTCCCAGTTTACCTTTGTGAGTTGATCAGCATCAGAAGCGTCCCAGTTTATGCCTGTGAGTTGATCAGCATCAGAAGTGTCCCAGTTTACATCTGTGAGTTGATCAGCATCAGAAGCAGTCCCAGTTAACATCTGTGAGTTGATCAGCATCAGAAGCAGTCCCAGTTTACGTCTGTGAGCTGATCAACATCCGAAGCAGTCCCAGTTTACCTCTGTGAGTTGATCAGCATCAGAAGCGTCCCAGTTTATGTCTGCGAGCTGATCAGCATCAGAAGCAGTCCCAGTTTATGCCTGTGAGTTGATCAGCATCAGAAGCAGTCCCAGTTAATGCCTGTGAGTTGATCAGCATCAGAAGCTGTCCCAGTTTACTTCTATGAGTTGATCAGCATCAGAAGCGTCTCAGTTTACTCCTGTGAGGTGATCAGCATCAGAAGCGTCTAAGTTTACTCCTGTGAGGTGATCAGCATCAGAAGCAGTCCCAGTTTATGCCTGTGTGTTGATCAGCATTAGAAGCATCCCAGTTTACTCCTGTGAGTTGATCAGCATCAGAAGCAGTCCCAGTTCATAACTGTGAGTTGATCAGCATCTGAAGCAGTCCCAGTTTACTTCTATGAGTTGATCAGCATCAGAAGCAGTCCCTGTTTACTTCTATGAGTTGATCAGCATCAGAAGCATCTCACTTTACTCCTGTGAGGTGATCAGCATCAGAAGCAGTCCCAGTTTATGCCTGTGAGCTGATCAGCATCAGAAGCAGTCCCAGTTTATGCCTGTGAGTTGATCAGCATCAGAAGCATCCCAGTTTACTCCTGTGAGTTGATCAGCATCAGAAGCAGTCCCAGTTTACATCTATGAGATGATCAGCATCAGAAGCAGTCCCAGTTCACTTCTGTGAATTGATCAACATCTGAAGCAGTCCAAGTTTACATCTGTGAGGTGATCAGCATCAGAAGTACTCCCAGTTTATGTCTATGAGTTGATCAGCATCTGAAGAGGTCCCAGTTTACATCTGTGAGTTGGTCAGCATCAGAAGCAGTCCACGTTTATGTCTCTGAGTTGATCAGCATCAGAAGCAGTCCCAGTTTATGTCTGTGAGTTGATCAGCATCAGAAGCATTCCCAGTTTACTTCTGTGAATTGATCAGCATCAGAAGCTCTCCCAGTTTATGCCTGTGAGTTGATCAGCATCAGGAGCATTCCCAGTTTACTCCTGTGAGTTGATCAGCATCAGAAGCAGTCCAAGTTTACATCTGTGAGTTGATCAGCATCAGAAGCAGTCCCAGTTTACTTCTATGTGTTGACAACATCAGAAGCAGTACCAGTTTACGTCTGTGAGCTGATCAGCATCAGAAGCTGTCCACGTTTATGTCTCTGATTTGATCAGCATCAGAAGCAGTCCCAGTTTATGTCTGTGAATTGATCAGCATCAGAAGCAGTCCAAGTTTACATCTGTGAGTTGATCAGCATCAGAAGCAGTCCCAGTTAACGTCTATGAGTTGATCAGCATCAGAAGCAGTACCAGTTTACTCCTGTGAGTTGATCAGCATCAGAAGCTGTCCACGTTTATGTCTCTGAGTTGATCAGCATCAGAAGCAGTACCATTTTACTTCTGTGAATTGATCAGCATCAGTAGCAGTCCCAGTTTACATCTGTGAGTTTATCAGCATCAGAAGCAGTCCCAGTTAACGTCTATGAGTTGATCAGCATCAGAAGCAGTACCAGTTTACTTCTGTGAATTGATCAGCATCAGAAGCAGTACCAGTTTACTTCTGTGAATTGATCAGCATCAGAAGCTGTCCCAGTTTATGCCTGTGAGTTGATCAGCATCAGAAGCATTCCCAGTTTACTCCTGTGAGTTGGTCAGCATCAGAAGCAGTCCAAGTTTACATCTGTGAGTTGATCAGCATCAGAAGCAGTCCCAGTTAAAGTCTATGAGTTGATCAGCATCAGAAGCAGTACCAGTTTACGTCTGTGAGCTGATCAGCATAAGAAGCTGTCCACGTTTATGTCTCTGAGTTGATCATCATCAGAAGCAGTCCCAGTTTATGTCTGTGAGTTGATCAGCATCAGAAGCATTCCCAGTTTACTTCTGTGAATTGATCAGCATTAGAAGCTGTCCCAGTTTATGCCTGTGAGTTGATCAGCATCAGAAGCATTCCCAGTTTACTCCTGTGAGTTGATCAGCATCAGAAGCAGTCCCAGTTTACATATGTGAGTTAATCAGCATCAGAAGCAGTCCCAGTTAACGTCTATGAGTTGATCAGCATCAGAAGCAGTACCAGTCTACTTCTGTGAATTGATCAGCATCAGAAGCAGTCCCAGTTTACTTCTGTGAATTGATCAGCATCAGAAGCTGTCCCAGTTTACTTCTGTGAATTGATCAGCATCAGAAGCTGTCCCAGTTTACTTCTGTGAATTGATCAGCATCAGAAGCAGTACCAGTTTACTTCTGTGAGTTGGTCAGCATCAGAAGCAGTACCAGTTTAATTCTGTGAGTTGATCAGCATCAGAAGCATTCCCAGTTTACTCCTGTGAGTTGATCAGCATCAGAAGCAGTCCCAGTTTACATCTGTGAGTTGATCAGCATCAGAAGCAGTCCCAGTTAACGTCTATGAGTTGATCAGCATCAGAAGCAGTACCAGTTTACTCCTGTGAGTTGATCAGCATCAGAAGCAGTACCAGTTAACGTCTGTGAGCTGATCAGCATCAGAAGCTGTCCACGTTTATGTCTCTGAGTTGATCAGCATCAGAAGCAGTCCCAGTTTATGTCTGTGAATTGATCAGCATCAGAAGCTGTCCCAGTTTACTTCTGTGAGTTGATCAGCATCAGAAACAGTCCCAGTTAACGTCTGTGAGTTGATCAGCATCAGAAGCGTCCCAATTTACGTCTGTGAGTTGATCAGCATCAGAAGCAGTACCAGTTTACTTCTGTGAATTGATCATCATCAGAAGCAGTACCAGTTTACATCTGTGAGTTGATCAGCATCAGAAGCAGTACCAGTTTACGTCTGTGAGCTGATCAGCATCAGAAGCAGTCCCAGTTTACCTTTGTGAGTTGATCAGCACAGAAGCGTCCCAGTTTATGCCTGTGAGTTGATCAGCATCAGAAGTGTCCCAGTTTACATCTGTGAGTTGATCAGCATCAGAAGCAGTCCCAGTTAACATCTGTGAGTTGATCAGCATCAGAAGCAGTCCCAGTTTACGTCTGTGAGCTGATCAACATCCGAAGCAGTCCCAGTTTACCTCTGTGAGTTGATCAGCATCAGAAGCGTCCCAGTTTATGTCTGCGAGCTGATCAGCATCAGAAGCAGTCCCTGTTTACTTCTATTAGCTGATCAGCATCAGAAGCGTCCCAGTTTACGTCTATGAGCTGATCAGCATCAGAAGCAGTCCCAGTTAATGTCTATGAGTCAATGAGCAAAATACTTGTGTGTGAGCCAGACTTGACATCCCAGACTGTTAACACAGAATCCATCACCTAACACTAATAAAACTGCCAATAAGACAACCTTATTTTAAGTCCCAACTAATCCAGAAGGGGCAAGAGCTGAAAGGCAAGCATTTGATATTATTAGACCCAGAAGGTATGATATGAGCTTTAAAGTACCATTCCATATATGAGTATGTGGTATGTATGTGGTATGTATGTGTATGCAGCTACATAGGATATTCTGTTGGAGTGATTCCATATATGCATATGCATCATGTATGTGTGTGTGTGTGTGTACAGAGCATGTTTTGGTCGCTCAAAGTAACATTTGAAAATTCATGCGCATGTTAACAGATGGGGAATTCCACATTTTGACATCAGTGATAGGGAATTCCTCTGGCAGATGACTTCTCTGTATTCCTGCAGCACTGTGCTATATTCCCATTTTGCTGCATATGTACTGCATATGAAAAGTATGAATGGAATCATAGGTGTCTGTGATGCATTCATACTGCATACACATATATGGAATGCTAGTTTTATGCTGTCTTGATATATCATAATTTATATTATTGTTTGTACAACACAAAAGTCCTGAATTAACCCTTGGACACTTGTACAGTTAGTAACACTGTGTGACATGTGGCGGGGGAGAGTGACGATTCTTCCATCATGAGAAAAAAAGAAACCTGTTTAATCAATTAAAGGGTAATAATAGTTACTGATGTGTGTAATAGACGGTGTTCAATGTAGATGATTTGTTGAATAAAACATTTCTGAAGGTACTTTAACAAGCTTTTTGGAAGTGTTTGAAATATCTACCCTTAACACCTTGATGATATAAATACACATCAGTGCAGATTTCATTGTGGTTAAAATAAATCATTACAGCCTTTCATCAACTTTTTTTCTACCATGCATACACAAATGTAAATTGATTTTTTTCATGGCTTACAGGGCATAGGGACAGTGATAAATGGTTTCAGTGGGTAACAAATGGGGTGTTGAAAGGATACTATTTGTTTTACAGATGGGAAGCTCCAACAGTCAATATAGTTCTCTTGGCATCCATCAACCTGATCTGTCTCATCATCCCTGGAGGTGAGTCTGACGAATCTACCCTGCAGTCATGGAGTCATCTTCTCCAGTCTGTCAGCATGTTCATCTATCTCACTATAGCATTATTCATAATGTATACTAAACCCTGTAGTAGTTTAACTTTTTTTCTGTTTCATTTGGTATTCAAAATTATATATTTTTTTGCTCCTGATCTTTCTAGTAAACTGAATGGAAATTTATTGAGACACTAGATGGCCCTGCTCAGCCTGTATGACCATCCAGAAGATTTGAGGCTGCCAGATCTAGGTGCTTCAAATTTGGTATCATGAAAGGCCTCAGTATAATCTTCTAAAATCTTTAAACTGAAATGTAGAATGAAAAGATTATATTTGCCATTAAAGTAATATCTATAATGATATTTGATTCAATTGTCCGAGTTGTACACCCAAAAAAAGAGTGTAATATCTTGCAGTATTAATTGTTTTCAAAAGAAGATATTCCTCAGGCTCAAACAATAAAGAGCATATCTGTGTCAAATGTCAGTGTGTTCATACCTTTTAAGTTCATACCTGGTTGTTGGTACATAGCTTTTGCATTAGTGGAGCTTAATGAAGGAGCATTTTAACCATTATTTATTTTCTTTATAGTTACTGTATTTCTTTGAACATATGCTGGGCCTTAAATAGTCACCTGCCTTATTTAGTCACCAGGAAAAAACAATGTCCCAGAAAAAATATACGCCGCCTTAAATAGACGCCGGTCTTGTTCAGAGTCCAGGTGTCAGAGTAGTTTCCATGTTTCGTGCGAGATGTCTTTTCCCTTAACTATAATTAGTGCATTTACCAATGAAAAATAGTATTCACTCTTGTTGACAACTATAAATGCATTTGAAAATTCTTGGCAGTAAATGTCACATACCAGTATATACCAGGTCGGATTCGCTTGAATATGGTGTGTCAAGCTGACTCAGTCAAGGTCAGAAAGAAAGTGTCATGAAAACAGGGAAAGGAAGAGGAAAGTGTATGAAAATAAATTACGCTGTGCTGTTACAAGTACCAACCCCCTGTATATCGATGGAACCAATGTGTCCAGTTGTACATGGTGCACATTTAATGGAAGAGCCATCCCATTTTCAGGGGGAAACAATGTTACCAACTGCACGCGGTGTAAAATAAATGGAACAGCCACATGAAACACAAGGGTTTCTAGAGGCCGGCACTGACGGATTCTTGGTGACAACTGCAATCTCTTGCCCTGATTCCCTGTAAATTCTTATAATGGTGCATGTTTGTGGAGATTGCATGTGTCCCATATCCATATGGCATCTAAGGACATTTTATAAACACAATCCTTGTACCAGCAATGTTTTCACTTGTATTCCTAAGTTGTGACCAATGGGTTTATTGTTTTGACGTGTTTTGTCTGATGAGCCTGATATACTCTCTTTTTTAATAAATGCTGACATTAAATAAAAGCAGGCCTTGTTGAGACACTAGGGCCCTGCCCGGGGCAGGTTTTGACCTGCAGCCCGCGGGCCCCTGCATAGGATTCTTTGCGGGGTGGGGCAGGCTACATCTAAGAAAGTGTGGGGCGGGGCGAGCTGAATTTTTTTCTTTGATTGCAGTGCGGGCTGCAGGCTGACAGGGCATGATGAGGGGTGGGTGTGGGTTCAGTTTTTCTGCCTGCACAGGGCCCTTTTAGACACCAGGTGAAAGCAGCCTCTGAAAAAAATAAACGCCCAGGCATCTATTCAAGGAAATACGGTAGTCCAAATGACTCTCAGTTATGTTTATAACTATAGTCTTTGTTTGTTGTCCCCCAGATATGTTTTGTTTTATTTAAATATTGTTATTATATATTTATTCATATAACAATTGGTTTTATGGTTTCATTTTATGTTTATAGGTTACTATTGTGATTGTTTGACCATTAAATTTCTAACCTAGACATACACTTCCAAATCAGGTCTGTTTTCAGCAAGTCAGGAGGCAAAATCAGGATTCAAACACCTAGTTATAGTTAGGTTGGTCTCGCAGTTCAAAGTTGCTGAACAAATATTTTGTGTTACATCTTTTGTAAAATTGTACTCACAGTTGTACTCATGCAAAAACAAATCTTCTGTTTTTGGATTGTGAAAGACTCTATAAAGACTCATTTTCCCTCAATATAATGGGGCTTCTAAATACATCAGTAGTGTAGGTATGTATACAGTAAAAAGACTTAAGACTAGATAATAAGTTGGATCAGAATCATTTCAAGACAAATGACATTCACATGAATATTTTTGTGATAAAGATGTAATAATTGAAATAAGTAACAATTGGTAAGCCTATGTACATGTGCATTGTAAACACTGGAAAACTTTTTATTTTATTGTGATAAATTTATATTGAAGTTTGATGGTTAAAACAAGCAATCCCAGCATTCCCTATGATCCCTAACTGGAAGAGATTTGTTTTAAAAGAATTTGCCTCTGGCACAAGGGTTTTTTAGCATAAGATCTGATTTAGTACTTTCATCTGAGATGGTTGGATCACTTTTCCATAAAGCCTAACCTTGGGCTTAACATTACCTTTTGAAAGGACTTGGTGGGATGGACTATAGGGCTGAAATGGGTTTCATGATTTGTGCCCTTCTCTATTTTTAGTCACGCTTTTGATGCTGCTGCTCCTTGGGATTGGTGCCCTGATCACAGCTGCTGTCACACACCAAAGGACTAATTTCTTGGTCAAAATTATTCCAAGAAAAGGAGCAGAGGACCAGACTACATTCCAGTCACATCAGGATCTCATGAATCAGTATAAAAATTGGTAATTGATTTTGTAATTTTAATTACCATCTCAAAGGTCAGGTGGAAACATAAAACATCCTTTGTTTTTTCATGTTCCTTTCATACAGTGATCAAAATAATAGATTTACCATTGGTCACTTTGACCAATACCTTTTTGGAAAAAAATCATAACGTTCAGTGGTATATTATGTACAATCCAATTTGTTAAAATCTGAGAGGGTGTGGAAATGTTACTGATCTCTTAATGTTGGAATTCAACTTGAAAATGAGCAAAATTGGAGTTGTCTACAGCACATGAACTGTATTGATATTATAAGATATAGCTGTAGAACTGTTTTACATATTTTTTGTGACACCCAGATTTTACTAAATGTTTAATGAAGTGCTGGAATTTATTGAGAATGAAGCCTTACTATAATTTACTTTACATTCAGTGCTGTAAGTAATTGTGGTTTGCTTTTTACAGGTTGTGCCAAATGGATACTGTGATGTCACACATTATTGATACAATAGACAACATATACCTGATAATCACATGCGAAGACACCAAAAATGCAGTCAGGTGAATACTTCATTGTTAATCATCATCACAAAATGCCCTTTAATTCTGTGATATAAATAATTAACCTTGATGGACATGAAGAAAATCTAACTCAGATATTTAAAATATTTTTTAATACATATTCTTAATGTACACCTTTACGTACATTTAGAAGAATATAGCTATGTAAAGAAGGGTGCAGTGGTGGAAACAGTTTGGGTCATGAAAATCAATATAAAATAAAGAACCCTTAATATCAGTAGATGCAATTTCAAGTTCAAATTTTAACCAAGCATGTCTTTGTAACACCACATAGTAAATAGAGGATTGAATTTCTGTAAAATTTTCAATCTGTATTACAGTTAAACAGTCTGCATGTGTGTCACTAAACCTTGATTTTTAGACTGAACACTTTAATGGAAATAGCACATTCTTACAGCATTGATTTGAATCATGGCTTTATAAGCCATATTTGGTATTCAGCTGAGCTTCATTACCCATGGGTCACTTTTCTGTTACCAGGTTTTACCTGCCATTGACCATCTGGACAATATGTTTCTGCCTGCTGTCTCCTCCCATGTGTCTGGCAATGCTTGTAAACTTAATATTCCTGGACCACAAGATTCAACCATGTAAGTATATACAGTGGTCCCTGCTTTAAGAAACCACCTCTCTGCCAAAGGTTAAATGTCAGTTATTGCAGATGAACATTTGAACACGGGATGTCTGACCAAAGACGGCAGTGTCTGAGCAATCATCAGAGTATTTTCCAAATTTTTGAGTACATCAGTGTTCTATTCCTTTTATACTACTTAAACTTTCAAATTAAGAATTCAAATATCATATTCTGTAATTTTTTTTCCATACAAAAAAATAAGTTGATAATCAATGTCAGTTGATTTTTCACCATCATTTGCCTTCTGAAATGCACAAAGATAAAGTTCATGCCAGAAGGTTGCTCTGGTTAATGAAAAAGCCATACTTTGCAAATCATGATGGGCGTGCAAACATCATCTTTTGCAAATTGTGATAATCAGTTACAACATACAGGTGCCAGAATTGGCCTATTATCACTCACTGATAAGCAGGTAGTGGCCAGTTTGTTTAGAAAATGGTCGTATAAAAAAAACTGATATTGTGACTTTTGATCACAGTTTTGCAGTTGGTGGTCACATATGGCAGGTGAAGGTTTATTTAAACTGTAAAACAATCAGCGCAATGAAAAAATGGTAGTCAACAATAGGTGGTTGCTTTATTAAGGATCACTTAAACGGGGATCCATTATGTTTTCATAACTACCTTTGTTATTCAAGTGCTTAGTGTTTGTAAAAAACCTAATTGTGTACTGAGATATAAAAAAATATTACAAATTTACTTGTTTTTTTTAGTTTTAAAATATTTACTTGCCATGTAATTTAAAATTGATATATGATTTTATAAAATTTTATTCAAAAATTTACATGTGTCACTTTCATAAATGAGATTTAAAAAAAAACATATACAAGACGCTTAAAAGAAATGATTCAATGAAAAGTTATGATTTTTCACAACTGCAGTGAGAATTTCTCATGTTAAAATTATATTTTAATTGTACAGAATATTGATGAAAAATGATAAACTGTATCTTGAGAATAAAATTTGTCATTAAGAATTTGGATGTATAGTTAACTAGCTTGAAATTATTTTCTTTCTTTATGAGTAAAAGTTGTGATAAGCATCTTTAACATATATTGTTAATTTACTTGGCAGATCTTTGTTCCCTTTAATAATGTTTATGCTTATTTGTGCAGGTATTGAACTTTTGGTCACCAAGTTAAGGAAAAGTTCTCTTCAAGGACAACAAGACATGTTTCCACTTGAAATGGACCCTGTCTCTGAATCATCTCAGGTACCAGCTGTGGTAAATCCCACCAACACCTCCACATTAACTTATGTGGGACTCGAGTCTTAACTTGAGTCCACTTTTTCAAGGACTCTGACTTGGACTGGATGGTCCTGGACTTGTACTCTTGACTTGGTATTCAAGACTGGAGCAATCAGGCCTGGTCCATCTTGAGTTCAGTTGATAAAACGTTGTCACGGAAGGACTGACAATAAAAACACACCAATGTTTACAAAATATTGACAGAATATCTCAGACACAATTAGATTAGTTAATATTGAATTCCCTCCTGAATGTCCAAATAGGACAGATCTCTAGCTAAATGTTATTTTAACATTTAAGTAAAAATAAGCAAGCATGGAATATCAAGAAAATACACCATTATATAAGAGTTTAATTTAATTTTTTTTAATAATATATTTGTTATTTGACTCAGAATGCTGGACCTAGAATCAACCTGAAGGACTTAGACTTGGACTCAACCCGCCTTCACTCGAAACTGCACTAGGAATCGGATAGTGTGAACTCTGCTACAAAACTGACCACATTCATGACCACTTAAACCAAATGGTCATTATTGTAATTAGTTAAATAAGGCTGGTATTAGCTGAACTTTGCAGTATATATTGTATGAAAATACATCAGATGTGCTGTTAAGTGGACAATATAAGTGATTTTAACATATATATTAAATTAAACATAGATATGTACACAGTGCTACCCATCTTAAGAATTTGTAAGGACAGCATGTATTAAGAATTGATTCAATCAATAAATTTCAAAGCACTGCTGTCATCCAAGTTATTTTTAGAATTCTCTTGTTATTTGATCAAGGGTTCTGTTATATGATAATAAAATGTATATTTGATATTCTTTAATTTTTAGGATAACACTGGACTTTTGTCTTCAAATGCATCAAGTGGTGTTGATCTCACAGAACTTGACAAAACAAGCCTCTCAGATTCTGACAGTGAAGACACACTGGTAAATATATTATTTACATGAGTGAAATATTAGTGGTGTACCAATTAATTGATTATGTCAAAGATTGGTCATTATCTTTCATTATCAATTAAACTGATTACATTTTAGCGTAACTGATCCTACAAGAGGATGTATGCACATCCAGAGAAGTCCTATTATTCTGATAAAATATTCTAATTCTGTCAGAGATATAAGAAAGACAGCACTGAACAGCAAACAGCATTAGGTTTATCCTAGCTTAGCCATTACCCTGACCTTTCAGCAGGATGTACAAGTTAGATTGTTTTCACTCATCAGTATTTTAGGTATAATATTTTACATCAGACTTCATGGTACGAAAGATGGTACATTAAGTAATTGATTAATGATTGATCATTGGTTGTTTTTTATCTTTCAGTCACCAAATATGACTATCAATAGATACCTACCACTTTAAAAAGTATAGATGCATATGGCTACATACAACCATAGAATATGTTAGGCTTCGTTAATACAAGTTCTGCATGATACAGAACTTTCTAAATAAGCAAAGTCATTCTTCACTGGGTTATAAATTAGGTTTAACAAACCTCAGGTTCACTGGTCAGCATGATACTCAGTCAAATAGCATATCATCAGATGCCACTCTGACTACACGGGGTCAATATTTAATCCTCCAATGGAGAGCCAGCCTGATATTTAATTATAGTCTCACAAGGCCGTGTAAGACATGTGCGTTTACATCTTAAGTCAGAGACAGGTTGAAAGGAAGTAAAGTTTTTTTGACATTAACATTATTTATGTTTGGAAATATAATTTCACTTATATTTCTATGAAAAGGGAAGAATATTGACTTGGCATATAAAATATATCATATCTTGTTTGTATTGTAACAGGGAGCAATATTATGTCACAGTATGTACCATATTAAGAGATCTTGTATCATTACAGCCCCATGTATAGACAAGGTGTTTCCCTGGTATGTTTATTCAAGGACTCCCTGGGTCAGATGAAAAAAGAATGGTACAGCCTCATTAAAGGCAGCTAGTTGTGTGCATTTACAATAGTTTTACTACTAAAGCACCATCTATTGAAGAGAGTTTCAAAGTATCAGAAAGATCAAATGAAGGAGTTCCAAATTTTTTTTATTAAATATTTGTATGTTGATAAAAGTGATTTGTTAAATACATAAAGCCTCACTGTATATTTGATTTGATTGTAGGAGACACCCGTTCACATGTCTTATGTGGATGGAGGTTCAAACCAGAGCCAGAACAACATGGTGGCATCCTCCTCCCACAGTCAGCCAGTCCCCCCGGCAGCAGCAGGTCCATCCAGCGAGAACCCCGCAGTCAGCACCAACCACGACAAGGCAGCAACAGGCGTACAGGCCAGCAAGTCCACTGGAGTGGTCAGCAAGTTACTGGATCTGAAGAGGAAGCACTCTAATCCTGCAGGTACATCAGTACAAACTATTGGTCAATTGACCTAACCATGAACTCTGTGTAACCTTAATCGCATATTCATTCAAGGAATAATCATGAGCAGAGCACTTGTGAGCAACCAATCAGGTTACCATTGGTAATGTAAACAGTCAAAGGGTGGGCACAAAATTTGCATGATTTAGACTACTCTCCCAAAGAGAAAACATGTGGTCTGTACCAGTACCACCGTCTTCATGTTTTTCTGGGATATTTTTGCACAAAGGAGGCAGTATAAAAAGTTCTAGGCCAAGGGTTGCAGGAGGTTTTCCCCTGACTGCAGAGTGAATAATGAAGTGTTACCTTGCACTGAATTTAAATGAGATAAATTATCTAATACTAGTATATGGCAAAACACTTCACAATGATTGTGACATAGTCATAACTGGAGAACAGAAACATATAGCAATTCCAGTTGATGTCAGTAAATGCGATGTCATACATGACTGACCTTTGTAACATCACTGTTGTCTTATAAATAGCTCACACAACCATAGACTTGATAAGTCTTCTGTGTAGGAACGTTTTGGGGCTCATTAGCATAATTATGTCTAAGGGGCAAAGCATAAAGGCTGTGGTGGTTTGGTCAATTTAACGGTCAATCAGCATCCCCTAATCTGTGTTGTGGTTGGCTGATCTAGCAATAGTAGGTTTAGTGTATTTGTCATCTATACTTTGTATGAGAGATGTTAGTTTCAGAACGAATAAAGGTTCCACGAGTTTTGTTTTTACTTTATCTGTGCTCACAGACTCTCATGCTCATACATAAGTCTTGGAAACACTGTGGATGGCTTCATATTGGTCAGTTTTCCATAATTTTCACTTATTCAGGGTTTAGGGGAGGGTTCCATTTTCATGATAACATCACTCAGTAACCTACACAGTGTAGAGTATAACTATTAGTACATGAATTGTTTAATATACATGCAGACTTATGGCATTTTAACATAGACCCATGAGAACAGAGAATGAGAATCCATTTTCAATATATACAGACAAAAAAAAGATGAGTATGTAATATCATTCTTTGGTTTATTATGTGGGTCATATAATGACTTGTTTTAATCAATCTTTCTACGTGACACGGAATATACTGACTAAAGAGATGCCTATTAGGCTGCAATGTTATTGACAGTTCCCCTGTATTGATCAGGTGTTATATTCCCAAACGTTTGTCGTGATAATTTCCTTTTTGTGAATATCGCAAATATGAAACCCTGGTGAACATAAGGTCAACCATAGTGGTGCTTTTCCAATATCAATTCTCCAGTATGGAGCAGTTCTCTTGACCACCTATAGGTGGCCCCACCTATTAGGTATCCTACCATGACTGCAACACAAATGGATACTCCTTATGTTATTTTAACCTTGTTTTGTGGCACAGTCACACTATTATCAGTTTGAGGAAATTGTATACAGGAACAGATCTCTGAAAGCTTATAGTACATAATTTCATACATTCTGTAAACCAGTTTTAATGAAAGCAATTTAAAATGTGTCATGATATATGTTTTTTTTTTTCACATATCCAAATATGTAGTGTTATTTACCATATATCCAAATATATGTAGTCTTTTGGTCAAATTACATGTAGCTTGGAGATAATAGAGTGCATAAAGATTATCAATTTTTTTTTATAACTTTTTATAATATATTCCAGTTTAACTTGGGTTATGTATCTTCTGATTTCAGGAACTTGCAAAGGCTGCAGGGTCCCATTTACGTCTATTTTAAAACGAAGGGTAAGTGCTGACAATATGATGTTAAACCTGACATAAACTGGTAGTCTTGAACATTAATTGATTGTATGTAATAGATTTATGGTACAGTTACACATGAAATTTAAAATATATATCTCATACTTCCACCAATGACTTGAAAAGATACATTTATCAATAAACAGCTGATCATTACTAAACAGGGTAACATCATAACGTAATTTTATAATGTAATTTGTATGTTAAGTACATGTAATCTTCTTCCATCAACTACTGAATTATACTTTATGTTCCAGCACTTGTGTACTTGCTGTGGTAATGCATTCTGTTCCCGGTGTTGTAACCACAAAGTTCCCAAGTCTCTGTTTGGCGTGACAGGTAGGTCAGCATTTTTAATGACACCAGGTTTCTGTCTGTTATTGTGTAAAGAAAATATTAAAAGGTGTATTAGTTGATAATTAGTGCCATCTAGTGATCAGTCCATGAATCATAGTGTGTGTGAGGCAGAAGTTTGCTTTTACACATAACTTTGTGTAATCTCAACTAAATAGGTGATTCCTTAAGCTTTGTGGTTAAAGTTAAAGTGTCCTTTACTTAAAAAGGTGATTCACAAAGCATATACAAACCAGTAAGAATTAAACTTTCCTAAACTAAACAGGTGATTCATAAAGCCTAGTGTTAAGAATTATAATGCATTCTTAACAAAATATGTGATTCACAAAGAATAGTGGTCAGAATTATACAGTTATAAACAGCAAATAACAGTACAAACATTTTTTTTATCTGAGAAAGAGAAATTATTGAAATGAGGAATTGATTTATTATACACTTGATGATAATATGTTTATATATATATTTAACTAAACAGGGAAATTTATATTCCAGCTCCATCAGCACAAAGTGATATGGTGACAGTGTGTGGACCATGCTACATCGAACTGAACAGATAGAAATTATAAATATGCACTGTGGCAGAAATGACCAATCAGACAACAGGAAAATATCAAATTTACCAGTGGGCATTCAGTCAGTTATGTACCAGTAGTGGTAATAGTATACCAGTTAACAAATAAGCTACATGATACAACAGTGTTATATTATCCACAAATAAATACATATGTTAGACACACTTAGGGGAATTTAATAACATAAACTACAATACAGATTGCTTCATCTTGGATATGATTTACTGAATCTCAATTATTTTAACAGTGTGTATAAATCATGTTATCATTAGCTGATGTCCATAATTTTAGGGTTATATATTATCATATTTTAAAATTTGCATATAGCATTTTATATGTAGTATACCAGGTAAATATGTGTAGTATGTTACTTTCTCTGAATGTATGCATGTGGAGAACTTTTATTACCTTTACAGCCATATACCTCTCTGATTTTGATCAGACAATAAGAGTCTCCTTTAAAAACATATTGTATTACATCTAATAGATGTCTCTGCCTATACAAACACCTGTCCTCCAACCTGTCTTCACAGTCACTAAAAGCTCTGATGCTGCGGCCTGAATTGATGGTCAGTGATAGGTAGCATGTATTGTTACTTTGCAGCTTTGCTGCTTGATCTAATATTCTGGTACAAAAAATTAAAATGTGGTAAATTAGAAACAAATGAACTTGCCAGTCTTTCTTGGTCAGCTCATTAATGTGTCATTGTTGTGTCAGGAACACCGTATAAAATACAGGAGAGAAATTCAGAAATATGGTCCTTTGTAAATATGCTCTTTTTAATATAAACAGAAATAATAATACAGGTAATAATAACAACAATAATAATAATGTTGACCCATAAAACAAAATGTGTGTATAATATGCCTATCTTCATGGAGAAGATACATTATAAAATCAAGAAAAACATTTTTCACATCAGTAACATAGAAACATATTCGCTACCACTCCAAACATTATTACCTGCAGAATCACTTTAAATATACAGAACCTAAGACAACATAATATTGATATTTAAACAGATATCTGCAAGTGTTTCATGGCAGTCCTTATATATGCTCAGTGTCTCCTCTCTGCCATCTCTGACATTTATAAAACCAAGATTTTTCTTTATATCCGATGTCTTATAAGATGACATACTGTCGGTGGCTACTGTAGACAGTGTTCCTTCATTGCAAACATAATCAGGGGGCTAGTTATGGAAATGAGGATGTTTCATCAGAATATATAATAAGGTGCTTGGACAGAGGTATTATTGTTCAGAGACTAATTAAACCAACCCCCGTCCCCATAAAATATACAATTTTAATCACTTAAGGTATTTATTAGATGGAATACAGTATATGAATAGACTCCTGTGATCTTATTATTTATTCTAGTCAGTCTGCAAGGCTGAGGTCACATGGCATATGATGATAAGATGTTAATATATTATTTAGATTACACTGTAAGAGTGTCTTAATACATGCACCATTTCTCTCTGTGAGTTGTCTGTTCCAAGTTTTATTTGAACATTTTTATCATAAGGGTATCTAGTTGTGAATATCTTAAGAATTATAATATGCTTGGAAATACACGTATAACAGTATGTTTTAACTTAATCTTGCATGCTCCAACTTCACTTCTTGGGTGATACCAGAGTACATTGGTGTGTTCTTTTAGTGGGTTTCTGTATATAAAAAATGTACATTTAATGTTGTTTTATGAAATGCTAGTGTTCACATGCATACATTCATGACAATTATATAGCTGCAAGTGTAATATGTATTCCTATACGTAGATGTAAGTTTAGATATCATTTTATCACATTTACCTGCAGAAGCCGTGCTTTTGCTCATCATCACCAGGATGCAGTGTATCTTACTTTAGAATATATTTAATATATGTAATAAGTCTTAGGAAATCAAGTTTGGACTAACAAAGTCTCAAATATTATGATAGGAATATTATATTCTGGGGCCAGGTGATGTTAAGACGTGTTTTCTGATTTTCAGAAACTTTTGAATAGGAAATTGGTGTGTGCAAATGCTTGTTACAATAAAGAAAAATGAAATATGGCCATGATCATGTGACATAACCATGTGACATCATGGTGTGGAAATAAATCACTATCATATCATTTGTGATAGGTATGAAACAATCAGTGAGCATGCCTAGAAAAAGTGATAAATGAATGGAATCAAATGAACACACATTGATTGTATGCTTGTAAACTTGCAGATTGTTAAACTAATTTTGATGGTACTTAATTCATTAAGTTGATTTGCATATGGTTTGGGAAAGTGCAATATATATGGAAGCAGGGTCAAAACACAGAGATTTCATGACAAACATGTTCAAAACAAAACGCTTACATCCATACAAAACTTAACCTATTAGGGGTAGTGAGTTAATATTATACAGGCAGTGTTAGTTTAAAAATAGAAATGAATTTCATATCATAGAATTATGAAATGGATTGATAAAATAAGTTTGTATATGCCATGAAATGAAATTTAATACAGGTATGTGTAATGAAATTAAATTGAATACCTGTGTCTGATTGAAAATAGAAATTAACAATAAGTTATAGCGGCCTTACACTGTACATAGCTGTATATATATTAATGAGTAGAATAGTTTCTGCTTTCATACATGGGTATCAAGTGTGCAATGTCCAAATTTTAAGAACAAAATATAACTTTCAGCATAGTTTGACCTGATGTGTCCCTATCGTCAGTGCTTACATATAATTATGTGATAAATTCCTTATGTCATATGCTGGTGCATCTCTCTCTCTGTCTCTGAAACACATGCATACGCACATAAGATTAATGATATTTTGTACTGTTATTATAATGGTTGTCATTATTTTCAGTAATTACCTGAAACAATAATTATAAAAAAAATCAACAGCTTTAACACTACAATGAAAAAACATGCAGTGAAATATGATGATCTTCATTTATACTGATATGAGTCATGCAAGGAAAATCAATTAATGAGACATTTTGTCAAACTAAATTGCCGGTCATATGGACACTCAATATTAGATACAGTGCAGCTTAAAATGGATTGGTTTGTTAGAACAGATTTTTACCAGAGTTTGGGTTATGGATTGCTAGATATTGAAATTGATTTATCATTTAAAAAAAGTGTTCAAGAAGTGTTCAGTTAAATGTAGCCCTGCCAGGGTGATAGTATTTATGTTTGTACTAAAATGTGTAAGTAATACATGATTTCATGCATCAATAATGTAGCTCTGTGTTGGCTATATAACTAACAGTTAGAGGGTCAGAGAGAGGTAAATTAGCTATATGAGTTGCCACAAGGAGGCAGTACTGATACTAAGTGCAATACAATGCAGGAACGTTTGATCTCTGTCAGAGGCAACAATTAAGTCTTAACCAATTTCATGGACTGGGCCAGTCTAAGTTAAATGTCACACATTATCAGATGTTAGTCCCATGATTTACACTACTTTCAGGGTAATCTTTTAAAGTTTTAGATAAAATCTCCAGCCTGTTTCACATCTTGTCAATGGGGGGCCACATCCTTGAGAGTGTTTAACTCTGGTAACAAATGAACAGATAATAAGATACTTACAAATTGTTCTAATATTTTAGGATATGATTTTATGTTTGTGTCACATTTTTACCATGAGAACAGATATGTATTATTTCTTCGATCCTAATCTTAACCATAATCATGTTTTAGATAAAACTTTGATGATCATGAATAAATGCAAAGATCTTTTCCAGCCATTTGTGCATGTTTTATTACTTTCATCTAGCCCAGTAGTTGATTTTCCTGGATATATTAATCTTACTTTTATGTCATTTATTCCCCCTGTCTGTACCTCCATGCTCTAGACTTGTTTATTATTATTCCTCTGTCTGGAATTATCAGCTTCAGTACATTTTTGCATTCAAAAATACTTTGCTGATACTCATGACTGGGCGTCAGATTAAGTAAAAGTCACCCAGTTTTTAAGAGCTGTGGTCCAAACTTTTTAGGTCATTTGAAAACATCCAGACATGGTCCCTGACTGAATCTTTCACATATATCCAAGCTCTACCTCCACACTAATAATAAGGTCACCATGGCCTATTTTGGACCGCTCTACACTTAAGAATAGTTTCACCTTTTCATATCCAGCCAGTAGCAAACTTAATTAATAAACAGTATCATAAAAATGGAACTTAGGAACTTGTAATTCTGGATTTGTACACCCCTTCAGTTATCAGGAGGATTTCCTATTCACAATACAAATATTCAGGTGCAGTAAAGAATGTGTATTTTAAGATGTCTTTGCATGGTAAACTGTACATTTGCAGATCAGATTTTGCACCCATGGTAGAAAATTCTAATTTTGAGGTCAGGCATGTTTGGAAATATAACCCTAAAATGTGGCTAAAATCATTTTCTCCTCATATCTAGAAGCTGAGCCTGGAATATTTGACCCAACTAAAGCTCCATGGTGGTAGCTATATGCTTACATGCAGGTTTTAGCCACTTTTGATATTTCCCTGTTGTGAAATCTTATAGAAATTTCTATAAAATCTACCGCGATGGTGGTATAAACAGGTAATGAATATCATCATACAAGCTACCAGTCTTTTATTCAGGAAAACATAATTTCTTGCATTAGTTGCAGCCTGATATGAAATTTAGTCAGCAAGTCATATTGAATGTTAATGCTGCAAACTTATTTATTAAAATAAAATTACTGAAGAAGTTGTGATTGATGATGAAACATAGACATTGGACCAGTTTACTTCTCAGACTGATTCTCAGTTATGGTACAGATGACCTTTCTTTAAGTTACTCTTGGTTTATGTACCACTGATAAAGTTTACCTTTATATAAAAAAGTTATACATGTAGAGTCTCAGATACCAGTATCAGAAATTAAACCATTACACTCCCACCATCTGACAAATTTTATTTGGAAAATTCTGCATAAGGATTTAAATAATTTTAGGAAAACTTATCACAAATATGATGTTTAGACAATTTTTAATGTTACCATGATTATATACAGTGTTTCCACCAATTAAACCAGCACAGATAACCTTCCCCTACTTTCATTCTTTTCAAGTCCAAGTTTACAGACCAACCACAAATTTTGTAGTCTTGAGGCTTGTGGTCTAACTACATCAAATTGAGCATCATAAACTTACTATTTCAATTTTGAGACAGACCTCAAAAGTTCTGACTAGTAATAGCAATATTAATGAGATTCGTCCTTAACCACAGTTTGGTGGGCAGCTAGTCAGTAAATCAGTTTTTTTTTCTGTAAAAGATTTGAAATCAAATCTGTAACTCCAGGACCAAAGACCTTTCTTGTACCTGTTATGTCATTCTCATATGTATCTATTTGTATTGAACTGTGTCAATGTTGCCCCTTCAGATTCAGTATCTAGGCCTTGGGATGGTCTTTTATTCATTTATGGACAATCCAGCATGTGTCAATCAGTGAGCTGCAGCTGTGTGGTTATAATATTAACAATGCTGACCTGTGATTCATGTTTGCTTAGTGTATGCAGCCATATAATCTTTAATATCAGAGTCATAAATATGTATATATTTAGGTGTCAAACTAATTAAAAGTTGTTTACTGGTAGTGAAGAGGTGTTCCCTGATATTTATACTTTGGCCTATTTTATTTATATATATATATATATATATATATATATATATATATATATATATATATATATATATATATATATATATATCTTGGGTGTCAGACTCTCACAAAATATAACTAATATATCTCATATCTCATTGATGAAGTGAACTGCTGATCATCAGAAATTATCTGTTTCTCTCCATGTGCTGTATCATTTAAGTAAAATTGAAATAAAGTAGAAAGTTATGAATTATTTGGTTTAAATTGCAAGTTTATTATATTTTTATATCAGAGGTAATGTTGGTATGATATTGAATTTTTAGAATGTTAGTTATCTTTTATAGAATATTTGGCAATTTCTAAACAGTGTATATCCCTGATTAAGAATCAGTATAGAATTAAAAAATAAGTCTGATTTCTCATTTGAATTGAGAAAAGAAGAAAAAAAATTTAAATGAATTAAATAAAATCAAATTTGACATTCCAACTAAAATTAAATATCTACATATCTTTATCAGGATGGTACATGATAAAATATATATTTATTGTAAAATTGAACTATTTTTATACCATCAGTAAAGCATCTTGGGTTTGCTTCAGTGACATCATAAAAGACTTGAATCTGACAGCAGGTTTAAATAAGCCTACCATTGTTAACAATTGTGAAACTATTGTGACACCAAGTATGACACAAAAAAAACCATTGCCGCCACTCTCATTTGCTTCCGAATAAGCTTAAAATATGACTTGCACTTAATTAAAACAGGATCCTACAACTCAAAGGTTCTCCATTAGTGTCAACACAACTTGGACATATTTTTGAGTCATAGTATCATAGTGTTGCTCAGAGCTTTGTTCACTTAAATTTTTTTTATTCCAACCTAAATAGATTTCAAATCTAAATATCAGAATATTTCCACACCTGGTGTATTAATTTACATCATTACTGGATCTTAGTATTTTTACACATCTCATAATTACATTACATTATTTCATGAAATATTTATTTAAACATTTTTGGAAAAAAAAAAACACAGAGGTCCCATTATGTTTATTAAACAAAAGAAATCCAGAAATTGGTGTTGTCCAGTATATTTGTGCTTGGGACAATACCATTAGAACACATTCTGAGCATGCTTAATCCTCAAACTTCTAAATATGGAAGTATCAAGTTTGCCCATCCAGCCTCACAATGGAGTAGATACATTTTAACCATGTGCAAGGAGGGGTTAATGCATCCTAAATTTGAAATCAGTTGCAAAATGCTCCACTGAACATGAACACACACTCACACACACACACATATATATAACTCTGAAGAAAAACAACACTGTAAATTCATTACAGTCTGTTTCACGGGATGTGACCCGATCATCAGGTGAATGTTGTTAGGATTTTAAAAACATTCACCTGATGATCAGGTCGCATCCCGTGAAACAGACTGTATTGAATTTAGTGTTATTTTTCTTCAGAGTTCCTAATCTGTAGGCCATAGAGCACTTTACAATGGAGGGTAACTCTACCTTATATATATATATATATATATATATATATATATATATATATATATATATATATATATATATATATATATATATATATATATATATATATATATATATTATAACAAGAGGATTGAAAATAAACCTTGATTATGATAAGGTAATTATTGTTGAACATCAATACATAGGTAAACATAAAAAACATTAGACAAAAGGGTAAGGAAAGAGCTTGAAGAAATCTTGTTGTTTTAATTCGAAATTGGGATTCTCACAACTATATTTGAAGGTCATTCATAATGTGGGTACGCAGATCAGTTTTTAGTGTATTTATAACTTTAGTATAAATTGTTAAAACAATTGTAAAATTATAGAAAAAAAAGGATTGGTATAAGTGTAAGCTTCAGCTCTATGTGCTTGTATTATTATTAAATGTAACAAATACTTCTGTGTTCCCTCAGCTAACATCTTCAGTTCATATTCACGTTTTCATCTGTGTGTGTGTGTGTGTGTGTGTGAGTGCGATTGTTGTAGCTTGGGTTTGTCAGTATACACACAGAACTATCTTGTCTTTTATCTAGTGTGAAACACAGTAGTTATAATGATGATTTGGTGAATGACAGAAGATTATAACTTGTACAAATGCAAAAATACTTTCTTTTACAAGGTCATGTGAAATATAATTTGTTTGAATTGATGTGTATGAAAATGAGATGCACATTTTAAGTTTTAATGAAAATACTTTCGTTTTTGAGAGTTATAAGCTTTGTGTTCATTTGTACAATAATGTGTCATTTTTGTGATACTGTATGTACTATATCACTGAGATACAGGATATTTCATGACTGGGATCCATGAAGACTCAGCTGCCCTTACTTGTTGATATGTACATTTACTAATGTTAATGTTGATTGTAGTATGCAATAAAATATATTTGTAATTCATTTGTTGTTTATAAAATTGATGTGTGAATTCTGCTATGAGTGTTCTAGCATAGATACCATAATCTTTAACCCCCCCCCCTTCTCTCTCTCTCTCTCTCTCTCTCTCTCTCTCTCTATATATATATATATATATATATATATATATCAGGCCATTCCAAAAGAACTCATACATAGCACATACGCGTCAGCCATTTGGCAATTAAAAGTATCACTTGCAGCACAATAACGTAGTCATACATTCTTATAGTCGTACGTCTTTTTTCCATACACAAATATATTTTATTATTTCTTGTTTAATGTGTATATGTAAGCAAGCCAGTCATGCCAAATACTAGACCCAGTTGTGGCTCTGTGTTTACAGCCACAACTGGGTCTAGCTAAATACTATTGTATGTGATGATTTTATTACATATATACAGCAGTAAACTATATCTTATCCTATATATAAAAGGTATTATGTTTCCAGTACATATTAATTATAAACCAGGTTCATATATATAATATTTCATTGTAAACACAGAAATGGAACCAAGGTCTATCATTCTTGCTATTGATATATTTAATTTCAAGTATATGAATATTATATTCTAAATATCAGGGAGGAGACTGATTAAATTGCCATGATTGCATTGATACGATCCCTCGTCAGGGTGAAACTGTTCGCTAGCGTCCTCTAGCGGTAAATCCTAAAATCAAAGTAGAGCATGGTTGATGGTGGAGGTACACTGTCAATAGGCTGTATATTTTGACGTTCTTGAACGAGCCATGGCTCTGATTAAGGAGGTGTGTGTGTTGTCTGGCCATGAAGATCCTGTATGGTGCGTCGCATGGAACCCTTCAGGAAATCTAATAGCGTCCTGTGGAGCTGACAAAGTCATCCGTATCTGGGGAAAAGAAGGTTCGAATGTCAGCGCCCCCTAAACGCGCCATCACAATTTATGATCACATGAGAAATTGTGACATTTTTTATTCCAGCCCACACACTAGCTACAGGCCTGTAACGCAAACAATTCTATTTGTTCTTTCGGAGCCACTATAGAACGCGGGATTCGCTTCTGTTGAGGAAATATGAATAAAACTGTCGCCTCTCATTCCCTATTTTAACTCCTACTTTTCCCTGTAGATGTCCGTACACTCAACTCTTCTAACATAAACAACTACTAAGCATCAGAAGTCACCTGAATCGGGAATCAATCTCTAGACTAGGAGCCCTACATGCTACTAAGTGAGCCGTGAAGACGAGATACCAGCATGAGCGACTTTTGTTCATTTATATCTGTGATTGAAGCGCCATCTATCACGAAAATGGGAAACCATTTACTATTTGAACAGGAAAATTAAGCTTTAGGTGGGGGCTCCGCTCCCATACCCCCGTTCAGACGGGCCGGGACCCCTCCTCCTCTTATATAATAAACTCAAGTTATGAGCAAAATTAAATATGGGAATTCTCAGGAAAATAAAATGTATCAGCCTTTTTCAGGAAACAATTTATTATGCGACACCCATTGTGCATAAGTTACCGGTGGTAGGTTGAAGCCCGGTTTCTATAGTTCTGCCGTTCTTTCTTGTTTGCGTTACAGCTCCTAAGATGGAGAGTTTACCCTCTAAAGCTTGGTCAGATCTGAAATTTTGTTTCCTGTCAATTGCCAAAATGTAAATTCCTCAATGGGAATGAGCTCACACCTGGAGTTTGTTTTATTACAGAGCACAGGAGGGGTCATTGTTTACCCACTAGAGTGGACCTGTGGGGATGGTAATCCAGACTGAAAGCTGATGCACCTGTAGCCCAATTTAATCAGATTAGCTTCATTAGGCCCTGCCATTTATTGAGTCGATAGCCATACAGTGAAAGTTTCTACAATATAAGTCACGTATGCCTGTTTATTGCCTAACAACAAGACACAGGATTATACCATTTTAACACCAAAAAGTATGTGTTTCATGGTTTTGTTAGCAACTAAAATTAAACTTGAATCATGATCATTTACTGACCTCAAAAGTTTTTACCAGAGGCATGTCAGTGAGTTTAGAAGGCACAGAGAAGAACCGTCTAATGGACCCACCTTAAGACCTCTCTGGGAGCCTTGCTTACTTAAGAGACTGACAGGCGGAATTTGTTACAATTTGTGTAAACAGGCCCAGCTCTGAAGTGTGACGTGCTGACATGGGTTAATAAACACCTGTTGACACTGGTAACAAGGGCATTGGGTGGTGTGTAGTCTGTGGCTTATATTGTAGAAACTCACTGTATTGGTATCAGACTAAATATATGACAGGGCCTAATAATATTGAGTCTGATTTAATCTGGCTAACGTGTCTCACAATCCTCCCCCTAACCCTCACCCCCCCCCCCCTCAGTGCCCCAACCCAACATCCAGCACTGAAGTGACACATTCTGTTCTTCCAGCCTTCAGACCGGAAGGCTTATCCTGGCTAAATGCTCAAAGTCCAGTCACACCAATGGCAAATTTTATGACAGAATTATGGAATGTAACATGCTTTACTTTCTTACTGTGAAATCATGCTTGTTTATGGCAAAATATTCAATAATCTCTTAAACTGTGCATGAAAGCGATGCTTACATCACTGCTTATTTTTTAAATAAATGGGTATGCTGACCATGTAAAATCAAGGAGATTATAGGAAATGTTGTTGAGGGAAAAGAATTTACCTTTGGCCAGGCTTGGATTTGAGCATATAGCCAGGACAAGCCTTTCAGCCTGATCTGATGGCTGGAAGAACACAATGTGTCAATTTTGTGCTGGAATCTGATGGACTGGGGTGGTTTTGTTTTAGGGCGGTGGGGGGGGGGGGGTGTTGTGTTGTGAAGTCTGTCAGCATTTAGTTCTGGACTAGTTGGCTGCCCCAGCTTACATTATATATTAACTTAAATATCCGAAATGGTTTCCTGTTTACCCTGAGGAGATGGTGTCTTTTAACTAAACAAATACATGTAAATCAAAATCACCCTGTTCAGTAACTTTTCTTGCATGGCTCAGTTGAGAGCGTGCCTGACTTCTCATCATGGGATTGTGGGTTTGAACCCAGAGAGTGACTACTTGTGACAATCATTGACAAATCAAGTGAGGAACACAGAAATATCTAGTGGAATACATAGAAGGTAAATTTATATGAAGAAATAAGCAGTCAAAATGCCTTTTTTAGCGAACCTGTGAGCTTATGCGATGGTGTGGCGTCGTCCGTCCGCCGTCGCCTGTACGTTAACCCATACTATCTTGAAAACGGCAAAAGTTAGCATCAAGAAATTTTCTGCAAAAAATAAGTCATCTAAAAAACTCTTTCGGATTTTGCTTATTTTTTGGCTAACTGCATTTTCTTAGATTTTATAGAGAAAAAGCTAAAAAAGCTTTAAAAATCTTCTCTGAAACTGTTCAGCCAAATTGTCCAGTATTTCACAGAAATGATCCCTGGAACAATCTCTCTCAAGTTTGTTCAAATAGTTTAAGTTTGGTGATTTTTGGCCAAATTACAGCTAGTTGAACTTAGTCATCTGTCCAAAAAAGCATACTTAAATTACAATCTAAGAAACGGCTGGAGCTGTCATCACCAAATTTTTTGCCAGTGTTGGTCAAATGAGTCATATATGAAATTCAGGTATTGGTGGCGCCACCTGCATTGACCTTTCTTTGTATGGGGGTCATTGGTCATCTGTACATTAATACATAATTTCTCAGGAATAGCAGGAGCTACCATTCCCAGATTTTATGCAATAATCTGTCACATATCAAATGTTGTGGGATTCAGCGTATTTTTTTGCTATCTGCATTTACTTAGATTTTATAAGGAAAAAGCTGAAAAACTTTTAAGTCTTCTTCTTGTAAACGGTCCAGCCATATTGTTCAGTATTTTACATAAATGATCCCAGAGGCAAGCCCTCTCAAGTTTGTGTAAATGGTTTGCATTTGATGAATTTTAGTGGAGTTACACAAATTTGAACAGTCATTTGGCCAAGTAAGCATACTGACATAGCACTCTCAGAAATGACAGAAGCTAGCATTACCAGGTATGGTGCAAATGTTGGTCACATGACTCATATGTGAAGTTGCAGATTTTGTGGTGCCACCTACATTGACCTGTTTTTTATAGGCAAAAAAACTCATATTTTTAGCCTCTTTCAGCTTAATGATGAAACTGTCAAGTTGAATTGTTCAGTTTTTCAAAAGAATTATCCTAGGACATGGTTCTTTCAATCATATCAGAATATACTGAGTTTGTTGATTTTTGGTAGAGTTGTGAAAAGCTTAAGTTGGTCTTATGGCCTTTATTATGTCTTTTTCAAACAGAGGACTGCAATAGTGTTCTTCTACAAAATTATTGTTTCAATTATATCTTCTGTAACATTGCACAAAAATTATTCTTAGGTGGCCTTTGCTCAAGTTTACTAGAATGCATCTTTTATTATTCTGGATATTTTGATAAAAAATTTATGAATATGTTGGTTTGAAAAACAAAAAAACATTTTAGCCAAAGTCTTTCAGTATGTGTAAACAGATATACCAACAGGCCAAGATTGAATCCGAATCTTTAAATAGGTTGAGAAACTGCCAACTGTTTCAGATTTGGCAACAGATCAAGAGTTCATTCAGTGCAGCCAAATATAGGCCAAGAGTTCAATCAGTGCAGCCAAGCACAAGGCATGTGATCACCTCATGGGTGACATGTGGACACCTCATGGGGACCATGTGATCACTTCATGGGTGTCAAGCCCCTCAGGGCAGGGCCCCTGCATGAGCTTATGCAATGGTGTGGCTACTATTTCAGATTTGGCAACAGGCTAGAGGTCAGTCTGGATCTATTTATAGCTTTGGCAGACTGCCAACTGTATCAGATTAGGCAACAGGTCAAGAGTTCACTCAGTGCAGCCAGGTATGGGTCAGGAGTTTACTCAGTGCAGTAGCTGCATTCTATTTATAGCTTTGGCAGACTGCCAACTGTGTCAGATTATGCAACAGGTCAAGAGTTCACTCAGTGCAGCCAGGTACAGGTCAAAAGTTCACTCAGTCTAGCCAGGTGCAGGTCATGAGTTTACTCAGTGCAGTAGCCTGAGCAAGCAATTAGTCACAGTTCACTGGGGGCAACAGCCTTTCACACCTAAGCCTGGTCAGCCCCATGCATCAGACTCAAGGTAAGTTTTATGTATTGGCCTGATATTTTGACCTGTCTATGTGTCTTTGATGGCTTTCTCGCTCACAAGACAGGTGTCGCCACCTACAATGACTTTTGCACAGTGTGTGTCCCTGCGTTTTTCTCAAGAGGGGTTTGATATATCAGTCTGAAATTGGGCATATGTATATATCTCTGATAGCTTTGTTGTATACAAGACATTGTGCCAGCTACAATCTTTTTAGTGTTGTTGTGCACCCATGCCAGAATTTCAGCAGTGATGTTTGTGTAATTGTTTCTTATTCAAAATGTTTAGTACTTGCATTGTCCATATACATGATAAGTAATGGCCCAGCATTGAAGCATTATACCTGGTGTATTTTCCAATGCACAGGTTCGCATTAGGCCTGTAGGCCTTGTTTTCGATTGATTCACATTTCATGTAGATGGATTCAGAAAATGCTCCAAATTAACATGTGTGTTTGATTTAGGGTAACAGCACAAGAATATATATTTTCAAGGTGTGTCTTCATGCTGTATGGATTATCTTGGTATCCACATGACTGGATGTTAAATCGGACAGTTAAAGCTTGTGACACATATCAACATTCATACATTGTGTATTCATCATTTATCAATTGTATGCAGTTAACTTAAGTACAGCATACATGCAGGATCCTGGATACCACAGCATTAAAGCGTAAAAAAAATCAACAGGTGAACTTGAATCACTTGCCAGGAAATAAATTGGAGCATGTTCAGAATTGGGTATGCATTCTGGAACATGAAAATATAAATGAATTGTGTCTTCTCACTTATGTAAATTTTACCTTGAAAGGTTTTCCTGCAGATGTCCCTATATTCATTTCATCTGTTCTAACATGACTTACCAGTGAATATTAGAAGTGGCCTGAGTTTGGAATCAAACCTACTGGTACAATCTCTGTGAGCTGTGAAGACCAGATACCAGTGGGGTTGATTTTGGTTCATTTATTGCTAGGAATGAAGCACTATCTCTTTCATAAATGGGGAACCTTTTTGCATTTGAACAGGTATATTTATTGCAAGGTGGGGGCTGAAACAAAATATCCTTGTCATTGCATAGTCCAGGTCCATTTTCAATGCCCTGTCCAGAGATTCCCCATTTTCCCTTTCCTTAACAAGAAGAGTCAGTGCATGCAATATGTTTTCCATATTGGAAGATTGGATCCTTTAAAAAGTTGTTTCAGGGTCTGATGCTTTCTTGTCTTATCTTTGGTAGCTAATGGATTGTAGGTGGAGTTGTCTTTGAATGAGGAAAAAGATAGTTATATGATAAGCTAGACATGTTCACTTATAGTCCTCTGGATTTTATTTTTCTATGCTGGTGGTTAGAAATAATTCAGAAGCCCTGTACTAATTACTGGACCATGGAAGCAATTTTTGAGACGGTTTGATCTTCAAGTATTTATATTTGCATATGAAGTAAATACTTGTATACATTTACAGTATGTTTTATGAACCAGGAAACATAACTATTGTATGGACCATTCTGCATGCAGTAGTACTAAATGCTTGATGTAAACAAATAGCTTATTTTCTTTAGAAATGTGCTTTGGTATCAGACCTGACTTGTTAGATTCTTTGGAAAGCTCATATTGGTATATTTTCTATGATTCCAGGTGACAGCTGGGTGTGTAAGACCATTTTAGAAGGAGCCCACCAGCGGACGGTCAGGACGGTCTCATGGTCTCCGTGTGGGACGTACCTGGCCTCTGCAAGCTTTGACGGGACAACCTGTATATGGGATCGTAAAGGAGGAGAGTTTGAATGTACAGCTACATTGGAAGGTCATGAAAATGAAGTGAAGAGTGTGACGTGGGCGCCCTCTGGTAACCTACTGGCCACCTGCAGTAGGGATAAAAGTGTCTGGATATGGGAAGGTAGGACATTAAATTTTATTGGAGATGGTATTCACAAACGTTACGTAAAATTTGAAATACAGTGAAAACTGGCCTAACGGACACCTCACTTAGGCGGACAACTGGCTATAACGGAAAAGATAGTTAAGTCCCTTCAAAATTCCTATATGTTATGTATAAGCAGAACCTCAATAAGGCAGACACCTCACTACTGCGGACAACGGACAGCAGATTCCAACATTCTAAGAGTAAATGAACCTGACAAATGCCGACACGATACGCCACCTTCGGCGGCCACTGATCACTCACCCAGGGCAACATCAAAGGCCACCGGTACTGTTGTTTTTCCTTGGACTGGAACACAAAGGATTATGCGGTCCCAGTGGTTACCTTAATGCGTGGGCATGCTTATGTCTCAGTGTGATGTGCTCATAAGATAAACACAGCCAATATTAAGTGGTAAACATTGTGTCACTTTATTTCACGGTTGATCATTCACATTGTGAAGCTGTGTATTTTTCACTCGACCTAGGGGTCATCAAATTGATTAAACAGCTTCCAATTACCCATGCGTCTCTGATCCCATCATGCAATATCTAACTGTAAAATTAGCCACTTTGTTGTAGCAGGCTGTTTGATATTAATTAATCGGCATTGCCCAATATATCTCAAACTGATCTGCTCAGTGTCAAACATCTGATCCCTCAGCTGTTTGTACCGTGCCCCCCTTGCAAAAGGTCCTCGTGGTTCGTTTTATCTCGGGTGCCTTCAACATAACAACCATCTTTAAAGAAAGTTTATTTTAGGCTAAAGCTACATTCACCTATAAAAACGAATGATCCCAGGTTTGCAGCCATTACAATCCTCGCATTATTAACATCGTCATTAACTTTGAGATTATCCCATTTGGACATTTGAACAAGGATAGTTTTAGGCAAAGCTGCCAGGTGGCACCACACATACTCCTAGATGGAAGTTTATGCTATCTGAGAAAGTCAAGCTTATTCGACTGAGTGAATCAGCGAAAAGGAGCATATGTGAGTATATGAACATTGTTTTTACGGATGTCTTCATAGACTTTTCTCTTCATATTGTTCACTACTTGAGATAAGTAAAAATAATCACAGTTTGTATATGAATATTGAATGCATGACATGTGCATAAATATGTTGTACATATAAATGACATCTGATATAATACAATAAACACGTTCTTGCAGCTGTTGGTTGTTTTTATTTATAATCCCTCATTTATCAACCAAGGTCAACCTGCCTATTAAGGACACCTCACTATTAAGGACAAAATGATTTGAGTCCCTTAACTGTCCGCTTTAGACATGTTTCACTGTAGATGGTAAATTTCAACTTTTTGGGCGGGGGCTCTTCTGACACTTGAATGCATATTGAGAATAGTTACTGTCCCCCTCCTCTGCAGAAGCCAGGGACATTGATTTGGGTTTGTCTGTCTGTCTGTCCCTTGGTCTGTCTGTCTGTCAGCTTCATTTCTGTGCGATAACTTTCTTAAATATTACAGTAGAATGTCAAATATCCGAACACCAATTATCCGAAAAATCGGAAATAAAAACGGAGAACCAAAATTTTGACCATTTATCCAAAATCTGAAAAATGAAAAAAATATCCAGAATAAAAATGGTATAAAAGATTGTCTGTTTCAAAACAAAAGTAGCCAGATCAGTTTTGATACATATTGCCGACTGATTAGTGCACCCGAGCGTAGACAGCAGGTGTGAAAAAACCGCCCCGCCGGCTGGGGTTGTCCTGGGCTCACTTTAATGCCCAGGCCGCGGTAATTAACCTGTACAAACAAAGTTTTACAACTGACCATTACTGAGTAGCCGAACGCAGTTTGTAGGTGTGATAAATGACGCCTCGCCGAATCGTGTATTCCTGGGCTCAGCTTTCATCAGGGTGCCTTTAAAGGTTAGCTTTGATCTTCGTTCCGGGAGCCGCCCAGGCCTTGAATACTACGGTGAGCATTAGTTGAGTTTATGTGCACTTCCGTGATTTACAAAGTCTATAGGCCAGATTATTTCTGCCCAAAACATGAGAATTTTGATTGGCTTGAATTGCTACTTACGACTGCATTTGAGTAAATCACTTGTGATAGTCAATGTCAACACGTGAATTTTTACCTTCTGTTAATTTTACTCGTCAATGGAGTCATGTAAGCGCCATGTCCTGTCAGTTGATGACAAACTGTCGATCCTTGCAAGATTTGACATGGGTACCAAGCCGGCTGAACTCGCCATAGAATTCAACATCAACAGATCTACGATCAGCGACATTTACGTTTTGTTTCATTTATTTGAAATAAAACTGTGTACATATTCTTGTTAACCTGTGCATTCAACCGATCCTCTCGCTTGTAATTTAAATAAAAATACAGTACATGTACATGTATAAAAGTAGTTAACCTATCTGCCAAAAGATGGCTGCACTTTCAAGGTCATGGCAGGTCATTCTAGTTATCATGGCAGCCACGCATAACATGATGTAGGTATAATACTGATTGTTTCCAGCGCAAGGCTGTTCACCTATTATATAATAATGTGTTCTGTATGATAAATTTATTAAACCATGTTTATCATGTGCTAACTTAATCAATTAAGGTCAGTCAGTATCTGGTAATCTTCCGAACTCGGCGGTAAGCCTAATCACGGTGATTCCCAGAGCAATTTCATGCGAAATCGTTCTTCCGAACAATCGTTCATCCGAACAAAAAGCTTGTCCCCCAAGGCTTTCGGATAAACGACGCTCTACTGTATCTGATTACATTCTAGTTTGGGTCAGTGAATTCTCTCATGCAAACCTTGGTTGGGATTGGTTTTTCGACTGTCTGCCTGAAAAATAATTCTCTCCAGCTCAAAAACAAAATTTTTAAATTTTGGTCCAATTTTTAGCTCAGCTGACTGTAAGTCAACTGAGGTATAGGAATGGCGCTTTGTCCGTCATCTGTCTTGCCGGCCATTAGCAGGGCACATATCTTAACTGCTGGCCCTAGAAACTTCTAAGTGGACATCCAAGGAGGTCAATAAAAAATCTCCTTGGATACCTGAAATTAGGTCACTGTGACCTACATCCTCAGAGCTATGGGGCTTGAATGTACCACCCAGAATAATCAAAAATATAATACACAACCTCCAATATCTTTATAATTAATGCATGGATTGTCATAAATCTTGCCTTAAATATTGACCATGCCTAGTTTTGTCAGTTCCAGAAAAGTGGTGGCGCCACCTGTATTTTTAGCAGCCTATGAGCTTATGAGATGGTGCAGTGTCATGCGTCGTGCATCGTACGTTGTGCATCGTCTGTACGTTAACCATAGCTATCTCAAAAACGGCAAAAGCTAGCATCACCAATATTTTTGCAAATAATCAGTGATCCAAAAAACTATTTTGGATTTTGTTTATTTTTTTCTAAACGCATTTTCTTAGATTTTATGGGGAAAAGCCTAAAAAAGCTTTAAAATTCTTTTTCTCCAAAACTGTCCAGCCAAATTGTCCAATATTTCACAGAATGATCCCTGGAACAATCTCTCTCAAGTTTGTTCAAATGGTTCCAGTTTGGAGATTTTTGGTGGAGTTACAGGAGGTTGAACTGTGTCATCTGTCCCAAAAAGCATTTTAAAATTTAAATCTCAGAATCGGCTGGAGCTATCATCACCAAATTTTATGCCAATGTTGGTCACATAGGTCATATCTGAAATTGAGGTATTGGTGGCGCCACCTGCATTGGCCCTTTTTTACAGGGTCATCAGTGCCTGTATCACACTGAGGGCTACATAAAACTTATTCTCTGAAACCATATGGCAAAAAAATGTTTAATATCGCACAGAAATGATCCTTGGGTAGTGCTTTCTGAAGTTTGTTCAAATGGTCTCTGTTCAGTGACTTTTGGCTAACTTATGGGAAGCTGAATTTAGTCATATGCCATAACAGCCCATTTCAGCACAATGGCTACAAAGATCTTCTTTGCAAAAACCACTGGGCCAGTTTCTTAAATATCACACATTAATTATCCTCAGATGTTGATAATTCAAGTTTGTTCAAATGGTTTTGGTTCAGTGCTTTTAGGCTGAGTTATGGGAAGCTGAACTTAGCCAGTTTGCTGTATCTTCCTGTATGAGTTATAAACCTGCAAAACATTTTTCGACTGATCCACTGAAGCTAGTTTGTTAAATATTTTACAAGAATAATCTTTACAATAATTCTTATAATAATTGTCATTAATGTTTCCACATGAATGATTTTTGGCTGAATTATGAAGATTGAATTGAGTCATTTTACCATATATGTTAGCTGTGTGATGCTGTTACATCTAGCCTGGCACCAGTTTATCAGCATCTATTACATCATGCCACTAGACATATAGATTTCAGGTGATCTTTGGTTAATATTGACAAGAAAGTTTTTTTATAAGCTTTTAAAAAATGAGATTTATGATTTAAGTTATTCATCATACCAGGCAATGTTACAATCATGGATATTCAGCTCTCTGTTTATACATAAAGACAGCTGTACATGGATTATAAATTATTGGTATCGCTACTCAACTAAATTCAAGAATTTGCCATCAGTGAGATATATCTGTATTTTAATTTTGCATTCGGTATGCATCTGTAATAATTGTATCTGCCAAAAAGAAGTTTTGCAGGTACTATGTTTTTGACTGGGTTCCGCCGCCACTGCCACCACCACCGCCGCCGCGGCGTTCGTTTCCGGAAAATTCCTCTGACACTGCTGGACGGATTTTTCCGAAACTAACACCAATTATCAGGTCACATGTGAACTGGTGCCTAACCAATTTGCCTTGACCTCTGACCTTTCCTCTCTGCCCAGCATCCGTTTGTGAGTCTGTTTCCACACATAAACCCACATATCTCAGGAACTGTTTGACCGATCAGGAAAAAAATTTGTACAAATGTAGCCCTTGGATAGCTTTATAACATACACAAAAAATGGTGGCGCCACCTGCAACCATGTTTGCACAGTGTCCATCTGCTTGTCTGCCTTGGGTTAAAATCACTCATATCTCTGCAGTGGTTTTACCAAATTACCTGTAAATAGGCATGTGTATACATCCTGGATAGCTTTCTTGATTTTATGACAGGTGGCGCCAGTTTCAGTCACGTTCACGCTGCAGACATCCATGCTTATATCTCCGGACTCGTTTGACCAATCAGGAAAAAAAATTTACACAAATGTAGCCCTTGGATAGCTGTATAACATACACAAAAATGGTGGCGCCACCTGCAGCCATTTTTTGCACAGCGTCCATCTGTTTGTCTGCTGTGGGATAAAATCACTCATATCTCTGCAGTGGTTTGACTTTTCCACTTGAAATTTTGCAAGTGTATACATCTTAGATAGTTTCTCTTTCAAATAACAGGTGGCACCACCTACAATCATGTTTATGTGGCAGACATCCATTCTAACATGTAACATATGTAACTCTATTTCCCCCTTCCACTCAATCCATGCCTCACTTCACCCATCCTACTGTGACTCTGGCGGATACACGTAGTCGCTTGTCGACTACCCGTATTCTAGTTTTACATATATTCCTGATTTCTTTTTTTTTTTTATAAAAAGTCAGCTGAAAAGCATTTTGTATTGGGAAAATTAATTTCAAAGTTATTTCAAGTAGGGACCACTTTAGTGTACAGATGGCAGCACTTGGTTTACCATTGGCAGATTGCCAGTGCCTTGATGTTGGCCATTAGCCAAGATGATGTCAGCTCTATAAATAATTTTGGCACAGTGCCAGGATTGGAAGAGGTGCAGCCAGGTATAGGTCAAGAATTCACACAGTGCAGCTGCTGCATTCTATTTATAGCTTTGGCAGGCTGCTCACTGAATCAGATTTGGCACCAAAGTTCAGCCTGGATCTATTTATAGCTTTGGCAGACTGCCAACTGTGTCAGATTATGCAACAGGTCAAGAGTTCTCTCAGTGTAGCCAAGTACCTGTCAAAAGGTCACTAAGTCTAGCCAGGAGCAGGTCAAGAGTTCACTCAGTGTAGTAGCTTGAGGCAGCAATTTGTCACAGTTCACTCTTGCAAATGCCTTACTGACCTAAGCCTCGTCAGCCCAGTGCATCAAACTCTTGGGAAGTTTGATGTATTGGCCTGATATTTTGAACTGTCTATGCTTCTTTGATGGTATTCTCATTTTCAAGACAGGTGGTGCCACCTACATTGACTTTTGCAATAAATGCGCCTGCTTATTTCTACAGAGGAATTTGATACATCAGCCTAAAATTGGGCATGTTTAAACATATCAGGTAGCTTTATAGTATACAAGACTGGTTGCACCACCTACAATAATTTTTGCACAGTGTATGTCCCTGCTTATTTCACAGAAGGGGTTTGACATATCAGTCTGACATTGGGCATATGTATATAATTCTTCGTTATATACAAGACTGGGGGTGCCAGCTACAATCACTGTATCTGCCAAAACAGAGTTTTGCGGATACTATGTTTTCAGTTGGACGCTGCCGCCGCCACCACTGCCACCGCCCCATAGGTTTCCGGAGAACTCCTCCAGAATTTTTTAAAATTTGGAATTATGATCGGGTCAAATGTAAAATGTCCTCATTTTTGGCTAACCACTGACCTTTCCTCTCTGCCTCATCCATTTGTGTGTCTGTTTCCAAATATAAACCCACATATCTTGGGAACTGTTTGACCAATCAGGCTAACAATTTTGCACAAATGTACCCCTTGGATAGCTTTATAACATACCGTATTTCCTTGAATAGACGCGTTTATTTTTTTCAGACCATGCTTTGACCCAGCGTCTAAACAAGGCAGGCTTCTATTTAAGGCCGGCGTTTATTTATAAAAAAAACAATTTCCAGCTCCGAAGCAAGAAAGACATAGTCCCAAATTCTCGACAAAACTGATACCAGCAAGCAAAAAAAATTAAACCTGCGTATTCATTGCAAAGGGTATGGAGAAAAGCGTACTGGGAACAAAGAAAGCATGCAGTTTTCAATAAGCTTACTTACTCTTTGTTTAACCGCGTTATTGCTTTCTATTAGAATCCTCAGATATTGAAGTATAGTATGATGTAAATGGCCACAGTTTAAATTGCTAGAGCAATCCTGCATACGGTAAACTTTTGGAACATGGAATCAATTAAAAATGCCCCAAATGTCAGGGTGATTGACAGACAGAGCTCCCTCAGGTAAGGACCGTCCAAATGAAATAGGTAGCCAAATTGATATTTACCAGTAGGTCACATAACATCTTAAAAGTTACACAAAATTTATTTTTGAGTGCATTTATTGAAGTTTAACAATGAATTTGTGAACTGATAGACCATTTCTGGTGATGATTGAAGGCCAACTTTGCCGGAGGTTGATTGACTGACGGCGCTCGCTCTTACACGTGCCGGACCAAATGAAATAGCAAACAAAATTGAGATGATAAAGGTCAAATTACCTCTACAAATTATACAGAATTTATTTATGGCTGAAATTATTGAAGTTTAACAAGGAATTTGTGAACTGACAGATCATTTCCAGTGATGATAGGCGGCTGACTTGACACCCATTAACTGAGAGGGCAGAGACACCTGGTGGCAAAAAGGAAAACTATTTGTCATGTGTATGCCGGAATGAAATGAAACATGGGATTTGGTAATAAAACTGAACTTTAACAGTAACATTTAACCCTTTACTGTTTACAAGCCACTAAAGAGCACTCAAAATGGGCAAAACAGAATGCCATGATATGTGTAGATTCTTTCAGGACAAAAATATTTCATATTATTTCTAAGTTTCAATGATTTTCAGTAATCTTCAGCAATCTTTCTTGGTGGGAACTGTTGAAAATTTGATAAAGATACAAAAAAAGCTTGAAAAGATATGGCTGATAGTGTAAATATAAATAGTGTAAGAATTTGTCGGAAATCTAAAATAAATGTAAACAGTAAAGGGTTAAAGAATGTTTAAGACATTATTATGAAGCATTATTTTACATTAAAACAAACTGCGAAACAAAAATATTTATTTACAAATTATTATAAATGCATACAAACAATGCAATATGTACAATGAAAAAAAGATATGCATGTGAAGCACACACTGGCAGATGTTCAAGTGTTATTTCGTTCGTCCATAAAAATTAACGCTATAGGCCTCATCATCTTCAACGGCCAGCTCATTGACGAAATCTTCATCAGTGTCTGCCTCAACAGCATCACCGAAGTCAAGTCCATCCAGTGCATCCAGATCACCCTTACTGGCCAGAAGGGCAGCTGCTTGCTGAGCGAGCCACTCGCGTCGCTCGAAAAGGATGCCGTCTTTCTGCAAACACTATGTCAGCCCATCCTCTGAGCTGTCTAGGGCTGTTGTGACGGCGCAAACCTTGAATGACTTAGCGACAGTCTCTCTTGGGAGGTCCTGCCACACAGTCTTTACCAAGGATTCAACAGTGGACCTGGATGGCGCTCTCATGTTCCCACCGCGCGTGTACTCCTTCTCGCCAGTGGCCATCCAGTTATCATAAAGTTCCCGTAGTCGCATCTTGAATGGCTTGTTCAAGCAAACGTCTGGGGCCTGGATCACGCCTGTACAATCGCCAGGAATTACTGTCATGTCAAGCTTCTGCTTCATGGCTTGATTTTTCGTTTCAGTGCTAACAGCGGTAACTGTCCCACACAAGCAGTCGTCTCCCAAAAGCCATCTTTCCTACCACACGCGACAGCCACTCCTATGTCAGCTCCTGGTTCATCCAGCCGTTGTGGGAGTACGCAGCAACCTGGCCTGAAGTGGCATCAACCACCTTGTCCCGCCGCTTTCCTTTGAACACCAGGTAGGGGGGCAGCTTGATACCGTTGGCCTTGACAGCGAGCGCGACCATTATTCTTATTTTCTCATGCCCAGTGGTGCAGATTGGCACTGAAGCAACGCCAGTCTTATCCAGGATTGTGTCAGATGTCATTTCCAACCACACATAGGTCTCGTCCATGGGGATAATGGAGGTTTCCTGATATTGGTTGCGAATTTGAAGGTGACGCACATACAGAATGAACTTCTCCAGCTTGTAGACCACCATGCGAGGAAGTTACTGCCCCTGAGTCGTCTTCTTACGCAGCAAGATGCCGTTCCGCTCTAAAACGTTTTGTAGCCAGCCCCTGCGAGTTGGTTTCCTTGGTGACCTGCAGATTCTCCTTCTGGCTGCACCACTCCCGTATTCTTCTGGGGTCCACATTGAAGTGACGGGCAGCAGCTTCTGTAAAAACACATTTTATTTTGCACAGCAAAATTAGAAATATTTCGTTGTAAAGTACAGAAGTATATAATAACATGATGATAGTAATAAAAAAAATTAATAATGAGAATAACTAAAATCATAAAATTTATCATCATCATTAGCACATTAATATCAAACAAATTGTTGATTATGATTTGTTAACCGCTTTGCTCAGAAAAATTAGAAATATTACGTAGTAAAGTACAGCGGCATATAAGAACTTGACAATAATAATAAGAAAATAATAATGAAAATAACTAAAATCATAAAATTTATCATCATCATTATCACATTAATTTCAAACAAATTGCTGATTATGATTTGTTTACTGCTTTGCATAGCAAAATTAGAAATATTACGTTGTAAAGTACAGGGGTATATAATAACATGATAATGATAAAAAAAAAAATATTTAAAAGAACAAAAAACATTAACTTTATCATCAACATTATCACACTTATTTCAATCACTTTGCTAATTACAATTTGTTAACAGCTTTGCATAGGAAAATCAGAAATACACACAGTAAAGTATAGGTACCTGTTTATAATATTACAACAATAATAACAATATTAATAATTAAAATAACAATCAAATCTTAACAAAACTTAACATCATTTTAACACTAATATTCAATATCATACTGATATTCTACTAATAAAAATTAAATCTAGTGACTTTGGGTATAGTACTTGTACTAAGAAAAAATTTATTCTAAAAATAATTACCTTGTTGTGTTTTTCGGCGAAAGCAACAGCCTCTTACTTTGTTTCGATCGTATAATTCTTCCTCTTCCTACTCGTCGGAGTTGTCGGTACATCAGTTGCCATGGTCAAACGTTGTGAAAGTGATACTGGGACCCATTTTGGCCAAGTATATATGGGCGACGGGAAACGGGGGAACTGCCAAGGTGCGAACGTGAAGCCACCCCAGTCAGGTAAACGCCTGAAGACGCTGTATGACGGACGAAATGAGAGGCGGGTTGGGGCTTCCCTGTGATACAATTAGTGTCAGCCAGGCAGGGCGGTATGCTCTTCACCGTAGTAAGAACCCATCAATAAGGTGGGTTTCCACCTTTTGGTGAAAGGCGTCGGACAGAGACATCTGGTGGCAAAAATAGAAATTACTATGGTACCCGGCCTCTGAACAAGACCGGCATCTGTTTAAGGTGGGGTTTATTTTTTTAAGACCTTGTTTTGACCTGGCGACTAAACAAGGCAGGCAACTATTTAAGGCCAGGTGTCTATTCAAGGAAATACGGTACACTAAAAATGTTGGCGCCACCTGCAACCATTTTTTCTCAGCCTCCATATGTTCATCTGCCTTGGAATAAAATCACTCTTTATCTCTTGGTTGGACTTATCCACCTGAATTTTGCATGTGTATACATCCTGGACAGCTTTCTTGATTTTATGACAGGTGGCGCCACCTACGTTCACGTTTAAGCTACAGACATCCAAGCTCATATCTTGGGAACTGTTTGACAAATTGGACCAAAATTTTGCATGTATATAGATCTCCCATAGCTCTTTATCATATGCAAAACTGGTGGTGCCACCTGCAACCATTTTTGCACAGCATCCATTTGTTCATCTGCCTTGGGATAAAATCACTCATATCTTGGCAGTGGTTTGACTTATCCACCTGAAATTTTGCAGGTTTATACATCCTTGACAGCTTTCTTGATTTTATGACAGGTGGCGCCACCTACATTCACATTTACGCTGCAGACATCCAAGCTCATATCTCTGGAACCATATGACTGATTGGGCAAAAATTTTGCATGTTTATAGATCTCACATAGCTCTTTATCATATGCAAAACTGGTGGCGCCACCTGCAACCATTTTTGCACAGCGATCGTCTGTTTGTCTGCCATGGGCTAAAATCACTCATATCTCAGTAGTGGTGTGACATATCTGCCTAAAAATTTGCAGGTTTATACATCTTGGATAGCTTTCTTGATTTTGTGGCAGGGGGGGGGCCACCTACATTTATGTATACGCTGCAGACATTCACGCTTATATCTCAGGACTGGTTTGACATATCCCCCTGAAATTTTGCATGTGTATAGATCTCCCATTGCTCTTAATAATACACAAAATTTGTGGCGCCACCTGCCACCATTTTTGCACAGCATCCTTCTGTTTGTCTGCTGTAGGATAAAATCACTCATATACAAGAAGTGGGTTGACTTATCTGCCTAAAATTTTGCTTATATATACAACTTGCACAGCTTTCTGGATTTTGTGGTTGGTGGTGCAACCTTAGTTACCTACAAACACATTTCGGCTGCAGACATCCAGGTTATTATGCAACACACCTTAATCTGATTTAGGCGGATACACATAGTCGCTTGTTGACTACCCATATTCTAGTTTTTGTGTTGTGTGCACCCATTCCAGAATTTCAGCAGTGATGTTTGTTTGTTTCTTGTTTTAATTGTTTAGTTCTTGCATTGTTCATATACATGTTTAACATGTTCTTGAAAAGTAATGGTCCAGCATTGAAGCATTATACCTGGTGTAATCTCACTGCACAGGTTCGCATTAGGCCTGTAGGCCTTGTTTGTTATATTAACGAATATTTTTCTATTTTTTTTACCATTAAATGACAACAATCATGTCAGTTTCTTAGCTGTAATTACATCTAGTGTCCCAAAACCTGGTGTGTGTATTGATCTCAAGTGGATGCCATATAGTAATCACCCTGTCTGTCTGTCTGTTTGTCTGGCTAGCTGTCCATCCGTCCATCCACACAAATTTTTTTCCAGATGATAACTCCAGGTTGTATTGACACATGGATTTCAAACTTGACTTACATATGGGCCGACACTAAAGCAAGAATTTATTTTTGGTATTTATGAAGTAATTTTTCGTTCTAAATTACATTTATGAAAAATTTCTCAAAAAACCTCATAGCAGCTCTTGATGCAAAAGACAGTAATTGTAATGTAGATGAACAAGTTTTTAAATATTTAATGCAGCGATAAATTAATGGCTGCCATAATTGACTAAAAAAAAGTGTCAAACCCGATGATATCCTCTTTTTGAATTTGTATTTCTTATTGATCAAGCAGACTTGAAACAGTTGTATGTATTTTGAACACTGGCAAAATTTGTGCTTGATATTGTGTTTGATATTGTATTATTGTATCCACAGACAAAGTTTTGGGATACTATATGTTTTCATGCCGGTCCCGCCGCCGCATATAAATTTTGTTGGCACGATAACTCAAAAAAACAAATCACTGATGTTTACCAAACTTGGTATATGTATAGATGTGAATGAGGTCATGACCTTTACTAGGAGAGTGTCCTGGACCTTAAATAGGTCCAGTTTTAAGGAGAATCACACAAATTCTTAAATATCTCAAGAAATCTTGCATGGATTGATCCCAGAATCAAGTTGATCGAAGATCATGGATAGGGTTGTCAATGTTCCAGAAACTGGTGGCGCAACCTATTATTCTTTACTTGTTTTCATGCCTTTTAATACCCCCAAAATTGCCACTCGACAATACTGTGAGCACTATAAGTCAAAAACTAATGGACACATTTCTTTTATATTATGCATACCGGTATACATAGATATGGGTTATGGGATGATGTTTATTTAAATTGGGGTCATGACCTTTCCTATTAGAGGCCTTGACCTTGAATATTGCCATTTATGGTGAAAATCACACAAAATCATTAATATCTCAATAAGGGATGCATGGATTGGTCTGAAATTCAACTTGACCAAAGATCTTGGATAGTATTGTCATGTACTGGAAACTGGTGGTGCCACCTGTTATTCTTTTACTTGTTTTCGTGCCATTTAATACCCCCATCACTTCCACTTAACAGTACTGTGAGCATTATAAGTAAAAAACTAATGGACACTTTTCTGAATATTATGCATATATATAGTCATTGGTTATGGGATGATGTATATATTAATTGGGGTCATGACCTTTCCTATGAGAGTGGCCTTGACCTTGAATATTGCCATATATGGTGAAAATCACACAAAATCATTATTATCTCAATAAGGGATGCATGGATTGGTCCAAAAATCAACTTGACCAAAGATCTTGGATAGTATTGTCATGTACGGGAAACTGGTGGCACCACCTGTTATTCTTTTACTTGTTTTTGTGCCGTTAAATACCCTATCATTGCCACTTAAAAGTACTGTGAGCATTATAAGTCAAAAACTAATGGACAGATTTCTTTCATAGTATGTATAAACATAAACATGGGTTATGGGATGATGTTTATTTAAATTGGGGTCATGACCTTTCCTGTGAGAGTGGCCTTGACCTTGAATATTGCCACATATGGTAGAAATCACACAAAATCATTAATATCTCAATAAGGGATGCATGGATTGATCCAAAAATCAACTTGACCGAAGATCTTGGATAGTGTTGTCATGGACAGGAAAATCATTGCCACTTTACAGTACTGTGAGCATTATAAGTCAAAAACTAATTTACAGATATCTTTCATATTATGCATATACATAGACATGGGTTAGGGAATGATGTATTTTGAAATTTGGGTCATTACCTTTTCTATGAGAGTGACTTTTTCTATGAGAGTGGTCTGATATTAATTGTTGCTGAAGATGGGGGGGCCTATTCTTAAAGGGAGGGGGGTTAATTTTCTGGGGATACTATGGCTGGCACCTGCGGTGCCAAGAAATATCTAGTTGTATAATTATTTTGCTCAGTACATTTGCCTCCAGTCCTGGCTGAAGTAAAGTTATTCTTTGAGAAAAAACTTTTGATATTTATACATGAATAATTTTGAGTACACTGTGTCTGCACCATGAGATGTCACATAGTAAACATAAATGAGGTATGGTGAAATGAATTAAATCTACAAAATGGGTGTCTGTCCAGTTGCCATTTAGCTTGGATAATTGTCAAAATTTGTATCTAATGAAGATTTTCTTGTTATGATGATGATACCATGTCATAATTATTTGTCAGTTGATTCTTTATGCTTACAGTTGATGAGTGAGAGGTGTTATATGATGAAGGTTCTCTGTGATGACAGTTGATTCTTTGTGCTTACAGTTGATGAGTAGGAGGAGTTATATGATAAAGGTTTTTTGATGATGACAGTTGATTCTTTGTGCTTACAGTTGATGAGTAGGAGGAGTTATATGATAAAGGTTTTTTGATGATGACAGTTGATTCTTTGTGCTTACAGTTGATGAGTAGGAGGAGTTATATGATAAAGGTTTTCTGATGATGACAGTTGATTCTTTATGCTTACAGTTGATGAGTAGGAGGAGTTATATGATAAAGGTTTTCTGAGATGACAGTTAATTCTTTATGCTTACCGTTTGATGAGCAGGAGGAGTTATATGATAAAGGTTTTCTGATGATGACAGTTGATTCTTTGTGCTTACAGTTGATGAGTAGGAGGAGTTATATGATAAAGGTTTTCTGATGATGACAGTTGATTCATTGTGTTTACAGTTGATGAGTAGGAGGAGTTATATGATAAAGGTTTTCTGATGATGACAGTTGATTCTTTATGCTTACAGTTGATGAGTAGGAGGAGTTATATGATAAAGGTTTTCTGATGATGACAGTTGATTCTTTATGCTTACAGTTGTTGAGTAGGAGGAGTTATATGATAAAGGTTTTCTGATGATGACAGTTGATTCTTTATGCTTACAGTTGATGAGTAGGAGGAGTTATATGATAAAGGTTTTCTGAGATGACAGTTAATTCTTTATGCTTACCGTTTGATGAGCAGGAGGAGTTATATGATAAAGGTTTTCTGATGATGACAGTTGATTCTTTGTGCTTACAGTTGATGAGTAGGAGGAGTTATATGATAAAGGTTTTCTGATGATGACAGTTGATTCATTGTGTTTACAGTTGATGAGTAGGAGGAGTTATATGATAAAGGTTTTCTGATGATGACAGTTGATTCTTTATGCTTACAGTTGTTGAGTAGGAGGAGTTATATGATGAAGGTTTCTTGTGATGAAAGGTGATTCTTTGTGCTTACATGCAGTTGATGAGTAGGAGGAGTTATATGATGGTTTTCTTGTGTGGACAGTAGGAGTTATATGAGGACAGTTGATTCTTTGTGCTTACAGTTTGTGAGTAGGAGTTATATGAGGACATTTGATTCTTTGTGCTTACAGTTTGTGAGTAGGAGTTATATGATGACAGTTAATTCTCCAGCTGACAGTTAATGAGTAGGAAGAGTTATAACTTATATGATGACAGTTTTCTGGTAATGGCAGGTAATTCTTTATACTTACAGTTGATGTGTAGGAGGAATTACGTGATGAAGGTTTTCTTGTGCTAACAGGTGATTCTTTGTGCTTACAGTTGATGAACAGGAAGAGGAGTATGAATGCGCCAGTGTCCTGACATCACACACTCAGGATGTTAAGAGGGTCCTGTGGCATCCAAATAAAGAGGTGAGCTGTTAATATATTTAAAAAATCAGACAAAAGCTAACTCTCTTTTACATTGTCATTTTCATAACAGGCGATATCTTTCTCAGTTTTGTTGTATCTTTACAAAATATTCAGTAGGGCCTATAGAGAGGGTTGGCTTTTGGTTAATGGAAAAGATTAGATCTGAAAATAAATATACAATTTGTTTGACCCAAAAGAATCGGTCCATATGAGAGAGTACTAAGTGCCAAGTTTGATTGTGCTTTAGAGAGCCTGTGAACAGTAAAAGGATTATGTATAACATGTTTCATGTATAACATGTTTGCCTCTTTCTCTTATTATTAAAATTTGGAGACCTCAGACTGCATACATAGACCTGAATGTCTGTATAAACACTGTAATATTTTTAACAAAGTATAACTAGAAACTACAAATTTGGCACACCAACAGATTCAGGGAGGATCACCTTGGAAACCTTAAATCAGGTCATTGTGTGTTATTCCTGGTTTTACTAGGGAAAGTGTGTTTTGATCTCATTTAAAAGTCAGAAGCATTCAGTGTTGCTCATCACTTATTATACTGCATTCAAAAGTATACTTGTAACTATGCATGGAGTCAAGAAAATCTATGTGGTCATTTCCTGAAGACTTTCTCTGTAAATTGCAAGGTTTTGGTGTAACTGGCCCCTTAAATCATTAATTCAAGGCTGTAAGGACTCTCCTAATGTCTGCTGATTAGTATCAATTAAATTTAGCTTATTAAAGCATATTTGCATACCTTTACTTTAACCAGCATTCATTTTATTTTAGTTTAAGCTGATAAATTTCATCACACATCACACCATTTCTTCCTGGTAGACAAAAATAAACTACTAAAAAAGTTGACATTTTTCATCCAATATATCCTAAGTTATATCATTAACAAGTGATAAATAAAATGTATTGACTTTTTTTTTCAGCTCAATAACCAGTGGTAGACTTTCAGAAATTATTGTCTCTTCCCCCCCCCCCCTTCCAGGGGAGACCTGTTGTTTTCAGTGCTGTCATCATCTGTAGGATATCTTGTGAACACGATAACTTTTGAAAGGCTGCATCTTTTCCTGAAAAATTTTGTTCCTACCAAGTTCTCATAGGAGTCTGAAACCTGGTGACCTTGACCAGTATCTTCAAGGACAAATCAGCCAAATTATAGTTATTATCTTGTGTACACTATAACTTTTGAAGGGCTGGATATTTTCCTCCAAAATTTTAAACACTCATTGTTCCTACCAAAATCTCAGATGGGTTTGAAACGGTAGAACTTGACCTTACCTTCAAGGTAAAATCTGCTTAATTGTAAAGTTTTTGTGAACCCGATATAACTGTTTAAGTATTTCACATTTTGCTCTCAAATTTGACACACCAGTTCTTTCTGCCAAAAGTTCATGGCAGTTCAAACAGTGATGACCTTAGCCTTGACCTTCAAGGTCAAATCTGCTGAAATCTAGAATCATTGTTTTGTATATAATGCATATTTTACCCCTAACGTGTTGGGGTGGCCCATAGGGGAGACATAAATCTGTTTTTGTGCTGCAAAAACATAGTAATTTTAGTAAAAATATGTATGCTTATGATCAATTAGTACCATAATAATTTAATCCTGTTTTAAAAAAAGGTTAACATTTTTAGCTTGCCATAACACAGTGCAGGAGAGCTTATTATATGGTCATATGACGGGAGTATCGTGGTTCACCCACTGTTTGTAACTTTTAGTGTCGCAGCGATAACTTACTGGGGCTTTGATAGTTTTTTGTGAAACTCACTGTAAGTACTCACCAACAGATTATCTCGCCCGAGTTTGATTATTGGCAAAGTCCACACATTTGATAAGGTCACAGGTCACTCGGCTACTTTGTGGTGTTGCCGCAATTACTTACAAAGAATATAAAGGGTTTTAATAAAACTCATCAGAAATATAAAACAATAAAATATCTCGCCTGAGTTTGAATTCCAGCGAAATTTGAAAATCCTTGAAATTTGTAGGTTTTTGGAGAAAACTGTCTACTCCAGCAGACCATGTAACAAGGCCATTACATATATATTTCCAGATATGAAAAAGGGCCTTTGTAGATTTTGTAGTGATTGACTTCAGGTTTGTTTAATATGTTCAACAGAAGCAGATAGGCAAATTGCTATTGATCTCTGTGTAAACAATAGGTGTAGAATCAAGTACAGACACAATATGGCCAACCATAGGCACACTTTCATGGTACCTGGATCTTTATCAAACAAATCAATAACCCTGTGGGATTTTAACTCTCTTTATGTCGAACAAACAGAACAAAACCAGAACATACATCTATGAAGCACTAGCTTGCCTGTGGGGTTGATGTCATTATGCTGTGCAGGTCCAATCAATTAATGGCTCATACAGTTCAAATTAACAAGTTCAGTGCTTGTAGTTCGAGGTACAAGAAAAGTGGTTGCGATTGCATTGTAAATATTGACATCATGGAATGAGTGCCCTCCTGATATGACCTTGTATCTAGTTGCTTTAAGGACACCTTTCTCACACACAGATCCTGCTTTCTGCCAACTATGATGATATCATTAGTTCTTCTCTTCTCTCATACAGATTCTGGTGTCTGCCAGCTGTGATGATACCATTCAGTCTGTTCTTCTCTCATACTGATTCTGGTGTCTGCCAGCAATGATGACACCATTCAGTCTGTTCTTCTCTCACAGATTCTGGTGTCTGCCAGCTATGATGATACCAACCAGACTTTTTGTCTCTCTAACAGATACTGGTATCAGCCATGTTACGGGATGACATAAAAGCAGACCGAACTGTCTCACTAGTGAAGCTTGCTTTTCTAGCGAAGCGGTTGGGACGCTGGACTTGTGCGCCACTGTTATGGGTTCAAATCCCGGACGAGCCCCCATTTTGTTACGAAGAAAAATAAATGAGGGAAAATCCTGGGCCAATCCAGGATTTGAACCCATAACAGTGGCGCACAAGTCCGGCGTCCCAACCACTTTGCTAGAAAAGCAAGCTTCACTAGCGAGACAGTTCGGTCCGCTTTTATGTCACCCCATAACAGCCAGCTATAATGATACCAGCCAGTTTTTTCATCTCTCTAACCGATACTGGTGTCTGCCAACTATAATGATACAGTTCAGTCTATTCTTCTCTCACAGATTCTGGTGTCTGCCAGCTATGATGATACCATTAAGTCTATTCTTCTCTCATAGATTGTGGTGTCTGCCAGTTATGATGATACCATTCAGTCTATTCTTCTCTCACAGATTGTGGTGTCTGCCAGCTATGATGATACCATTCAGTCTATTCTTCTCTCACAGATGATGGTGTCTACCAGCTATGATGATACCATTCAGTCTTTTCTTCTCTCACACAGATGCTGGTGTCTACCAGCTATGATGATTCCAGCCAGTCATTTATTCTCACACAGATTCTGGTGTCTGCCAGCTATGATGATACAAGCCAGTCTTTTCGTCTCTCTAACAGATACTTGTGTCTGCCAGCTATGATGATGCCATTAATTCTTGTTTCTCTCACACAGATTCTGGTGTCTGCCAGCTTTAATGAAACCATTCAGTCTGTTCTTCTCTCACATAGATTCTGGTGTCTGCCGGCTGTGATGATACCATTTAGTCTGTTCTTCTCTTACAGATTCTGGTGTCTGCCAGCTATGATGAAACCATTCAGTCTGTTCTTTTCACAAAGATTCTGGTGTCTGCCAGCTATTATATGATTCAGTCTGTTCTTTTCACACAGATTATGGTGTCTGCCAGCTATGATGATACAAGCCAGTCTTTTCGTCTCTCTAACAGATACTTGTGTCTGCCAGCTATGATGATACCATTAATTCTTGTCTTCTCTCACACAGATTCTGGTGTCTGCCAGCTTTAATGAAACCATTCAGTCAGTTCTTCTCTCACATAGATTCTGGTGTCTGCTGGCAGTGATGATACCATTCAGTCTGTTCTTCTCTTACAGATTCTGGTGTCTGCCAGCTATGATGAAACCATTCAGTCTGTTCTTTTCACAAAGATTCTGGTGTCTGCCAGCTATTATATGATTCAGTCTGTTCTTTTCACACAGATTATGGTGTCTGCCAGCTGTGATGATACCATTCAGTCTTTTCTTCTCTCACACAGATTCTAGTGTCTGCCAGCTATAATGATACCATTCAGTCTTGTCTTCTCTAGCACAGATTCTGGTGTTTGCCAGCTATGATGATACCATTCAGTCTTTTCTTCTCTCACATAGATTCTGGTGTCTGTCAGCTATGATGATACCATTCAGTCTGTTCTTTTCACAAAGATTCTGGTGTTTGCCAACAATTATATGATTCAATCTGTTCTTTTCACACAGATTCTGGTTTTCTGCCAGCTATAATGATACCATTCAGTATTTTCTTCTCTCACACAGATTCTGGTGTCTGCCAGCTATGATGATACCATTCAGTCTGTTCTTCTCTTACAGATTCTGGTGTCTGTCAGCTATGATGATACCATTCAGTCTGTTCTTTTCACACATATTATGGTGTCTGCGAGCAATAATGATACCATTCAGTCTTGTCTTCTCTCACACAGATTCTGGTGTCTGCCAGCTATAATGATACAATTCAGTCTTTTCTTCTCTCACATAGATTCTGGTGTCTGCCAGCTATGATGATACCATTCAGTCTGTTCTTTTCACAAAGATTATGGTGTCTACCAGCTATTATATGATTCAGTCTGTTCTTTTCACACAGATAATGATGTCTGCAAGCTGTGATGATACCATTCAGTCTTTTCTTCTCTCACATAGATTCTGGTGTCTGCCAGCTATAATGATACCATTCAGTCTTGTCTTCTCTTACACAGATTCTGGTGTCTGCCAGCTATTATGATACCATTCAGTCTGTTCTTTTCACAAAGATTATGGTGTCTGCCAGCTATTATATGATTCAGTCTGTTCTTTTCACAAAGATTCTGGTGTCTGCCAGCTGTGATGATACCATTTAGTCTGTTCTTTTCACAAAGATTATGGTGTCTACCAGCTATGATGATAACATTCAGTCTGTTCTTTTCACAAAGATTCTGGTGTTTGCCAGCTATTATATGATTCAGTCTGTTCTTTTCACACAGATAATGATGACTGCAAGCTGTGATGATACCATTCAGTCTTTTCTTCTCTCACAGATTCTGGTGTCTGCCAGCTATAATGATACCATTCAGTCTTGTCTTCTCTAGCACAGATTCTGGTGTTTGCCAGCTATGATGATACCATCAGTCTTTTCTTCTCTCACATAGATTCTGGTGTCTGTCAGCTATGATGATACCATTCAGTCTGTTCTTTTCACACAGATTATGGTGTCTGCAAGCTATAATGACACCATTCAGTCTTGTCTTCTCTCACACAGATTCTGGTGTCTGCCAGCTATAATGATACCATTCAGTCTTCTCTTCTCTCACATAGATTCTGGTGTCTGCCAGCTGTGATGATACCATTCAGTCTGTTCTTCTCTCATACTGATTCTGGTGTCTGCCAGCAATGATGACACCATTCAGTCTGTTCTTCTCTCACAGATTCTGGTGTCTGCCAGCTATGATGATACCAACCAGACTTTTTGTCTCTCTAACAGATACTGGTATCAGCCATGTTACGGGATGACATAAAAGCAGACCGAACTGTCTCGCTAGTGAAGCTTGCTTTTCTAGCGAAGCGGTTGGGACGCTGGACTTGTGCGCCACTGTTATGGGTTCAAATCCCGGACGAGCCCCCATTTTGTTACGAAGAAAAATAAATGAGGGAAAATCCTGGGCCAATCCAGGATTTGAACCCATAACAGTGGCGCACAAGTCCGGCGTCCCAACCACTTTGCTAGAAAAGCAAGCTTCACTAGCGAGACAGTTCGGTCCGCTTTTATGTCACCCCATAACAGCCAGCTATAATGATACCAGCCAGTTTTTTCATCTCTCTAACCGATACTGGTGTCTGCCAACTATAATGATACAGTTCAGTCTATTCTTCTCTCACAGATTCTGGTGTCTGCCAGCTATGATGATACCATTAAGTCTATTCTTCTCTCATAGATTGTGGTGTCTGCCAGTTATGATGATACCATTCAGTCTATTCTTCTCTCACAGATTGTGGTGTCTGCCAGCTATGATGATACCATTCAGTCTATTCTTCTCTCACAGATGATGGTGTCTACCAGCTATGATGATACCATTCAGTCTTTTCTTCTCTCACACAGATGCTGGTGTCTACCAGCTATGATGATTCCAGCCAGTCATTTATTCTCACACAGATTCTGGTGTCTGCCAGCTATGATGATACAAGCCAGTCTTTTCGTCTCTCTAACAGATACTTGTGTCTGCCAGCTATGATGATGCCATTAATTCTTGTCTTCTCTCACACAGATTCTGGTGTCTGCCAGCTTTAATGAAACCATTCAGTCTGTTCTTCTCTCACATAGATTCTGGTGTCTGCCGGCTGTGATGATACCATTTAGTCTGTTCTTCTCTTACAGATTCTGGTGTCTGCCAGCTATGATGAAACCATTCAGTCTGTTCTTTTCACAAAGATTCTGGTGTCTGCCAGCTATTATATGATTCAGTCTGTTCTTTTCACACAGATTATGGTGTCTGCCAGCTATGATGATACAAGCCAGTCTTTTCGTCTCTCTAACAGATACTTGTGTCTGCCAGCTATGATGATACCATTAATTCTTGTCTTCTCTCACACAGATTCTGGTGTCTGCCAGCTTTAATGAAACCATTCAGTCTGTTCTTCTCTCACATAGATTCTGGTGTCTGCTGGCAGTGATGATACCATTCAGTCTGTTCTTCTCTTACAGATTCTGGTGTCTGCCAGCTATGATGAAACCATTCAGTCTGTTCTTTTCACAAAGATTCTGGTGTCTGCCAGCTATTATATGATTCAGTCTGTTCTTTTCACACAGATTATGGTGTCTGCCAGCTGTGATGATACCATTCAGTCTTTTCTACTCTCACACAGATTCTAGTGTCTGCCAGCTATAATGATACCATTCAGTCTTGTCTTCTCTAGCACAGATTCTGGTGTTTGCCAGCTATGATGATACCATCAGTCTTTTCTTCTCTCACATAGATTCTGGTGTCTGTCAGCTATGATGATACCATTCAGTCTGTTCTTTTCACAAAGATTCTGGTGTTTGCCAACAATTATATGATTCAATCTGTTCTTTTCACACAGATTCTGGTTTTCTGCCAGCTATAATGATACCATTCAGTATTTTCTTCTCTCACACAGATTCTGGTGTCTGCCAGCTATGATGATACCATTCAGTCTGTTCTTCTCTTACAGATTCTGGTGTCTGTCAGCTATGATGATACCATTCAGTCTGTTCTTTTCACACATATTATGGTGTCTGCGAGCAATAATGATACCATTCAGTCTTGTCTTCTCTCACACAGATTCTGGTGTCTGCCAGCTATAATGATACAATTCAGTCTTTTCTTCTCTCACATAGATTCTGGTGTCTGCCAGCTATGATGATACCATTCAGTCTGTTCTTTTCACAAAGATTATGGTGTCTACCAGCTATTATATGATTCAGTCTGTTCTTTTCACACAGATAATGATGTCTGCAAGCTGTGATGATACCATTCAGTCTTTTCTTCTCTCACATAGATTCTGGTGTCTGCCAGCTATAATGATACCATTCAGTCTTGTCTTCTCTTACACAGATTCTGGTGTCTGCCAGCTATTATGATACCATTCAGTCTGTTCTTTTCACAAAGATTATGGTGTCTGCCAGCTATTATATGATTCAGTCTGTTCTTTTCACAAAGATTCTGGTGTCTGCCAGCTGTGATGATACCATTCAGTCTGTTCTTTTCACAAAGATTATGGTGTCTACCAGCTATGATGATAACATTCAGTCTGTTCTTTTCACAAAGATTCTGGTGTTTGCCAGCTATTATATGATTCAGTCTGTTCTTTTCACACAGATAATGATGACTGCAAGCTGTGATGATACCATTCAGTCTTTTCTTCTCTCACAGATTCTGGTGTCTGCCAGCTATAATGATACCATTCAGTCTTGTCTTCTCTAGCACAGATTCTGGTGTTTGCCAGCTATGATGATACCATCAGTCTTTTCTTCTCTCACATAGATTCTGGTGTCTGTCAGCTATGATGATACCATTCAGTCTGTTCTTTTCACACAGATTATGGTGTCTGCAAGCTATAATGACACCATTCAGTCTTGTCTTCTCTCACACAGATTCTGGTGTCTGCCAGCTATAATGATACCATTCAGTCTTTTCTTCTCTCACATAGATTCTGGTGTCTGCCAGCTATGATGATACCATTCAGTCTGTTCTTTTCACAAAGATTATTGTGTCTACCAGCTATTATATGATTCAGTCTGTTCTTTTCACACAGATAATGATGTCTGCAAGCTGTGATGATACCATTCAGTCTTTTCTTCTCCTACATAGATTCTGGTGTCTGCCATCTATTATGATACCATTCAGTCTGTTCTTTTCACAAAGATTATGGTGTCTGCCAGCAATTATATGATTCAGTCTGTTCTTTTCACAAAGATTCTGGTGTCTGCCAGCTATTATATGATTCAGTCTGTTCTTTTCACACAGATTATGGTGTCTGCCAGCTGTGATGATACCATTCAGTCTTTTCTTCTCTCACATAGATTCAAATGTCTGCCAGCTATAATGATACCATTCAGTCTTGTATTCTCTTGCAGAGATTCTGGTGTTTGCCAGCTACGATGATACCATTCAGTCTTTTCTTCTCTCACATAGATTCTGGTGTCTGCCAGCTGTGATGATACCATTCAGTCTCTTCTTCTCTCACACAGATTCTGGTGTCTGCCAGCTATAATGATACCATTCAGTCTTGTCTTCTGTCACACAGATTCTGGTGTCTGCCAGCTATTATGATACCATTCAGTCTGTTCTTTTCACAAAGATTATGGTGTCTGCCAGCTATTATATGATTCAGTCTGTTCTTTTCACAAAGATTCTGGGGTTTGCCAGCTATAATATGATTCAGTCTGTTCTTTTCACAGAGATTCTGGTGTCTGCAAGCTGTGATGATACCATTCAGTCTTTTCATCTCTCACATAGATTCTGGTGTCTGCCAGCTGTGTTGATACCATTCAATCTGTTCTTTTCACAAAGATTATGGTGTCTACCAGCTATGATGATAACATTAAGTCTGTTCTTTTCACAAAGATTCTGGTGTTTGCCAGCCATTATATGATTCAGTCTGTTCATTTCTCACAGATTCTGGTGTCTGCCAGCTATGATGATACCATTCAGACTATTCTTCCCTCACTCAATTACTGGTGTCTCCCAGCTATGATGATACCATTCAGTCTTTTCTTCTCTCACACTGATTCTGGTGTCTGCCAGCTATTATATGATTCAGTCTGTTCTTTTCACACAGATTATGGTGTCTGCCAGCTGTGATGATACCATTCAGACTTTTCTTCTCTCACATAGATTCAAATGTCTGCTAGCTATAATGATACCATTCAGTCTTGTCTTCTCTTGCACAGATTCTGGTGTTTGCCAGCTATGATGATACCATTCAGTCTTTTCTTCTCTCACATAGTTTCTAGTGTCTGCCAGCTGTGATGATACCATTCAGTCTCTTCTTCTCTCACACAGATTCTGGTGTCTGCCAGCTGTGATGATACCATTCAGTCTCTTCTTCTCTCACATAGATTCTGTTGTCTACCAGCTATGATGATACCATTCAGTCTATTCTTCTCTCACACTGATTCTGGTGTCTACCAGCTATTATAAGATTCAGTCTGTTCTTTTCACACAGATTATGGTGTCTGCCAGCTGTGATGATACCATTTAGTCTTTTCTTCTCTCAAATAGATTCAAATGTCTGCCAGCTATAATGATACCATTCAGTCTTGTCTTCTCTTGCAGAGATTCTGGTGTTTGCCAGCTATGATGATACCATTCAGTCTTTTCTTCTCTCACATAGATTCTGGTGTCTGCCAGCTGTGATGATACCATTCAGTCTCTTCTTCTCTCACACAGATTCTGGTGTCTGCCAGCTGTGATGATACCATTCAGTCTGTTCTTCTCTTACAGATTCTGGTGTCTGCCAGCTATGATGATACCATTCAGTCTGTTCTTTTCACACAGATTATGGTGTCTGCAAGCTATAATGATACCATTCAGTATTGTCTTCTCTCACACAGATTCTGGTGTCTGCCAGCTATAATGATACCATTAAGTCTTTTCTTCTGTCACATAGATTCTGGTGTCTGCCAGCTATGATGATACCATTCAGTCTGTTCTTTTCACAAAGATTATGGTGTCTACCAGCTATTATATGATTCTGTCTGTTCTTTTCACACAGATAATGGTGTCTGCAAGCTGTGATGATAACATTCAGTCTTTTCTTCTCTCATATAGATTCTGGTGTCTGCCAGCTATAATGATACCATTCAGTCTCGTCTTCTCTCACAAAGATTCTAGTGTCTGCCAGCTATGATGATACCATTCAGTCTGTTCTTTTCACAAAGATTATGGTGTCTGCCAGCTATTATATGATTCAGTCTGTTCTTTTCACAAAGATTCTGGTGTTTGCCAGCTGTTATATGATTCAGTCTGTTCTTTTCACAGAGATTCTGGTGTCTGCAAGCTGTGATGATACCATTCAGTCTGTTCTTTTCACAAAGATTATGGTGTCTGCCAGCTTTGATGAAACCATTCAGTCTGTTCTTCTCTGACATTGATTCTGGTGTCTGCCAGCTGTGATGATACCATTTAGTCTGTTCTTTTCACAAAGATTATGGTGTCTACCAGCTTTGATGATACCATTCAGTCTGTTCTTTTTACAAAGATTCTGGTGTTTGCCAGCTATAATGATACCATTCAGTCTTTTTTCTTCTCTGACACAGATTCTGGTGTCTGCCAGCTATGATGATACCATTCAGTCTTTTCTTCTCTCACATAGATTCCAGTGTCTGCCTGCTATAATGATACCATTCAGTCTTGTCTTCTCTCACACAGATTCTGGTGTCTGCCAGCTATGATGATACCATCAAAATGTACAAAGAAGAAGCAGATGACTGGACATGTTTTACAACATTAGGTAAGTCACAGAATTTTAACATCTTTGTTATAGATTACTTTTACTCACATAATACTTTCCTTAAAAATAATGCCAGTGAGGGCCCTTGTTTTGAAGATAAATTAAGTTTTCTTTAGGATGTACACGATCTGTCGTAAAACAGTAGTCTTTTTCTTGTGCAAATGTGCTCTGTTACAGTACAAATATATCATGGGAAAATATATTTTTTACTGTCAAAATTAAAGTAACCTGTGGTATTGTGAATAAATTATAAAAAACATAACATGAGATTTTGTATATGCATGGTCTTTGTATGGTTTCACATAGTGCTAGCATTGCCTATTGACCAGTAAATTTTAGAGTCTTCTTTTTTTAAATATGTTTTTGATAAAAAATAAATACCAAGAGAATGCAGTGTCTTGTCTGCGTATTATCAGTCATTTATCATTTGACAGTATATGTTTTTTATATACATTGAATGGCATTTTTGTGCAGCATAGATTGTGTGTCAATTTACTGGGGTAATGGGTAACTTTGTACTTAATTAAGAAGAAAGAGATCTATAGCATGGGCATTATCAACTGTCTGATACTGGTTGACTTCCTTTACATGTTACTTTGCGGCACAAGTCTACCATGGCAATCAGTATAAATTCATGGAGGAGGGTGCAAGTCCACTTAGTAGACTTGTTATAGTTTGTTTTGTTGGTAAATTTATTTTATCTTTTACAGAGGGGCATGAGTCTACAGTGTGGGGCATTGCTTTTGATAAAACAGGACAAAGATTAGCATCCTGCTCACATGATAGGACTGTGAAAATATGGAAGGAGTATCTGCCTGGAAACAAAGAAGGTTAAAAATCATTTGCTCTGTGCCTGTCTCTCTGTCTCTCCCCCTTCCTGAATAACCAAAGCTGTTCCTTTTTTAATAAATCAATTTTTTGTGTCAGTTTGTAACTCTGTCCTTAAGTATACATGTTTTCATTTATAAATATATATATATATATATATACAGTTCAACCTGGTCATGCAGACACCTTTGAAGGTGGACAACTGGCTATAATGGACACAATGTTTAAGTCCCTTCAATTTCCTTTTATGTGAAGTATAGGTTAAACCTGTGTGGGGCGGACACCTGCCTTATGTGGACTATGGACAGCTGATGCTGGCTCCAGCCAGTGTTTTCATTGTAAATCAACCTGACAAATACGGACAATGGTTCAGCAGGTCGAGTGTCCGCTGGTGAGGTCCGCCAAATTCTTTGATCAATTGTCGGTGACAAAATCAAAGACAACAAGTCTTTTCCTGTCAAAACATGTTAGGCTTATTTCTCTCTGCGTATGTCACAATTTGATGTGCTCACACTTCCTACAAACTGCAGGATGGGAGGGGCCAGTGACCGATTAACGCAGTGAATATTCACAGTTTACGATGGCGAGGCCAGGGCCTCCCGCATCAGTGATCAACACGCAAATAATTAATGCAAACAAGGCCTTTGTTTGTGCGAAGTGCAGAACTAATTAAAGGATTATTTCTTGGCAAGTCAAACTGATAATCAGTGTAGAAAAAAGCCGTTACGCTTCACTGATTGTTTGTTGTTTATACCTATTGCGGCTCACAGTTGATAACCAGGGCCGTCAAAACCCCCTTTTTAAACAAACCCATTCTTCATGAAAGAAACCAAACTCAAACAAACCAATTAATCAAAGAAAATTCATTTAACATCAGAATCAACGTTCACCTATATAAATGCTTTGACTGAGTTTTCCTGCCGTAACAGCCTTTGCCTTTTGTGCATTGTCATCGCCATTGAGATAATCGCAAATGAACAATGTACTTAATATAACACGCACACACACATATAGATAGATAGATAGATAGATAGATAGATAGATAGATATGTGGCAATGCATGGTATTAACAAACTTTTTCTTAAACACAAGTTTTCTCCATGAAATTTAATTGCAAACCTGCCTAATATGGACACCTGGCTATTAAGGACAAAATGTCAGTCCCTTGACTGTCCAGATTAGACAGGTTTTATTGTATATATATATATACAGTACACAAGATACAATAAACAGCAGGGTCATTGGCAAAGTGTAATGATATTTATTGATTAACATTAATAGGATGTAATTACTCTAATGCCCGTTAACAATTTATTAGCAGTTTTGGGTCTATCTTTTGCTTTGAGTATGTTTTAGGAGTTAAGCTTGAAATTATACAGATATGATGCTTCATGAAATGAAAAACAATGCAAGTTCTTTTGTTAAAAAAATTTATTCATTCTAATTTATATTTAAGCTGTCCCTATAAATTGAATCTCCTATATATGAATTATTTTCTGATTGCAGGTATCCCTACCCAAGGTGGAGACTCCACATGGAAGTGTGTCTGTACTCTGTCTGGTTATCACAACAGAACAATCTATGATGTACAGTGGTAAGTAGTAAAGAGGACCAGTCTAGTGTAATGAGTGTGTGTAAACTGTTTTGGTATCACAACAGGACAGCCTGTGATGTTTAGTGGTAAGTACAGAGACCAGTCTAGTTCATTTAGTGTGTATGTGTACTCTGTCATGCTATCACAACAGGACAATCTATGATGTACAGTGGTAGGTGCTGAGGGCCAAGAGGACTTGGCAAAGTTTCAAGATTATTGTCATGTAGATACAGGTCAATTGATTAATATATCCATTAATACATTTCCTCTTCAATCACCTTTTATATTGATATACCATTCCAGCCCTACTTGCCATATATTATGATAATAATCCAAGTCTCGTCATATGTGCTGTACATAATAAAACAAGGGACCCATGGGTCATGGCACTCTGCTGTAGTTTACTATGAGAAATTCTGGTATACAATTAAATCATAATTAAATATAGTTATATGCTTGAAACAGGCTCACTAGCTGTGACAGTTATATGGTGAATGAATTTCTTTCAAGATTTTTGACAATATGCATTATGTTTGGGCCTATAACTTTATTGCAGTATTGCAGTTTGTAGGTCCAACAATTTCAGAACATGCTAGTTTAACAGTCAGACGGATGGATGGACACACAGCTGATGGACAAAGGATCATTGCTATAGCTTTGTTCACTTATAGTCAGCTGGGCAGAAAAGCTATAGTCTTCTTTCTTGTTTATATTCAATTTTCCTGGATTATAGACCCAGTATTATTAAAAGGCAGGGGCTGTAATTTGTTTCTGAATTATATATGTTAGCTATGTTCTTTGTTTCTTTTCAGGTGCTCAAAGACGGGTTTATTAGCAACAGCATGTGGGGATGATACATTACGAGTGTTCAAAGAGGAGCCAACAGGAGATGAGAACCAGCCATCATTCACTTTGATTGGCAGTGTCAATCAAGCACATGATCAGGACTTGAATGCTGTGTGCTGGAACCCTAAGGAAGCAGGGTTGTTAGCTTCATGCAGTGATGATGGGACACTAAAACTGTGGCAGATTTCTGAAGATATTTATCAATGACCAGGCATATATTTAATCATTACTCATAATTTCCTTCAATAAAATAGTATACATCCATACTTGTGTTATGTGTAATTCTTCCCATCCAGTTGAATATTATATATAACAGATTTTGGTTTAAGTATTTATGAACTGGTCAATTCATATGAAATTTTTTTTTATAATTTTTGGTCGAGACCAACAAATCTGCACCTTCAGAGACAATGAGTGTGGATATCATTATTATACACAGAAACAAACATGAAGAGTGGCACTCTACACGAGCAGTTAGTATGTGAAAGAGAAAGTGAGGATTAATATTCAAGAAAAAGGTGATGTACTGGTAGAGATGTCTTGTTGTATGCTAGGAGACGTCATAAGGGAGCCACTGACATTCTAAGCCACTTAGTATTTCTTGAATAAAATTGGAGTAAGATTTTCCATTTTGTACATTTCATCAGTATCTGAAGGAATCGGGGGTAACAGGAACGAAAAGGCTGGGAGCTCAGAAGAGTGATGATAGAAGCATGTTGCATTTACAGGAATACAAATAAAGAGGGTGTGACATCACTCATAAAACGTGTAGGTTCTGATTTAAATCAGCAAACAACTTGCTCCTGAAATATCTTTGAGGTTATAGTCAGTTTATTATAATATTATACAAATTCGGGTCTTCATAATATAGTACAAAATACAAAGGCAGCATAAATGCAAACAAAATGTCAAAATATTATACATTTTTAACAAAATTGGATTACAAGTTATGACACAATATGTTTGGCAATATTTTTGTCACTTAAATGATTAAGTCCTTATTTCCTGGTAGCTGCACAATGTTTCAATCATCAGATATAATATTCTTTTCATATACACCAACATGGAAGGTGGTGGTTACTTTAAAATTTCAGTATTATAATAAAATACAGTAGTACAATATATAGTATTGTAAGATAATTTCTCAAGACTTTAACACATCCATGACAAATGGTACCTGCTGTTCAAGGCAGTGTATTTAGATACATCTTTAACAAACCCTTAAATATGGCCCTTGTTCTCTAGTGTTTCTCTGTATATATCCAAAAATATGGAGTTTATATGGATTTTCTCCATCACGTTTTACATTTATAAACTATTTTGCTAAGCCAGAGTGATACATACTAGTATACAAGCATTTGTACATGGAAGCCCTTTATCTGGGGGAATCCTGCCTTTGTTGGATACATTGGTCAAAGCTGGAAGCTCCCTGGACATAAGAAAGATTTGTATGGAAACCCCACTGAGTGATAAGTCTTGATAGTGCATTAGAAACAGACCAGACAAATGCACAGATAAGTATACAAATCAGTGCGTTTGGACAGTAAAAATGTGGTAAATTTTACTTTGCAGGACCTACTAAACTAGTGTATCACTGCATGGTATAGATGTAGAAGACTGGCTGAATGAGAGCAGGGGGCACCATAACACCACAGAGTAATAGTGTAATACACATAATGAAACTGTTTTGATGACCACAGGGTAGCCACAGCTCAGGAAAATCCTATAAATTTAATCACATAACATACAGGGAGTGGCCTGTAGGCTATTCTGGAACAAAAGGTTTGATATCTGATAAGCTTAAAAGCTTGGTACATTATTTTTCCATATAAAGCTGACATAATTTGGGGGGGGGGGGGGGGAGTTGCAAAGGAAAAGAAGATGTTTAAGCTCTAGACTAACTGGACATTCACAACCCTTCTACTGGAGCATTTACTTCAAGTCTTGGTAATCCCTGAGTACATGCAACAAGGAAAACTTGAGTGCACTAAACTGAAATAAAATTATTGCACAACACCACACTTCCTACTAGCACCACCAATATTTAGGTACAGGCAATCACAAAATAGCTCCAGTGACCACCACTCAGTGCATTGCATTTTTACATAATAACTTGAAATTTTTTGTTATTAAAAGGTCCATAGCATACATAGACTGCCTAATATGAATTTGTTTTTGAAACCTGCCTCCTATATATCAATAACAAGTTAACATGTGATTCTTCTACCCAGTATCAGAAGTATTAGTATTATAATTACTGAAAAAAATCTACAAAGGCTTCACAAAAAGTACTCAAAACTCTCAAAATAAATGTGCAGTTTGGGCAAAGGCAGCCAAGGTGTCAAAATTAGCTACTCGTCTAACTAATTATCCAGGATAACCTTCTATATATCATAACATACAGACGTGCTGGATTACATTGTACAATGACTTTTGGTAAAACTGATATCCGCTGAGATGGGTTTTTTTTCTGCACAAGGCAATAATTGATTTTGGAAGAATTTTACAGCTATATCAGAAGCTTACTGATTCCTCTGTGTTTCAGGATAAATCAGTCATATATCAACAGGTCTTTGGTTAGGTTGATTATGTAACACAAAAGTACAATCAATAACCAGGTCATTCTTGCAGTTTAACAAAGTAACCTTTCTACCTTTAACACCCATGTTTTGTGTAGTCCTTTGTTATATAATAACTCATAGGGTCAACATTTTAAGCACAACCTAGGGACATACAATATGTTCAAAACAAAATATGTTTTGTGAATGTTAAAAGTTACATGTATACTGCAACAAATCAAGCTATTTAGTGTTCAAATTAAATTATATCAACATACAAAATGCAGCTGTCGCAATCAATTGGAATTCAAGCCAGTTTTGATCAGGTTATGCTTGTCTCTGAGAATCCACAACATAAGAGAATCAATACCTCTGGGAAATTATCAAAAATAACTTATAATTATCAACTATCCTTCATTTAAATGAGATGAGCAAATCACAAGGAATTATTAACCCCCTCCCCCCCAAAAAAAAAAAAAAAAAAACTTGAGATCCTCTTTTATTTAATCTGGATTTAATTGTTAGAGTTTATGTTGTTTATGAGATTTATAAAGTATCACTGGTATCACAAAGCTTCACAAAACGTCAGTGTGAATTCAGTATTTTTATCACATGAGAATATATGGCATCTGAGAATAATAATGAATCACTAGTTCAAAGTTCCTGTTTATACACTTCAAATACTGAAAGACGGCTCTGCCAATGAAGGCAAATGATAACAACTGCAGATGAATACTACTGTAATAAACTAAATGTATACAGTCCAGTTCACCAAAGAGTGTACCTAGTTTTGGAAGATAATCACTGAAAGCCTATTTTAGTCCCAAATATATAAAGATATACCAGGATCTGATCTCCAGCAAGATCAGATTTATCTATGATATTTAATTGCCTTGTATCATTTCCAAGATAATCACTTGTGAAATCACACAAATGTGTGAATGCATTTAAAAAAAAAACACAAAGTGTGTCATATGAATGCATTTAAAAAAAAATATTTTTCTCAGATACTGAATTAATTGATTACTGAAGATTCTACCAGGTACTGTGTTGGTTCCTTTCTCATCAAAAATTGGAGTGCAATAACCATGAAGTGATAAAAATCAAACTTTGATACAAACATTAGCCGCCCCCCCCCCCCCAATTATCACTGGGTGAACTTTGGAGAAACGGATACTATACATGGGTTCATTATCAGCTTGCATTACAGACCAAACACATTTGCAGTTGCAATGTCTGAAAATAGACCCCTACAAAAATGCTATATTTATGTACGAGGCTATATATGTTTGTATCAGGTATTGAAGTAAGAGAGTTTAATTACACAATAACATCATATACATACAATTGTACTATTTGCATTATAAAATTAACCTTGTCCTATACAATAACAAATAATTCAGCTGTAAATTGTGAGTTTTGTATGTGTGTGTTAAAGCTTTACACATTTTGACTTCATGAAAACATATGAGATAAACTCTTCAGTGTATTAGTTAAAACAAGTGAACATTTTTATTTGGCTAACATGGAAAATAACTCAAATTCTGGTTTTGTGCTTAGACCAACTCATTTTCCTAACTTTTGGTCTCACTCGAAATTTAAGCACTAGTCATAACTAGGTTGTCAAAGTCAGCAACACCAAAACTATCTGTTCCCATGGCAACAAATCCATTCATCTGCTTAGTCTTCACAATATTAGAGAACACATTGTTACCATTAACTGAAGCTTGAACACTTGTCCCCTGCAAAAAAAAAATCAAATAAAATGTGTCAACCAGGTGGAGTATATGCAGTTAACCATAAAGTGACTCAAACATTTGTTAACTCATCTAAAGAAAGGAATAAGTAATATGTACCTGACCATTCCATGCATATTGCATATATAAATGTCAGTATGTAAAGCAGTAGACTGATTAAATACAAAATGCAAAGCAAAACTGGTGAAAAGGTGTGATATTTAGCTAAGAATCCCAGAAATGCTGTCATTTTCTGAGACAATAAATAAAACTGGAATCTAAACAATTTTAAGGTTAGATGGTTCATATTTTTACTTAATGATTTTAACTGGTAAACATTCCATACCTTGGCAGACAGCTTAAGAGTGTACCAGGTATCATAGTGAAGTTCAAGGTCACCAGAGGTCACCTCAGTCACTCGTGCTAAAAAAAGTATGAAAATCATTAGTGATTTGAACAGAAATATCACTTGCCTTATAGTTTATGTTTATCAATTCTCTCATTTTACTAATGTATATGTAAATCTTGCTTTTACCATTGAATATTCCTGCTTCTTTCATTATCACAATAAGACTCAAAGTGCAGCAATGCTTTCTATTCATCTTACTTTCTTATTTTAAGCAAGTAAGGATTTCAACAAGTGTACAATATTAGGCTGAAGCTGTTCACCAACTTAAACAATAGACATGTTTATCTGTAGGCAGGTTCCAATGTCAGCAGCTTGCCTTGCAATACCTGATGACTTCATCATGTCAGAACATCAGGTCTGATCTGACCCTATACTTTTAATTGTCTGATCACTACACATTCTCTTCATAAATCACACAGTAAGGTATGTTCAGTGTCTGACATGAGGAAAAAAGGTCCCTTTCAGACATTATGTCAGCATGTTACTGAATACCTTGAGACATGCTGTTATCTGTATTTTAATAGATTCTGATATTGACTTTCTCCCTTAAACACTTACATATAAATGAGATAACATTCATCACATATTTCCTTATTTTTTTTTCATTTTGTCTGTACCATAATTTCAGATAATATATAATGATATTTCTCACTGATGCATACCAATGTCTGTTGTAAGTTGAAACTGCTGTGTCTCAGGGAGTATGTATAAGAACAGGCCTTGAGCGAGGAAAGCAGTACAGCCACCTTGGTCAACACGCAAAGCTACAAAGGCTCCTGTTGTCTGGTTGACAGAGCTCAACTTCACATCCACCTGTACTGTCACATTAGACCTGAACACAAAAAGTGTAACAAACATGACATGGAGTATTTCCTTACAGTGCCACATAAAATGAACTGATTTCTGTGTTAATTTGTTTTTGTAGAATGGAAGTTGTTTCCTGATTCTGTAATATTCAAATGAATGGAAAAGATTCTCACATCAGGGCGTTTGGATTACTTGTTATCAAGAGCTTTCTATAACATTATGTAATCTTCATCAGCTTGCTGGATGCTCCTGATAACAGCCATCAAATTACTCTGATGTGAGAATCTTTTTCATTTATGATACTTTTCTGTTCATCAAATTAACATTTTAGCTCTATTCAAGACAATTTGGTAAAGTCAAGACAGTAGTACTTTTTCATCACTAAATAATTATCCTGATGATTTAACATTAGTTACTTGAATGCAACAAGATATAAAACCAGAAGATCAAATCTGCAGGCCTGCCAAAGGTAAATGACCCCCCCCCCCCCCCCCCCCCGCCCCAAGAAAAACAAGGGACCTATGGGTCACGACGCTCAGCTGTTATATATGATAAAAAAATATTATTTAGAAATGAGGCACATGCTGGTTTTGTGTGGTAATAAATATAAGCTGTATTATGAGTTGTTGTTGTTTAGCTTATGTATGATTTTGATAGTACCTTTGGAGACAGGGAAGAGGATTGATTTCATTTATTTTATTAACAAATGGAGTACTACTGTCACACAGATTTTGACTTGGCCATATAACTTATAAGCAGAACATATAATATAAGAGTTTAACTATTTATTAAAAAAATTACAAATATTGTCCCTAATATAAAATTTTTATTAAAAATAATAAGAGAATCATATGATTTTTTAAAATGAAATATAACTGATATGATTATTAAAATAATATTAAAGAATATATTCATGAATGCATTCATGAATACATTTTATAAGGATTTGCACGAGTATTCATATACTTTCATTTTTACCTAAATTACCATTCTTTATGCAAGAAATTTTATAATGGAGTACATAATCATATTCGTATTTAAATACAATTACAAAGTATTCGCACCATGTCTGGTATTTATTCAGTTTTCACCAAACAAAGATGTTGAGAATCCAGAATATACAAAATTCACACATTTAAATAATGATCATAAGTACCTGGTTTTATGGCCTTTATTTATATTAAAAAATAACTGTAAAAAATTCATTTTGGACTAATTTCACATCAATGTACACACTAGACACAGTAGGAATCTAGATTAATATTATCAACTGCATCTTTGTCTATCATTAATTTCCTTCATATAATCCCTAATGATTAGTAATGAATAATATGATTTACTTCTTTATCATTAAAATTGAACTGAAAAATGCCATAGGTGACTGCATGGTGTTATTTGGAATATGTGACATTCTACCCATCGATACAAGATTCTTATATCATCAGTAACTGCAAGTTAATTTCCTGTTATTATAAACTAACAAATTCCTTTTCTATTTTTCTTTAATTTGTTATTAAAAACCAATAAAAATTTATTAATTTATTGTTTATTGTTATGTTGTTGGTTAATACTACTAGATGAGCTGGGTTAGACACCTGGATCAACTGTGGCTGGCCATAAGCTGCCTGGATTCTCGCCTCAAGCGTGCATAATTTGATGAAAGGTCAACAAGGTCAACAAAGTGGTGACTCAAGAGGGGCTGGAGAGAGCCAAAGTCTGACAGGGTCTCATAAAAAACATTAATAAAAGCTACAATATTTGGCCAATTTCTTTCAGCTTTCTAAACTAAAAAGCTAAAATCCTTATGTATGCATGATATGAAAATTATATCAACAGTGCTCACGGGAAACAAACTTGCCATGGTCACAGTTGGGCAAAATTTAAGGTACTAATTTTATATGTATGCTAATAACTTATAAAATTTGAAAAATTCAGAACTAATTTTGGGTATTCAATTGAATCTTGATTAAATAATGTTACATCCCTAACAAAAAAATCTCTAGCTTCAGCAATGCCCTTGTTAAGGGAGTAAATATATTTCTTTATTTTTTACAAAGTGCATTATGTTTGGGCCCATAACTTAAAACAATTACGCAATACTGACATCATTCTGGCATGTGCATAGAGAATGAAAAATATGTATATTATTTATGATTAAAGTCAGATCAGTGGTTTTGACATTAGGCAGTCTTGAAGTGTAACAATGGGTTTTTAATGGAAAAATGAAGTTTTTCATAAATATCTCGAAGGTATTAAGTCCTAGTGACCAAATTCTTGGCATGGTAGGGGATTTTGGAGACATCTAACTGTATGCCGAATTAAAGGAACTTAGAGCTGAAGATGGGGAGCTGAGCTCTTGCAAACTGCATAACACTAGCTTGATGTAAACAATATGTTACATGGTGCTTGAAAACTTGATTAAAATCTACAGTTTTTGATCAACTGGTTTCAAATTTTTGGTGTTAACAGTTGAAATGCTAACAAAAACATGCTGTGAAAATTAAATCCACAGTACTTACAGTAAAAAAAACGTGCCATGGTCAAAGTTTGGCAAAATTTAAGGTACCAATTTTTAATTTTTATTAATATTTTAAAAAATTTAAAAGATTTTATCTAATTTTGGGTATACAATTTAATTTTGATTAATTAAAGTTATATTACTGGAAAAAAGGTCCATAGCTTTAACATGTTTTGTGTTAAGTGATCAAATATCTTTCCTGATTTTTTACAAAATGCATCATGTTTGGGCCCATAACTTTTTTAAATTAAATAATACAGACATAATTTCTGGCATGTATATAGGAACTATATAGAGGAATATTTATGGTAAATATGATGAAAAACAGATAAGTGGTTTTGATATTAGGCACTCCTGAAGTGTGAAAATAGGTTTTAAATAAAAAATTGAGGTTTTTCCTTAATTTCTCAAAGGAACGAAGTTGCTAAGACCCAGTTTTCGGCTTGGTAGGAGATCTTGGGGACATCTAACATTATGCCGAATTTTGGATTCCTAGGTCTGGACTAATACCTTTATTTCACATTCAAGGGAATAATACATTTAAGTTTATATATTATTTAAGCATATCCACTTTTTCCATTAAAATAGTTTTTATCTGATTAATTTTTTTTATTTACAAGTTTTATAAATTTGTATTAAAAAAACACTGAAAATATAAGTTAAAATATTAGAATTCTTAGTTGCAATCATTATACATCCAGAGTGTAGCTCGTATTGGGTCATATTATGCATACACATATATTTTTATTATTTTTAAATCACAAATTTTTAAACTGAATTTAAAAGAAAATAATGCCACAACATGGCATCTGCAAGATTAATCCTTGAATCACTATTAAAATGTTTTGCACATTGGAGTTTTCAGTACATGCTTAATCATATTCACCAAAATAAAATAAGATTCTGTAAATTTGGTAAAATAAAAACATCTTTTCAAATAAAGTATACACACTGTTGGTTGAATGAGGTACAAACAATATCATTATGCTAATTACAATCTAAGCTTTAATTTATTCCTGGAATTAATAGTCAATTTCACACCTTGTGAAGTTTTTACTCTTCTCAAGGAAGGAATTACTTATCTGATGAACATCCACACTTTCATAGCTATACACCACTTTGTGGACACAATTAAATGTGCACTTTAATCATTGTAACCCTGGTGGTAAATACAAAATCTAAAATGTAGCATAGCCAAGAATAAAATGAAATACAGAAAATTATAACATTCATCTAGTTAATGCATCATCTAGGGGGGGGGGGGGAGGGTGAGCAGGGCAGAGAAGAAGCCTGCTAGTAGTGGCCCAGCTGAGCCAAGACAAGCTGCCTGGGGTGGGTTACATAATGCAAGTGAAGGCTTTACTACTAGGTGGGCTAGATGTAAACAACACTTGACATGGTGTATGAAAACTTGAATAAAAGCTACTCTTTTCAATCAATTCCTTTATAATTTCAGATTTTAAAAGATTAAATCCTTATGTATATATGCTGCGAAAATTAAATCAACAGTGCTTACAGAAAAAAAACATGCCATTGCCAAAGTTGGACAAAATTTAGGGTATTGATTTTTTATTTAAGCTAATAACTTGAAAAATTTGCAAAATTCAGATCTAATTTTGGGTAAACAATCGAATCTTGATTAAATAAAGTTATATTCCTGACAAAAAGTCTCCAGCTTCAGCAATTCTCATCTAAGGTGAGTAAATATATTTCTTGATTTTTAAAAAAGTGCATTATGTTTGGGCCCATAACTTAAAAAAAATACACAATACTGACATCATTTCTGGCATGTGCATAGCGAATGTATAGAAAAATATGTATATTATATATAATCAAAGTCAGATCAGTGGTTTTGATATGAGGCAGTCTTAAAGTGTAACAATGGGTTTTTAATGGAAAAATGAAGTTTTTCATTGATATCTCGAAGGAATTAAGTCCTAGTGACCAAATTCTTGGCATGGTAGGGGATTTTGGAGAAATCCAACTGTATGCCAAATTTAAGGAACTTAGAGCTGAAGCTCGGGAGCTGAGCTCTAGCAAACTGCATAACACTAGCAATATGTGACATGGTGCTTGAAAACTTGAATAAAATCTACAGTTTTTGGTCAACTGGTTTCAAATTTTTGGTGTTAACAGTTGAAATGCTAACAAAAACATGCTGTGAAAATTAAATCCACAGTACTTACAGTAAAAAAAAGTGCCATGGTCAAAGTTTGGCAAAATTTAAGGTACCAATTTTTTATTTTTGCTAATATTTTAAAAAATTTAAAAGATTTTGATCTTATTTTGGGCATACAATTTAATTTTGATTAATAAAGTAATATTACTGGAAAAAAAGTGCTTAGCTTTAACAAGTTTTGTGTTAAGTGATAACATTTCTTTCCTGATTATTTACAAAATGCATTATGTTTGGGCCCATAACTTTTTTAAATTATATAATACAGACCTAATTTCTGGCATGTACATTGGAATTATATAGAGGATAATTTATAGGAAATATGAGGAAAAACAGATGAGTGGTTTTGATATTAGGCACTCCTGAAGTGTGAAAATAGGTTTTTAATAAAAAATTGAGGTTTTTCCTTAATTTCTCAAAGGAATGAAGTCGCAAAGACCCAGTTTTCGGCTTGGTAGGAGATCTTGGGGACATCTAACATTATGCTGAATTTTGGATTCCTAGGTCTTACGGTTTCAAAACGTGCCACATCTACGGACGGACGGACGGATGGACGGACGGACAGACAGACGGACGACAGACAATGGACCACGACTATAGCTCAGATGACTTATAGTCAGCTGAGCTAAAAATGCTTCAGAAAAAAGGAATATAATTGAAAATAGAAGTACCAAGCAAATTTGTGGAATTTATAAATATATTTATTTATCATGACATCACATCACTCATCTCCCCTGTTCCTCAACACAGACTGAATAAAAGATGTGCTGCACAAACTACTGGTACAAATGTGTACAAACAGTCAAGAACTGCAAAGAGATTGAATGTCACCATGCCTTTTTGTGGAAATAATATGCATATGTATTTTGAACATGTTAAATATTTCGGACACAAAAATTGTGAAGTATCACATTCTTTTTCTTACACAGTATAGTAATGCTAAAGCACTGAAAAAAAGGGGAAAATAATGCTAAAACAGGAGTAAAATTGTCATTTTCCCTAATTCTTTATATACAAATGTGACTTTTAAAATTAGTGATTTGGCAGCTTTGTCCTACCTAGTTTGAAATGCAGTGCTTTCTGCAAAAATAGCTAGAGCAATGTTGTAAAAGGCAATTTACCACCAAAAAGGCATGTCTTGAACCACATAAAGTACGAAATTGATTGTTCCTTCATTTTGAATACCTCCGTTCATTTATTTTGAATACCTCCTTATGCCAAGAGCCACCACTAAATCAAATCTCATTAATACTCATAACTCTCTGAAGCATTATACACACCCACAAACCAACAGACTCTTACAAAGAAAAAAAAAACAGACAAAACTACAGTAAAACCATTTCACTGATCTCAGTTGATTTTATATTAAAGAAGTGGTTACTGTGCCAAAAATGTTTACATGAGACTGAGCTAAATCAGTGGAGTCCTGCCAAATGGAGCTCCAGAAATGAACTACTGGTTCTGCGGGAAGAATTCTCAGGCTGAATAAATTATCACAAGTTACTAGCGGCACCTCTTGGTGCCACTGATTGGATAGGTTTTTGTTACACAGCTTTATCTTTCAAACATAACCTTCAATCTCATGTAACCTCCTTGTGACGACTAATAGTAAACCTTACCAGCTGTAGTCACCGATGACAGCCATCGGTTGAGCCTGCAGTAGGGGGCACCAGTGTATGGGGGCCTGCAGGATCACCTGTCTCACCACTTTATGGTGCTCCACATCATTGGTTTGTGTGATCTCAAAACCCCCAACCTGCTGAGCCAAGTTACTGGCCTCCTGGTACACTTGATAAGCTTGAATATAATCAGTGTATACCATTCAGTGATAAAAATTAATGGTGTCCTGACTGACTGCATAATGAAAGGAGAGGATTGATTATATAAACAAAGTGGGGGCAAAGAAATATGGCTGAAGAAGTGTAACATAACATTATATAACTGGAATTTAATTCAAAATGTAATTTTAATGATAAGATGATGATCAGCTGTTAAACAAAAATGTCAATAAAGCACTTTATCTATAAGACATATGACTTCAGTATATCTGTTTCATGTACCAGTATATTCAATATAATATATGCATGTGTGTCTTTTTAGGAAACATGTATTAACATGTATTTTGAGGTTCATTCTTTTCTGTTGTGCTATGAAAATATTAATATTTAATATTCATGGGGCTGAAAAAAGTTGTGATTTCAGGTATTTTTTCATAAATCAATGCAGGAAGAATGATTTTATTTTTGCTTTTTATTATGAATTTCCATAAAAATTTCATATGATCAAGGGACAACATGATGATAACCAATTATTTTTTGTTTAAAAGGTAAAAATGTATCTGTAAAATTTTTTATAAACTTATAATTGGATTTACTTTGAAGAAATGTTCGAGTGACTGTAGCTCAAAATAGGTAAATTTCTACTGAATATTAAAATTAAATTTTCGAAGCATGGGGTCAAAATACTTGTATTTGATGACTGAATTAATAACCTTTTTTTCTTTTTACCAAACCAGTGTTTCAAAATGTTTAAAGCACAAACGTTAACTAACAAATTATTGATTCTGATACACCCAGGATTTAGAAATAATAATGAACCCTGGCACTGTTTAATAGGCTGACAAATGCACTGAATAAAGCATAAAACTCACAATCAAAGTTGTCCTTGTATGGTAAGGGGAATGCCTTTGATGTTGGAGACATGGGGTGTTGACCTTTGCTTGCTTTTTTCAATGTACTAAAGGTGTATACTTCATTCACTCCAAGTTCTACATGCAACATTCCTCCAGCCACCTAAGAGCAAAAACAGAACAATAATTGTTAACAATACATTGTTGACAACACAATTACATTCCTGGAATAAAAATTATTAAAGTCCATTAATAGAAGAAAATTCTTTGAGGATATTCATGTGTGTTAACAGTATTCTTTATCATCCTCTAATTTTATGGACATTTTTCAGTGTTTTGGGAGATTATATTGAAAATATCAAACAAATAAATAACTTTTTAATAGGATGAAATCACACAGAGAGACTGCTAAACTGCACTAATTACATTACTAGAATGCAACAGGAAATCCTACATCCTGCAGCAACTGAAACATTTCAACATGTCTGGCAAAACTGGAATTCTGTATCTCTTTACTGACTTATCACAAGAAGTTTACAAACATCAGTCAAATTGCCATATATGTATACTAAAACAACAAGTATAAAATGCATAGGTTATTTTGTTTTCCTGGTGATGATAACATCTAACTTTACCTTTATTAGGTAACTTTTATAGCACAGATATCTACCATGAATTCAATAATGTTTAAGTTATTGGGTATGATATAAACAAACCTTTACTGGTCCAAGGCTCTTGAAATAGGTGGATGGTGTCTCATCAAAGCCAAGTTTAGAATACCAAACATTCAGCGAGGTAATGTTGGCCTGCAACAGAAAGAATATGAATAGATTTCTCTGCTTATAGACCTGCAGGCACAAAAGGTTGTGTTTTGTATAAAAACCATATTATCTACATCATTAATGGCTGAAAACTAAACTATGAATATGCAACAGATATCCAATGCCTCATCCCATTTATGAGCAAATCATTCCTGGGGTCATTACTAAAAAGGTCTGAAGTCTTTACTCTCCCAAATATTTAGAAATATCACAAAGTGAATGACAAATAAGAAGAATATAATTTAGGTTAGATTTTAACTGTTATTTCCATTAATACCTATGATCCTTTCATTAAAACTAAATTACCTTTTTGATAAATTTAAATCCTTTGAATTGCAGAGGTTAAATACTGATTATTTATACAACATCAACAAAAAAAACTTTAGCTGACTGATATAGTCCTGATCATGAGAATATCAATAGTTAACTCCTTTTCAAGTTGATAAGCAAATTACCAAACTTTTCATTTTCTAACTGCAAAACTTATTGTTTTTGCCTTTATCATATGTAGAGCATTTAAAAATATTTAAGAATTAATAGCCACATTTTATAAATAAACAGAGCATTTTGAAAGCACAGTACTTTATAAAAGAAAAGGAGGATATTGTATTTTCTGAAGTTTAAATTTTTGTACTTCTTCTAAAATTCTCTCTAAATTTTTCTGTATTTATTCCATAATTCTCTTTCTGAATGTTGTGTCTTTAATAATTTCCTAAAATGAAGACATCTTTACTCACCAGCTGCCCTTTAAAGCTGAAGGTTGCATTCTGTGGTTGTGTGTCAACCACGGGTGCCCCAGTGCTGAGGCAAATGTCATGCTGCTGTGTATTCTGTAAAAAAAGTTGAACTACAAATTAAACAACTAGACATTTCTTGGCAACGCAGGTGCCAGAGTATCCCCAGACATAGTACGCCCCCCCCCCCCCCCTCCCTTTAAGAATAGGCCCCCATTTTTAGCAGCATATACTGACACTTGGCAAGCAATTATTGTTTCTTCCATCTATCAATCCACAATCTTTTTAAAGATGTTTCCTGTGACCTTGACCTTTGACCTCATGACCCCAAATCAATTGGAGTCTTGCTTTTTCAATGGGACATATATAAGTCAAGTTTGAAATCAATACATCAATAAAAGCAGAAATTATCATCCACAAACTAATTTTTTGACAGATAGCTCCTGTGGCCTTGACCTTTGACCTTGTGACCCCAAAATTGATATGGATCATCCACTATTGGCAAGTGAGCTATATATTCAAGATGGAAGACCTTGGATAAAAGTTTGGCTTAAAATGCATCCACAGTATCTTTTAAGATGCGAGTCCAGTGACCTTGACCTTTGACCTCATGACCCTAGAACCTATAGGGTTCTTACTTTAGTGGTGGGCCGTACATAAGTCACGTTTGAAATCCATATGGCTATCAACACTGGAGATATCATAAGAGGTGTGTGATTTTCACCAAATATGGACACATTAAAGGTCATGGCCACTCTCATGGTAAAGGTCATGACCCAAATGTAAATAGACCTCATCCCATAACCCATCTCTCTACATGTGCATAATATGAAAGAAATCTGTCCATAAGATTTTGACTTATAATGCTTAGAGTACTGTCAAGTGGCAATTATGGGGGTATTAAAAGGCATAAAAACAAGAAAAGGATAATAGGTGGCGCCACCAGTTTCCAGTATATCACAAGGCTATCCAAGTTCTTTCGTCACCTTGATTTTTGGACCACTCCATGCAAGCTTACTTGAGATATTTAAGAATTTGTTATTTTCAGCAAAAATGGACCTATTCAAGGTCAAGGTCACTCTCCTAGTATTGGTCATGACCCCATTTTAAATAGGCTTAGTCCCCTTACCTATATCTATACAAATGTAAAGTTTTAAAAAGATCAGTGAAATATTTTTTGAGTTATCCTTCTCACAAGGTTTTTCTGCAGCGGCAGCGGCGGCAGGACCGTAGTGAAACCATAGTATCCTGACTTTGTCTGGGGATACAATAAGGCTTTACAGTTGTGGAGAAAAGGATTTTGATAGATTTAGTAGGTTTTCCCTGTGAAATATCGATGAAGATGACCCCAAAATAAGCTGAATCTGACAATGTTTGATACATGACTGATTTTTACATAAAAAGGTTGGGTTCTCAGGCACTTTGTTTCAGAAATCAGTGCACGAGGGCAATTTTTTTTTTTTTACCTTTTTTGTATGTTTCGATAAAAATGTCATATGATCAGGGAAAAGCATGATAATAACATAATTGTTTTGCTTGACAGGTAAAAGCACTACATTATGAAGGAAATCTTATCAAAATTGTATTATTTTATCTTCTTGAAAGAAATGCCACTGGAGCCCAAAAGTGGTAAGTTTCAATTGAAAATCAAAATCATAATTTGTGATGTTGGGTTAAAATGAGGCACCAAAAAAGGTGACTAAATAACAGAAATGTCATTTATATAATAAATTACATTCACAAATTAAAATCCCTTCATGACTAAACTGGCATTTTATTCTTTTCAGTAGCTGGACACATACTGACATTAATGAGCAACTCTTACCATTGTTTCTATCACCAATGTGAAGTCTTTTCTGTCTGGGCTCATTAGGGAGACATATGTTCCACCACTGTTTAGTTTTCCCACACCTGCTCCATGTGTTAAATATTCCCAGCCAATCTCTGTAAACTGTGTGGTGTGAGCTGAAACACAAGGTGCATTTAAATTTAATTAAATACCCAGAAAACTAGAATATGGGTAGTCGACAAGCGACTATGTGTATCCACCGATATCCAAATGGGACGGGTTTAGTCAGGCATGGATTGAGTTGCAAGGGGAAATAGAGTGAGACGACTTGCATATTAGCATGGATGTCTGCCATTAAAACATGATTGTAGGTGGCGCCACCTGATATTTGAAGGAGAAAGCTATTAAAGATTTATGCATATGCAAAATTTACGGTGGATAAGTCAAACCACTGCTTAGATATGAGTGATTTGTACCCTAGGCAGATGACAGATGGACACCATATTATCAAAAATGGTTTTTTATGTTGGGCCACCAAATTTGTATAAGTTGTAGAGCTATGTATGATCTATACTCATGCAACATTTCAGGCCATTACATCAAACCAGACCTGAGATATTAGCATTGATGTCTGCAGCTGAAATGTGTAGGTAGGTGGCACCACCTGCCACAAAATAGAGAAAGCTATCCAAGATGTAAATACACGAAAAATTTTAGGCAGGTAAGTCAAACCACAGCCGAGATATGAGTGATTTTATCCCACAGCAGACAGACAGAAGCTGTGCAAAAATGGGTCCAGGTTGGCCACTAGTTTTGTGTATCATAAAGAGCTATGTGAGATCTATACACATGCAAAATTTCAAGAGGATACATCAAACCTGTCCTGAGATTTTAGCCTGGATGTCTGCGACCTGTAAGTGAATGTAGGTGGCCCCACCTGTCATAAAATCAAGAAAGCTAACCAGGATGTATAACATGCAAAATTTCAGGTGGTTAAGTCCAACTACTGCAGAGATGTGAGGGATTTTATCCCAAGGCAGAGGAACAGATGGACACTGTGCAGAAATAGTTACAGGTGGTGCAACCATTTTTTGTATAGTATAAAGCTATCCAAGGGCTACATTTGTGCAAAATTTCAGCCCAACTGCTCAAACGAGTCCCAAGATATGTGGGTTAATGTGTCAAAGGAGATGCACAGATGGATGCACTGCAGAGAGGAAGAGGTCAGAGGTCAATGCAAAAGGTTTTTGCACCAGTTCATATGTGACCCAATAATGGTGAAAATTTTCTGAAAAATCAGTCCAGTGGTCCCAGAGTTCTATTCATGAAATGAATGCTGAGGCTGTATAGGCAGAACCTGGTCATAAAACATAGTATCCACAAAACTTTATTTTGGCAGATACAATTAGAAAAATCATACAATAAATTATGATTTCTTTCATTAATGCTTATATCAATATAATATAAACTGATAAAACTGTACCTGTTGCCAAGGTGAATGTGTTTTTGGATTCGAGTCTCAAACATAATTAATTCAAGCTGCATACTCATCAAGCATCATTTCAGTAGACATTACAGTGGATCCAGTATGCTGAAATTTTTATAAATGTTTGTTTCAATTTTGCCTTAATGTTCCAAGTTGAGGGATGAGGGATTTTCAGAAATGTATCAATATGGGTCTCATAACAAACTATTTAGAAAAAGACATTCTTCCAAAGAATGATATATCAGACAGTCAAACTTGGCTGCAGTTGTGTATGTATAAAGTCTCACTGAGTAAGTAATGAAAAAAATACACTGGTAAGTAACAGTGATTTTTCTTGGATTAGCTCTGAGAACTCTGACTGCTGAGGCAGCTTGATAGTGAAAACCTTGCCACCATCTATCTCTTCCCTACCGAACCACAGGTGCTTTCCAGTTTGAGAATCTGTGCTTAAGCATTAACACAAGTGCATCAACTGTGTATTTAAACCAAAGAAGCTATGAAAACATCCTTGAGCAATCAAAAGATGTTTCTATATGCAAACTTTCATTAATTCATCCCATTTATTGGGATGTCATTAATAAAAAGCAGGTGAAGAGGGCTTGATTCAGTAAAACATATTGTGACTTGATACTGTGCATTGTTTTACAAATGTTTAGCAGTAAATATTTACAATCTTTTATGCAAGCCTACATTGATAACTTTTCAAACTTAATAACCTGATGTCCAGATGGGACTGTTCACCTCATAGTAACCACTCCACGGCTGCTCAGCTGTCATCAGTCCTTTACGGGGGTACGGTAGATTTTCGTAGTAACTTGAGATCAGATTCCATGCAATGGTGCTGGTCATGAGGCCGTTGACATAGTTATGGTTTAGCTGCTTTGCCATGCACCCTCCTCCCATCTCAGAGTTAGTAGAGCTGAAGTCTTCTGAGGACCACAAAGGCTTGCCACATTCCTTTGCTTGAGCAGTTGTCTCTGTCCCAACATAGTGAGCCCTAAATATAGTTAAAGAGTTTTTACTGTTTTAAAATACATGTGTACAAAATATATTTACATCTGTTGACGAAAAAAGAAGTATAACTTATCAATATATACCCATGTCAAGGCCTAACTGACCAATCACCAATTGGTCCAGACCAAATTCTGATTGGGATTTAGTCTGTCCTAAACCTAATTACTATCAGGTCAAGCCAAAATCTCAATCCTGATTCAGGCTGGCCTAAACCCTGACTGGTCATACCAAATCCTGATTGTGATTCTGTTCAGTCCAAGCCCTGACTTGGACCTTGTCCAGCCCCAATCCTGATTCACATTTCTGATTGGACAAAATACTGAATTATGCTTTCAACACACACATTTGATTAAATAAAGGAAAATATAACCTGAGTTCAGGCTACTCATAAATTTAAATCTGTAATTTCACCATGACAATTTTAATTTATGCCCTGTAAAACCTCTAATATAAAGATTAGTTGAACACAAGTGACCCAGGGGTCATGACGCTCAGCTGTCTAGAAAGACATTCACAAAAGGAATTTTATCATCTGAATGCAGAATTTTGTAGGTGGTATCCTAATTCAACTGAAGCATAGCTCAAATGATACGGGTAACTGAGAACTAAGTTCAGGTTTCCAAGGAGTTTTTCATGGACCTTCCTGGATTTCAAATTAGAAGATTCTAGGTGTAATGGTTAAGATTTGTGCTCTGTCAATGGACGACCACATCTTCAAGGTCTCAAAAATAAAAATTTAAAGAAAATGCAAAAAAATTTGAAAAAATCCAGGTGGTGTCACAAGTCTGCAGGAACTGATGAAACACTCAATGATGAATGTGCTTGCAAGGAATCATGGTGATGAATACATTATTTGTTCAGAAACTGGAGGTTTCGTATCAATTTTTTTTATTATACTGAGGGGTATTTATAAGCTCAATAGCTGGAAAGATATGGGTAACAGAGACCTAATTTCAGGTTTTAAAGGAGATTTCACTTGTACATCCCAGGATATCAAGTAAGAAGTTGCTAGGTATAACAGATACAATTTGTGTCTTGTTAAGGGACAACCACACCTTTGAAGGTCTCAAAAAAGTCTAAGAAAAAAATGTGTACACATTTTAAAAAATTCAGGGTGCACTACCAGTCTGTAGGAAATGATGAAACACTCCATGATGAATATGCACGCAAAGAATCATGGTGATCAATGCATGAGTTAATCAGATACTGCAGATATTGTATCAAATTTTTAATTATTCGGGGGGTACTTCTGAGCCCCATAGCTTACAGGATTTGGGTAACACAGACCATATTTCAGGTTTCCAAGGAGATTTTTCATGGTCCTCCCTAGATGTCAAGTAAAAAGTTTCCAGGTCCAGCAGTTATGATTTATGCCTAGTTAACAGAAAGACAGACTGATGGACAGATGAAGGACAAAGACTGATTACAGTGGAGCGCCGTTCATCCGAACACCGTTTATCCGTAAAATCGTTTATCCGTAATTAAAACTGGAGAACCGAAATTATGACCGTTTATCCGTAATTTTGAAAATCTGGAAATATAAAAATAATATTTATTCAATAAGAAGAACTGATAATGGCTCGTGTATTTACTCCCGGTCGGTCCCGACTAATTATGAATGCATCACCGGTTCGTTTCTGCAGGTGTGACAACCCCTAATTACCCAAGTTGTACACACGCAGCTTGGGCTTGTACTCATTTGAGCAGTTATAGATGTGAAAACTACCACCGGCAGAGTCCCCTAATTAACCTTGTGTCCTGCAATGTCGAGTTGTTCACACCTGCAAACCATCCGGCCATGACAGCGAGTAGATTTTGAGCTGATAATGTCGGACTCTGATACGCTCGAACTTGTACTCATCTGAGCAGTTTAACAGTGCAGGCAAATCTATCTTCTATATAAGCTATACCATGACACGCAAGTTCATTCACAATTTAGCAAATCTTCACCAAGACAACACAGCACTCAAGTTTCATGTCAGATGGAGTCAGGGTCTCGCAAGCGCAAATGCCATGTCCTGTCACTTGAAGACAAGCTCAGCATTCTGGAGAAACTTGATCGAGGCACCAAGGCAGCTGAGCTGGCCAGAGAGTTCAATGTTGGCAGATCTACTATTAGTGACATCAAGAACAGTGGTCAGAAGCTTAAGGGTTTCAAGGGCCAGATGCCAGACACGCATGCTTCCAAGAGATGAAAGACGATGCGCACGGCGTCTGATGACAAGCTGGATGCGGCCGTATACACATGGTTTCTGCAGGAACGGTCCAAAGGCAGCCCCATCTCCGGTCCAATCCTGATGGAAAAGGCAGCGATGTACAACAAGTCGATGCATGGCTCTGACAGTACATTTTTGGCGTCAAGTGGGTGGCTCAAGCAGTTCAAGGAACGTCACGGCATCCCGCAGGTTGAGATTCAGGGCGAGGCCTTGTCAGCGGACACCAGCCACATCGACGAATTCCTATCCCACGTGCGTGAATTGCAAGAAAGGGAAGGTTTGAGAGACTGTCAAGTGTACAACGCCGACGAGACAGGTCTCTACTGGAAGGTTTTGCCTGACAAAACCCTAGCTGATGCGTCCGAGAAATGTGCTCCAGGACATAAGGTGTCAAAAGAGCGGATTACTGCTCTGTTGTGCACCAACGCAACCGGTGAACACAAAGTGCGCCCCCTGGTGATCAGGAAGTCAACTAAACCAAGGTGTTTCAAGCACGTGAACATGGACTCCTTGCCTGTGGCGTATCGGGCTCAGAAAAACGCGTGGATGAGCCGTGAGCTCTTCACGGATTGGTTTCACCAGGAATTCGTCCCGTCCGTCCGTCAGTATGCCAGGGAGAGTCTGAAGCAGACGCCAGCACACGCATTACTTCTTGTGGACAACTGCCCCGCCCATCCCATTGAAGATGAACTGCGGACTAGTGAAGGGACCATATGGTGTATCTTCCTGCCGAAGAACTGCACCAGCAAGATACAGCCCTGTGATGCTGGCATCATAGAATGTACAAAACGATATTATCGTAAACGCTTGCTGTCATCCTTGCTTGCAGACTGCGTCGACAACAGCTTGTCCATCATAGAACGGATGCGCGGTTTCAACTTGCGTGATGCCATCAACCTGTTAGGTGATGCCTGGAATGACCTGAGACAGTCTACAATCCACAAGTGCTGGAAGAATTCCCTTTTTCTGGAGCTTAAATCTCCTGCTGGTGCTCAGCCCCCAGCTGATGCGGATGAGGTGGAATCACCGACAGACATTCAGGTCAGCTCAGTTGCCAAGGCGGTGGACTTGGACTACAGTGAACTGATAGTTGCTGACTGGCTCCACTGTGATGGTGATCTACCAACTGCTGCAATGCTGACAGATGAGGAGATTGTGCAGTCAGTCACTCAAGAAGCTGCTCCCGAGACATCTGATAATGAGGAAGACACATCAGCCCCCGTGAAGCCCCCACCCACAGCTTCAGAGGCATTTGTTCATGTAGAAGGTGTTCTATCGTGGTTAGAGAGCCTACCGAAGGCCGACCCGCTTCACTTGAGTGTGCTATGCTACATCAGAAATCAGGCAGGCAGTTATCGTTCCAGGCAGTCTGATATCCGCAGTTATTTTAACTGATTTTATGATGTGACTTTCTCGATGCATGTGATCCGCCGAACCCCATGTTCATCAGTTTTCATGTGATATTTGTGTGATATTTCCGCACTATTGTTGTAAATAAACTGTGCATTCATATAAAACTTTTTTTTATATTTTGTCAATTTCTACATCGCAGCAAGTAAAAAATGAGTCTCACAAGCACATTTAGTTTAACTGTCTGCACATAGGGGGCGGCACCGAGGGCGGTAAATCTATCATGGCGGATATCCACATGTTCAGCGAAAGATTAACTGGTACATGTACTTTACTGACAAAAAATATTAATAAAGTAATTAAAGATATTATAATAGCTTGATTGAAATTTTGATTTGATAGTAAAAAGGTATTTATAACACATTATTCCATTCTGTTCACGTTTTTTATAACTCTCAAAGCTAACCGAAGTCTGTGACACCGTACCACCATTTAGTAGTAATACCGGGATGACAACATCGATGAAACGATTTTATTTTACAGATGTTCGTTCATCCAAACGTTCGTTTATCGAGACAAACCCATGTCCCCCGAGGTGTTCGGATGAACGGCGCTCCACTGTACTATAGTTCAGATAACTTTCAGTCAGCTGAGCTAAAATATATAGCTATAATGAAAAACAGATCGCTGACATGAAGAATACTGCTACATTGCATACCACTAAACCTTTGTCCAGAATAAAATATGTTAATCTTAATGAATGAAAGTTCTTCAGGCTTGTATTTAATAAATTAGCAATATATAGGTATTTACTTTCAATATTTCTTTTTAATAATGTAAGAATTATATTTATTTAGGCTGAATAACTAAGCAGCAATGACAGTCAGTGCATTATTTACATAGATAAATGATATGGCATTATTCACATAGATAAATGATATTGAATCAAGTCATAAAATTTAACTGAAAAGTATTTACATATTATGATTCTTGTTAAAGTTTGTAATACAAATTTATATCAGTAACAATGGCCTTGTGGACATGAAATGAGCATGTAGACACAGTCATGTGCAGCATGATGAGCTTGATCTAGGGTATGGGTAGCCATAACCTTACAGTGATTAGACAGTAAGTCATTCTGTATGTTATTTATTAAAGATAGGGTTTCAGCTGGACTCAATCCAAATTCCTTATTGGTCCAGACCAGATCCTGATCAGAATTTGTTCCAGCCTTAATCCCAATAGGGATTTGGTCTTGACTAATCACTGATTGGTCCAGTTCAGGGTCTGGCTCACGGCATATCCATCATGTATTTCATATCTCTAGCATAATTATGAATCTTTCTAGATCTGTAGAGTGAGTTATTGTATTGAAGTGCTAGGAAAAAAAGTAAAACATGGAAAACCAAATGTATAATTTACAATATATATTAAAAGTCATATATAAATGCTATACCTGTCTATGTAAAATGATGCAATAAAATAAGTGTAAAAATATTTCATAATCTTACAGTTTCATAAAACTATTAAGCAAACTGTCTTTTGAAAGATTACCCTACAAAATCCACAGATGCATTGAACTTAGGGTTTGCCATCAGATCATCAACAATGTCCCAGGAGTGTAGTCCAATCATGTCAGCTGCCACAATTTTCACATGAGCCAGCCCACTGGAGTCTAACATGGCCCGTAAAGTCTGCAAAATATCCATCTTTAGTTAAAGTTAGACCTTTTTTTTAGATAAGGGGTATATTTTTAAAACGGGTTTTTTCTGACATGTGATGATTATTAAAGAATCCCTTGAACATTTTATAAATATATGTCAGAAAATGGTTATCCCACCACACACTGGCTGTTCTTTTTGTTTATATCATGTGTCTTTAACATGTGGGGGGGGGGGGGGGCTACAAAAATAATCCAAATGCATTCCTCTGGGATGTCTGGTGGCAAGTCAAATGAGCCAGAGTTCTGCGAAGGGCATTTTGCAACTACAGTCCTTTCAACGACCCCTTTCACATTTATTAGCTTCAGAAAGCATATAAATTCTTCAAGAAAAAGGTAGATGAGTAGCCAACTTAAAATAAAAAATTTGGGAAAAAATATATACATGAAATAATTGCAGGTTCTGGAATTGATGCATAAAATCTAAATAGCAGTTTAAAATATGATTTTGTATATCCATTGCATATTTTTCATCAATAAATATCTTTAATAATTGTATCCCCACACAAAGTCAAGATACTGTGGTTAAAGAAAGGGTGCACCGTTGCCGCCGCAGATATTTTATTTTGACGCGATGACTCAAAAAATATTTTTACGGATCTTTACCAAACTTGACGTGTGCACAGATATGGGTAAGAGGACATAGCCTTTTTTAAATGGGGTCATGACCTTTAGTAGGAGAGTGACCTTGACCTTGAATAGGTCCATTTATGGGGAAAAATCACACAAATTCTTAAATATCTCAAGAAATCTTTCATGGATTGATAAAAAAATCAACTTGACTAAAGATCTTGGATATTGTTGTCATGTTCTGGGAAATGGTGGCGCCACCTGTTATCCTTCTCTTGTTTTCGTGCCGTTTAATACCCCCATCATTGCCACTAAACAGTACTGTGAGCATTACAAGTAAAAACCTAATACACAGATTTCTCTCATATTATGCATATATATAGATATTGGTTATGGGATGATATATATTTCTACTGGGGTCATGACCATTCCTATGAGAGTTGCCTTGACCTTGAATATTGCCATATATGGTAAATCAGACACAATATCTTTGAATCTCAATATGGGATTCATGGATTGGTCCAAAAATCAAATTCACTGAAAATCTTGGACAGCTTTGTCTTCTGGGGAAGACAGGTGGCACTACCTTCTGTCCTTTTCTTTTTTTCGCGCCTATTGCCACTTGACAGTACTGTGAGCATTATAAATCTTAAACTATTGGACAGATTGGGCTGAAATTGTGCATGTCCATTGATCTTGGACTCCTCTATCTTATATTTAAGACTGGTGGCGCCATCTGCTATTGTAATTGTGTGGCGTCCATCAGTACCTTTCCTTTTGTGAAATTGATAATATCTCCAGAGTAGTTCAAGGTATTGGTCTGAAAATTGGCGTGCCCATCCATCTTGGAAAATTTTCTCATAAACCTGACAGGTGGCACCACCTACCTTCCTGTTTCTGAAAAATAAATTAATGCTCTTCTTAGGAGTGGTGTGCTGTATTGGTCTGAAACTGTGCATGTTCATAGATCTTGGCCTCCTCCATCTTGTACTCAAGACTGGTGGTGCCATCTGCCACTGTTTTGTGTAGTGTCCATCTGCACACCTGTTTTAGGTGCAAATTGCTCATATCTGAGGAGTCCTTCAATGTGTTGGTCTCCAATTTGGCATGTACATCCATCTTGGAGAGTTTTCTCGTCAACATGACAGGTGGCGCCACCTACCTTACCATTTTTATAGTATTTATTAATCCCCGTATTTGCCCCAATATTTGGTGAAAAATATTGTTTCTCAAGTTGATAGATGGAAGAAACCATAGTCACTTGCCAAGTGTCAGTATATGCTGCTGAAGATGGGGGGCCTATTCTAAAAAGAGGGGGGGGGGAATTTATTGTCTGGGGATACTTTGGCACAAAGAAATATCTAGTTTCCTAAGCTAATTTTATAAGAATAAGAAATAATTTATCCCAAAAAAATGTTTACTGCATTTTTTTAAGCAGAATTCCTTTTTCATTAACAAAGAGTAATTTCTTACCTCAATATAGGTGATATCATACGGCTTTTCATTCCATGTCTGAAGAGAAAAAGAGACCTTAAGTTCACATACAGCACAGATCAACAACTGAAATATTCAGGAACATAAAATATTTACAAATTGTATATTATAATTTATTTTATGAAAAATAATCTTAATTCTATGAATTTTGCCCTATTTTTTCATTGAATTTATCTAAGTCTGAGTCATTTAATTTTCTCAGGGCTTTCAATAGGAAGAATATTTGAAGAGTCAGGCTAAGGTAAAATTTTTTTGGGAGTCCCATCGGAGTTTATATTGTCTCAAAGATGATATATGGGTCAAAGTTTGAAGGGTTATGTAAAACTGAATCTTTCATATTTTATGTAATAATCATATCATTACATGATTAGAAATCATGTCATTATATGGATATCTGCTTTAAGCCTCAGTTATCAAATTTGCAAAAATTTACATAACTGACTGGTTTGCTTGAGGCACCTGGTAAAGGTCATTGACTGCTACAAGGTGCTCATTCAAGAATTTGTGCATATCATGGGACTCTTGGACACTCAGAACCGAGCGTCTGTAAGAGATTTTGTGCATTAGAGACGCTTAGCCCCACATTACTGAAAGCCTGTTTTCTGGTGCATTACGTACATACTAATTATCAAAAGTAAAATGCACAATAACAGCAAGGTTATTAAACCATACAGATGGAATTGTGAACTGTTTTTTTCTACAGTTGCCATTTTACTCATTGTTTGTATTAAGTAAGACAACCATTCTTATCAAAATTACATTAAGTTATACTTGTCAAACTTGTATGAATTGATACTTACACCTATATAATCAATGTCCAGTCCGTGAACCTTCTTTGCCCCAAGGATCCACTTGATTATGTAAGTGGCAGTCTTGTTTGGGTTGTGGAATGGCCAGTAATGACCTTCACCTACCCATCCTGGGTAACTCCATGGCAGGCCATACAACTTAATTGCAGGATTCCTCTGGTTTAAATAGATTTAAACAAATCTACTTATAACTAATTCTTATATATCAGGTTGATACATAAATATTTGTGTGTAGGCTACTGCAGTATACATTGTCTGTTATTATTGACCACTATACAACCAAGGCAGGAGAAATTAAAAAAAACATAAATCTGGCAAAATGTGTGTTATTTTTTACTTTAGGGTTTCACGCTGTCTTATAAAAAAATTGCTGTTTTTATCATCAGCTGTGTTATTAGTAAATTTCTGTTAATTTGATCAGTTACTTAAGGGTATATTTAATTTTAGCATGATCAAACTGATAAAGTTCTGTATTTAAAGTTTACCTTCTTGGCCTCCTTCATCATCCACCACTCGTAACCTCGCTCATAATTCTCATCCCAGCTGTTGTGCATGTGAGATAGTTCAGTGCCCTCTGTTGGGAATATGGTATTACCTTTTTATCATGTATTACCCTTTTTGAAAGATTTAGCAAAATTATTATACCATTTAATAAACTTTCAAGTTTTCATGCTCCAATTCAGCTTAACAAAACATGCTTGTAAAACCTGATTATGCATCATAAACTGGACTCTTTACTTAAGTAATTGCTCCAGTTACTTATTGAGGAATGAAATTAATTTTGTAGTTTTACTTATGACCTCAGTGACCAGTAAAATGTGCATCAATGTATTAAAAGAAACTGATGTAAGACCAGTATTTGAATTTTAAGGATGTGTTATATAAGTTGGATCTTGTTTGCCAGTCTGGCTCATCTACCGATGGGCTTGGCCCATAAAAGGATCCGTTATTGGACTGCCCATCTGCAGATGGTCAGTCCAATACCAGATGCAGTGCCATGCAATTACTCGCACTTACTGTGATGTTATATAGTTAATAAAGTTCATTAATTAGCTGAATGGTTTGTTAGGTAATAACTGAAAGGTTTCTTTATAGCTGAATGGTTTGATAGGTAATAACTATTAGGTATTTTATAGATTGATCAAATGATTTCAAAGAATTAGCAGTAACCATTTGATTAATGCCCCAATGTTTTGACTAGGCAGCTTTAAAGTCTACCTCACTAGTAATATGTAAGCATGTAATAATGGCACGGAGTAGTTCACATTCCAATATACATCAGAAACCTGATAGGTCAGCATTCAGTTCTTGCAGTTTGATAGAATGGACAATACACCCCATTGTGAATTGCTGGATGTGCGCATCAATAATGCCTTATCAAGCAAGAGGTCCGGCATCATCACAAACCAAAGGTATGACAACATTTTGAATGATTTGCAAAACCCACAGGATCCAGTAGATCCTCACTTCAAGTTCTACATAAAATCTAAAGGATTCAAAGTTATGGATTTGACTGCTCTTGGAGTGTTCAACATGCTGCCAAGCCTGGAGAAGAGTTCAGAAAGTATCTACTGGTTCTCCAAGTTTATAGTCTGTTTGACGTCGCCAAGAACATCCACAAGAGGGAGGTGGATCATCAGGATACCAAAAGACCTTTGCTCATGTAAGTGTTTTATTTATCATGTAAGGTCTATCTGATATTAAGTTGGTTGGTTATACCTAGATGCTTTTGCCCTAAGTGTAAATATTTTAAGTGACAACTTAATTAATTAGAAAGCACTCACAGAGCACATACCCCTAAGTGAAAATATAGTTTTAGTGACAACTAAATTAACAAGAAAGCACTCACAGAGCACATGTCTTCACCAATGCCTGAACCTGGTACAGCTGCCATTTCCTCACATGAACCTGATACAGCTGCCACTACTTCACATGAACCTGCCACAGCTGCCACTACTTCACATGAACCTGCTACAGCTGCCATTTCCTCACATGAACTTGCTTCAGCTGCCACTACGTCACCTGAACCTGCTACAGCTGCCACTACAGCATCTAACCCGCTTCAGTTACCACTAAGTTAACTGAACCTGATAAAGCTGCCACTACGATGCATAAACCTGTTACGGCTTATTCGTCACTTACGCTTTCTTTTGCATATGGGTCTCCCCCAACATTGTCACAAAAGCAGTCACTGCGTTAAGATTCATTGTAACCTTCACCAAAGTGCTCTCTTTGTTGCCCTCAGTATGATACAGGCACTGATGACCCCATACAAAAAAGGCTGATGCAGGTGGCACAAACAATACCTCAATTTCAGATATGACTCATGTGACCAACATTGGCATAAAATTTGGTGATGATAGCTCCAGCTGTTTCTGAGACTGAAATTTTATTATGCTTTTTTTGACAGATGACTAAGTTAAACTTCATGAAAACGACCAAAATTCACCAAACTGGAACCATTTAAACAAACTGTGATGATATAAGAGATTATTTCTGTGAAATATTGAACATTTTGGCTGGACCATTTCCCATTTTCAAAGGTTTTGAAGCTTTTTTCTCTATAAAATCTAAGAAAATGCAGTTAGCCCAAAAATAAGCAAAATCAAATAGAGTTTATCAGATGGCTAATTTTTTGCATAAAATTTTGTGATGCTAGTGCCTGTCGTTTTTTAGATAGTATGGGTTAATGTACAGACAAAGGATGAAACCACACCATTGCATTAGATCACAGGTTCGCTGAAAAAGGAGTACTATAGCAACAACTAAAATTAGTTATATGGGCCAAGCTCATCAGCAGCTGGAGCCAGATTAGCAAACTGGCTCCAACATATATAACACATCCTTAAACTTCAAATACTGGTCCTACATCAGTTTCTACATCTGTTCCTAAAGAGTATAACCACTAAATTAACACCAAACTCTATCAACGTAGGATAATCTGATATGTGTAATCATATCCACTAGTGATTCACTGATAGCATCTCAAGACTTAGGAGCATAATTTACAGGACTGGGAAGTATTATGTGATAAAAATTTTTTTTTTAAATCTCACCAGAACTCTGGCCATCTCCTCCAATTTCTACTTTGAGCATATGAAGAGAAGCTCCAAAGTTAGGCTATGAAATACAAAGTAGATAAAAATAGAAAAAAAAGGCAAATTATTTAAATATTACCTTCTGCAGTGTCACACAATACAACCCTTATTATTTTATTTTCAACCATCACAAGGTTAAGGTTATATTCACATACATGAACAATAAACATATTCAATACGCTGGAATACGGAGATAAAATCACTAAAGTAAAGCGACTTAACTGTATAAATGTACAAAGATATTTTGCTGACTTTCTTTAATTTACATATCAGACTCATTTAAATCTTCCTGTGTGTATAGAATATAATCTGTTTGCATGAATAAGTTTATTATATTGAGAGAACCTGCTGTTTAATAAATTACATAAATTAACTTCCTCTTTATTGTTCTTGATGTTTGCTTTAATAATGAAGGTATGAATATCACAAACAGTAAATGGAATCAATGTGTTTCCACCTAAAAAAGCAAATACAATGGCTAATGAGTTATATTTCTGTAGCAAAATAATAAGGAAAAACCAGATCTACAGACCGAACAAATGTGGCACATCAATAGGCCAAAAACTGGGAACATGCGCAGTGCATGTAAACAGAGGATCTTGCATGTAATGCAGGTCCTGGTAGTGCACTATGAGCACTGTTCTAACTCCTCAGGGACCCTGATCTCCATGTATTGAATATGAAAAATAACTGGAAGTTGATAAATATTCTTAATTATCAATACTAAAAATATTTCAAGAACATGCTTTAATTCAGCAGAATAACTATAATTTGAAATGCATGTATTAATAAATCATGTAAGAGAACAAAATATCTTTAAATCTTACCTTGAACAGATAGTCCAAGATCTGGTCCCTTATTGGTCCAGGATAGTTGACAAGCAGTTTTGATGTGGCCTGAAGTAAAACACACCAATTATTAATTTAAAACAGCTCTTCTGAGGATGAAATGTTTTTTTATATTTACATAATTAACTTACTTTGTCTTACCTCACTGAGATCAAAAACTGGTGACAATTGTATTATATGCATCCTATGCTGTTTATATTTTTAATTATTGCTTTAATCAAAGTGCCTAATTTTACATAATTTTGACACCATGGTGATGTCTCATAAAAGGTTTTAGATAATAGCAATCCACCTGGGTGGCTGTTGAAATTTTATCTGTTTGGAATATGCCTGGTATGTATAAGCTGACATAGTCTGAGCATATGGAGACAATTTCAATACCCAACCTGTGACACCAAAAAGTTAACGGAAGGACTGTCAGTGGGTATACCATAAGACGGGTGTATAAAAAGTACCTGGGTTGGAAACCTGCCAATCCCTTCCAGGCCACATAAACCTTTGCTTGTTTTGACAAATGGAAACCTTGTTGGCTTTTCTTCATATATAACAGCTGATGTCAGACTGCATAGTTCCTCAGAAATGTTGAGATATGAATTGTTTCTTGACCTTGAGGTTTGATCATGTCAACAAGGCTACCATTTGGGTAACTCCAGCTGTTATCAAGCATGACAGTTGTTTGAGCTGATAGAAAAAATTTGCTGAGGTGAAGGACATAAGGTCACGGCTGTTACGTCTTACCCCTAGACATATCATAAAAAATATCTAAAAAATATTAGGTAAATATCAATTTTGAGAGCTTGGGGAACTCATTATGTGGAATAATATATATATACATAAAATTATATATATATATATAAAAAAAATATTTGGTCATATTAATTATTATAATAATTTAAAGACTTGTCATGCAATTGAAGCAAATGGTTTCAGAGAGCCAAATAAACTGAAGAACATGGCCTTACATTTGAATATAGTACACAAAAGATTTAGGAAGCAATAATTAGTTTTAGGAAGCAATAATTTCTTCCCAAACCCCCATTGGTAAGTAGGGACCCATGGGTCTTGATGCTCGGCTGAATTTGTCTCTAAGGATATGTTTATGAGCTTTTTCCAAATGTTGGTTATGTGATCACATTTGAAGTCAATCTGTCTAGCCAAACTGGAGTTATCATCCATAAACTAATTTGTGAATGAATGGGCCATGTGACCTTTGAGCTTGTGACAAAAAATCAAACCGAATCTTTTCCTATCAAATACAATATATTGTATTGGCAGTTGAGCCACATATTAGAGACTGAAGATTTGGGATGAAAAGTTTGGCTTAAAATGCATCAACAATCATTTTAAAGTGGACCCTGTGATCTTGTCCTTTAACCAAACAACTCCATTTTCCAAAGGATTCTTACTTTAGTGGTTGGCCATATATTAGTAAAGCTTGATATCCATTTGTCAATCCAACCTGAAGTTATCATCTGGAAACAAATATTTGGACAGATGACCCCAGTGACCTTGACCTTTGACCTCATAACCCAAAAATGAAAAGGTTTCTAACTTTATTGTTGGGCAATATATGTCAAGTTTATAACCAATATATTAATCCCAACTGGAATGATCATTCAGAAACAAATATGTGGACAGATGGCCCATGTGACCTTTCCCTTTGACCCCGTGACCCCTTATTTAAGTGGGACCCTAATAAACACAAGGTTTCAGGAAACTAGATAAAACCTCAGTTGCAAATCTGGTAGTACCAGTATCAATTTAATATGGCAGTCTCAAAATAAAGGAAAAATTAATAAAAATAGAAACAAGGCCTACAGGACTTATGCGAACCTGTGCAAAGTTTGGGAGTATGGATGTTTATTTTTAAAATTTAATATTGATCCTCTCATGTCCTGCATATCTACCTTTTATGAATTCAGCCAAATGGATGTTTCTGACATGCATGCTTTGGACTAGGACATTTTAAAACTAGGATGTATCAGTCAGGATATTTCCGATATGTTCTTTTTGCCAGGGATGGATACTGGGACAGATGAACAGACAATTTGGCAGCATGGTTTCGGAGAAGAACATCTTAAAATGTCTTTTAGCTTTTACCCTATAAAATCTAAGAACAAGTTCCTCTTTTAGCCTTGGTATCGAGTCACACCTATTTGTGCATTCTAGCAATGGAGGCACAGCTTTCCCCCAGGTCAAGGGTACCTAATGAGCCACATGTAACCACAACAATGGCTCTTACAGACTGAAACTTGACCTGTTGGCAAATCTGAAATGGTTGGCAGTCTGCCAAAGTCATTCATAGATACAGAGTGTAACTTGACCTTTTGTAAAATCTGACACAGTTGGCAGGTTCTAGACATCTAGACGATGTGTCTAGACACATTGTCTAGATGTCTAGACTGTATCTAGACGCCAGGCTGAGCCAGGTCAGTTGCCATGGTGATGTCTGGACCGCACCTGGGTGCACTGATTGACCTCTTGACTTGACATGTTCAAACTTGCCATGCTGCCAAATCTGTTTTCAAACACTGAAAGCCTTTTCTTTTGGCTCCCTGCTTTTCAAAGCTGCATTTACCCAATCTATTCTTATCAAACTGACAGAACAATACCAAAGCACAATTCTTGTAAAGTTTAGACCAATCAGCTCAACGGTTTCTTAAAAGCTAGAAGAGTCTAAACTTACATTTTTGCTTGTAAAAAACAGATCAATGTAGGTGGCACCACCAACACCTCAATTTCAGATATGACTCGTGTGACAAACACTGGCATAAAATTTGGTGATGACAGCTCCAGCTGTTTCTGAGATTTTTTCAGTATGCTTTTTTGCACAAATGACTGAGTTAAACCTCCTGTAACTCAGACAAAAATCACCGAACTGGAGCAATTCAAACAATTTTGCGAGAGATTGTTCTACGAATCATTTCTGTGAAATATTGGACAATTTGGCTGAACATTTTTTGGAGAAGACGATTTTTATACCTTTTTCAACATTTCCTGTATAATTTCTCAGAAAATCACTGACTCAAAACCATTTGAACAAATTAGAATTATCAACATAGAAGGATCATTCATGTGTGAGATTAAATAATTTGACCCAGTGGTTTTTGAGAAGAAGATCTTTGTAGCCACTGAGCAGAAATGGGCTGCTATAACATTTGACTATATTCAGCTTCCCATAACTCAGTCAAATATCATTGAACATAGACCATTTGAACAAACTTAAGAAAGCACTTCCCTAGGAGCATTTCTGTGCAATATTAAACAATTTGGCTTAACGCTTTCAGAGAAGAATTTTTTGTAGCCCTCTGTATGCTTCAGGCATCGTTGACCCCCGTACAAAAAGACCAATGCAGGTGGCGCCACCAATACCTCAATTTCAGATATGACTCAAGTGATCAACATTGGCATAAAATTTGATGATAATAGCTCCAGCCGTTTCTGAGATTGTAATTTTAGCATGCAAATGAAGTTCAACTTCCTGTAACTTGGTCAAAATCACCAAACTGGAACCATTCGAACAACTTGAGAGAGACTGTTCATTTCTGTGAAATATTGGACAATTTGGCTGGACAGTTTCAGAGAAGAAGATTTTTAAAGGTTATTAAGCTTTTTCTTTATAATATCAAAATTAATGCAGATACCCGATAATAAGCTGTAGGGCACCAAGTTTCACATGTGACTAATTCTTACATGTAATTTGGAGCTGCTAGCTCCGACAGTTTCTGACTTACAGCCATGGACAGTGGACAGCCAGCCTTGGACGACGCTGCACCATCACATAAGCTCACACGTTCGCTTAAAATACAGGTGGAACCACCAGTCTCAAAGAACTGAAGAATCCAGTCATAATCAAAATAATCAAAAAGACAGCTGACTTTAGTGGTAAGTTGAATTTGTGGCTCAGCTCAGCATGCAAAATGTAGACTGGCTTAAACTGACCTGAAAGCCTGTTCATTTGAATATATATAACCACGTTATCTATATTATGTGTAACATATTGCATCCATTTTTCAACTAGTTTGTGATTGAATAATAAGTTTATCCTTGTGGTTTCATAAGCCAACGCTTTCAACCTTAAACAACCACACTGTTTCCTTTCAACGTCGTGCAAACAAAAATAGCAAAACCTGATCTTTAGTTAAGCACCTTGCACTTTGTCAATCAGCATCAAAGATCAACAAAACTAACTTTGTATTAGTCTGTATATGTTTCTGGCATTTTAACAGAAAAAGATTAAAATTTTGTATTAATTTTTTTCAAGCCAGACTAAGCTGCACAAAATCGGCTCACTTTGGCTTAATGAAATATTGGCAGCAGCTCCTGAACTAGGAAACCATGCGTCTCAACTCAGCTGAATTTGTCTATAACAGTATTTTTAAAGAAAATTTTCAGAATCACAGTCCTGTGACCTTAACCAATGACCTTGTGACCAAAAAATCTTAGAACTTAATATCCTTGAACTTGCAGCATTTAGATTATTGTAGCAATTTTAAAAAAAAAGTGATCTTGACCTCTGACCAGGTAACCTCGAAATCTACATATTTCCTCACTTTCAGCAAGTAAGCAATGTGTGAAGGATGGAAAGTTTGGGAAGAAAAGTTCGATTTACAGTGCATCCACAATCTTTTAACATAAAGAAAGCTAAAAATGCAAGTTTGAAGGCAAATTGAAGCCAATCTGTCTATCCATAGCAGAATTATCATCCATAAACTAATTTGTGAATGGATCAGCCCTGTGACCTTGACCTTTGACCCAAAAAAACAAATAGAATCTTCCCCTATTGGCAGGTTAGCTATATCATGAAGATTGAAGGTTTGTAATGAAAAGTTTGGCTTGAAAAAAATACACATTCTTTCTAAAGAAATTGGTCTTGTGACCTTGACCTTTGATTCCTGGACCCAAAAATCAACATGGTTCTTACTTTAGTGGTGTTTGAAAGTTTGAAACCAATATGTCAAACTGGATTTATTAACTAAAAACAAATCGGTGAACAGATGGACCCTGTGACCTTGACCTTGTGACCCAAAATTCATTATTGCTCTCCCCATCCTGGCAAGTCAGCTAAATGTGCAAGATGGAAAGTTTGGGATGAAAACCTTGGCTTAAAATGCAGCCATTATCTTTTTAAATAAGTGAGTCCTGTGACATGCCCTATGACCTCATGACCCAAAAATCATACAGGGACTTGCTTTAGTTGTGGGCCATATTTAAGTCAAGTTTGAAATATATGTGTCAATCCAACCTGGAGTTTTCTTCTGGAAACAAATTTGTGTGAATGGTCGGATGGATATACAGAAAGACAGACAAACAGACAGACTGTCAATATAACATTTCCAATGCATTGTTTTCCTATTTATGTTATTCCTATACACACAGCCATCAACCCAAAGAAATAAAAATAAAATTATACACTGAATAATATCAGATATTCTCATTTCTTTATGGTTATCAAAAAGGAATAAAAATAATAATTTGCATATAATAATTATCACTCACTGGTAAAACTGCAGTATAACCTATAGGCTATCTGTCTTAGACTGGCTTTCTTACTGCTGGTCTGTCCTTATTTCTAGTATTAGCCCTCCAACATAAAGTTCCGGCATTTCCTACAGGCATGTTCACTGACACTGTCTGACAAATCTACCGGAGCTATTTCTCTGGCACTGACAGACAGATCTATCAGAGCAATTGCTGTTGGTCAGTTATTTAGTGTATAAACTTTTCATAAACTTGAGAAAAGCCATAGATCTGGAGTTCTGCAAAATTAAAAAGGAATTTTCAGAAAATGTGACAAAAATCAACTGCTAAATTTTATATTGATAAATGACCTGGCAGCTTAACAAGTTTACATTATATATACTCACAGATTACAAAAGACCTATAATTTATAAATACATGTTTATTATTATGGATTTGAGCAGAACTCCATATGACTTTTAAATGAAAATATAATTACACCCATTGCTTGCAGGATACAGGTCACAGGGACCTAATTTCAGGTTTTCATTGAGATTTTTTTATGGACCCCCATGGGTGTAATGTTAGAAGATTATAGGCCTAGGGGTACATTTTGTGCCCCAATATGGCTAACTGAGTGCTCAAAATCAGGTTTTTTAGCCTGAGGTTCACAAAATATAGGTCACCATGACATAATTTCAGGTTTTCCAAGGAAATTGACCTAGGACCTCCCTGGATGTACAGTTAGAAGTTTCTAGGTCTTACAGTTATGATTTCTGGCCTTTTAACAGACAAAATGCCTCATCTGAAGAGGTGAAAAAAAGAGAAAAAAATCCGTAAAATGAGAAAAAATACAGGTGGTGCCACCAATCTTCAGGAAATGGTGAAACTCTCACTGATCAATACGCATGCAGGCCGGCCTTGCCTTACTAAGTGAGCGATCGTTCCAGCGCCATCGCTCGCCTAAAACAGACTTTAGGCAATCAATGCATTAATTATTCAGATATTGGACCCTCTGTATCAAATCTTTAATTATTCTCGGGGGTATTTTCCAGCCCCATAGGTCAGAGGATATAGGTCACAGTGACCTATAGGGACCTAAATTGTTAACTGTTAACAAACTGACAGGCAGACAGAGGGATGATGGACAAAGAGTGATTGATAATGATATATAGCCCATATGACTTTCACAGTTTAACTTAAATTTTAAAGTTTAAGTCAGCTGAGCTAAAAAACCCTATGACAGCACCACCACCAATAATAAAAAGCCCATGTGATATATCTACAGTACAAGACTAGGTCTGATAACACTATGGTAAAGGTCTAATCAGCTACTACGCAATTTATATAGTACTGTAGAGTCACGAGACCCAGCTGTCAAACAGTAGACTTGAACAACCTACCCCGCCTCCACTTATCGCGCCAACTCCGTCAAATTTCCTGCCCATGCCAGGAGTCAGGTCCACGAAGTATTTATCAGTTGCTTGTGCAAAACAAAATAACAACCCAAAGAATAACGTTATCCACTCCATCCCCATAATGGTCATGATTTTAGTGTCGAAGCCGGGCCCTCAGTGATTCACGCCAGTCTCAGCAGACTACAGGATGACACAACTGAGAAATATCCAACCTGTTAAACATTTGTTGCACCATTTAGGCCAAAAAAATAAAGGTATGGTTCTCAGGCACCGCCCGCATCAATTTTAAACCCCCGCATCAAAAATTTTATATTGATTTTCAATAAAAACTTTCCAATTTTGAGCTGCTGCCGCTCCGACATTTCTTTCAAGAAGATAAAACCATACAATTTCCTTTGTTTTGTAGTGCTTTTACTTATTTAGCAAAATAAAACTGTTATTTTCATGCTTTTCCCTTATCATGTGACATTTTTTATCGAAACATACCAAAAAATTTAAAATAAAAAAAGCCCACCCGCATTTATTTCTGAAAACAAAGTGCCTGAGAACCATACTTTTTTTTTATTTTGGCCTTATATGTTTGTTCGCAGAACTTGATCTGATTCAACGAGGAAATGTTCAACACCTGCATGAACAGATTATTTCCGCATAGGTGTTTACAGTTAGCTGACAAATATTTTGTGCTATGTTGATTGTTTAGCTTATATTAATATAAGTTAAAGGGACATAATCAGGAGCAATATTGCAGCACGAAGGGTTAAATTGGGGTCATTTTTTGTAACATTATGCCTATTTTTTTCACACTATCAGTTCAGTTTTGCTTTACACAAAAATTTTCCAGCAAAACAATCTCAGGACCCAGTGTCAGTACCTCACATAAGGCTGTTTAGCGCCTTGATATGTTGTCCCCTCTGAGTACGCCCGGTCCACCGTTTAAAAACTTTAACACTTGTTTACAGGAGTAAGCGAATTTACAGTTTCAAGGCAGTATTTTGGCAGGTACAGATTTATTCTAAAGAGAAGAAGGTATTTTCCGTGTTTATTCAACATGCTTTTTTAGGTGATTTGGCCCCTTGAAATATAAATATAAATTCTAAGGAAATGTAAATGTAGACATAAAGCATTCCCTTGTTGTTATAATTGGGTATCTGTGGAAGGAGACCAACTACAACACTCCACGGGATCACACAACAGAAATGAAGTTCAGATCTAAATTATGCAGACCTTTATTCACTCACTATAAACTCATGACACAGATGTAATTTTTTAACCTTATAATATATACTCATAACTCTGATATACCAAGAGAGAAAATCAAAGAAAAGAATAATCATTAGAACAAGGTATACATATAAGCCGACAGTTTTGTGTAAACTAAGTTACATTTACTAGGTTTCAGAAGTGAATAAATTTACAGAATGTGTTAAACTCCCTCACTATAATGCAAACAAAGATAGAATCAACGCTTAAAGGGACATAATCAAGAGCAATATCATGTCTATTGTTCACACTATCAGTTCAGTTTTGCTTTATACAAAAGATTTCCAGCAAAACCAACCCAGCACGCAGTCTCATTTCCTGCATACGGCTGTTTTTACTTTGTTAGGGCTCTGCGTGTTGGTAAACACAGTCCACGTGGGTCTGTTTACCATAACGAGGCCGCGTGACCGGAGGTCCGGCTGTGAGCAGAATCACTCAATGTTTCAGCCAGCGGGAACATGCATTACATTTTTTAGACCAAGTCAGTCAGGGCCTCTACTGATTGACACGTGTTAGTTGTGGCCGGGCGTTACACCGGCTGTGATTATGTTGAAAGGTGGGATCGCGCCTGGTAAACTGCCCGGTCAGCTCGTTTACAGGAGTAAGCAAACAGTTTCAGGGCAATATTTTGGCAGGTACAAATTTATTTTAAATGAAAGAAGCTATTTTTTCGTGTTAATTTAACATGCTTTATAGGTGATTGGGCCCCTTTAGCAGTGTAACTATGTTTACCAAAACAAACAATCCTTCAAGCAGTGACAAGCTGCTAACTACAGGCACACACAAGGCTGGGGTCAGCCGTACGTGTCATCTATTCAAGTGGCTGTTGCCTGGAGAATGTATCCTGTGATGTCCTACCGCCCTAGGGTATAAAGATATGGATTCTCACATATGAAACATTACTACGGTACATGGTTAAACATAGATCATATTTTACAAGTACGTATATCTTTATATATCAGTATATAATAATCTACACAAAGTGTCAAGTCGATTATAATCATGTTAGATATTTCAATCCAGTATACATGCTATACCACATGACTGACCTTGACGGAATTACATTGTAGCTGCTTATTCATTCTGGGAGGAAATTGGGCTTGGGCAACATGCACTCGCACAATTTAAAGAGATAAAATAACACTTTTTTACTGGAATAAAATTTAGAGCCTGAACCTTCAAATTATCAGGACTGCATATTATTATCTAAACTTATAAATGAAACAGAAAGATACTTACCAGGCTAGATAAAAGGACCGCTCTTTGGAAGTGGGTTGCTCTTCACCTGGCCCTGAAAGGCTAGCCTTCTATAGGGTCCACTTGTCTGGTCCAAAAGAGAGCGAGTTGCTGAGTAATAAAGGCTACTGAAGGCAGGATAGAAACCCTGCATTGTGATTGGTTATGGGGCATCTCTATATTGACTGTCAATCAGTGTTTATGCCCCATCTCTGGCCAACTGAGGTCAGGTCAAAGGGCAAGAATGCTACATTCTTCCCCCTACAAGGAAAATTTTACACTAAAGTGGAAAATTTGTGATAGTAGTCATAATATCTAGCCTTTGTAGAGGAGGGTTGGTTTTTGTTTGTCTGTTATGTGGCCAAAATATGACTGGTAGGCTGTGAGCCGACTACCCAACCCCTAACTCCCATGTGGGGAGGGGGGAGGTAGGTTTATCCAGTGCTACTACAGCGGATAGGGAGTGTTCTCTCCCCTCACAGTACCACCAGGGATTAGGGACTTTGCAGTCTGATAATTGCTTTGAAAGTTCAGGGATTGTGTAATTTTTATTAGATATTCAATACAATATAAGATATTCAAAGACACATCAATGACATTCAACATGTACCAAGTACAGTAAGTTGCTACATGTTATAGTCCATGAGTGAGCCAGGTGTCCATACAGGATTTAATAAAATATCAGTCCAGATGGTGGCACCGCAGGCCTCAGTATTTACTCAAAGTGTTCTGCATTTATAAAAGCGTCCAATATCTGGTTTTAGTGGTATGTTGGCTCAGGTTGCAGTTTGCTGTAGCAGAAGAGCCGAGCCGGACCACACTGGGAAGGCTGCACTGATGACTGACAACTGGTTCATACGAAAATGGGGCCTGTGAAAACAAAATACAACAGCGGCAGTATCTGTCCTTATAAAATAAGTTTAATATCTGCAACTGTAACCTAGACGTGACAATGAAAAAAAAAATTCTCACAACAATTTACGCATAATCAAACATAATGAATGCTGCTAAGCTGCCCCTTGGTATAACATTAAAAGAATTAAACACTTGATCAAAGTTTTTAACTATACATGATTAAATAAACTTGATAATGGTTACACAAAGGGACCCTCCAATAGGCATTTTCTGGGCTCATGTCTCTGTTACAAACGGAGAATATTAAACTAGGTGTAACTATGGTCCCCAAAACTTGTATAGCCAGAAAATACAAGGTGGCCAGGAGGAACCAACGTATCAGATTTAATGGACAGTATTTTTTTGGTGCCCTGTCTGGCCTCACAGCTGCAACGGTATTTATTTCGAGCCCCGCCTGGCTTATACATGCCCCCTCACTGGGCTTGATAATATTTCGACCACTGGTCTACTAATACAGCGAGATTCACTCGCACACTGTATCATCATCTGATCAGTGTTCAGATGTATATGCATTACCCTCAGGTAAGCTTTTCAAAAACAGTATTATACTGTGCCCTGCTTGGCCTCAAAATATAGACGGTATTTTAAGCCCCGCACGGCCGAAACATGCCCTCTCACTGGGGTGAAATATTAAGACCATTGGTAGACTAATCTAGCGAGATTCATTCGCACACTGTATCATCAACTGATCAGTGTTACGACATATATGCATTACCCTCGGGTAAGCCTTTCATAAACAGTATTTATTCTGTGCCCTGTTTGGCCTTAAAATATAAATGATATTTTAAGCCCCGCTCGGCCGAAACATGCCCTCTCACTGGGGTGAAATATTGTCGACTAATCTTGCGAGATTCACTCGCACACTGTATCATCATCTGATCAGTGTTCAGACACATATGCATTACCCTCAGGTAAGCTTTTCATAATCAGCATTTTTTTCTTTGCCCTGTTTGTCCTCAAAATCTAGACGGTATTTTAAGCCCCGCTTGGCCGAAACATGCCCTCTTACTGGGCTAAAATACAAACTTCAACTGACCAAGTAATAATAATCAGGTAACAGCGAGATTTCTCGCTAAATGTAAGATCACCTTAGATTATTACAGGTGAACTTAAGCATAGTATTACATGAAATAATACTACCAGATAATTCAACGACAACAAAGTAGTTTTAATCAGTTAAGGAAAAGTCTGCTTGTAATATACAACACCTTCCTGACTTATTGAGGTAAAATGGTAAGCAGTGCTGCCCAAGAATTTGTTAAATCAAAGTTATATATTACCCTACAAGTATCTATAAATACGACATTAAATTAGATATCAGGGTTAGTTACCTATTCATTAGTTTATTTGAATAATGAGAATTTCTTTCTTTAATTTGTTTCTAGCATTTACCGTTTGTTTATAGTTTAATACATCATTATTTTATCATCAACAATATCATCATTCTGATTATTATCTTTATTTATTTCCTTTTTATTTAGCTCTGTAGATTCAGATTATGTGTAATAGCTAACTTAGCTTGTAGTTATCAGATTTATACCACATCGTTAACATCACGTAACTTGAATCCGCAGTGAAATACGTATTTTAGTGACACAAAATGTTATACCCAACCAGCAATGTATATGTGGTTTGTTATTATATTAAATATCATTACTCTCAAATGCAATATAGCTTGTGGACATGAACTTGAAGTCAGCTTTATTTATTCATCTTATTCATGTATTTACTCAACTTATTTAGTATTTTTATTGTGTTGCTCACCTATTAATATTATTGATGGGATTTCACTAAAATTAACCTAATTAAACAAGTTAAGCTTCTTAATGAGATATGTCATTTTTAACTGGTGCGTTAAGTATGCACACTGGTCTAAGTTATTTTAATTTCTCTCAATACTTAAGAGAGACAAATTTGTGCTGGTTGATGTTAGGGTATAGTTGTAGATATGATGACAGGTATAATCGTCTGCAAGTAGCGCCACCATACCAGATACAAAATACTCTATGTAAAGTTGGTACCCTGCTAAAACTGAGAACTCTCTAGGCAGAAAGGCACTAACGTGCAATATGCAAAACCTATAAGGCAGACATGAAGCCATGTCAGACACCAAATTCACTAGGCAAAAATTGTTTCTATGCCGGAGAACATCTCCTAAAAAAGCGACTACCAGCAACAACACACTGCATAAGAAGGGACAACCACGCCGGGTACTACCCAAGGCAACTGGTATATATTTTATGCCCTTATATGCTAAACTAAAAAAAACTCAACCAGGAAAAGCACATACTATGCCGGGATAAGAACCCTAAAAAGCGACAAGTAAAACTCTCAAAGTTGAGGCAGAATAAATGGTACTATGCCATATGCTTAGATCTATAGGCAAATAGAATACCAATAAAAAACCTTCCAGGTGTATTAGACATGTTACATTCAGCCTATAGGTAGTTAATATCACCAGAGAAATTCAAAGTAATACTCATGCATATCTAGTCCAGCAGTATGTGAGGCAGAATAAAATGCTTTTAATTAAATTTATTAGTATCATACTATTTACTTGTGAATTTGTCTAATTAAGTAGAGTTATAAATGTTAATCACTATAATTGGAAATAACTAAGTTTGTAAAAGTTTCATTTTAAAATAAGAATGTTACAATCAAATGTAATTAATGAATAAATGTTTATGAATAGTTTAAATAGCTTTGAGATAATAGTCTACATTTGTATTAAAATTAAATGCAAAAAAACTCAAAATCAACAAGTGAATTTAGTCAAAGTGTAAATAAAATATGAGCATGACTCAGAGGTAATCCTCTGAGAATTACTAAATTTCTATTAAAAAGATTGATCTAAATTATAAAGTACTGATCTTTTTAATTGGTTATATGTTAAACATCAGAATCCAAAATTAATTGTAGCAATTAATTAAGATTACCGAAAGGCAAACCATAAACACCATAACACTATTAACTTGCATCAATTTGGTATGTAAAAGGGACCCACAGAACAACAGGCCCAACTAATAAAATAATATTGACTTCACATTTTATAAGTATAATTATTCATATTAATATGATTATTTAGGGCAAGGTTAAAAAATTGAAGACTACATGTTTGATATACAAGGAGATGACAAGGTGTATAATCTGCTTAACACAAGTACCTGCAGGTGGTGTTAAGATAGTCAGTGCTGGCCTGTTTGAAATATCAGCCTCATGGGATGTTATATAACCCTATATGGGACACAGGGGTTAAGTCACGGATTAAGTCAGGGATTAAGGGGTTGGTGTCCGGTTTGTTTTAAAGCCTAACTGGGTAATAAATAAGATGACAGGTAGGCCCTGTGACCATGGATAACTCTGACACCTGCATGGGGGTGATGGGTGTTCAGCCCTTTGTGATGCAATAGCCTTTGGGCATGGCCTTTTGGTTTTGCCATTAATATTAGACCCCAAATCTAAACCCCAGGTGTATCAGAACTGTAAGAACCAGAACCACAGCTGTTACCATGCAATAACCTGTGACCCTCGTGACATTTGGTCAGACGGTCGTTCCTTTGAATTACATTTGCACAGGTTCCTGAAACCGCTATTTAAGGTAAATGAATTACAGCCTTGTTTTAAAAATAGCATGCAGGTTAAATTTCTCTACACAAGAATTCCATTTTATTTTAAAATTTTAGGGTTTATACAATACAATTCTAATTTTGGCAGAGGAGCATATAAAATCTTTTAAACTGACCATCCAGTTTTGACTAAAATCAAGTATTTAACTAATGTTACCAACAAAGTACATCCACAAGTAAAACAGTAAAGATATGGTCAAGTCTACGGTTCCATCTATACATATTTACAAATAGAAGCTATGTTATATTTATTCAAGAGACAGCTACGCATAATAAAAGGTTGAGCTGTAACTCTTATTTCAGTATAATCCAACTTATTTAGACCAAGTACTGAAAGTTGTTATATACATAAAATCTGATCAACTGATTAATTTTGCAAAGAAAAGGTCATTCATTATAAGTAAAATATGACATATATACAATTGCAGGCACAAGTTGCCTTGCTGTTTGCATGGGGGGGGGGGGGGGGGATAAAATATTTGCGGATTACGCTTATGCCCAATGTAATAAGAAGATGTGTGTTACAGTTTTTACACATCCCCTAATGGTACATATAGCACGTTATTTTTCTTGCAATAACATCGTAGTCACAAAATGTTTTATAAACATAACATTTATGCACTCTTTTATTTTATTTTTTTATATATAACCTCTTAGTGAGAACACACAATTAAGTTTAACACTGAGGGATTTAATTTCAATCAAGGATTGAAGTAATTAGAAATATAATGAAATTTAGGCTTTCATTTTATAGGAATGTAAACTAATTATCTAGACTGATTTATCTACAATGAAAATGGCCATAGTATTTACCGTAAATTGTACAGATAAAGGTTCAAGACTGGAATTACTGTACACCTACCAATGATTTTGAACTTAAAAGATAATTTTTGAAGCATACACTGTTCTATAATGAATACACCGCTTCATAGCCAAAGAAGAGCAAATTACTATAATGGTTTATCAATAGGAATCTAAAGTAGTACTAGCCTTTCCAAATAAAATAATGCACATTGTTCTTTAAACAGAGACGGGCCTACATTTATAAAATGGTTCACAAAATGAATGCACTAAATAAAAGGAATTTCCTTTAGAAATGAAACTTGGGCATTTTTATAGCTGTGACTATGTTTCCATTTGAATAGATCGCTTATTTAGCAGAATTTTAAAACCTAAGCCCCTTAAGCATATACTGATGCTAAAAAACCTAAAATTAACTCAAAATAAGCGATTTATTTACCAGAATTCGTCTCCTAGCTTTTAGTATACAACCAAAAGCATCGCTCGCCAGATGTTGCTGCTTATTTATTCTGGGAGGAAATTGGGCTTGGGCAACATGCACTCACACAATTTAAAGAGATAAAATAACACTTTTTTACTGGAATAAAATTTAGAGCCTGAACCTTCAAATTATCAGGACTGCATATTATTATCTAAACCTATAAATGAAACAGAAAGATACTTACCAGGCTAGATAAAAGGACCGCTCTTTGGAAGTGGGTTGCTCTTCACCTGGGTGAATAAGAAGCCATACCCTGGCTGGCCCTGAAAGGCTAGCCTTCTATAGGGTCCACTTGTATGGTCCAAAAGAGAGCGAGTTGCTGAGTAATAAAGGCTACTGAAGGCAGGGTAGAAACCCTGCATTGTGATTGGTTATGGGGCATCTCTATATTGACTGTCAATCAGTGTTGATGCCCCACCCCTGGACAACTGAGGTCAGGTCAAAGGGCAAGAATGCTACAACATCCCATGCAGGGAGGGTGACCAAGCGTGACCAGACAGTGGCGTAGAGATTTTTTTTTTCATAGGGGGTATGATTGGCACGACAAAGCTATAATTTTTTTAAAGTAAATTGGTGCAATTTGATGAATACTTATAGTGAAATTTTGATTAAAATCAACATACGAATTACCATTGTATAAGACATATATGTTGGATAATGAATGATTACCGTATATAATAACAAACACATGGAAATTTGGGCTTTAACGATTAAATGACTTGTAGTGAGATGATTTTGGTTTTTGACTTTTGTTTACTGAGCTAACTTTAAGAAATGCTTGGCAATAACGATGGCTGTTTCCTTTGTCGTGTCGTCGGGACGTTACACGGGCACAATCTACAACATAAAACCTAGAAAATTTTGACTTCAGATCCAGGCACTTCCTACTGAGATTTCATTAAGACCTTTTGATTGTCATTCATTGATTGTCATAATATTCATTTCATAAAGAAATTTCGTAATAATAGCCATACTGATCGCCATGAAACTTAATTTATTCAAAGGAATAACTTCAGCAGTTTCACATCACTGATTATGCCACCTTAATGTTTTCCCCACTGTTTAATCAAACAAATGTTTTAAACTGAAAAGGTAATACAAGAGAAAAGTTCATCCAAACATGTGTTGTTGTCCGGAGGAATGATAGCCCCGCAATTTCTTGATTTTCGACATATTGACATCATAAGCCCATTGACAGTGAACATTCACACTTACACAAATATATCTCTGCAATCCTGAAAGTTGGTGTGCTTACTGATCAGTCATATTGTTGGCTACCAAATACTAGTGGCATCTACAGTAGCCGTTATATGTTAAGGCAAACAGCTACTTCCCGTTGGATAAAAAATTGACGTGTGTCACGGATAAATAAAATCTCATTTACCTGTAAATCTGTATATTTTTATCTGAAAATTCATACTTAACATTTCTCAGCAATGCTTGCAAAGATGAGGATCAACATGTTGATCCTGGGTAACCTGGCATCTGCTACAACTTGATGTTTGTTCATTTAATTGTTGTATTCAACGCTTTGAGAAACTGAAGGTTGCGACAGAGCACATAAAAAATAGTTCCAAGTAATCAGAAATATTCAAGTATTCAGAACGGATCCGGTCTGTGTCTCAGGGATAAAGCGCAAGACTCAAAGCCGGGAGATTGTATGTTCGAATCTCAGCCTAAGCGGTGAGATTTTTCACGATCGACCCCTACCCAGGGTGAGCGCTCTGCAGGCCTAATGGGGAAACCGTGTCCAACAGTCATGTTTCACTCACAAACGAGTGCGCCTTTCGGGGATTCCTCGGTGTTATGACCCAGCAATAGGGATGACACATCCAGTGGTACACCGACCCTGGTTGAAACAAGGATAACCGGGTTTAAGCTCCTGTCACCTAGTCAGAACCCGAAATGGAAATCTGCAGATGCACAAAAGTTAATCGAGCATTTAAAAATAAGAAATATGAATAATTGCCTGTCCATGCCTGATAAACATAAAGATAGAAGATTTTTGTTTTTCCTATATTTGCATACATACTTACAAAATACTCGCCCAATAGGCAAATAGATTTGAAGAATATCAGATGCATGAAGGTAGGAGTGACTATACATCGCCAATGATGCTAGAATGTGATATGATTCAACATATACTTAAATATCAGAGAGTTCATGCCACCATTGTGTGTTTTATTTCATTTCTGATACTTGGGATTATTATGGTAATCTTTTGAATTTCGCTTACAAACAAAAGTCAGGTGAACAATTATCGATACATTATTGGTATTTAAACATAGGGAAATTATGTATATAGGAAACTGTTAGTCACATGTAGACAAAACGTAATATATATGTTAAAACATATATGTTATTTTCACATAATAATGTTCCTCATTTAAAGTAAGTCAACAGATATTTACCTTTCAAACTTAAAAATGCTTCAATTTCACATAAAATAAATGATGTCAGTGTAAACAACCCTTCTGTGTGAAAATGTGAATTGTTGTAGGTACAACATCTGAGGACAGAAGTGCATAGCTTAGCCCTTTGGTACCAGATAATTCCTATGCTATCCAAATAATTCTGTCACCAAAATTATGCTATTGTTTTATTTTTTGTAAACCCATAAGAAATTGCAAAATATTTCTAGTATCAAGATTTTTCACATCACTTCCACTTATTATCTAAGAAACCTCATTAGAAAACCCATTTGAATTATGGGCAATTGATGTTAACTGTTCAGGAGGATGTTTTCTGAAGTTGTATACATTAATTATTTTTTTATATTTGTTGAATACATATCTTGGGAAGAAATATGCTTCACTTATTAAGTAAGCAGATTTTCTCTGCTTATGATCTTGTAAAGCATGTGATCTTTTATGTTTGCTCATTAGATGATAGGTTTACAATTTGCCTATGATAATGATCACCGGCGTTCTTTGATTCAGTTCAGGCATAGGCGGCTATTAGTCGCTGTCAAGCCGAAGGGACCAACCGTGGTTGACTCATGTGGAACTTACTGATTTATGTTTCTTTCAGCATATTTGTGGGTTTTCCTCTTCCACTTTTTAAAATCCAAGCATATTGGTGGCAAAAGCTGAAGACATGCCATTTTAATTATGAATTCTGTGGCAGGGATTTAAACTGTGAAAATCCCCATTAAATCCCACACACAGCCAAAATATTGGGAGGGGGGGGGGGTATAAAACAATGGACCATACCCCCCTTGTACGCTCTTTACAGAGCGCCTTACCTATAGGCCTACTACCAATATCGTAATCGCTGTTTGTTTTGACCTCGTATCCTAAATCGCTACACCAGAGGGGAGCACTGTATTTTGGTTCAATCAGATGAGACCCTGTATGTGCATGAAGACAAAACAGTTTACCAGCCAAGCGAATACACGGAGCTAATGTTGTTCATTTCGTTTTGAGTGACAGCTCATCGCCCCGGCAACCGTTTGAACAGGCCGCAGGCTCAGAGAGAATGGCCCCACGCGTGGTTTCTGGGCGGAGCCTGGTGCCTGTCGAGCGTTTGTTGACTGGCATTTGGTTGGCTGCTAGTCATATCAGCAGTTTTTTCAGCAGACAGGCACACCATCTGGTGTTTAAATGCATCATGAACGGTCAAAGCAGGAAGTGGGAAAATAAGTAGCTTCTTTAGAAGCGCAAGATTTCCGCTGCCTCGGGAACGTACCCCCCCCCCCCCCTTTAACATTATATATGATACAGTCTGGTCTAGCAGTCCAGACGGTATGACCTGAATGTCCAGGGGGGTGGTATACAACTCCTGTTGTTTGAGCTAATAAAAGTAATTCAGACTTTACACAACTGTATTTATATTTCATTCAGGAATGTTCTCTTCATAAAATTTTAAGAATAAACTTGTCACCCATGGATAGTCAAAGCTAGGCCTACGTAATATATCCTGTTACGGGGTCTGCAATACTTTGTTAATTAAATCAAAACTCACCCACAAAAGCTTTAAGCCAACATTCACACTGTCTGGTTTTGGTTTGCCATAAATTGAGTCTGAAGAAAACACAAATCAGGGTGAACTCTCAGTCCCATTTACACTAAATACACTGTTATTGTAACATTTTTGCAACATTCAGTTATGTAAATTCTTATAAGAGTAATGAAAGATAAGTTATTTACAGGTATTACATATGATAAAATCCAGGTTTATCAGAGATCATTTCACAAATTCTTTTTCTTTCGTGTACAATAAAATAATTCTCGGTATTCCAATTAGTAACAATGAACTATTGACCACTTCATTCCTATTTACTTATTAAATGACACATGCATGTTCATCTTACTGGAGAAGATAATCTCGTCATTGTCAAAAGTGAAACATCCTATATGGATGGTAACATTACACATAAAAATATAATACATGAGCTACAGGCAGAGGGCACACAATAACAAACAAGTCTGGCCTTGTCAAGTAACTTGGATAATCGTTTCAATTTCATCTTCAACGTTTCCTTAATTACCAATTATATAAATCTTTCCATTTTACAAATGAACTTATTTTTCAACAATAATCTAAAGATAAAGAAACTAATCCTTCCGTATACTTCTCTCTACTAACATAACCTATAAATTCCTACTTTACAGATTAGGGTACTTAAAATGAATTGAACATTACCTTATATCTGTTAGGAGCAGGGTTGGGTTCAAATACGTATTTGTAGTTGTATATAAATACAGTAAAAGTATGTATTTGTATTTGTTTTGTGTAAAATGATAATATTTGTTTCTGCATTTGTATTCGATCTCAATATTTGATGAATTTGGTCAAATTGTTCAGGGGAAAATATCGGGCCGATCCGGGATTCGAACCCATGTCGGTGGCGCACAAGTCCGGCGTACCAACCGCTTCGCTAAAAACAAGCTTCATAAGGGACATAATTTCAGGTTTCCAAGGAATTTTTACAGGAACCTCCATGGATCTTAAGCAAATTAGAAGTTTCTAGATCTGACTTTAACCAATCATGCAAATCTGTCTTATAGGCTGCTCAAATCATGTTCTTTCACATATCTTGCCGAATATAGGTCAGAGGACTTTATTTCAAATGTGCAACGAACCCAGAACTTTCCTGGATGTTACGTTAGAAGATTCTAGTAACGGATACAATTTAAACCCCGTCCGACTTACTGGGTTCTCAAAATCATGTTTTTGGCGAGTAGTTCTCAGAATATAAGTCACCATGACCTTATTTCAGGTTTCCATGGAGATTTACCAAGGACTTCCTTGAAAGTCATGTTAGAAGATTCTAGGCCAAATTGATACAATTTGTGCCTCGTCTGGCTCACTGTGTCGTCATAATCATGTTTTCGGCTCGTAGTATACAAAATATAGGTCACCATGCAGGACCTAATTTCATGTTTTTTAAGAAAGATTTGCATAGGATCTCCATGGATGTACAGTCAGTTTCCAGGTCTAACGGTTACGGTTTTTGCCCCTTTTACAGCCAGACTTCTTCATCTGAAGGTCTCAGAAAGAGAAAAATGCGTAAAAATGTGAAAAATACAGTTGGCGTCACCAGTCTTTAGGAACACTGATGAAACACTCCATGATCATTATGCACGGAAAGAATAATGGCAAATCAATGCATTACTTAATCAGATACTGGAGATTTTGTATCAAAATTTTAATTATGCGGGGGGTGGGGGGTGGGGTAATTTCGAGCCGCATAGCTCGGAAGATATAAGTCACAGTGACCTAATTTCAGGTTTCTATGAAGATATTTAATGGACCTCTATGGGTGTACAGTTAGAAGTTTCTAGGTTACGATTTGGGCCATGTTAAGGGCAGCCGGCCGGACGGGCGGATTGACGGACTGACGACGGAAAAATGTGATCGCTATAGCTCAGACGACTTTCAGTCAGCTGAACTAAAACCTGACCAATAAACATTTATTTGTATTGAATAATGGCCTAGTATACGAAGGAAAGAGCGAGGCAGACGGTACGAAAACCTGATTCATATTTGAACTTGACTGTCTAACTTGTAGCTGAATGAAGAATACAAAGCATGATAATAGCAAATTCTGTACTATTAAACAGAAGTGTTGCTCGTATATGTATTTATCGCGAATAGCTCATGTATACCAACTAAGGTAAGCTTGACCTGTCCATTTAAAATTGATACTTGAAATATTATTAACAGGAAAATTTATGGGTACGTCCAAGAATTGTAAGACTTTCCTAGCTGTTATCAGGTGAGGTGCGACTGCAGTTTCAAGGACGTCCTTAAACACGCGCGAGCGTATGTGTGTGTGTGTGTGTGTGAGCGCGCGCAATGATTCATCTGAAAAGGGTCAAATATATAACGCGTTTCTATAAACCTACTAGGCAGGACATTATACATCGATACACCTTGGCAGTGCAAATATTGGCGAGTCCCTGGCCACAGGAAACTCATTTCCCTTGGCCGCAGGACTCAAGAGGATAGATCCAGATCGCTAGGGGCCATTTTTATTTCGAGTGTAAGTTCGTTCAGCTTGTGAGAAAATGTTTGATTGAAGAGGCCTATTCTTTAGGGTATAAACTATATATAGTGCATGTTAGTCTTTGCATGTTTCATTGTTACAGGCATAAAGTCTAAAGAAAATTTGGTTTCAAAATCTGGAAAAAAGAATTTCTAAGTTTTTTATTGCTATAAAATGAAACCAGACCTATCCATGTGTGAACTAAAATCTAGGCATATCCTTGTATTATTTACTTCTGTTTTGATTTCCTACAACAAACCATTTTTACGTAAGGTCCAGACATAGAATACATATGAATAATCAAAAACATGTCACAAAACTTCAACACCACTTGAAGCCTGTATTACAATCGTTGCATATATTAAATGCAGTGTTTATATAACGCATGCACGCGTGCAATGGTGAATCCAAAATTACATTATTTTAATCTGATTTAGCATGATTTTCATAAAATATATTGTGGGGAAAATGTGACATTTAACCTTATATCTTTTTTTAAAGTAATAAATCTGCAATAACAACACATAACTGCTCCATCTCTATGTTTTCATTCTTACAATGTGACTGAACCGTTTTCTTTAGGTCCGATATCATGACAAATTCATGACCAATTCCAACTCAATATACCATGCAGAGGGCAAAATATCCATAAAAAGTAAAAGGGTGTAAATGGAGTGGGATATTTATTTTTATAAAGAACATTATAGTACTCGTATAATAAATGAACGAATAAAGAAAGAAAAAGTGATAAAAGTGCCATATATACGTTGTAGCATCACGTTAATTTTTTTAAATGTGTATATCGTGAAAGATTATCGTTAGAGACAATTATCTTATAAGGTTATGGGTATTCTAAATTAAGCATTTCACCTGCCGGTTTGGATCGAATACATGAATGAAACAGTTGGGGTTACATGGTTATAATTTGGGGATCAGCATGTGCATGTTAGTGCTTCTGAACGAAAGTATCGCTATAACTGCACCTTACATGTATATAGTCATTATCATCTGGACATTATGATCCGTGGATCTCTCTCATGGTAAATTTTGTCCTGTAACATTTTCACATTTTGTATGTGGATAGCGGAAAATTAATGGCGCGTGAAGTGATCTCTGATATACAGGTCCAGCTGGAGCGAGGGCATTTATTTTGGAAAGAAAGCGGTCGGTCAACAGCACATGGACATTGTCCCTAATTTCACGATGTTTACTCAAGTAAGTCTGTTAGCGTCCTGATCGAAAAGGTTTCTGGTTGTCTTGGAGATATAAAAATACCGTCATTCGCGCCCAACACATGGTAACATCGATTGTATTATTCAAGTGTATTTACGTTGGACAAATAGCGTTAATGGACTATGTATGGCGTTGGATATATATAGTCCAAGGTGGTCACTATAGGTATACTTTGTCGACGGCTGCCAGGATTTTGTTTGCGCCATGGACTTGCAAGCAGATAACATGGGGAGCGTTCTACTTGGCACAGGAGCTGCAGTTTGCGCGGCAGCCTTTGGGTACTATTTTGGTGAGTGTGATTTTTTTAAATGATATATCTAAATATAGACCCATATAGAGGAACTGACGAATTTCATAATGATCATTTGAGTGAGTTTATAAAGGACAACTGCTGGAACAATGTCGCAGTACAAAATCTTTTCCATAAGTGACACTTGTCATCTCTCGATACATCAGGATAAAAATACAAGGAGTCTTTAGTTTTTTTATATATATTAAGTGGTTATATATCATATTTGTTCACGTAAATATTATCAACATGCGAGCATGTCCAATAATGGGCCTTAGAGAAAGAAATTACCTTTTTATGCCAATCTTCACCAAAACCTCATTTTCCTAATGGGCATGATTTGGTCACTTTGTAAGACTTATACGTTTGTCCACATATCTAGGTAGAATAAGCATTTTGAAAGAAGCGAGAATTTCTAGTAATCTTACTGGATAACTTACCATAAATCCGCTCATTTTCTATTTGAACTTAACCATTTAAAATTAAGTTTATCATTTTTATTTATTATTTTTGTATACCATTACACCAAGCTATTTTATAAAGGAGGCTCCACCTCTTTCAGAGAATGTTTACCCAGTCTCTTTCACAGTTAGTTGGTCTAAAGATGCCTATAATTTAACTCACCAAATGAAAGGAAAGTATGTTACTATCTGCGCTCTTGGTACAAGCAGAAAATTCCCAGGCAAACAATGTATTTAGTTTTGCAAAGATAGCTTTGTACTCTGAAATCTATTTACTCGTGCGTGACCTGATACCATAAGTTTCCTCTTCCCAACCATAATATATATTTTCCTGTCAATTAAAACTAGATGATCCCCTTAGATTACGGAAATAATAATTTAACGTCTCGGTAGACTCTCTAATATCAGAGGAGCAAAACTATATTACTTTTTTTCAGGGTCTCCAGGGCCGTAGCCTGAGCAAATCTGATTGGGGGGGGGGGGGGGGGGGCAGTAAATGCTTTGTCAGAGCGAAGCATAACGCGGTATGAGATTGATGAGATTCGTATCCTAGACTAGGTAACCTTTCTCGTATCACCAGCAATTTTCGTGACTGTTTCACTGCACTAGAACAGAGTCATGTGTGCTCCATCTGCGACAAGGCGAGATCCTTGTTTTCATGCTGTTGTAATAAGTCACGAGGACTGTTTTTTTTTTCGAGTAATACTACAATATATTTAAATTTGTGTTTTCCATCAATGATTTTACAGCCAAAGATGAAGTAATTATTAGTGCAAATTTATCTGTAAAATGCTGCTTCATACCTTTGTTTTGCTATGATTTATTGTTCTAAGAATGTTGACTGTGAATTATATTCAAGAAATAATGCCTAACCTGGCACATCTAATCCTGTTTAATTCTGATAAACTAAATCAACTACGTGATGCCGCAAGGTGCGGTTAATTTTAACTGCATGGCTAGGTTTAATATGTTAATTATTTTACTTTTTAACATAGGTCACTCAAAGACCCAAGATGAATCAACACCTATTCAGAAGAGCTATACAAAGTCACACCAGACCTCGGACCCTCGTCTAAAGTATATAATACAACATTCGTTACGCCTGCATCCTGTCCAGGAAAAACTCATTGAGGTAGGTAATCTGGTCTCGCCAAGCCCTGTAACATTCAGTCTAATACATATAGGGAAACCTCTGTAATGAGACCACCCTTGGGACTGAAAAAAGTAGTCTTAATTCACAGGTGGTCTTATTAGACAAGTCAGTTCTAACCGTGTGAAAGCTTTCGGTTCGACTAAAGGTGGTCTTAATATATAGCTTGTCTTTCTGACAGGTTCCACTGTATATTCATATGAGAGAACTCGTATAAGTAATTTTTTAGGCATTTTACAACTCGATATCCTGATAACCAACTCGCCAAAAACATCGGTTCCTTGAAATTCTTGACCAATGATGACGTTATATAAGATTTACCTGAGATTATGAGTAATAACCCCGCGCATCACTGAGGGTTTACTGGAAATATTGCTCTGTCTATACAGGAGACACAGAAGCAGTGTGGATCATGCATGTTGTCGTCTGCTGAAGAACTGCAGTTTCTGGCAAACCTCTGCCGCAGCATTGGGGCCAAAAAGACGCTTGACATAGGTAAAGCCTATTGATTTAAATATCTAAACGGATTACAGCGATACAGATGCATACATACACATGGCATTTGTAAAGTAAGCAATCAGTCCCCTATGCTTTTATATTAAATATTTTGTTATAGTGGGAGACAAGCGTTTTCATTGATGTTATAAAGTTGATCATTGAATGTAAGGTTTTTTAAACATTGATCTGTTTGATGCGGATAAAAAAGGACTACACACATCTGCTTTTACAGTCAGCATACTTTAGTAGAAAGTTCTTTGGAAACATGCATCTGTTGGCTGGCTACAACAAATACGTTTGGTGTTATAAATGTTATCGCCAGTCCACTCTGAGTGTGATTTACGTGTATTTAGGCCTGTGTCAATAGATTTGTGAATTTATGAAAATTATACCTCGAGCCGTTTACTGAAAGACACTGATCAATGTTCCATTATCAAATTTACGTCCTATAATGTCAAGATCCATTGTCTTTAAAGGCGTCTACACTGGACACAGTGCAATGATTATGGCGATGGCATTGCCTACGGATGGTAAAGTTGTGGCAATTGACAACAATGAAGATTATGCGAACGTTGGAAAACCCTTCTGGAAGGAGGTAAATCAAATCATATATAACTTTTTGTCCTGTGCTAACATCTTTGGTAACATTAATATTGCGAATATGATTCAACTTTTGTAAATATTTGTTATACTAAATAAGATCAACATATGAAAGTTAAATTGAATTCTAAGCACACATAATTCATGCATGTGGTAATGAAAACAAAATGATATGCATAAAATAAATGTTGTTTTGACTCTCATTTCAAAATTAATAGGATTTGAAATAGGGCTTCCAAAGTAAAACAACCTTCATTCTCTTCCATACTGTGATACGTGGGCATTTTATGAAGACATTTACTTTTCTCGTTTATTCAGTTGCATTTCTTTTTTTTTTGTCGCTAGATTGGGGTAACCAGCAAAATAGATCTGCGGATTGGAGAAGCTCGTGATATATTAGGCAAGTTTCATTTGAATACTTTTTCCCTGAGATTAGAGAATTTTTTGGTATTTATAAATGAAAGGAAAATATGGAGAAGAGGATTCATCAATGATTCTTGTTTAGACGGCGTGTGATCAGTGTATTGTTTATATTATGTTTCATTGGATCTGATCGGCACTCGTAGTTTCGACCCGAACACTTGCAGACTTGTTCATTTTTATGAAGTAGACGGCAGAGCTCCATATTGAATCCAAGTCTGTGAAATGTAGCTGCCACTGACTTGATAATATGAATATGTGTTATTAACGTCATTGTCATTTGGACCTCTAACAGTAAGGAGAAAAAGGATGGTTTCTCAGGCACTTAAAAAAGACCAATGCTGGTTGGCCATCGTTTTACATTTTTCATATAGGTTTTCGTATAAAATGTCATTGGTGATTAGGAGCAAGATTATAATATCAAAATTTCTTTGCTAAACAGGTAAAAGCACAATTAACATAATTAAAGGAAATTTTATCGACGTTTTATTATTTTTTATTCATGAAAGAAAGCTTCATGCGGCTGGAGCTATACAATTCTAGATTTCTACCGAGTATTAAAATAGAAATTTTATATGCGGGTGGTAGGGGTTGGGTCAAAATTGGTGCTCACTTTGCTTGAGAAACCAACATTTGTTTTGGTCTAATAGAAAATCTTTTCAAATATGTACAGTAATACTTTGTTATATTTAAGTGCCACATTTATTTTAATGGAAATTGACATCCGCTAGAATTGGTATTGTCATATTTGTTTACGTTTCCAGAAAATATGTCTGCAAATGGAGAAAACGGGACATACGACTTCGCTTTCATCGATGCTGATAAGTTAGGCTATGACACCTATTACGAGTCGTCTCTGAAGCTCCTCAGACCAGGAGGGATTGTTGCAGTGGATAATGTACGGATATTGTTATAACCATATCATGTTCTGCCATTCTTTATTACTTATAAACACGTATATATCAGAAAACGTATAACACTATGGTCTTATTAGATATTTAGAAATATACTTGTGTTCCATTAGGCTGTAACACTGCAGTGATATTCATTTGAAATTGTCAAGTACGAAGAAATGTTTATAGTCTGTGCCGACGAGGAACACGATTGTATTGTTTATCTGGACGCCAAATGCTGCATATAAATTCCATTGGTGTTATTTGTCAAAGTGCATTAACAAATATATGCAATATATGATAGAAAACAAATACGATATTGACCATATATCCAAGTAAATATACATGCTGTGGTAAACGACATTAAGGTGTCAAGCTTTCGGTATAGATGAACAAAAGCTCACTTTTTTCGCCTCTTTTATATATACTCCTTCTAAGTCAGATGAAGTAAAAATTGTTATTCTAAAAAAGCCAGTTCAACAAATCAACAGTATATAAAGAATATCAGATGAGTGAATATTACAATTGTATTATTTCAGACACTATGGTATGGGAAGGTTATGGATGACACAATACAAGATGCAGACACTAAGGCCATCCGCGCATTGAACAACAAGATCCACACGGACCCGCGGGTACACGTCAGCTTTCTTAACCTCGGAGACGGTACAACGCTCGCCTTCAAAAAGTAGGACTCCGCAGCAAAAACAAGTTCCGCGCAATATGATATTTGCAGTTTCATCTACGTACACAGATATTAATTGCTGACTCTCTCAGCTCATTAAGCACTGAGTATACTTGTAGTTTAGTTATTTTGTGAAGAGGGATAAATGACATTTTTTTTTATTCATTTCATATTCATAATAGTTTTTCTGTTTACATCCGTGTTTTTCCTTTTCAGAATAAAAAATTAAAATCACTTCTTTTGAGATCATAGTTGTCAAATTTGTATTTTAATTTTCTTTCTTTTACTCGCGTTATCAACTTAAATTCCATCAATTCCGTCACTGAATATGATGTGTTATACGTCTTATAATTCTAAATCATTGTTCATGCACAATGATAAGACATTCTGTACATTTTTGCTGCATGATGGCCGGTAGTTAAATTAATGACTATATGGTTATATAATAAATATTCATAGATCATGTAATGTAAATACAATAATTACTGTTAAAATTAAAAGATGTATAAAGCCAGCACACGCTATTGTGAGCCGTGAGCGGAAGGAATTTGAATGTATTAACACTGTTTGGTTAGCGCGATCACATAAATTAGGGCTTTCTGAGTGTCTTGATTGTAGTGAAACAATAATTTTGTGCGTACAGTGCGATTAAACAGAAGAAGATAAATCCGTCGTTGTTTTTACTTAATACATTTGACCACAAATATATCTTTGACTGATTTAACGAAAAAAAAGACTGACCTGATGGGGATGATGCACGGAATAAAAACAAACCATAAATTCAGTGAAGATGCTCGCAATCGCAGGGTCTTTATGGTCCGCTTAGATACAAGATCTGTCTAAAAACAGGGTCATTATGGTCCGCTTAGATACAAGATCTTTCTCAAGGCTAGAGTCATTATGGTCCGCCTATATACAAGGTATGTATCATATATATGTATATAGTTTTGCTCTGAACAATCATGTATATTTTTTTACACAGAAATATTTCAAGTTGAACTGTAAACTGTAATTGGCGATGAAGCTCTTCTTAATCTGAAGAATGACCAAAGAGGTATATATACATGATAACTACATGAATGTTCGGCCACAGAGGCACGATTTCCTTTCGCAATGTGTGTTTATGTACATACTGTGTGTGTGTGGGGGGGGGGGGGGGCAGTTGCGTACCTAGGGGGGCGGCGGCACACTTTTTAGGGGCGGGGAATTGGTATAAGGAAGTGGCATGAGGAGTTCTTCAAATAGTACAAATTTTGCTTTTTTTCAAGATTCGTAAGTCCCATTTCAAGTATTTCAGGAATTATAAACTGGACAATGGAACTATCCAAGTGGTTTACGAACGACCTCTATAGAGACTTCTTTATTAGATCAGCAATCTTGCAATGTCGGAACGCCATCGATAATCTGACCAGTTATTCCACGTTGTGCGTTTCAGGGCCGTCTATACGTTTACAGAAATCCCGAAAGGGCAATTACCAGACAGAAACCTTGTTAGAAGACCAATGGGCCCTAGTGGTGGGGTGTCTTGTCTCACACTTTGTGAGGAAATTATTATGACAAATATCCTGTTGCTTTTACCTTGGAATGTATGAAGAATTTCCACTCTTGAACTCTCGAATTTTCCTAAATTCTAAAATCTATGATATTTAAACAGCGTTTTCCATGATTCCTCACACTCTAACAACAGGCTCGTTAAAATACAAATGTTTACACTTTCGTGAATATATTGAGTGCTTCCTAAATGCCTGTGTCTTTTGATTTACCACTGGTTATAGGATTTAATGTTAATATGACCTGCATAGTCGTTTATGCGACGTGAAGAATAACAATCGTTTACCCAGGCCTATGTAGGAGTAATTTTATCTTTAAGATCGCATTTCAAATATAATCTATTATAAATGTCCGGCGGGATGATTCGCCCTGGCCGGTGTGCCATACGCTCCATATACGTATAAAAAATCAGTTGGTTTTTTTTTCAAAAAAATACTTTTTAAAAATAAACGTTCAAACTGCAATAAAGATATATTTGCTGTACCGTTATTATCAGTTTAACGACCCACTATCTAAAGACAATTGTTGTATATTATGACAATTCACTTTAAGTTAATTGATAACATATATTTCAATCATATAATTTCTTGAAACTTATTCAAATACTTTATTGAATAACAAATAATCAAAACTTAAAAAAAAACCTCGCAAAGTGCAGAAAAATAATCACTAACTGTATCCGCCAAAAACAAAATTTTGCAGATTCTATGTTTTGACCGGGTTCCGCCGCTGCCGCCGTCGTATTTGTTTCCGGAGAATTCCTCTGAGACTACTGGACCGATTTTTCCTAAACTTAACCCAATTGTCAGGTACATGTGAACTGGTGCCTAACCATTTCGCGTTGACCTCTGACCTTTCCTCTATGCAGTGTGTCAATCTGTGCATCTGTGTTTACACATTAAACCACATATTTTTGGACTCGTTTGACCAATCAGGCTGAAATTTTGTACCGGTATAATTTTCGGGTAGCTTTATATCATACAATTTACTGGTGGCGCCACCTGCAACCATTTTTTGCGCAGTGTCCACTGTTCAACTGCCTTGGGTTAAAATCACTCATATCCCCTTGCTACTCAATCTATCCCTCACTTCACCCGTCCTACTCCAGACTGTCATGGTATTTATCGATCGACTTGGGAAGGGATGCAATCCCCCCGCGATCGATCGATCGATCTATATTGTGATATTGTTTTGAGTCTTTGGATGAGAAAAAAATTATTTAAATGAGTGTGGACACATGATGTGAACTAATTGCAAAAACAAAAATCAACATTATTATGTGTTTAAATGTTTTAATTTTCATTTTTTAATATAACTTAAAATAGTAACCCAACAGAAAATTTAAGTTATGTTGTTACAAAATTAAGAAGTATACCGATGTTCTTGGAATAAAAGTTTAAAAATGCGTTTCATATATAAAGTTCCTTTAGAATTCTAGTTAAATTAGAATAAAAAGCATTAAAACGGAGTTGATACTTCATTGATAAGAATTTAATTAATCAATGTATGATATTTACTTTCTATATTTTACTTTTTGCGCCTAAAAAATACCCAAAGTTGCGAGTATATTTCAAGGAGTAATTTTATTATATTATTTTACTAACACATTGAAAAAAACTAGCTGAAGGTATGCCATGCAAAAAGCACATAACATAAAAGTATATATTTCTGAGTCACGTACCAGTTCACAAAAAAAAAACATATGTAGTATATTTATTGATTCGACCGCTAGATGACGCCTGTACCGAATTTGCAAACTCAAGTGTGCTCTCTTGGAAGACGACCTTCAGGAATCCACACGTCTCTTTAACCAAAAATGTTGCTTGTGTGAATGTGCATTTTATTCAGAATGCACGAAACATAAAATAATCACTTAATTGTATATCAATGTCTCGATCTCTAATACGTACTATACACATACATATTTAATTTTAGTTAAAAAATAAACCTCACGAATATTTACATTTTCAATTACATTAACAAGCGAAGTAAAATAAAGAATACAAAACATCATACGATCACAATAAAACTGTGTAAGAGCTCTGCACATAAAGGTCTAAAATATTATATTAAAGTGATGCATGTAAAAAATACTAATTGGCTTACAGAAAGTTCAGATCACAGGGGAACAGAGAGCACCAAACATTAGTCTAACAAAAAAAATCTGTCATGTTATACATTTCTTAAAAATAAATTTAAATATATAATGGACTATATATAAAAATCTTTGACAGTTGTGGAAAATATATTTAACACTGAATGGTCCCTATCCCGGGTCCAGACCAGTTAGCGCATTGCCAACTAATGGTATTTTAAAGCAACATACGGGCACTTTGCACACTCCGCGTGGTCCGCGGACAAAGTAGGGAGGTCCACCATATTTTAATTTCGCTCGCTTCATAAGGTGGTCTTGATAGTTTTTCAAATCACCTGCAGCAACAAATTACTGCGTAAAATTATAGAGAAGCTACTTGTTTTTTTGCTCATATTTTTCGTTGGACAAGATGATGGCCATGAGACGTCCGTTTGATCCAGTCGCTCATGAACTGGATGCAAATTTCCGTCTCACCAAGTTTTCAGATTTGAAAGGAAGCGGTTGCAAAGTTCCTGAAGAAGCACTCTCAAAACTTCTTGAGGGACTTAGTAACCAAGAGACAGCGGGACAGGAAGCGGAGCAGGCACAGTTCCAATATGTGGCTGCACAACCAAGGATCGGTAAGTGGGAGAAGGCCGGTCAGTTATTCACCATTGGCACCCGTCGACATGTTGGTCGCCATGACAAAGATTCGGTTCATAGGGATTTTGAGGTTTTGGGTTGATATTGATAATTTTACCTCTTAGTGTGCATTGGAAATGAAATTTTAAGTTTTTAGGGTTGCATGCAAGGAAAGGATATTGATTTTAAAGCCGAGACGGCGGCGGGATTGTAGTGTCATTTCGTCGTTTTCCATTCGAGCCTCACTTTTTTCAACATGGCGGACCCGCGAAATCAATAGACTTGCAGCCTTCTCATAATTTAAGCACTGACCTGCTCGGGTAGCGTTGGTTCTTCACGCAAACCCCAGGTGTCACCAGCCAGTGCCCCTGGCATAAGCTCGGTATTCTAGCTCTGATGTCTTCGTTCTTATATCAATGTGTGTAAATAAAATAGGTGTTCATGTAGATTATATTTATTTTTTTTTATAATTTAACATTAACCACAAATAAATGACCTACACAATATACTTCTGTTTTGAAAATAAAATTTTGGCGAAGATTGTTTCAGATATTTTTTTTTTGTTTTCACTAGGCCTACCAGTACATGCATATTTTAAAAGTTGCAGGTCTTTATGTGGCAAAAGCATTTTTAGTCTGCATCATTTAAAAAAAAATATATATACTGCCTTGTCAGAACTTTTTTAATTACATTTCCTGCAGTAAATACTATGTTAATTTGCCATTTTTATTTTTAAAATTTTAAAAGAAATATTTGCAAAGAAAAGAAAAGTGCAATTTTTAATTTATCTTTGTCAAAGACTGAGTTATAAAGTGGTCAACACAGAACTGTAATCCCCATAAGCTGATTGGCTAGGCTGATGTGGTGAGCGTGGCAAGCTTAGCCATAATCATTAATGTGAATTGACTATTAAAGGGACCTCTTTGAAAAGCTGTTGTATATTGACTAAAATCAGCTTCTTTAAATTATTTATGAAAATATGCCAGAAAAAAACTGATCCCATGGCACACAGGCTGTTTTAATTGTTTATAACATGTGGGTTACCCGCCAAAATAACTCATCACAATCATCAGGAGATCAGGAAACCTGAAATCCGGTCAATGCGACCTATAAATTTGAACTATGGGGACGGTAAGTGACCCCGAGAATAATAAAGATTTGGATAGAAAATCTCCAGTACATCTGAATAACTAATGCATTGATTGCCTTGGAGTGTTTCATCAACCACTAAAGACTGGTGGTGACACCTGTATTTTTTTTTCAAATTTTTTTTTAAGACCTTCAAATGAAGCATCTTGGCTGTTAATAGGGCACAAATGGTAACAGACCTAGAAACTTCTATTAGTAAATCCTTAGAGGTCCAGACTCCTAGGTTAGAAGGTCCACAAATTGTATCCATTTGGCCTAGGATTTTCTCATGTGACATTCAGGGAGATCTATATTTTGCAAGCTTTGGAAGAAAAAACATGATTTGAGCACCCTGTAAGTCAAATGTGTATATTCTGCAAGCTACTGGCTGAAACATGATTTATGAGCACCCAGAGAGTCAGAAGGCCACAAATTGTTTCTGTTTGACCTAGAATTTTCTCATGTGACATTCGGGGAGGTCCTGGGTTAATGTCTTTTGAAACTTGAAATAAGATTTTCATGACCTATATTTTGTGAGCTTTGGAAAAAAAACATGATTTTAGCACCCTGGATGTCAGATGGGTTAAAATTGTACCTGTTAAGCCTAGAATCTTCAGACACAACATCCTGGGAGGTTCTGGGCAAATTTTCTTAGAGACCTGAAACTAGGTCATGATGACTTGTATTCTGAAAGTGACTGGCTCAAAGCATGATTTTGAGCTGACAGGGCACAAAGTGTATCTGTTAGACTTTTTTTTTTTCTCCTGACTCTTCTTGGTCTCTCTTCTATCTGTTAAACTTAGAAACTTCTAACTGTAAATTCACAGAGGTTTTCGGCAGATCTCCTTGGAAATCTGAAATCATGCAAGCTACTGTCCAAAAACATGATTATGAGCACCCATTTAGTCAGACAGGGCACTAATTGTGACCATTAGACCTAAAATATTCTGAAACAACATCCAAGGAAGTTCTGGCCAAATCTCCTCGGAAACCTGAAACTTGGTCACGGTGACCTATATTCCACTAGTGACTGGCCAAAAATATGATTATAAGCAGACAGGCAGGGCACAAAAACCTCAAACCTTTAAATATGACATCAAGGGAGGTCCTTGGCAACTCTCCTTTGAATCCTGAAATTAGGTCTCTGTGACCGATATTCTGTGGGCTACAGACAAAAAACCTAATTTTGAGCACCAAGAGAGTTGGGGGAGAAACATTATTTGTTTGATCTAGAAATGTTTTTTTCTTGTTGTTAACTGAGGTCATTATAAATAATGTCTCCTTGGACATCCAAATAGGTCACTGTGACATATATTCTGTAAGCTATTTCACTGTTAACTTAAAGAACATGATTTGAGTACCCTACAAGACAGAGGGGCATACGTTATTAGGAGTTCCTGATAAAATCTTGGAAACCTTAAATAAGGTCACCTTTGTCTATTTCTAAGGACTAATGGGCAAAAAACATGATTGGAAGTCTATCCATTGTTCAAGGTACCTTAACAAATACTTTTCACCAGATCATAAAATCAGTGATTGTATCTACCAAAACAGAGTTTTGCTGATACTATGGTTTCAGCCTGTCGCCGCTGCATAGGTTTTCGGAGAACCCCTCCGTAACCACTGGACGGAATTTCTACAAAACTCAGAATTATGTTCAGGACACATGTGAACTGCTGTGCCAACATTTAGCAACATATCTCACTATATTTCCCCTTGCCACTGAATCCATGCCTCACTTCACCCATACAACTTCTTATTTTGGTGGATACATGTAGTTGCTTGTCGACAACCCGTATTCTAGTTTCAGACTGATGTTTCTACAGGCTATAGAATTGCTGATCGCGAAATTTTCTGATTTTACAGGTTTTTGTTTATTGGGCAATGCCTTTGTATTTTTATTTCATGAACCACTTGTCCAATCATTACCAAATGTGTGGGGGATATGTTTAATTATTTTACTGCTATGTGATTTTTGCCTGCAGATGGCACTCCCTCTAGTAGCTTACTCTCAGTGAGGCAAAATGGTATTTTCTGTTTTTCCTCAGAAAATGTTTAAATTTTAGCTCACCTATCATGGATTCATGGTGGTCAACTGTATGTTCAACCAAAGGAAACTAAAAGTGTGTGACCTGAAAGATTTATTTTCAAAATGCTTTCTTCATGCAGCTCCAAATGTTAGCAATCACAAAATTTCACAATTTTAGTTTTTTTCATATACAATGTTTCATATACAAAACAACCAAATATTCCAGCAACAGCTGTTAACATTAAATGCTGCAGGCATAATTCTTGGCCACAACCATGACAGTCATCTATTTTTGATAACCTGTCCCTCAGTATCTCGTGCATAAATCTGTTTAGTAATATTGTATAAACATCTCCATTGTTCATAATTAAAACAGGGTCATCAGGATGTCTAAATAGCTAATCAAGCATTTTCTTTTTTTAAATCCAATTTATATTTTGCATGTAATGGGTTCTTACCAAGGTTTGGGGATTATTGGGTAGCACTGGTGCCTAACTTTCCTAGTTAAACACATGGAGGGGGACTACTTCTGCCCTACTACTTAGGCCCTTGTTTAAGGCAAAAAAATATCCAGTCATTTCATTTTAAATGTTGAAGCATATTATTTTAAGTTTGCATCAAAGGATGTCTGTTTTAGGAAAACTCATTAACACAACAGGAAAGGCCATCGACCAAAGAATATACACAATTTGAAAAAAAATTGTTGCATGATATATACTTAAACGGATGTTGTAAACTAATTTACAGCAATTTACAACACATTTCATAACAAATGATTACAAGTCATTACAGTTCAATCATATGATTTTCACACTTCACACATGTAAGTAAATTATTGATTTTCATTACTTTTAAAGTCATAATAAAGTATAATTACCTCATGTCATTAACCAGATTTTGTTATATATGTACTTGTTCAGGTATTGGCATGGACTGCTGTGTCACTCCACTTAGGCATGGTGGATTGTCTCTGGTACAAACAACAGATTTCTTCTACCCTTTGGTGGATGACCCATACATGATGGTTAGTATACAGGAAGTTATGATTGACCACACTAATAATGATAAATCTGTTACAACAAACTTTCTTGGAATGCGGGGGTAACCATCTCTGATGCTCCAAATCCATTCTGGACACTAAGAGGTTTCAAGGCATCCTTAGGCATGTGCACGCGAAATTAAGATTCTGTAATTAGAAATTCAAATTCTCTAATTACAGAAACATTGACGTTGCCATCTCTTCCTCAGACAGGCTGTCCACCTGTAAATTTTAGCAGAAGTGTACTTATATGATATAAAAATATTATCAGACATAAGGGGCTCTGTATGATTGATTTTATGTTCTAAAGGAAATTTTCAAATGCAAATACAGTGTCATTAATATACAAATATTTATACAAAAATTTATATATACTGCCTTATTTTTGTCAGATGTATTCAATGTTCTATTACTGTTTCAGGGGAAGATAGCCTGCGCCAATGTACTGAGTGACCTTTATGCCATGGGCGTGGCCGAATGTGACAACATGCTTATGTTGCTAGGGGTCAGTCAGAAGATGACGGATAAAGAGAGGGATGTCGTGGTGCCCCTTATGATCAGGGGGTTCAAGGTCAGAACAAAATCATGTGTCATGTCTCATTGTTATATTACCATGTGAGTACATTTCTTTGTATCAGTTGCTGATAGCCCACCTTGCTCAGATCCATAGCCTCCTGTGCGCTCCCCTTGTTATGCAGACTTTGTGGTGACATTTCTAGTTAGGGTGGTTTCATTGCTAGCAAAAAGGTATTGTACATTAAAATTAAGTGAAGATGAAAAGTATCTAACTTGTTGGTAGTAATGTGATTATAAGGTATAAGTAATTGCCATCCCTCATCATACTGTTTGTTAATTGAGGGGCATAGTTTTAGGATTGGGTGGTTCACTCGTGTTCATGAGTAGCTTTGTGTTACCTTCTGGATTTGAATACAATTCAGCCCTCAGGTGATCTGGGAGGGAGAAATAAGGTTTAACCAATTCTCAAATTTGTCATTCTCAGAATAGCTTTAATATTAGATTGATGCCACACTCAGTAATTCTAGATGTTAAGGCGCGTGTCCACTTGTACGGATGCGGTGTGTGTGCAGTGCGGATATGTATGCGGATATTTTGTGCATGTGTGTCCATTGTTGCTCAGTGCGTTTTTAGGTCTTTCACCTCTACAAAATGGCACTTTCCGCATGCGTTTCCGCACCCGCGGCCACATGGTCTGGTTTTGAAAAAACGTATCCGTTTATGCACTCCGCACCGCATAAGTGGACACACTCCTTTTTTATTCCATATGCGTGATTTAAAACGCGTCCCCATCTGCATCCGTATCCTTACCACATAAGTGGACACGCAGCTTTAGCCTGGGTCTTTCACTTGCTTATGATGGCTTATATTGTAAAGCAGTATTGGTTGTAAATTTACAGTTATTAGGACTGTACTACTGAGTGTACTACTGTTGTAGGACTGTGCTGAAGAAGGGGGTTGTAATGTAAATGGTGGACAGACCGTGCTGAATCCCTGGATGACCATTGGAGGTGTAGCGACTGCAGTGTGTCAGCCTAATGAATTCATCATGTAAGTGAAAAAAACTTTAATTACCTCCATTTACTTGTGAAACCCATGAAGTTCAGTTATGGAGGTTATGAAGAACACGTATAAGTATTTGATTTTTATCGTTTTTTTTTCATTATTTTCCTTTATTATTCAGACTATACTCACACTTTTTTTTATAATCACTCCATTTAGGAAATAAATGCATGGGTGTATTAAAGGTACCTAGTGCCTTGGAAATAGTAGAGACCTTCAGAAAAATGTTCTAAACGTATTGAAGGTCTTGTATAATAATATACTATTGTTGGCTTCATATTTTTTAAATGTTCATATTTGTAATATTCATGAAAAGGTTGGAATCATGAAAATGAGGCCTTTTCATAAAACATTGTCAACTCTGCAGCAATCCACAAGGTACACAGAATGTTGACCAGACCAGGAACAAATGAGTTAATTATTATCTATATATTAGTAAATGACTCACATTATCACTGTTCCTGGTTAAATGAAGACAAGTTTCAGATTACAATTACAAAAACATTATGTGTAATCTTTCACTCTTAGTATGGTTTTTTTTAAGCAACCCTTAAAAATAAACCCCCACTAAATATTGGGGAAAAATCATCAAGTTTGAACTAGTGGTGGGCCGATCATTGAGTTTTATCAAAAGTCAGTCGCTTTGCTGCCACTTTCAAGCGCTAGATTACAATAGGCAACAATCGATTACATCATAATCATGATTGTTTTTCCAGAATGTCTTTATTTAAAAGGCAAAATTTATGTTTGTCCTGTATTAGGGCCAGCAGTTAAGTAGATGTCCTGGTTTGTCGTTTAATTCTTGATTATTATAATATATAAAAATGACACTTTGTATAGCATATCTTAGTTATAATAGGAAAATATAAAAAGGCAAAAAACTTACATTTCTAAGCCATGCAGGTTAGGTTAAGATAGTAATTTCACAGATAACTGCATATTTCTTCACATTTGTCTGAACTGATCAATAATCAATCATCGATTGGTTTGCTCAAACTGATGATTGACAATGTAAAAGGAACCGACTCCCACCACTAGTTTGAACCTGTTGAATAAGAAATGAACACAGTAACTGTGCATTATTTATATTCTGATCATGTGCTCCAGGCCAGACAATGCTGTGGTAGGTGATGTGCTGGTCCTAACAAAGCCACTAGGGACTCAAGTGGCGGTCAGTGCTTATCAATGGCTGGATGTGTCAGAACGCTGGAACCGCATCAAACTGGTAGTGAGTGAGGAGGATACGAGGAAGGCTTACCAGAGAGCCATGTTCAGCATGGCAAGACTCAACAACACAAGTTTGTATAAGAATGATTTTCATAATAGTAAAATAATAATATAATAATTTATAATGGTTAGTGCACTGGACTTTTGACCACAAGGTCAGGGGTTTGCATCCTTTTTTGACTTCTGTCTTTGCTAAGAATCCTAGCCAAAGTCTTTACCACAAGTGCACTCATTTGACCAAGAAGTTAATTGGTACTGGTCATGGACAGTAGGAAAATGTTGAACACATAAATTTCTAGGGCCTGTTGTGGCCATTTGGGTTGTATGCTGCAAGGGAGCCAGGAAAAAGTTACAAGATCAAATTTGCCCAAAAGACCAGGAAGACACAGTGTTAACTTGGATAAGACTGACATCATTGGTTAAATCAGACTATAAAGCCCCACATGTACCTTTATCTTTCTTCCTCACATCATGTATTACCTGACTGCCAGCTGGTTGGCCACATCATAATTTTGGCTAAAAGAAATATTTTTAAAACATTATATGCTTATATATTTTATAAATCATAAAGATAATATTATATTGGACCATGGTGTTTATGTATCTTATTTTCTATTTAACAGCTGCTAGACTGATGCACAAGTACAATGCCCATGGAGCTACTGATGTCACAGGTTTTGGTCTTCTCGGCCACGCTAAAAACCTGGCCAAGATCCAGAAGAACGAGGTTGGATTTGTCATTCATAACTTGCCAATCATTGCCAAGATGGCTGCTGTCAGTAAAGCCTGTGGAAACATGTTTGGACTCCTTCAAGGGCATTCACCAGAAACTTCAGGTATCTTTCTAACCACATAACACATTTGTATTAGATACAGCATAGAGATGCAATTAATTTTACTTTTGAACTAATACTAATTACTAGACACGGCACCAGTTGAGTAGTGTAAACAGGTTTAAAAATTAAAAGGTACATATTTTATAAACATCTGGGTTAATCTTTAGAAGCTTGTGGAACATTACACTTAATTGAATTGTTACATAACTGTAGCTCATGGGGTAACATTGATTCTTGCAAACTTGATGCAAATTTAAAATGGTTTGAATTTAGACAAAATGCTCATTAAGATGGAAGTCCTGGATCTGTTGTAACAGTTGAAATACTTGAAAGGTCAGAAAGGGACATGATATCCTACAAACTTGCATGCAACAGTAATATTGTTAATAACAAGCATCCATCAAATCATTCCTGTGTGATGTATGTACCAGAGCATAGACAGACCTAAAGAGTTGTCCACCAATTTCAAAATACGTTACTAAAGTGTTTAGGCTGAGTACATTTGTTAACAAACGAACATGTCAGTATAGCAGAGGTCTTATGTCAATGGTATAGCTATTAGAATAAAAAAAATATCACTAAAAATAAATATCACAATTTCTTGTGTACTATGTACAAAGTAAACAATTCTGTGTTTTCAGGTGGGCTGCTGATTGCGTTGCCACGTGAGCAAGCTGCAGCCTTCTGTAAAGACATAGAAAAACAAGAAGGGTACCAGTCATGGATCATTGGCATTGTTGAGAAAGGCAACAGATCTGCTCGCATCATTGATAAACCCCGGGTGATTGAAGTTCCAGCCAAGGAGAAGGAGGGAGAATTGTGGTAGCAAGAAGAATTCCATAACTTGTTTTATATAGCAAAGTTCATCAGCTGTATAACATATGAACATGAACATTTGTTTCGGAGGAAGTGCATTTATCATCATCTAGAGACATTCCCATGTTTTACATCTAGCAGTTGACAAGTGTCATCAGTCTATTGTAGACATCATCTGAAGAGGTCTTCATTTGCTGAGATAATGATTAATACTGATAGCAACATTCTCCGATGCTGTCATGATTATCAGGTTGCCTCAGCAAATGGATTATTCTCTGTGTACTTCATGTCTGATCTCCTCATGATTTTAGCCATCGGAGGGCTTTTATCAGAGGAGGTGCAGGCTATCATACATTTTTTCCCATTCGTTTATTAGTTTGGAACTGTAGATTTAGCAAGCAGTTGTAAACCTCATACCACTTCAAGGAAATCTACTTTGTTAAATTTTTAATTTAACCAGATTATCGAATAAGGCAGGTCTGTTTGCACATCTATAGCACCAAACACATAACCATAACACATTTCAATAAATTTACTAATTTTTCTATGAGCGTCTTTTTTTCTGTTTCTTTTCAGCTTCAAAAAAAGGTTAAGGTTGGGGTTATAGTCTTATATCACTGAACATGTCAGTCTCATCCGACTTTACACTTTGCCCTCCTGGTCTTTTGGGCCTGTTCATTCTTGTATCTTTTCTCGGCTCCCCAGGGAGCATACAACCCAAGCAACCATAAACAGGCGCTAGAAGGTTATTTGTTCTACATTTGCCTTCCTCCCGTGACCAGTACCCATTCACACCTGGGTTGAGAGAGCGCACCCTTGTGGTTTAAGACTTTGGCTAGGAGTCTTGGCGCAGACGGCGGTCAGATTGGACGCGAACCCACAACCTTGCGGTCATAAGTCCAGCGCACTTACCATAAGGCCACCATGCTTTATCTTCACAGTGTGCCATCATCAGTGCCTGAACTGTAGGATATCTAGTGAATGCAAATATTTTTGAAGCACTGCATATTTTCCCCTGAAATTTGAAACAAATGATTTCAACCAAAATCTTGAAAGAGTTAAAAAACTGGTGACCTTTATCTTGATATTTAAGGAAAAATTAGCCAAAAATATTGGTAAACCCCATTTCTTTTGAAGTATTTGAAATTTTTTTCTTAAATTTGATACACAAGTCATTTCAACCAAGTTCTCAGATAAGACTGAAAATAGTTGACCCTTGCCATTATCCTCAAGGTCAAATCAACTGATTTATAATCATCTTTTGGATTCTTGTAAACCTGATAATTCATGAAGTACAGCATATCTTCCCCTCAAATGTGATACACAACTGTTGATGTACTACATGTTTTGTCCTGAAATTTGACAAACAAGTTGTTTAAACTAACATCTCAGATGACCATGGCCAGGATTTTCAATATAAAAAAAAAACATAACTTTCACACTTTGATTAATGAAGTACTGCATATTTTTGTTTCAAATTTGACACACCAGTTCCTGCCACTTCTTGGAGAAGTGAGAAAACTAGAGAGCTTGAGCTTTATCATCAAGGTATCTTCATTTAATGCATTTACATCCCTTACATAAATGTGTCTATCACCATGGAATTTTTTTTTATAAAATCTGTCATATGAGTTCTTCACAGCTGCAGCACAAACATTTGCAGAATACAGACGTGGCTGCTGATTTATACCTGACATTCACACTTCAAATCCGATATCTAAGTAATGTTTCCATGGTGAGTTTTGAAATTTGATAAGCTTGAAGATCCTGGATAATTAACTGGTTTTGCTGTCGTCATTTTTTCCATTTATATACATTTTATGTTGTATTTTTTGTGTTCAGAAAATATGGCTAGTCAACTGTTAACACGGCACAAACTGTTTGACCTTGAGACTTCTTTCTTAAAATCCAGGTAGGTCCTTGATAAAACTCCTTGTAATCAAACTCTTTCTCCCCCCCCCCCCCCCAAAAAAATAAAATAAAGGATTGTGCATCATTTGCACATATAATATTGTTACCATATAAGACGAAGAAAAGGGCTTTGGACATAGTTGCAAAAAATTAACATTTGGACTTCATTGATCCTTCTGGAAATTGGTAAGCTTATTGATCATGGATAATGCTTTCTACTGCGGAAGAAATACATATTCTTCATTTTCAAGCATTTTATTAATAATTTTTCAGACTTGACATGTCGCAATAGGAGCCCAGCAAACAAATACTTTTCATTGTATCACAAATTGAAAGAAAATGCATCATTTTCACATATATAACTATCACCAGTGAAACTTTGAAGAAAATCCATACAATAATTTCTACACAACTGCCACAGTTTCCCATTGCAATTGCAAAAATACATGCAACGTAAGTTTGACTTTGTAGAATAACTCCGTGTCGGAGATTAGCTGAGCGCAATGACCCCTTAGTCATTTGTTATTGCCTGGTATTTTTGTGATAGTTATTAAAATTCCGATATTGTAACTTTTATCTTTTTTAGAGAATCAGAGTAGTTAATTTGATGTCGTGCTAAATATGTTAACTGGCGTTGAATATAAGATGCCTACCCACGCCGCCTACAACTAGCATAACACCAGTTTGATCGCACAGAAGAATTAAGCATAATGACTTGGAGGTTGGAAGAATAATATGCTCCGAGATATGGTTTCATCCATAACCCAGCACAGGGGTGTCAATATAGGGGGGGATGGGGGGTATATATCCCCCCCACTTTTTGGCAAGGGGGGGATGGTCAATGTAATCATCCCCCCCCCCCACTTTCAGAGAATAATATTTATTTATTTCCAATAAAATATATAAATAAATAGAATTATAGACTTTGGTTCCATTTATGAGTTTGCTATGAAATATTAATATCTAAATGGTTTATAATTAACATATATCTTATTTTTTAAAACCTTATACTTAATTGATATACATTTGATATGTCACACGGACAATAAAAGGTATATATATATATATATATATATATATATATATATTTATATATATATATATGAATAAACATGTCTGTTGTATCCCAATTTTGACTACCCTCCACGCCTGTAATCCCCCCCCCCAAACCACCATTGCGAGTCAGCTCCCCACCCTGCGAGTCATCCCCCCCACTCTTGAAGATAAATTGACGCCACTGACCCAGCACCTGGCTGCTGTACAGCCCTCGATCTTTGCTCTATTGATGAATCAATGCACTGGGTGGCGGGTGTGTGTGGACTGAAGTTTAAACACATTGCGAACGTGATATTACTTGCAGTCACTGAAGAGGCCAAATTCTTACAAAGCACTATAACAACAAGACTAATATGCAAAGTGTGATACGTTGGCTTATACGTATTTTCTGTATATACAAACAAGTTTGTCTGTCCGTCCGTCGCAAGAACACCCCCGCGTTCCAAATAATAGGTAGCACAATCGGCTGCCAACTCTATCTCAAATAACTCCGTACAAGTAAACGTAAATAAAATCTTATTTTAACAGACAGACCAGACCATATATCACTTTAAGCAAAGTATTTTCTTGTGGTATACGTTGGGTGAAAGGGCAAAAAAAAAATATAAATTCCAGTTTTGAAAAAAAATTAAAAGATCATATTGTTTCTTTAAATTGAGCTATACAAAGTCTAGCATGACAGTAAGCAAGTTTTTAATAAGCTCATATTAAACAACATGAAAATATCCTCTGGCCTCTATAGTGAACCTGTGAGCATATGCAAATCCTTGTGGTTATGTTTTTTAGCTCTTTTTGTCCGTCCTTTGTCCATCCGTCTGTCCGTTAACAGGGCACAAATGGTAACCGCTGGACAAAGAAAGTCTGGCAACTCATAGATGTAAAAAAATCTGCTTGGAAACCTTAAATTAGGTAACTGTTATCTATATCATCCGAGTTATGGGGCTCGTAAGTACTGCCTCCCCCCCCCCCCGGAATAATTAAAATTTGATGCAAAAGCTCCATTATCTGAATAACTTTTGCATTGATTGCCATGATTCTTTCCATTTATATTTTTTCAAATTGAAAATATAATTTATTGAAGATTGGTGGCACTGTATTGTTCCTAATTTTTACGAATTTTTTTTTCTCTATAGTTGAGACCTTCAGATGAAGCAGTTCGTCCTTTAACAGCGGGCAAATCGTAACCGTTAAACCTTTAACTTCTAACTATACATCCAGGGAGGTCCTAGGCCAATCTCGATGGAAACCAGCAGTTAGGTCATGGTGACCTATATTTTGCGAAGTACAGGCTGAAAAATTGATTTTGAGCAGTCAAAATTGTATCGTTTAGACTTAGAAACTTCTAACTTTATATCGAGACAGGTCCCAGGCCAATCTCCTTGGAAACCTGAAATTAGGTCATGGTGACCTATATTTTGAGAACTACTGCGTGGATGAAACATGATTTTGAGCACCCTTGCAATCAGTCAGACCGGGCACAAATTGTTTCCGCTAGGTCTAGAATTTTCTAACATGACATTCAGGCAGGTACTTGGTAAATCTGCATGGAAGCCTGAAATTAGGTCATGGTGACCGATATACTATCAGCCAAAACAAAATTTTAAGCACCCTGAATGTCAGATGGACACACATTTTATCTCCTAGCCCTAGAATGTTCCAATGTAAAATTCAGGGAAGTCTTGGGCAATCGCCATGAAAACCTGAAATTAGGTCAAGGTCACCTATATTTTCATGCCACCGGCCAAAACATTTAAGGCAATCTCCATGGAAACCTGAAATTAAGTTACCTGTATTACTGGCCAAAAACATTACAAGCTCCCTAACAGTCAGACAGGAAAACAAAACTTTACTATTGGACCTAGAATCTTCTATCTTGACATCCAAGGATGTCCTTCAAAAATGTTCATGGTCATTTTTAGCTCAGCTGACAGCATACAAAAAGGCTAGATTTCATGGGAATGGCTGGACATATTATCATGAAGCTGTTTTTTCTTGTTGATTTCGAAGAACTTTAATAGCTACAGTAATGGGGATACCACCTACAAAATATGGCATTCAGATGATAAATTACTTTTGTGAATGTCGTAATAGTCAGCTGAGCGTCATTACCCATGGGTCACCTTTTATCAGACATGGGGTCTATCACAGGTGTTCTATTAAGTACTTTTACTATTGTATTGTATATTTTCTTTTTCTGACATTACTATTACTATTACCACATTTGACTATTACTATTACTTTTACTTATGACGGAGGATATGGTAAATTAATATGAGAACAACACAAAGGGAACATGAAAAATGGCACAAGCGAAAATATCACAGACAAATATGGCACTAGTGAGAAAGTAACAAAATTTGAATATTTGCCAAATGAAGACGGTATGTCGGGATACGGTGATTCGCATATTGCGTATCGCGATACGGATTCCAATTATCAAAATTTTTGGATATTTTGATAAACATGCCTAAAACTGATTTAAAAAAAAATTATGTTTGTATTACAAAATCTTCTAAATGGATTGGGATTATTGACAGGCTTATTTGAAAGCCGCTACCGTGTCTTTAGATGTTCTGTATAGCAAATGTTCAAGTAGGCCTGCATGGTACACCATAAATCACAGGTCTCTCCCAGGAAATTTGCATCTGCTTCGACGACGTATAATTGGAATAGGAGAAATATTTCCATACAACAAAAAGAAAGAACTGAACACGTTCATTATTATTAATCATTCATTAATATTCTCTCCTCACATCTTATGATAAATGCATGCATTAAGATCAAGTGTCAAGTTAGCAGTACTATTGTGTGAGAACGGCATCCATGCGATATGGTACACGGCAGTGATTGTACACAGGAGCGGTGGATGGGGGGGGGGGGGGGGGGGGGGGGGGGTTCGGACCCTCCTTTTTTTTCATCCGCTGCAATCTTTTTAGCGAACCTAAGAGCTTATGCGATGGCACAGCGTCGTCCGTCCGCCGTTCGTGCGTTTACCCATGCTATCTCAGAAATGGTCAGAGCAAGCAGCTCCAAATTGCATGTAAGAATCAGTCACATGTCAACTTTATCGGATTGAGCTTATGTTTTGGGTATCTGTATAATCCATTTCACAGGGAATAGCCTTAAAAACCTTTACAAATCTTCTCCGAAACGGTCCAGCCAAATTGTCCAATATTTCACAGAAATAATCCCAGAAACAATCTCTCTCAAGTTTGTTCGAATGGTTCCAGTTCAAGTTAGGTGATTTCTGGCCGAGTTACTGGAAGTTAAACTTAATTAGTCATCTGTCAAACAAAGCAGACTAAAAATCCAATCTCAGAAACGGCTTGAGCTATCATCACCAAATTTTATGTTTGTCACATGAGTCATATCTGAAACTGAGGTATTGGTTGCGCCACCTTCATCGGCCTTTTTTGTACGGGGGTCATCATGTAATGATCATAACCTTGCCCGGGATGCATATAGTAGGCGACAAACTTGTAAAGTCTCTGAGGTGATGTATAAATTTTTTTAATTCAACTAGGCCTATATACAGCAGAGGAACTACCAAGCCCATGCTCAGGGCATGGCCCCCCAGTTTCTTACTCCCTCAACCTATAGCATGTTTTCCAAGCAAGATTCATACACAATGAGTTAGCCAATCAGAGGTTTCCCTGACGTGTCACAACAGATGTAATTGGAGAAAGGTGTGCACATGGAGCTGAATGAAAGTGCAATTAGACTGAATAGTGTTGCCATGTAATCAAGGTTAAGCAATTACAGTTATTATGCAGTTACCAATTAGTCCCAAACGTCCCAATTAACTTTCACAACTTACCCTTACATATTATATGATCATGATGAAATATATAGAGAGTGAGAATTGTAATAATGGACTGGCCCTTTGTTCATTAAAATCAGTGCCTGTATCATACTGAGGGCTACAAAACACTTATCTGAAACCAGATGGCAAAATTGATTAATACCGCAAAGAAATGATTTTAGTGTAGTGCTTTCTGAGTTTGTTCAAATGGTCTCTGTTCAGAGACTTTTGGCTGATTTACGGGAAGCTTTATTTAGTCATGTGCCAAAACAGCCCATTTAAGCTCAATGGCTACAAAGATCTTCTTCTTAAAAGCCACTGTGCCAAATTCTTAAATCTCACACATTAATTATCCTCAGATGTTGATAATTCAAGTTTGTTCAAATGGTTTTGGTTCAGTGTTTTTGGCTCATTTACGGGGAAATGAACTCAGCCAGTTTGCTGTATCTTCATTTATTTATGTATATATATATATATATATATGTATATATATATATATATATATATATATATATATATATATATATGAGTAATTAACCCGACTGACGCCACTAAAGCCATTTTTAGCTGAGCTGACTATAAGTCATCTGAGCTATAGTCGTGGTCCATTGTTCGTCGTCCGTCCGTCTGTCCGTCCGTAGATGTGGCATGTTTTGAAAAACCGTAAGACCTAGGAATCCAAAATTTGGCACAGTTGATGTCCCCAAGATCTCCTACCAAGCCAAAAACTGGGTCTTTGCGACTTCGTTCCTTTGAGAAATTAAGGAAAAACCTCTATTTTTTATTAAAAACCTATTTTCACACTTCAGGCAGGACTGCCTTATATCAAAACCACTCATCTGTTTTTCCTCATATTTACCATATATATTCCTCTATATAGCTCCTATGTACATGTCAGAAATTAGGTCTGTATTATATAATTCAAAAAAAGTTATGGGCTCAAACATAATACATTTTGTAAAAAAATCAGGAAAGATATTTGATCACTTAACATGTTAAATGTTAAAGCTAAGGACTTTTTCCCAGTAATATAACTTTAATTAATCAAACTTAAAATGTATACCCAAAATTAGATCAAAATCTTTAAAATTTTTTAAAATATTAGCAAAATTTAAAAAATTGGTACCTTAAATTTTGCCCAAATTTGGCCAGGGCACGTTTTTTTCCTGTTAGTACTGTGGATTTAATTTTCGCAGCATGTACACATAAGGATTTAATCTGTAAAAATCTGAAATTTGAAAATAAAAGCTGCAAAATTAGGCTAGTTATTGAATTTTTTTGAGGCTCTTGCTGTATTCCCTTACATTGTCAAGCAGTCCACTTTGGTCACTGTAGGTCATTCAGTGCAGCTCTCTATGCTCCCCAGGCTGTTGTTATGTAATCCAATCACTAGGGCAAGCCCTCTCTACACTGAGTTAAGCTTAAAAAAGGCTGTCTGCAGTTAATACCACAAGGAGCCCTTTTCTCCCCCCCCCCACCCCATTCTGTTGACAGACCTGTTCTATGAACTAGATGAATCTTATAATTAACATGTTTTTCAGCAACGAGCAGTCACAACAGAGATCCCTCCCCTCACTCACCCCTTCATTACACAAGACTAATAAACAAGATGGATCTTAAAATTTTAATGTATTATATATATATATATATATATATATATATATATATATATATATATATATATATATATATATATAAATAGGACGCTAATACTTGACTGGTGGTTGTTTGATATCATGAAACTAAGATCTTGAATTGTGCATTTAACTGTTTGTTTTGTAATACATATATATATAAACTTGACGTTAAGCACGCTGGAGCATCGTGTTATAACTTGGGGTTTCAAGCCGTTGCCGGATCGGCACCAGGGCGATCATCAGATATAACTGTTACAGAAGAAGCCAGAGAAGAATAAGTTTGGACCTATGATATCGGCAACGGGGTGAAACTCCGAGTTATAAAACGATGCTCCAGCGCGCTTAACGTTTAGTTAATCTCCTCTAATTTAGCTTTATCGAGCACTATACTGCAAGCACTAAAACCTACTTAAGGATGATATATATATATATATATATATATATATATATATATATATATATATATATATATATATATTTATATATATAAATGGCAAAAAACTGTAAAAACGTCGAGGGGGAGTCCCCCAAACTGGGAAAACGTTTGATTATGCAATTGAAAACAGACATTTTGAGGTACCTGTCAACAAAAATTATAAGGATTTTTTGTTCGTCAACTACTGTTCTCTTACATGTCTTGTATAATACAGTTAAAGTTAAGAGGGGGTAAGGGTTAACGTGTGGCTAGTTTCAATATTTATATTTCTATAAACTTAGCATATAAATTGGAGCACAGGCGCTTGAATTGCTATTAGTGTAGATTTCGGTTAAATTTGTTACTTTTCTGGGTCATTACTTATCTGACATTTTCCGCGCGTTTTTCACACTATATGGTCCATCTCTTTATTATTACTTAATATTTGAGAAAGGCAGGCAAGAAGTCCCCGTTATTAGGCCCGACAGCCATGACACATCTGTTTCGGGTTAAATTTGAAGTACATGCGTGATTGGCTGAACCGTTGTTACGTCAGCGGTGTCACCATTTGAAGACTCTAGAAGTAAAAATATCAACCAATCAGAAAGCGCTACCTCGTTGCTATGCCATGGCTGTCAGACATGTGTGCGTATATGCGGTTGCCGGTGCGTGGACTGGCAGATGTATATAATAATACGCCGTGTACAGACTAAGGTCCTGAGATAAATGCGTGAACATATATTCTAAATATATTCTAGAAAACAAAAAACTACTGAGAAAAGGGGCATCAACGAATTTACCTAAACGTAACAGCAGGTGGCGCCACTTGTCTGGTCTACAACAAAACCAACCCCCGCACAGGGTAAAGATCTCTAGAAACAATATCTTTGAATTTCTTGACAGATCTCGTGTGTGGAGAATGCAACAAAGCTATATCCAAGACTGATAAACATGCAAAATTGCAGGCTGATACATTCGTCTACTCCTGAGATATGAGCGAATTTCACCCGAAGCAAACGCACGGAAGGACGCCACGCGAAAACGATTGCAGATGGCGCTACTAGTCTTGAGTACGACATGGTGATATCCAAGATCTATGGGTATGCATAATTTCAGACAAATACGGCAAGCCACTCCTCAGGAAAGGGCATCAATGTATTCTACGTATTAGTACGTTAGCGGAAAGGAAGATGGTCGTAAAAAAAACCCTCCAAGATGGATGGACACGACAAATTTCAAATCAATACATTTCCATCCACTCCTCAGTTATGAGCGATTTTCAACCAATGCAAACGCACGGATGGACGTCACACAAATGCGATAACAGATGCCGCCACCAGTTTTAAGTACGAGATGGAGGTATCCAAGATCTATGGACATGCACAATTTCAGCCCTATACATTTAACTTATCACTCAGACAAACATCTGGCAAACGCCTGGATGGGCACCACGCAATAAGGATATTTTTTGGTGTTGCCACCAGTCTCGAGTAAGATGGATGTATCAAAGATCTATAGGTTAAGTAAACCTATTCCATGTGCGTTTGTTGTGCGATGGGAGGATTTCATCCAGATCCCAGACTTTGTCCTGATTTGATTGGCTGGTACACATGTGACATCATGGACTGAATTTTATCAACAACTCAGATCTAGTAATGCATGTTGTTTTTATTCTCTGTTGAAAATTTGGGACTGACAGAGGCAGAAATACTGTGCTTTTACTGAGATCTAGAATTTTTAGTCACAGGGGATTTCCAAGTGTGTGACGTCACTGCCGAGTTGACAGTGCTCATAGATGTGCCTATAGTTTTTTAACAAATCGCGCAACCTCATGCTTTCAGTGGAAAAATATATAGAAAAAAAATGTTTTTCCTCCTGGAATTGGGCTTATTCTATGTAAAATATATATTAATATTTTTTTTCATAGACAATTATGTCATATGATAATGTAATGAGATTTGGAATACGTGTGCTTCATCTGGACAAAGCTCTCTTACAGCCACGTAACCTGCTCAACGTAATTGTAGATTGATATTCTTATTTTGTCCTCGAGGGAAAGCCATAATTTTTTTTTGTCACGGCCCAAGCGTGACAGGTTTAAAATTCGCCGTGTTCATATTATTTTCCCTATCCCTTATAGCTATACCTGCTTTTACCAGGTATGACAAACAGATCAATTGCTGAGCTATCTGAATTTACTGTGGGAACAGAATCTTATTATTTCATTCTTATTTAAACATAAATAATATTTATATTTAACAAAAGATATTTTTAACTCGTTTATAATAGTTTTGTAAGATAATTGACCGATTTTGTATATGTTGGACCTGTCTCGTAAGGTTTCATTTTATGATACCAGGGGACGCCAAAACACTGTCCCTATTGGCATTTTCATCCACGCAGGGAACAACTTTCATAATAATTACAGGGCGTTATGTTAAAAGTGATGGTAAAAAAAAATAGTAATTTCAAGAGTAAAAATTGGGAATTTTATTTTGGAAATAGGAAAAAAATAAGAACAGATTTTGCATGTAAGACAGCCTTAGCGGCCTGATTCAAAGATTCCAATCTGTTGTTAGACCTGCTTTTAATGCCATTTTAAAGATTTAACAATAGTAAAAATAAATCGTTTAAGTGCAAGAAAGAGGGGTATATATAACCCCTCACCTTCTGGAAGATCCTTCGAGAAAACTGGAGACATTCCGTGTAACGATAGCATTATGATATCTCAGCTTAAAAGTGAACCCCCACACAATCAATAGTTCCAGCAAGCACCAGGGCTGCTTCTACATAGAGGATAAAATGTCATATGATAGTTGCTTGTGTATAGAAGCCTAGGATTTAAAATATATTTCCCTGCATTGTCACTTTATCAATTCCTCCACAGATCTCTATATACTACCTACCGACAATTGTGTTCTGTTTATCAAATCATGAAATGTTAACAAATAATCTCAAGTTCTCAAGGATTTGGCTGTTTGGATTTAACAAGATGTATAAAGGGAATGTTAAATTATTTATTCCAGCATTGAAAAAGAGATTAAATTATTCTTTATTACAGGACTGGATGAGTAGTATATCTAACAATCGCCGTTTAAGAACGTATTCAACTTTTAAATCAACATTAAACACTGAAAAATATTTAACAATTATTAAAAATGATAATTTTAGGAAAAGTCTTTCAAGACTTAGATGTTCATCACATAATTTAGAAGTAGAAAAAGGAAGGCATAGTAATATTCCATGGGATGAAAGGTTTTATAAATATTGCCTAGGATATGGGGATGCTGTTGTGGAGGATGAGCAGCAGTTTATCATGAAATGCCCATTGTATACAGACGTGTGAAACAATAACATGTGTGATTTAAGTACATTTTCATCCCTCATGTTAGATAAAAAATCTAAATCCATAAAAAAACATTAGCGACCAATATGTACACGTACTATGCCTTTGTCGGGAGAATTGATGAAATGAAAACTACCAACTAATTAATTGATTTATTTACTTAATTATTAATTTACCAATCATAAAATTGATAAACTGCTTTCCACTGATGAGTTGTATTACTGTTTGTTTGTATATTTATTTATTTATTATTATTGTTATTATTCGTGACCTCAAAATGAAATATGTGATAACACCATTTCTGCATGTGTTTAGAAATTGCAAATATCGGTTTTCACACAACATTATGTTTAATGCATATTATGTTATTTCATGTTATGCTGTCTCATTTTGATATTGTTGAAGCTTTATGATCCTAGACACTTGGTTTTTGTGGAACCATGGCCTGAGGCCTTTCATTTCAGAATAAACTTCTATTCCTTCCTTCCTTCATTCATTCATTCATTTAAATGTTAACAACAAACGGATGACATTCAGATTGATGTAATTAAATGAAATATAATCCAAGGCTTTAATAAATATTAAACTGCATGACACACAAAAAAACACATTTTTTCATGTAGCCTGTCAAAATGTAAACTTTATAACATTACAATGAAAAAAAAAATGTTTCGTTCACATTAATGAACAAGGATTTTTATCCTTACTTAAAAATCTCTCATTTATAAACAAATATTAAAAAAAATGCACTGAACCATGTAAGAACTTATACATCAGTTTACTTCAAAGTTTTTAGTCGAATTGCAAAGCACGTTCATTATTCCAATCTCTGTTTTAGAAACCATAACTTAGATAGTAACTTAGCCTCATTATATACTACCAATTTTGCATATTGAACATTTTTACAACAAACTGCAATAAAGTTAGGTTTATAAACATGACAACATATTCCTGGTGTGTGAAATTTTTGCTTTGTCTGATCAAAATTCATTAATTTATGCGATAAAACTGATCATGTCCATCACAAATAGGAAATAAGGGATTTTTCCTGAAAATAGGATCAAAATAGGAATTGCTCCAAAAATAGGATTATATAGGAATTTAACGACTTTAATTATTGTTCTACGGACTCTTGGAGCGGGAAGGCTTTTATTCTCCTATTTATTTTTACTTTAATTTATTAATCCAAACATGTTACATGAAATTTTGCCAACTTACCGGAAGGGTGTGGAAATGAGCGACGGTTTTTTTTTGTAATGGTGCACATGTACATCACAAAGTGTAATAAATTTAAAGTGATACCTGTATTAATGAAAAGTATGCATATTAATACAATATAAAAGTTAATATTAAATTATCAATGATTTGTTTGATATTTACTTTAAATTAAAAGCGCTGACAATAATTGAACTGTATAAAAACAGGAGCGACAATGCTGTGGAACACTGTATGGAGTGTGTGTGACTGATAAAAGAGCTTATTGGTTCTTTGACCTGACAAATGAAAAAGCAGAATGGTAACTTTGTTATCCCGTTGAAATGTTGGAAAATTGAAAGTTTTGGTGATGTAACATTTCGTCATGAATAACGAACTTAATAAAAACAGGTAAATATGCACATAATATTGATTTTTATGTTCTACCATGCATGTAACACGTGAATTTTCATATTCCTGTTGGCAAAACAATCATGCACAGAGGTATAACTAGAAAATGGGCAGTCCCCAAGTGACTACAGGTATCCACCAAATCACAGAAGCATGGTTTAAGCAAGGCATTGAATGTTCCTGACATGATATAACTTGAAAATGGTTTCATAAGTGATACCAATTTAAACTCCTCTAATATGTGCAACTTTCACTATATACAGATCTACAAATGAATACAAGATGAAATTGTTCATAGGTAGCCCAAGCAGTCTTGTATACAAGATAAACCATACCAAGTTCTATGGACATGCAAAATTTCAGGTGAATACATCCAACCACTCCTGAGATAAAATGGAAATATATTCATCATAAACGACAAAGTAGGTGGCGCCACCTGTCTGGTCTACGATGGATCTAGCTATGTGAAAACGATTTAAGGTGGCGCCATCAGACTGTGTACAAGATCGAGGTATCCAAAATATGTGGGCATGTGAAATTTCAGGCTAATACATTAAGGTGGTGCCACCTGTCTGGTCTATGATGGATCAAGCTATGTGAAAACGATTTTAGGTGGCGCCATCAGCCTGTGAACAAGATGGAGGTATCCAAAATATGTGGGCATGTGTAATTTCAGGCTGATACATTAAACCTGTCCTGAGATAAATGCGTGAACATATTATCTATATATATTCTAGACAACAAAAAACTACTGAGAAAAAGGGCATCAATGAATTTACCTAAACGTAACAGCAGGTGACGCCACTTGTCTGGTCTACAACAAAACCAACACCCGCACAGGGTAAAGATCTCTAGAAACAATATCTTTGAATTTCTTGACAGATCTCGTGTGTGAAGATTGCAACAAAGCTATATCCAAGACTGATAAACATGCAAAATTGCAGGCTGATACATTCGTCTACTCCTGAGATATGAGCGAATTTCACCCGAAGCAAACGCACGGAACGACGCCACGCGAAAACGATTGCAGATGGCGCTACCAGACTTGAGTATGACATGGTGATATCTAAGATCTATGGGTATGCATAATTTCAGACTTATACGGCAAGCCACTCCTCAGGAAAGGGCATCAATGTATTCTACGTATGAGTACGTTAGCGAGAAGGAAGATGGCCGTCAAAAAACTCTCCAAGATGGATGGACACGACAAATTTCAAATCAATACATTTCCATCCACTCCTCAGTTATGAGCGATTTTCAACCAATGCAAACGCACGGATGGACGTCACAAAAATGCGAAAACAGATGGCGCCATCAGTTTTAAATACGAGATGGAGGTATCCAAGATCTATGGACATGCACAATTTCAGCCCTATACATTTAACTAATCACTCAGACAAACATCTGGCAAACGCCTAGATGGGCACCACGCAATAAGGATTTTTTTGGTTTTGCCACCAGTCTCGAGTAAGATGGATGTATCAAAGATCTATAGGTTAAGTAAACCTATTCCATGTGCGTTTGTTGTGCGATGGGAGGATTTCATCCAGATCCCACATTTTCTTCTGATTTGATTGGATGGTACACGTGACATCATGGACTGAATTTTATCAACAACTCAGATCTAGTAATGCATGTTGTTTTTATTCTCTGCTGAAAATTTGGGACTGACAGAGGCAGAAATACTGTGCTTTTACTGAGATCTAGAATGTTTAGTCACAGGGGATTTCCCAGTGTGTGAAGTCGCTGCCGAGTTGACAGTGCTAATAGATGTTTTGCCAATAGTTTTTTTAACAAATCACACAACCTCATGCTTTCAGTGGAAAAATAGATAGAAAAAAGTTTTTTCTCCAGGAATTGGGCTTATTTTATGAAAAATCTATATTAATATTTTTTCATAGGCAATTATATAATATGATAATATAATGAGATTTGGAATACGTTTGCTTGACCTATATGGACATGTTCAGTGTTAGCCCAATACATTGAACCACTCCTGAGATCTAAACTGTTATCACAAAGTCACCCACAGTCAAAATACACGAAAAGGATTGCAGGTACGCTCCCTAGGCAGCGGAAATCTTGCGCTTCTAAAGAAGCAGCTGATTTTCACGCTGCCAGCTTTGACCGTTTATGATATATTTAGAAACCAGATGGCGGTTCGTTGTCCGCTGAAAAAAAAAAAAAAACGTGCATAAGATGTGACAAGCAGCCAACCAGATGCTTGAGGTTTTGATGAGAGTTAACGGTCGAATTTTAATTGCTCCCTCTGCATTCTCGCATCATCGACCGATTCGATTATGACATTATGACTGTGTTAGCGTAGCCATGTTTCTGTTGTCTGCAGAACTGAAACCAGCCAGCGAGGTGTGCATGCAGCCTTTGTTGTTACGTTTCGTTTGAATTAAAGCTCACCGGCCGGGTATCTTATGTGCCCGAGGCCCTAAGCAAACCACGTCTGGGGCAATTCTCTTTGAGCCTGTGGCCCGTTCAGACGGTTACCGGGGCGATGAGCTGTCACTCAAAACGAAATGAACATGATTGGCTACGTGTATTCCTCGCTTGGCCGTGTCTTTCAGCACAAGGTCTCACCTGATTGGACGAAAATACAGTGCTCCCCTCTGGTGTAGCAATTCAGGATACGAGGTCATAACAAACAGCGCTTACGATAAAGGGAGTAGGCCTATATTTAAAGCGCTGTGTAAAGAGCGTAGATTGCAGGTAGCACGACCAGTCTTTGTAAGGCACTTGGTTCACATGTGATCCAATAGTTATGCTGGGTTACGGGAGGATCGGTCCAAGGTTCCAAGACGGATTCTCTGGAAACAAAACGCGGCGGCGGTGGAACCCGCGTGAAAACAGAGTATCCGCAAAACTGTTTTGACGGATACAATTAACTTGTAACTACTAAAATAAAAGTTTTTATCGGTTCCCCTCAAATGCAGTCGAATGTAAATTAATGTAAACATATCTATCTTAAACAACCGAGCCCATGAAACATTTTCTATAAGAGAAATATTTGTTCCGAAGGAAATGCCTATTTGGGGAAATTTAATTTATATATGTTCATACTTGATGGTAAAGTCTTACAGTCAGGGTACCATACAATCAACGTCCGCAGTTATTTACATGCATGTTCTCAACCTCTGACATTGACCCGCATATCATACAATTCTCGATGATGATTTGTTTCTATCATTCACTTTCATATACACATTTTAAATAACACCGGAAGTGAAAGGTATTATTGTTGTTCCTGTATGTTGAATAAATAATCAGCCGGATGCCTTCAAAAGAAAACATGTTTGTTATTTTACATCACAGGAAGGCCTATACTTCCCCTTATGGCCATTTCATATTTACCAAAATGGTGAGGTGGTTATTACCATCATCGCAAGCTTCCTTTTCTTTGTGTTTACTTCTTTGTGTTCTGTTACGACTTGGTCCTTCTACCAATCTACTTCAAATCTATGTTATCCAGTACCTGTATTCAAAATGATTCATTTCCTGTCCCTACATGTTGAGATCCTTAAACTTATACTCAGCTGAGCAGTTTATCATTGCCAGCAAATCTGTTTTCTATATAAGCTTTGTCATGACACGCACGTTAATTCACGATTTTGCAAATCTTTACCTCGAAAACACCAATCGTAGCACTCAAGTTTCATGTCAAATGGGATGGAGTCGGGGTCTCGCAAACTCAAGCCACATGTCCTGTCACTTGAAGACAAGCGCTTTATTTCTAAGCATCTTGGAGATACTTAACCTTGAAATGAACATGATTGGCTACGTGTATTTCTGGCTTGGCAGTGTCTTCCAGCACAAGGTCTCACCTGATTGGACAAAAATACAGTGCTCCCCTCTGGTGTAGCAATTTAGGATACGAGGTCATAACAAACTGCGCTTTCGATATAGGTACTAGGCCTATAGTTAAAGCGCTGTGTAAAGAGCGTAATGCGCACGGCGTCTGATGACCAGTTAGTTTAACTGTTCGCACGTAGGGGGCGGTACAGAGGCGGTTAAACTGTCAAAGCGGATAGCCACACGTTCGGCGAGAGAGTAACTAGTTCATGTACTTCAATGACAAATAATCTTGATAAAGTAGGTGAAAATATAATATTAATAATGTTTTGAATGAACGTTTGATTTGTTCATTCTGCGTAAGTAAATAGGTATTTATCACATATTATTCCGTTCTGGTTCATTTTAAATAACTCTGAAAGCTAACCGAAGTGCCTGACAACGTGCCAATAGTCCTAAATCAATATCGAGCTGACCGTTCATCCCTTGTCCCCCCGAGAAGTTCGTATGAACGGCGCTCCACTGTACTCTGATAAAAAACAGCAGGTTATTTTACATTTTTACTTTTAAACAACACTGAATCGGGCGGAGATCTCTATAGCAGGAACATGCATATGCGCAGTAGCGTATTCTAACCCTCTAGTATGCTATTATCTATCAAAAATTTCCCGTTTCAAAGTCACATGATGACGGCGTCAAGATTCACTCAGTAATATTAGCTAGGTTTTGCATATAAGGTTGCCGCCTATTATTTTAAACATATCTGACCCCGTGACCTAGACGCTACGTCCCTGTTGATATCGAGACATGCTTTGCTCAAGTAACTTTGTCAAGCCTACTCACAAACCGAAAACCATGTAGACGCCTATTGTTCGCTATCTTCGTTTGCTCGTGGATGAACCGGGATCCACAGAAAGATGAAGAGAACTGGTAGAGAAGACCTAAAGGACACACAACCATTAAACGTCACGTTCTGCAAAATGTCTGCAGGCAGTGCTGGATATGCCTAAAAGGCGTGATCACAGAAGACACTTCAGACCAGCCATACCAATCCAAAAATATTATGATCAATAAGCAAGAGAGAAAACACTGGAGTTCAACCTACAAAGATCCAAAATCATCCCTCAGCACCAACCGTGACTTCTCAATAGAAGATATTATTATCAAGTTACCCTCCTCTCAATCATATCCAGCCTCTCTGCCAAGAAATCTGCACCAGCGCGGCTGAAGTGCAGTTCTAGGCTGCTGCGCAACATCAACTCCGACAAACTCTGTGGTGAAGATGGGATATCTCCCACGGGTTTCGAGGGAAGTTGCCACAGAACTGGCCATGTCGCTCACACCTCTATCAGAACTTTTTCACGAAGGAGTGGTCTCTTCTGGGAGATGGCCCATGCGAGTCTCATGTTCAAAGGAGGGCAAGCTAAATTATTTGCTGATAACACACAATGTCATTACTGTTTATTCCACTCACAAGGAAGATCTACAGGAAGATCCGGACTGGATTGTCATCTACCCAACAATGTACATATTTGTCTTGTTTTATAGTATGCTGGTTCAATGTTGGGGTTCCAACTTAGAGGGTGATACACACACGCTTAAAATGTGCAACGCCGAACAGCTGGTCGTTCTCCCGCAGAAATCGTGTCAGATGGCGAACTGGAGAAGAAGAACAAGGCCCATTGCTTCTGCTAATTCGTTAATGCGTTGACATGTGTCAACACTGCCCATCTCCAGACTCCCAGCCGCCAGAGACGCAGCATCCGTTTTTTCTCATCCAATGTCCTATTGCAATCACTCAACAGTAAGAAAAGATTCTTTTTTTTGTTAGCCCTGAACAATGTCACAATGGGAGAGTGTACCTACAACTTTATTAGACGAACCATCCCTGGCAGCATTTCAGTCATGGGTTGCCCTTCAGTGAAGTTCAGATACAGAGTTAAGTGGCTGAATCTGGGGCTGTACCTTGCCCTTTCTTGCACATACATAAGATTTTCTCATATAGGTAGGTCTGCTCATTACTCTTGCTTTCTTTCCATACACAGTGCAATGGATTCTTCAGCTGTTTGCTGCCAAAACGCAAGAATATTGATGATTCAGCGAGATACCAAAGTCACGCGGGAACTTCCTACAGACTGTTTATATTTCTAAGGAACTACAACAGTGTTTGCGAATATAAGGAGTGATAAGTGATGCGCTTTTTTAAGTTTTTAAACTGATGATAACCTAGTTGTTGACGGAATCCTACTTAAAATGTTTTGGGTAGTTTGCAAGAAAATGCTAGTATGGTAAAAGTATGGTTTGCCCAGAAACAAGATGCCAGCCATTTAATATTTAAAGATGGAAAAATTTATCTGGCTATTTACAGACTGATTTATTAACATTTATTTATAGTGCCATGGGATTAATATCCTAGTTATGCTATTAAAATGTGTAAAAGTATGGCAGTATTACTAAATTATATCAGTATAATTATTGTTGACAATAAAATTCGAATATTTTTACCCTCAGTCCCCCAAAATATATATATTATTGTAAATCATAGACTTTTTCATCCAAGGGTATATGTTTCAGTAAAGTAACAGGTAATTGATTAAAACTGTCATTATTACATTCAATTAGAAACGTATTTGTAACCTCAGGTAGGACTTTTTAAAAACTTTACACAAATATCCTTTGAGCAAATTTACTTTCTGGATTTAAAGGAAGTCGGGAATAAGTTATAGTAAAACAAGAAAACAAGACATTTGATTCATAAAAATGATGAGGTTTTATTAAGATGAACTGTGGTGATGGGTTGTTTGAGCTGTAGATATGCAACCAGACATAACAGGCAACTTCAACCTGTTGAGTTTACACATTCTGTAATTGCCTCAACAAGTATCATATAATATGCTGGTCACTCCCAGAGCAACAACTCTTATCTACAGACCCAACCAACCGATAAATGGAAAAAAAAAATAAAAAGACATTATGTCCTGTCCCTATCCTGATCACATCCACACAGTGCTCAAATGTGTGGAGATCAAGACAGACACAGGAGATATGCTTGGAGAGTAAAATTCATTTGTTGCAGGACATTACTTTTTTTCAGCATGGGCTATTTCAATGGCATGGACACATGTAGTGTTTGTTTTAAAGCATGGTGCTGCAACAAATTAGTTACATCTCTTTCATCTGTGATGTCTTCTTGAAAATCTTGAGAAATTCATGCATTGTATAATATACAGAACGTGGATGCAATATAAGATGATCATAAATGCAACATTTTAAATAAGAATATTTGCATTCAGTTGGTACATCATGAAAGTTTTTTGCCACACACAACAGAGGCTGTATGGAATTCTTCAAGCTACCACAACTCTCCCTCCTTCTCCTTGGCTGGAACTTCAATCACCCGGGGTTTATCAATGATGCGAGCAGATCTGTTGCCTTTCTCAACAATGCCAATGATCCATGACTGGTACCCTTCTTGTTTTTCTATGTCCTTACAGAAGGCTGCAGCTTGCTCACGTGGCAATGCCATTAGCAGCCCACCTACACACAGAAAGAATTATTAATTAAAGTGGGTACACATAAAACACTGTATACTATATCAGTTGATAAAACTTTAAATGTATCATTTTAAAACTTTACTGTATTCAGAGCAACAGCAGGCCCATTTAATCATATCTAAATGAAATGGAATACAACTTCCTGAATAGTATTGTCAGAGCAACCTTTTACATAAAATATCACTACATGACACTGCCCATCAATCAAGGCAGGTTTTACCATAAACATTCAGTAGTCCTAAAATGCCTTCTTCTGTGAAAAGAAAGCTAACCTTAACCCTTACTTTGAACTAGATGTTCCGACACGAATGCCCCCGCCTGGGGCAAATTAGAAACATTTGTTAAATTTTGTAAAATTTTTTAAGTTCAGGAAGTGTTGTATGGTCAAAAGTAGGTCAACAAGGGCAAAATGCAAACTCGATCTGTAAAGGGTCATTATCAAGCAACACACCAAAAATCAGGCCAGTATCTGCAGGCATTGTGAAAAAAAGTCCATATATGTGCATTTTTCATGAAAATTTCTGTCTTTCATGAAATTTTCTATGTTCAGGATCTGTCATATGGTGAAAAATAGGTTTACTGGGACGAAACATGAACTCGATCTGTAAGTGGTCATTATGCGCCCACAGACCAAACATTAGGCCAGTATCTGTAAGCATTGCATTGCGAAACTAGAATATTAGCAAAAGTTGATAATCATTTATAAATTTAAATTGGAGAGGTATATACCATGTTTCATAACAATCCACCAAATGCTTCCTGAGAAATAAGCTCCTAATTTTTCTTCTATACTAAGCTCTGTGACCTTGAAGAGGAAGGTCAAGATCACCCATCTTTGAACTTGACCAAGATTTTGTAAATATAATGCAATAGCACTGAAGAAATGAAGTTCCTGTGTTGAATACCTTTGGAGATATCCTGCACAAAAGGCCTAAATTAAAAAAATTCGATAAAATTTCATTAAAAAATCAGAAATTGCAGGTGGCGCAACCAAAGTTGTGCAGCACTTACAGACCATCAGTCCCAATGATCATAGTAAGTTTTGTGAAAATCCACACAATGGTTCCTGAGATATAAACTTCAGAGCGTTTTTCTATAATCAGCTCTAAAATGTAGAAAAATGGGTCAAGGTCGCCCATCTTCGAACTTGACCGAGATTTTATCGATATACATCTTCACTGATGAAATAAAATCCAACGGTGAATCCTTATAGAGATATCCCGCTCACAAGGTAAAAGTTAACAGACGCGGAACGGACGGACGGACAGACACCAGACAGACAGATGGACAGAGGGACAGCTTGGGTGACGACAATAGCCCATCAGCCTAACTGCTGTAGATGTGTATTTGTCATAAAAATTTCTATTTTTTCATGAATTTTTCTAAGTCAGGAGCCGCAAAACGGTCAAAAGTAGGTCAACCGGGACAAAACGCGAACTCCATCTGTAACTGGTCATTATCTGCCCACACACCAAAAATCAGGCCAATATCTGCAGGCATTGCGAAAAAAAGTCCTTACATGTGTATTTGTCATGAAAATTTCTATTTTTCATGAATTTTTCTAGGTTTAGGAGCTGTAAAACGGTCAAAAGTAGGTCAACCGGGACGAAACGTGAACTTGATCTGTTAATGGTAATTATCTGCCCACACACCAAAAATCAGGCCAATATCTGCAGGCATTGCGAAAAAAAGTCCGTACATGTGTATTTGTCATGAAAATTTCTATTTTTCATGAAATTTTCTAGGTTTAGGAGCTGTAAAACGGTCAAAAGTAGATCAACCGGGACGAAACGTGAACTTGATCTGTTAATGGTAATTATCTGCCCACACACCAAAAATCAGGCCAATATCTGCAGGCATTGCGAAAAAAAGTCCGTACATGTGTATTTGTCATGAAAATTTCTATTTTTCATGAAATTTTCTAAGTTTAGGAGCCGTAAAACGGTCAAAAGTAGGTCAATCAGGACGAAACGCGAACTCCATCTGTAACTGGTCATTATCTGCCCACACACCTAAAATCAGGCCAATATCTGCAGGCATTGCGAAAAAAAGTCCGTACAACTGTTTGATTTCGGAAGGACGGACATGGGTAAAACTAAATGCCCCGGCCACTTTGTGGCGGGGGCATAAAAATGACTTCATTTCTAGTGTGGAGGGGAAAACTATGCAAATGTTCATTAGATTTTAAAAATCTTTGTTTGTAGTCAAAAAGGTCCTCTTACAGATGTTAAGTTTAATCCAGTCTCTTCTATGAAGGAACTTGTTTATGTCAAATCAGATTTATATTTAAACAGAAAACACACCTGACGTTTCAGCAGAATGCCCTTGAAGGAGTCCAAACATGTTTCCACAGGCTTTACTGACAGCAGCCATCTTGGCAATGACTGGCAAGTTATGAATGACAAATCCAACCTCATTCTTCTGGATCTTGGCTAGGTTTTTAGCGTGGCCGAGAAGACCAAAACCTGTGACATCAGTAGCTCCATGGGCATTGTACTTGTGCATCAGTTTAGCAGCTATTAAGAGATCATAAATACATAAGTTTTCCTTTACTGCAAAACATGTCGAGTCACAGTGATTGGCCCCATCCTTGTAAAAATAAATATATGTCTTCAACATAATTAAAAGGGGATATTGAAAATTCAAATACCAGTACTGGTATTTTTGCTTACCATCCAGTGTGATTGTATGTCTGTATGATCTGCCAGGACTTGACAAGTTAATTGATCCAAGCTTCCATTTGTGGTGACAGATTTACTTCTTTCTCATAATGACAATCTCAGACGGATATTCCCCCACAGATCATAGTCAAAGGTTCTATGCTAAATATTCACTTATGTCTATATGCTGCTTTGGAATAAATCTGGGTTGCTTGATAATAATTAAATCAGATACATATAATGCCATCTTATAATGTATTTTTTAATGTGAGATCAAGAAAATTCAGGTGTATATAATGGGTATTAATATCACTTTTGATGAGTGGTACAAATATTTAAGTGAAGTTCACTTTGGATTATGTGGCATTTCATGAAACATTTGTTCCTGAGCAGTTTAAACTAAAGCTGATGTATGCACAACAATGAAAAATAAACTTTTTATCTGCAATTAACCCAACTTTATATTGGCAATAACATTTGAAAGCTGACAGATTGGACAGCAGTTTGTTGACAAGCATAATACACTTTCTGGCACAACTTCAATGACTTCTCCAGAAGTAAGTGCAGATATAATGACTCAAAATTATCTTTTTGTATATCCAAGCAAAACAATTCACAGGGCAACACTTAGAGTTATGGAGGAAAGACTACTCAACATTTCAGTTGCGTTAGCAGAGTGGAAGCAACCTCCAGAGGCAAATTCCCAATTGTAAAAACAGTTGTGTTCCCCAAAGATGACAAAAAATTACATAATACATGATCAAGCTGCAACTGTGATCTAGTGTTTAAGCTGTGGCACTTTTTACCCTTCTACCACTAGTCATCAGAGTTTCAGCTTGCAGCTGGGTTCCCCCTGCAGTGCGCCACATTTGACCTGTAAATATGCTAGCAACACTGTTAGTCAACTGCTGCACACAACATGACAGCTTCTGATTTCACAAGTAAAGACTTGGACTTTCCACTTCAACCAGAACTCTATTTCATGTTGTTAGACCAAGTTTGTACCAACTACACTCATCTCAAACTTCATCACCATCATAATGATGATCATCAGATCTGGTTTAACACGCTAAACAAAATGTCTCAGAATACATGTGGGTGATGATGATTGTCTGAAGGCACATTCGTACAAACCAATATTGTTGAGTCTTGCCATGCTGAACATGGCTCTCTGATAAGCCTTCCTAGTGTCCTCCTCGCTCACCACCAGTTTGATGCGGTTCCAGCGTTCTGGCACGTCCAGCCATTGATATGCATTCACTGCTACTTGTGTTCCAAGAGGTTTAGTGAGGACTAAGACGTCACCAATTACAGCATTGTCAGGCCTGAAATTGTAAAGGTAAAATTATAAGGTTGGTTTAAGCAGGGCATCACGAATGAAGTGGTGTTGTCAGTATCATCAGAATTCCTTACTTTCTTACTACTTTGGGTCTTTTGTTTCTTATGATATAAAGCTGTAATCGTGTACAAGCTATCCTTGGGAGCATACAATCCACATATATTTTTACCTAAATATATGTTCTTTGTCCATTCTTACCAGCATCACTTGGCTTAAAATCCAACAAATATCTTAAGATAAAGATCTATTTAATCTACAAAGCTCACAAACAATATCTATTAACACAAATTCTAGTAGACATTTTAAGAATGATCTATTTCCATCCAGCATGAATATAATTAACTGGAAAGCAGGAACAGTTAGTGTGGATCTCTCAAATGTAGATGTAAACCCTTGTAATGTTAAGAGCAATACATGCTATAACAACTGTATGTTGTTGGAGTTTTTCAAAGTTTCTATCAACAGACTGTAAAATATTATTAAATATTGCACATATCAATACTAATTGTTGGTAACTTAAAACTTACATGATGAATTCATTAGGCTGACATACAGCTGTTGCTACACCTCCAATGGTCATCCATGGATTCAGCACTGTTTGTCCACCATTAACCTGACAGCCTCCTTCTCCAGCACAGTCCTACAACAGAACACTGGCATAATGAACATGAACTTTTTGAGTTCCAATCTGAGTTTGATCATGAGTCCCTGAACATACTCCACTGTGCAAATTCTTTTGGCACAAAGTGGCAAGCAATAATCTGAAAGCAGGCTGTAAATGTAAGAAATTTAAAGAAACATGGATGCTGTTGTTAATAATATCAATTTAATACAAGGCTTATTATTATTATAATTATTATTAGCATCACCATCATCATCATTATTGATATATAACCTGTAGATGAGTATATTCAAACCTGAGAGTTAATGTTCAGTCAAAAGGAAACAGGAGTATGAAGAGTTTTGGTTGATTTATTTGGACAGAGATACAAATATATCCATGCAAACTAATTCACAAGATATCCTGGATAATTATACAGTATATATAAACTCTCAGTTTATCTTCTACTTAAGGTACTCATCTGATAACTACAAGAATTTTGGAGGTTAAGTTGACGGCAACAATCTATTTTTTTCTAAATTTTGAAATGACTTCTTATCTTTAAAAGAATTTTGAAACACAGAACTATTGTAAGTTCTGACCTTGAACCCCCTGATCATAAGGGGCACAACGACATCCCTCTCTTTATCTGTCATCTTCTGACTGACCCCAAGCAGCATCAGCATGTTGTCACACTCGGCCACGCCCATGGCATAAAGGTCACTCAGTACATTGGCACAGGCTATCTTCCCCTAAAAACAGGCATCAGAACCAGAGTATAGTTAACATGAAGCAGACACAGCATGTAATGTTTACTAAATTCCAGACATTTGAGACAAGTGACCCGTGTTCAATCATTTTATGCATGCATAAATACAGCATGACTCAGCCTCTTTAAAAATGAATTAAATGAATTTGACTTTATCTGAAAACTTAGTGTTTTGATTACACTTATGACAATGCATACTTATTGTTCAGTTTATGAAATAGGCTAGTATAATCTGCCTAAGTTGTCAACTTGAATTTACAGAAGGTGTTAAGATTACAGGTTAATACATGTTCATGAAGCCTTTATGCTCACCATCATGTATGGGTCATCCACCAAAGGGTAGAAGAAATCTGTAGTTTGTATCAGTGACAGTCCACCATGCCGAAGTGGAGTGACACATGAGTCCATGCCAATACCTAAAACAAACAACCAAAGTGTTCATTTATGTAAAAATGTCTAGTAGTGTCAGGAATAGGATGTAATTTCATGATCATTCATGAGGTAAAATCAGCTGCCTTCAATCTTTTGCTTGTGAGTATGAAATTTCTGACCATATAAACACCTGTACAATGTCTCAACTGATATATAAGCCTATAATAAATATGTGTAATAATTCTATAACCTATATGTGTACATGTATATATATAGTTATCTTAGGTGTTAAGTTATTAGTGAACACAGAATTTACTTAAGTTTGCTAGCATGAATTAAATGAAAGCATACATTTCATCACAGATGCTAAGTTATTTGCGAAACTTTGTGATCAATTATTGTATGGCAAGATTGGTGATGAGATCATTTTGCAACAACCAACCAATCATGAATTATAATCGATCATTAGTCCATCAGTAATGTCTGCATAATACAGACTGTTATCAGAGCAAGGTTTCCAGAGTCCATGCAAATACCTAAAATAGTACAAGGCTGACATATTAACGCTGGCTATTGGCAGAAATTTTAATTTATCAATCATTGGCCTAAGGCAAGATTACACAACAAGGCACTCTCTGGTTGCAAATATATATATCAGAGACAGACAGACCTACAGAAGGGTACATGCATATAAATATCAGTAGTTCCTAGGGTGGATGGACCTAAAGTTAACTTTTGAAATTGTTTATTGCTTGGTATCACTGTTTAGTGCAAGTGACCTGTTGACAGACCTCCATGACCAGAGGTCACTGATGTGGTCTTCTCTCTTATTACTATTGTAAAATACTGTTTATATGACATGACCATCCCTCAGAAATCCCAAAAATTGTAGACAACAAGTGATTGTCATGTCTGACAATCAATCACTGATAAAATTTGAACTAAGTTTTACAATAAATGTCAATTATTACTAGCCCTGTTCATGAGTTCGAAGTTCAAACTTTGAACGGTAGAATGAATGCCTAGATTGTTTTTAAAATGATACTGACACTTTAGTCAGCTACAATACATTAACACTGAACCAGTTTAGAAAGGAAAGGCCTGAACAAGGGCAAGGTGGAGGATGACAGATAAGTCATGCTGGTGGTATGTTTTGCGTGGTTTATGTTCCCATACATCAGTGAGACGTGACTATATAGGACACAGATAATGAATGGTTGCCCTGGTATATCTGGGCCTGGTATAATCACACTATCTCAGGACAGGAAATCGGTAACAAAGTTGTTTTTACTATCATCCTCCTCATATTCTGACACTGTATCTTATATAAAGTGCACAGTAACCTTCACTGGAAGGCAGGAGCATGGTCTTTGAACTGTTATGTTAAAATGATTCTGCAATATTTTAATTCTGTGACAAGGTACACAAACATAGTACATGAATAATAATCCTCACATACTGGTATAACATTTAAAACTTGAGCTGCTCTGATACCACCAGACAACAGGCCATATTACAATAACAATGTTCCATGGTATAAATAAAGAATGCACACATGGTATTAAATGGAATATCATTCTATTCAGATGGCTCCCCTACATCAGGCTGCATGGTTTATTTAAAGTTAGTTATTCATTTGCAAGTGAATTGCAACAATGTGCATTACCCTCTGCTATTAGTTTCATTTAGTTAAATACAAAATTTCCAACCAAAACTACACTGACTTACAGGTTTAGTGTCTCTTTTTCACCTTACTTATATACTGTTTTGGTTCTGTGTGTTGATAAATTAAATACATGTCTGTTAACAATAACAAGAGTTAAAAGACTGCTTCACTGAAAGGAACAATACTAATATTTCTCATGTGTGAAAACTTGGAAGATCTTGGTCACCATATTAATTGATGATAGTAGAGCAGACTGTGCAGTTTTCTTTCCAGCCGCTGATCATACTAAGTGTTTATTTTCTGTGTATTGACGTCAACAAATATTTTCATAACAAAGTTGATTAGATACTATATTCCTGGATAGAACACTGTATTTCATGTATACCTGATAGGACCTGTAAGAGAAAGGGCACCTTCAATATGAACTGTTTCTGGTAATACTGAAAGTACTAAAATGACTGTGAAATGTTATATAATACATGTACTGCGAATGTCTTCAAATTTTGCGAGACTGAATTTTTGCGATTTCTTCATTCTGAACGTTTCTCGAGGGCTTCATTTATGGGATCACATCAGATGATCAGAATCTATGAAATCTAAGTATTTCAGTACTTGCATTTATTATAAAATAATACACAAGGTATAATGCTTCAACGCTGGACCATTACTTTTCAAGTACATGTGTAACATGGATATTAACAATGCAGGTACAAACATTTCAAACAGGAAACAATTACATAAACGTAACTGCTGAAACTCTGGCATGGGTGCACACAACATAAAAATGATTATAGCTGGCGCCATCAGTCTTTTATACAACAAAGCTATCAGAGATATTTACATATGCCTAATTTCAGGCTGATATATTAAATTCCTCCATAGAAATAAGCAGGCACTTACACTGTGCACAAGTCATTGTAGGTGGTGACACCTGTCTTGTGAATGGGAAAGCCATGAAAGATGCTTAGACAAGTCATAATATCAGGCCAATACATCAAACTTCCCTTGAGTTTGATGCACTGGGCTGAGCAGGCTAAGGTTAGAAAGGTAGTTGCCCCTGAGTGAACTGTGACAAATTGCTGGCTCAAACTACTGCACTGAGTGAACTCTTGACCTGCACCTGGGTTGAGTAAACTTTTGACCTGTACCTGGCTGCACTGAGTGAACTCCTGACCTGTTGCATAATCTGACACATTTGGTAGTCTGCCAAAGCTATATATAGATCCAGGCTGAACTTTGGTGCCAAATCTGATGCAGTGGGCAGTCTACCAAAGCTATAAATAGAATGCAGCAACTGCACTGAGTGAACTCGACCTGTTGCCTTATCTGATACAGTTGGCAGTCCGGCAAAACTATATATAGATCCAAGCTTAACTTTGGCCTGTTGCAAAATCTGAAATAGTTGGCAGTTTGCCAAGCTAATTATAGATACAGACACAATCTTGGCCTGTTTGTAAATCTGTTTACACATACTGAAAGACTTAAGCTAAAATGCTTTTTTTAAGCTGATGTATTCATAATTTTTTTTCTAAAAATGTTTAGAATAATAAAAGATGCAGTCCTTTTTTTAAAGGTCTTATAATTGTGCCAAAAATCATTTACCGGGTAAGTCCCGAAAGAAGGCCACCTAAGAATAATTTTTGTGCAATGTTACATAAATTGAAACAACAGTTTTGCAGGAGACTTTTGAAGCCCTCAGTTTGAAATAGGTTTACTTAAGGCCTCAAGACCAACTTGAGCTTTCTATGACCTATTCTTACACAATTAAAGAAACCCTACCAAAGAATATTCTTGTGAAAAAGGAAACCATTCAGCTTGAGTTTTTCATCATAAAACATTTTTAAGCTGAAAAGTAGCTAAAATTACAAGGTTTCTGACTGTAAAAACAGGTTGATGTAGGTGGCGCCACAAAAACTGCAATTTTAAATATGAGTCACGTGACCAACATTTGCACAAAATTTAGTGATCCTAGCTCCTATTGTTTCTGAGATTGTTATGTTAGTATGCTTACTTGCCAAATGACTAATTTCAAATTCCTGTAACTCGGCCAAAACTCATCAAACCAAAACTATTTGAACAAACTTGAGAGAGCTTGTCTCTGGGATCATTCCTGTGAAATATTCAACCATTTGGCTGAATGATTTCAGAGAAGAAGATTTTCAAAGTTTCTTTTTTTTGGCTTTTCCCCATACAATGTAAGTAAATGCAGGTGGCCCCACAAAAAGCTCAATCCCACAACATTAGATATGTGACAGATTTTTGCATATAATTTTGGGATGCTAGCTCCTGCTATTCCACAGAAATTATGAATTTATCTACTGATGACCCCTGTACAGAAAAGGTACAATGCAGGTGGCGTCAACAATACCTCAATTTCAAAAATGATTCGTGTGACCAACACTTATATTAAGTAAATATAATTACTATGTCGAGTAGTAATCCAAAGTACATATTTGTGATAATTAAAGGGTAGTTTATATAGATTCATAGGAATTGAACTGAAGTTGACTGGCATATCAGCTCCTTATCTGCCTATGAGCAAACAAACAATGTATGAAAGCACAAACATCTCATGAGATGTCATATCAAAGGATATGCAGATTCTTTGATTAAAGAATCAAGTGTGAGGGATAATGACTTTTTATACACTAGTGAGGTTATGAGTAAACAAATAATTAGTGTTTCAAAACAAACAACTCAGGATATGTCAGATTAATTGTCAGAGGATCAGCTTATTACTTGATTAAAGGTAATCAAACAATCTTACACCTCACCCAATTAAAGCTATTGAGCATATTGTGTTGTGAGATGATGCAAGAAATATCCACACTAACTGGAAATTCTTACATAGAGACCAGCAAAATATCTAATTTGGTAAGTCAGCACTACATTGTCAGCTCATTGTCAAAATAATAATGGATAGTATTGAGTATATATCACACTCTGAAATAGAACATACATATTTGCCAGCAGTTTAGCCTGTGGGCTAGACTGCTGGCAAGGTCAATTTTCCCTGCCGGTATTTACCCTATGGACTAACTGCCAGCACCCTGCCAGCTGTTTAGCCACTTCCTAATATGTAACAACTGGTCAAATTATATATTTAGTTCAATTTTATTTATTCTTGAAATTATTATTATTAATAAAAAAATGTGTTTATATTGAAATAGATAATTAAATAAATAGATACCCCAAGGATAATAAGTATTAACTTTTAAAACTGAATATTTATGAAATACCGGGCCAGTAGCAGTAACATTATCAATATGTGGATATATTTAATACAAAGCTTTATTATACATAAATTATTCAAAATCAATATAATATTTAGTTTTAATGTAATATAAATTTAATATTCCATTTATATTAAAAGAACAAATTGAAGCAAAGAGGTTTGCACCCTTGTGTCAGTTTCTTTTGAGTCATTTCTGATAAGACTTTGCCTCAGATTGTCATTGAAATGTGTGTACATTTTTGTGGCCAGATCGGGGCAATGGTTCAATTTTGAGAAGGTTGCCCAGTAGCAAGTCAATCCCTCGGAAGGGTCCGCCATATTGAAATAAAGGAGACACGTACGGCGATTGACAGCAAGTCTGTTGCTTCACGATTAATGTGAATACATGTTACCACCAACCTAGGCCGTGTTATGATACTGAATATTTCACCTTAATTTTTGACATTCAAAGTTCAAGGATTATCTGGGGAAAAAATCATAATTATAAATTAATTTGACAGGAAAGCGGAACTTCAACAAGAAGACAAATGTCACAACGGGTTTCAATATTGAGTAACTGACCGGCCTTTTCCCACTTACCGATCCTTGGTTGTGCAGCCACATATTGGAACTGTGCCTGCTCCCCCTCTTGTCCCGTCGCCTCCTGGGTGTTGAGCCCCTCAAGAAGTTTGAGCAACACTTCTTGAGGGACTTTACATCCTCATCCTTTGAGATCTGAAAACTTGGTGAGACGGAAATTTGCATCCAGTTCGTGAGCGACTGGATCGAACGGGCGCCTCATGGCCATCATTTTGGCTAACAGACTGGCTCTCGAAACCAATATTCTCTTTATTAATGGGTCAGGTGTCGGGAATATGACCTTCACCTTGTCCCATAGTTCACCATACCAGCCATAAGTTTTGCTGACAAGGGCACTTTATTCATGACGGTATATGTACGGGTCGGCGGCCAGATAGACTACCATTTATAATTTAACACGTACCACAGGCGGCTGTGTCAATGAAAACTAAATATAGACCTAAATTGCTTGGAACATAACATAGACTGCTTAACAATACTGGTACCGTAAGTCAGATATAGATAGGCCTATGTAGGCCTTGGCTTATAGTTCTACTGACTATACTGTATGACACTACAGGCCTACCTTCAAGAAAAAGACAAAATTAATTGAAAAAAATAGAAGAACGAGGTATTAGAAACAACTTGAATGGTTGCTGTTTGGTTGGGGACAGGGATGGGGGTATGCGCGATAGGCCTACACTAAATCGATCACTGGTAAATTACCATAGAGATGGAATTCAGTTTGGTTTGTGGGTTCACATGAATTCTCTAAATTTATGTCAATTTGTAATTAATTTTTTGTATAGCCTAATGTTATATAATTTTCTGTGTTTACCACGATATTATGACAATAAGATAGATGAAAGTTGCAGTTTATTCCCCCGTATGGCTTGTATATATCTAGACTCAAGTAATGCGCGCTTACCAGCCCAATACAGCCTTGATGCCTATTCTGAGACGCGTATTCACGGCTACACTGCACGATCGGACAGTGTCTTAAACCCGGACCCCACGCGGAAACTGGAACCCGGACCCCAAGAGAAATCTATGATTCTTAAAATTCTCATGGTAAATGGTCGAGATATTTAGCATTAAAGTATTTTATATTACATTTGGTTAAAACATAAAAAAGTCTGTTTGCAACATAATTTGACTATTAACACTTATGGACTCTGAGGCACGGACCTCACGGGTCCCATAGACCCTTTTTACTCATTGTTTTACCATTTCTTTAGTACACATTTTAACATCACGATAAGGTATAATACCCATACGATTTAATTATTGAGTTTTTGTATTTGTATTTTAATGGAACACGAAGCCTGTCTGGAAGCTCTGATATCAATCTCATGTCCACAATTATGCTGGTGCACTTTGTCAAATAAATCTCCTTCGGTATGCCCGGACTATTATATTTTCACTTAAAATAACAAAACATGATATAAAATGTGTGACATGAGTGCTCATTCTTTTTTCATTGAGTCATATATAAAAATAGGAGCTTTGGTTAGCCTACTGCATGGTATCCGCCAAAATGGAACAGTCCAAAAACTCTTGCAAGCAGTTGGGGTCCGTCTTAACCAAAATAATTTGTTAACTCAAATCTTTCATTGAATAGGCCTATGTCATTTACAAAGCTGCAGCATATAGGAAATTTGCTCTGTTATTATATCAGTAATAGAGGTGTTTTATCGGTATGAATAATGGGAAAAGTGGAAAATCGATTTTTGGGGTCCGGGACCCGTGCATTTGGTACACACGATTGCGACATCCAACCCAAGCCCAGTTCCCTCAGCCGATTGAAAATACTTGCCCCCCCCCCCCCAATTGCGTTCTGGGCCTACCACTGATTGAGCAGCGGAATAGGCATGCTACATTTGGCCTACTCCTAAAGATGGTAGGCTATTAGAAGCTGAATGTGGCATCATTTAGGATGTCAAGTTTTAGGAAATCCATGTGTTTGCTGCTAGTTTGTCCAAAGCACTCTTTTAACCATTTTTCTTAAAAAAAAGGGCAAATTTTTTTTCTTGGTTTTTCGTTAGTTAATGAAATGATGTGGTAAATGCTGTCTCTCTTTGAGAGAAAAGGCACACAAAATATATTTCGTAATGAGTTATGGTGGTTAATAAACCCTAAATTTGATAAATTTATGCATTATTTTTGCAAAATGGATCAAAGTTTATCATTGTTCTTATTATTCAAGTAAAGTATTAGGTTTTTTTTCGTACCTATATATAAATATATATATATATATATATATATATATATATATATATATATATATATATATATATATATATATATATATATATATACTGGTCTGACAAAGAGGCCTATTGAAACTGCAAGAGGTCATGACTGTGACAGCGGCCTTGACGTTAACGGTGCTCTCACGATGTCCTTTTTTCATGTTTTCTTTTCAAGTGATAATACTTTGTATATGTTTGTGCATAAAATGATTGGAAATATGAAATCGTGTGCTGTATATACTACTACTTGTCACATACCTTGTAGCTGCAAATACCGTAGCTGAAGCATTTGAGGTATAGCATAGTAAACTTAGATAATTTGGTATTTTTATAAAAACGATCTACACGTTTTACCCCCTAAAATAACGAAAGACAGCACTGCCTTCATGACCTTGTTCTTTTTCCGGTGGAAATGATTCTTTACATTAGATTTCTTAAGAACTTCTTGACGGATTGTCATACCATTTAGCGTGCCGATTATATCGGATAGTTTTTTTTCATATACATGCATGACTGGTGGCGGTAACTGCTAATTTGTTTCCATTTCTTCATATATTCCCTGTCACCTGATATCATTGTAAGCACAACAAACTAAGACTTGTGATCCACCTGCTATGTCGCTTGACAGCTGTTTGTAAGGATTGTGAAAGTATTACCCAAATGAAAAGAAAATTTTAAATATGATATACAAAGGCCAAAAGAGTCAAGTAAATTTCACAAAGTACAGATATGGTCTAAACCTGCAGCACAAAAAAAGGCAGATTCATGTTAACTTAATTTATCCTTATTGATATACATAGCTTTTATTGAGATAAAGATACTCTCGCTGCCGATTAATGCCACTCATTTCCTTGCACTGTTGAACAGTTATAGATATAAATGATATTTATATACGATGTATAAATATGTTTCAGTAAGACTGCGATTCGGAGGATAGAGGCCAGAATGGGACACAAATATATATATTTGTACAAAGCTTACGTCGACGCAACATATTTAAAGGAGAGATCTTCAAAAGAAACATTTGATATAAATAGCCTATTAATTTGCATTTGAAAAAAATAAATATGACGGTATTTGTTGCTGTATTAGAAGGGTACCAATTGTCTTGCCCATAAAAAGCAAAATAAAAATAATGTAAATGATCAAATGGCAAATTTTAGAACCATCCATGAATACGCAAACACACTCAAGTTCAGTCATAACCACGTTCATAATCCCATTTTGCTGTGCTTTCTCCCATGTGCCAGGAAGAGGTCAATTTTAAAGCTGTAAGCCTAGTATTCTTAAGTTTTTACCTATCTATCGGTTTCGTGGTAAGTGAAAGGGAAAATAAACGTTTCAGAAAATAAAATAGTGAAAGAGCAGTAGAGGGCATAACCATAAACCATAGTAGCTATTCACAAAAAGGGCGGCTAAAGATCCAGATGACCTCCCTGCCAGTTACTGTAATATTTGTTTATATAACATCTTTAAAGGAATTTAGTGACAGTATGTCTCTTAACGCTAGGGTACATCCACTTGCCTATCTCATTATACAAAGCTACAGCATGTGTGTTTTCCTTCTACACCAATTTGACTTTTATCGAAATATGCATTTACAAATTGGGTTTACGTTCCCCCGTTCAAGACACAACCCTGAGGAACACATTGACGAGTTTACGGTTGTTTCTGATATATACTATTTTATGGAGAATTCCATCCTTATCTCACAGGGAGAAGTGACATTGTTTCAGGTTTGGTAGGAGATTTGGCTAACGTATGTCCAATCTGAATAATTTAGCTTTAGCAATAACATCGACGGACAGCAGATAACGATGGACAGCAGATCAGTGTGCATGGTTAAGATGAATGTAAACTTGCTGGCCTGAATAAAAGAAATCGATTTCTGCAACATTGTCATGTGATAAATGGGATCTATAATATATGCCTCTGCAGGAATATTAAAATTTATTGGTCCATTAAATTCATGGACATATGAAGCAGGGCGCAGTAATGAGAGAAGCTGTAATGCGCCATCTGCCGGACATTCAGGTAACTAATGTAAATTAAGCATCAGTGACAGCTTCAATGAAATCCTTTGTGCAATCTTCAGGCACTGAGAATGTATATGTGGCCGTATATGAATATACTATATAATCTACATTTCTGTGCACTATGTAGCCATAAATACAATAAATGGAAGCTTATAATTCACAATTATCACAAACATTATCTAAAAATAAAAGTCAACAAAGCAAAATAGACCAAAACAATCTAAATTCGACTTCATAGGAAATCGCAGCGTGTGAGAGCATCTATTTTCTGTTGTAAGAAATCACGCCAAGGAAATCACAGGAAATCGTATCAGTAGGTATCAAATCAGTGTATGCCAGGTGGTCGCAGAAACCTTGTATAGTTATGAAACGATTACAATTTGCAGCACCAACTTTTATCAAGTTTTAACGTTATGCTTCATAGATCACATATATGTCGAAGCAGTTCAAAAGGTGTTACGGTATCCAGCTTTACATGAAGATAAACATATTGGTCTGGAGGAAACACCTTTTTTAATATGTATGATTAATGATTTATATCTGCAAACTATTTGTTTGGTACGACTGTGATGCAACTGCATGTGTTTTCAGGAAATGAGAATTAAATTAGTTACATAGGATTTTTTTACAACGAAAATGGATATCCATGAGCAATCACTATATCAGCTATCGAGGGATTCAATTCAACCATATTTAAGATTTTGATTTTATTTAAATCTTATTTAAATCAACCAATAATGTTGCCTCTCCATTGGCGGGAGGCGTTCGCCGCGCGGTGACCGCAGAATCCCGCGCCGTGACCGTGGGCAGCACCTTTCCTATGGACGCGATTTTCCGCGGGTTACACACCACGTGGTAGAAATCGCGGATGTAGCGATGTCTACAGATATTGTCACTTCGTTATCCTTCATTCAAAAGGTAACGTATATATTTACGGACTTGACTTGGAATAAGTGGAAAGGTTATTTTGATGGTCAGTAACTAATTCACGTGGCGCCACCTGCAGCTTACATTGACACACTACTCTCTTTTTCTGTATACCATAAAAATTTGGTGTCCATTGCCCCCGCCAGTTCCCGTGATATTGACTAACAGATGAAGTTTTTATGTAACAAAACAGGTAACATTGTCAAAATTTGAGAACAAAGAAAGTTATGTAAAGTCGACATTAAAAAAAGTCAACCATAAAAATCATCCTTATTTAATCATTCGTTTTCAAAAGAAAGGTTTATCATGATGTAAAGCTAGTATATGGAATATGACAATTCAGCTCGATAAAAAACGATCAACACAAGGGGCGCCACCTGAAGCTTATATAAAACATACAAGTCATTTGATCAATACACACACACATATATATATCACCGCGGCATCTGTCAGTAATACGACCCGCGTATCCAGTTGGTGAGCTTGTAGTGTCATCTATCGGATTTAGAACGAAACTGGACCGGTATTTCCGTGCAAAATAATGAACGGGCAATGCGCTATTTACTGTACAATTTAGAGCCTAGAATTGCAGCCGTTCCTGAGATATTTGGTTACACACATTAGAACTGCATGCCCACACATATCGATATCAATATAAATAGCATATTTCACTAATATCAATGCATAATTAATACAATGCATAACAATGAAAAACTATAATACGGGTAGTCGGCAAGCGACCACGTGTATCCGCAAAATCACAGAGGCATGGGTAAAGTAAGGCATTTAATGTTCTTGACATGACATGACTCCAAATATTTGGCATCAGTGTTGCAAATTAAACAACTCATATATGTGCAATTGTCACTAAAAACAGATCTAAAGATGGATACACCAAGCAAAATTTCAGGCCGACACACCAATCCTTTTACTGAGAAAGGTACATCAGTGTATTGAAGTGGCGCCAAGTGTCTGGTATACAACAAAGCTACCCAAGACGGATAACCATGCAAAATTTCATGCTGATTCATCCATCTACTCCTGAGATATGAGCGATGGACACCACGCAAAAAACAATTGCAGATGACACCACCAGACTTGAATACATGATAGAGGTATCCAAGATCTATAAACATGGACCATTTCAGGCCAATACGGCAAACCACTCTTAAGAAAAGGGCATCAATGCCTACAAAAACGGGAAGGTGGGTGGCGCCACATGTCAGGTCTACAAGAAAACCCTCCGAGATGGATGGACATGCCAAATTTCAGACCAATAAAAGGGACCACTCCTAAGATATGAGCAATTTTTACCCAATGCAAACATACGGATGGACGCCATGCAAAAATCATTGAAGAATGCGCCACCATTCTCGAGATCGAGATAGTGGCATCCAAGATGGATGGACATGCAAAATTTCGGACCAATACATTGAACTATTCTTGAGATATGAGCAAATTTCACCCAAAGCAAACACACGGATTGACGCTGCAAGAAAACATTTGTAGGTGGCGCCACCAGTCTTGAGTACGAGATGCAGAGATTTAAGGTCTATAGACATGCAAAATTTCAGCTTAATGCATTGAACAACTCCTGAGATATTGGCTGTTGTCACAAAGACAACCAGATTTATACTACTCATAAGGAACTGCAGATGGCGCTAACTATCTTTGTTAGGCACAACTATGGATGAGCGAATAACTTCGCCAAAACTTTGTTTTGGTGGAAACAATAAGTGCCTTTCATGCGTCTTTATACCCATAAGATTAAGATGGAACATCATACATGGCAACCGATCAAAACATTAATGAATGAATTAGAAGTCAACCAGGGTCCTAGTAGGGTCCTATGTCAATATTTTACATCAAACAAGAACAAACTCTAGTGACGACTCGCTCACGACCAAATGATGACCAATGTCCACTGTGACTTGCAAGTTGCATTGCGATATTTACATTGATGCATGTTACGCAAACGCGATCTAGGTGGTTCCACCAGTTTTTAGTAAGAAGAAGCTATTCAAAATGAATTGATGTGCAAAATTTCAGGCCGATGCGTTTAACCTCAAATGAGAAAAAAGCATGATGTTTGCTATACGTGAACACGATTGTAGCTGGCACCACCAGTCTTGCGTACTAGAAAACTATAAAAGATGTGACAAATTTGTTAAACAACCGGTGAGATACGAGTGACTTTAATCCAAAACAGATGCACAGGTGGACGTCTCTCAAAACTAGTGTAGTTTTAGGCCGACACATTTAACCACTACTGAAAAAAGTGCATTGATGTATGCTTCTTAAAGGCGATTGTAGGTAAAGCTAAAATTATCCAAAATCTATGGACATGCAAACTTCAGGCCAATATGTCCAACCACATTTGAGATATGTTGGATTTTCACAAGAATAATCACACAGAACGTCACAAGAAAATAATTAAAGGTAGCGCTAACAGTCTTGTACACATGATAAAACTATATTCATGATCTATGCAGACATGGAATTTCAGGTCGATGTTTCAAATAACGAAATTTTTTCATTAATATATGCTAGGTAACAGGTCCACATGGGGGTAGCCAGGACTGAGGGAGGAGAGGGGGCCAAAATATTTGGCAATTATCGCATATATATATATATATATATAACCCCCCCCCCCCCCCGGCTACGCCCCTGGACCCTATAATCAGAGTACTGGATGGGACCGCCCACCCCTATAATCAGAGTTTAGAAATTACAATCAAGCGGTCTCAGAGGAGTTCTCCGGAAACGAACGTGGCTGCAGTAAAACCCGGCTAAAAACATAAGTTCTGGCGGATACAGTAATGGTCGTAACTTGTAAGACCCTGCTCTCATGGCTTTTATTTTTAGTCCCCTGCCGTAGGATGGAAGACCACTAAAATGGTCCGCGCCCATCCGTCCTTTTCTATAACCAAATTTCTCTAAAACCCCTAATGCTTTCTTCGCAAAATTTTACTTATGACTGACATGTGTTTATAACATACATGAGGCATCATCTCTTTTGAAGTGCTTTATACGATCCAAACTGGTCCTTTTAGCGTGCCATCAGATAATTCAATAGAAAAGAATACTTCTTCAAATTATAAAAAATAACTCTTTTGCCTGCCTTGAAGCGAGAGGAATCTAATAAATCTAAAACTTACAAAAGGAATTCGGTCCACCTTTGTTCACAATTTCCCTGACACAGTGCCATACATCAATTTAAGGATTATTGTTCCCGCAGTTACCTCGCCGATATGATAATAAATAATTTTATAATGTAGACATTATTTTGAGTGAATTTTGCGTGTTTTATGATTTGTGTAGAAGTTATATATACCACCGAAAACAGCCGAACTGCCTTCGGCAAAGACCGAATTGCCTGGGTGGTCGCCTCCAGCGCAGGATTAAGGACTTTAGTGCATATGAATAGCCCCTGCTTTTTGAGAAGGATTTAAGCATGTTTGGCCTGACATTTGACCCAGTCTCTGACCCATGTGCGTGGTCAGTATATGTGAAAAACACAAGACTCTCGCTTAATGAAAAGGAGGGGTTCAACCCAGGAGGATTAATAAAAAAAAAACTAATACAAGATCCCCCTTTCGGAAAAGGGTTTGGATGAGGTGGGGGCGGGGGTTCCTGGCCTCAAATTGGTGTGATACGATTAACAAGGCCTACAGGCCTAATGCGAATCTTTGCAATTGGATATACATCAGGTATAATGTTTCCATGCTGGACCGTTACTTTTCGCGTACAAGTGTGACATGTATATGTACAATGCAAGCGCTGAACATTTTGAACCCGAGTACGTGCACCAATTACACAAACGTCATTGCTGAAATACTGGCATAAGTGCACACAACATAAAATGATTGTAGGTGGCACCACCAGTCTTGTGTACGAGAAAGTAATCGAAGATGTATGGGCATGCATAATTTCAGGCAGGTACTTCAAACCACTCTTCGGCTATGTGTACAGATAAATGAAACATTTGTAGGTGGCGCCACAAGTCTTGTGTAAAACAAAACTATTCAAGATGTATTGATATGCTGCTATGTCAAATCATTCCTGAGGAAAAAGAAAGAGCCTACACTGCAAATTTATTCTAGGGGCCGGAAGGATTGTAGGTGGCACCAACTGGTTTGCAAATGACGAAGCTATCTGAGATGTATACATATGCCAAATTTCAGGCTGATATATCGAACCCCTCCTGAAAAATTAGCAGGGACATGCACTGTGCAAAAATTAGGTGGCGCCAGAGCTATCCCATATGTATAAATATGCCCAATTTCAGGCCGGTATATTGAATCTCTCTTGAGAAATAAGCAGGCATAGACACTGTGGAAAAGTCATTTTAGGTGGCGACACCACTGAGTGAACTCCTGACCTGTACCTGGCTGCACTGAGTGAACTCCTGACCTGGTGCATAATCTGACAGTTGGCAGTCTCCCAAAGCTATAAATAGATCCAGACTGATCCTAGGCCTGTTGCCAATTCTGAAATAGTTGGCAGTCTACCAAGCTATTGACAGATACAGACTCAATCTTGGCCTATTGGTAAATCCGTTTACACATACTAAAAGACTCTGGCTAAAATGCTTTTTTTTTTTCAAGCTGACATATCCATTTGATTTTTTTATATTCAAAATGTTTAGAATAATAAAAGATGTAGTCCTTTCATTGTTAAAGGTAAAATAATTCTGCCAACAATCATTTAGTAAACTTGAACAAAGGCCTCCTAAGATTCATTTTTGTGCAATGTAACAATAGTTGAACAAGTTTTGCAGAAGAAGACTACTGCAGCCCTCAGTTTAAAATAGGCTCACTATAGGCCACAAGACCAACTTCGAATATCTTTGACTCAACTAATAATTAATGAACCCAATCTATTCTTATACAATTGAAAGAACCCTACCCTAGAATTATCTTGTAAAAATTAAAAGATTCAGCTCGGCAGTTTCATATTAAAACATTTTTAAGTTGAAAGAGGCTTGAATTATGAGATTTTTGCCCGTTAAAAACAGGTCTTTGTATAGGTGGCGCCACAGAAACTGCAATTTAAAATATGATTTTTTATGGACCTGCCGGATGTCACGTTAGAAGATTCCAGGTCCAGCGGTTACGATTTGTGCCTCGCTAACGGACGGACAGACAGACGCCGGACATAGAGTGATCGCTATAGCTCAGATGACTTTCAGTCAGCTGAGCTAAAACAAGGGACCCATAGGTCACGGCGCTCAGCCGATCGTGATTGGACCATAAATGTTTCTCCATTGTGATACTATATCGAGTAGATAAAGCTTATGAATATTATGGACATGTTGGGCTATTATAAAGGAATGTAATGTAATATGTGAGTAAATAATAAATGAAATAACCTGACTGATGGATTAAGAGTTAAATATAGTGGTTTATTTTTTATTTATATAGGAGGGGTTGAAAATTGCGATATATCTGAGCAATTATGAATGCAATGACAGCAGTAATAAGCAGTAGTAGAATGATGAATAGGCTATTTGTTGAAGGATCTATAGTGTATGGAAGTCTGCGAGATTTCAATTTGACAGATATGATGTTATGATTTTCTATGCTGATGAGGGGATTTATGAATTTGTTACTGTATGACACAATATCTCTTCAGTCTTGACAATGTGCATTATTTTGATGCCCACTATGTCCACATATTACACAATACTGACATAATTTCTGGCATGTACATAGGTACCTATGGACGAATAGTTATACAAAATATTAAAGTATGAATATATCTGATTCATCTTGTTCTTGTTTACTGAGGCTGCTATTGGGATGGGGCTCAGAGAAGGGAACAGTGAGGGCAGCTATGAGGTGGATGTAGAGAGAAAAGGAGAGAGAGAGAGAGAGAGAGAGAGAGAGAGAGAGAGAGAGAGAGAGAGAGAGAAAGAGAGAAGGGATGGAGCATTCAACAGTACTTAAACACCTGGAAGGTTAAAATCTAAAATATTATGAAAAGCAGATAAATTCTGATCGGAAAGGTAATCTTGGCCATGGTTGGTTGATATGATTGAAGAAATTGCTGCAAATAATATTTTGAGATCTGACCATGTGTTTCCATTGGTTACCTTTTCGATAAGCTGTTGACAGTTCAACAGTTTACAGATTTGTTTAATGAGATCCAATTATTTTAATGAACCTATTTTCTATTTTACCATATGTATACAGTAGCCATAAAGTCCCCACTTAACAGGTGGAAGGATTGATGGGGGAGGGGTTATGATAGGAATTAAAACGCCTGTCTTTCTGTATATATTATCTTTAATTATAAAATTTTATGGAAAAGTAATAGAACTTTTGTTCACAGTGCCAAAGAGCAAGGACTCTATGGGGTGGGGGGAGGGGATGGTGGGAGTTACAGCACCCTTGCATATTCATACAGGATATTAAATTGAATTCAAGTGCTTACAGAGAAAAATGTTTATTCATAATTATTAAATAGTTAAGCAGGCAGAAAGGTGGAGAAACAAAGCAAATCATTTTTATTCCCATTCTACTGAGCCAGGAAAAATTAACAATATTTGCCTTTATTTCTTTTTTTCAAAACATCATTTTTCCAGGTTTAAAAATGTAACTACACATTTACAGTATAACATATATAAATAAATATATATATATATATATATATATATATATATATATATATATATATATATATATATATATATGAATATTTCAGTTGATTCACATTTCTAAATTGCTTCAACATTCATAGCTAATTAATCTGGTTTATAGTACCTGTCAACAGAATGGAGTGCAGGGAGAATGGGAGGCTTAGGGGTAAGAGATAATGGGAGAGAGAGAGAGAGAGCAAGAGATTGAGCTAAACTGTCATGGAGAGAGAGAGAGAGAGAGAGAGAGAGAGAGAGAGCAAGAGAGAGAGAGAGCTACACTGCCAGAGAGAGAGAGAGAGAGAGAGAGAGAGAGAGGCTCTCTGGTAGTTACTGCCTGACCCAGACAATCACAGGGCAGTGGCTAGGTCAGAAGTTGAACCAGTTATGTAATACTGCCCAAGCACACATTTCACTGACTGGTTGAAAACAATCAAGGCATGGTGCTTGAAAACTTGAATGACATCTACAGTTTTTGATCAATTGGTTTCAAATTTCAGATTTTAACAGATGAAATGCTTATGTGTACATGCTGTGAAAATTAAACCCACAGCACTAACACTGGTAACAGGAAATTAATGTCCACTGTATGTCATGTTAATTATCATGCATGCTTTTTACAAAGGAGTTAACTGTTATTCAATAATTTCAGGTTGCCCATAACCAAAAGTACCACTAGCACAAATGATATGCGAGTTAAACTATTCATTAAAAATTAATTGGAATTATTGGGAAAAATATTATTTTAATTAAAAAATATTAACAATAACAATTGAAAAGATTTCTTTTAATAATATAAATGAAATAAATGATTAAAATAAAAATTATAAAATATATTCATGAATGCATTAATGAATACATTTTTAAAGTATTTGCACTCAAATTCTTTCTTTTTACCTGTATTAGTATTTGTATTAATTTTCATTATTGAACTATTGAATATTTTTTAATAATATTTGAATACAATTATTAAGTATTCTCTCAAGGTCTCATATTTATTGAGTTTCAGTCGAACGAAACTGTTGAGAATCCAGAAAATAAAAATTTCACAAATTTAAATGATGATTGTAACTACCTGGTTTTATGGCTTTAATTTATAAAAAAATATTATATTCACTTTTGAATACTTTCACATCACTGTCAAGACACTTATGACAATTATTAACATTACAGACATCATAATGAGAACTTGTCTTTAAGACCTAATTTTTTTATCACATTTTAAAAAAATTATTTTTTTTTTAATTTGTATCAGAAAAAAAGAAAATAATCTCTACTGCAAAACTAATACATGTGTTAAAAATAACCCAAGGATCAAAACAAACCAATATATTATACAAGGGGCAAACTGGAGTTGGGAATGTTTAATTTTATTAACTGAAATAAAGTTATCAGAAATATAAATTTTGATTATTTACCCAGTATCATGTAAAGCTGATACAGCCATGAGTCTGAATGTTATTATTCAAACATATTGACATCTTTAATAAGCACTTGTCTGAGTAATTGTATCCGCCAAAACGAAGTTTTGCGGATACTATGTTTTTGACCGGGTTCCGCCGCCGCCGCCGCCGCCGCGTTCGTTTCCGGAGAACTCCTCTGAGACTACTGGACAGATTTTTCCGAAACTTACACAAATTATCGGGTCACATGTGAACTGGTGCCTAACCAAGTGACCTTGACCTCTGACCTTTCGTCTCTGCCCAGCGTCCGTTTGTGCGTCTGTTTACACACATAAACCCATATATCTCGGGAACCGTTTGACCGATCCGGAAAATTTTTTTACACAAATGTAGCCCTGGGATAGCTTTATAACATACACAACAAAAGGTGGCGCTACCTGCAACCAGGTTTGCACAGTGTCCATCTGTTCATCTGCCTGGGGTTAAAATCACTCATATCTCTGCAGTGGTTTGACTAATTCACCTAAAATTTGGCATGCATATACATCCTAGATAGCTTTCTCAATTTTATGACAGGTGGCGCCACCTACATTCACGTTAACGCTCCACACATAAACCCATATATCTCGGGAACCGTTTGACCGATCCGGAAAAAAATTTTACACAAATGTAGCCCTGGGATAGCTTTATAACATACACAACAAAAGGTGGCGCCACCTGCAACCATGTTTGCACGGTGTCCATTCGTTCATCTGCCTGGGGTTAAAATCACTCATATCTCTGCAGTGGTTTGACTAATTCACCTAAAAATCGGCATACATATACATCCTAGATAGCTTTCTTGATTTTATGACAGGTGGCGCCACCTACATTCACGTTAACGCTCCACACATAAACCCATGTATCTCGGGAACCGTTTGACCGATCCGGAAAAAATTTTTACACAAATGTAGCCCTGGGATAGCTTTATAACATACACAACAAAAGATGGCGCCACCTGCAACCATGTTTGCACAGTGTCCCTATTGTTCATCTGCCTGGGGTTAAAATCACTCATATCTCTGCAATGGTTTGACTAATTCACCTAAAATTCGGCATGCGTATACATCCTAGATAGCTTCCTTGATTTTATGACAGGTGGCGCCACCTACATTCATGTTAACGCTGCAGACATCCAAGCTCATATCTCGGGAACCGTTTGACCGATCCGGAAAAAATTTTTACACAAATGTAGCCCTGGGATAGCTTTATAACATACACAACAAAAGGTGGCGCCACCTGCAACCATGTTTTCACAGCGTCCATCTGTTTGTCTGCTGTGGGATAAAATCACTCATATCTCTGCAGTGGTTTGACTTTTCCACTTGAAATTTTGCATGTGTATATATCTTGGATAGTTTCTCGTTCAAATAACAGGTGGCGCCACCTACAATCATGTTTATGTGGCAGAGATCCAATACTAATATTTTACATATGTAACTCTATATCCCCTTGCCACTCAATCCATGCCTCACTTCACCCGTCCTTCTCTGATTTTGGCGGATACACGTAGTCGCTTGTCGACTACCCGTATTCTAGTTTTTTTTTATTTTTGACATATTTCATTTTTTTTTTAAATTTTGTAATAAAAAAACCCAACAAATTAAACACCTGGAAAAGACCTGGAAATTTAGAATATTTAATATGATCAAATGCATCCTTGTCTATCATTAACTTGCTTCACATAATCCCTTATATAAAACAACAATTTTATTTAATTATTTATTTTTCATTTTTAAGATTGAAATTAAAAAGTACCCAGTGGTGACTGCATGGTGTCATTTGAAATATATTTTCAGCAATCCATAAAACATAAGTAATTGCAAGGTCCCTGTTACTTATTAACCATAAAATTCCTTTTCCACCTTTTCCATTTATTTTTCTTAAAGTAGTTATTGTAAACCAATAATTTTTTTTAAATTATTGTTTATTGTTATGTTTTGGCCAAACAATTACAAGAGGAGGGAGGTTGAATAGCTCTATCCAGCTGAGGCCACCCAAGAGCTGGCTGGCTGCAGTATATGCCTCGCTTCAAGCATGAAAGGTCAATATGGGGACATATAGAGGGGCTTCAGTACAGCCTAGGTGTGACATGGTCTCATAAAAAATGTAATAAAAGCTAGTTTTTGGTCAATTCCTTTCAAATTTCAGAATTTAGAAGATGAAATCCTTACGTGTGCATGATATGAAAATTAAACCAACAGTACTTACAGGGGTAAAACGTGCCATGCCCAAATTTGGGCAAAATTTTAGGTACTGATTTCATATTAATGCAAATAACTTATAAAATTTGAAAAATTCAGATCTAATTTTTGGTATACAATTGAATCTTGATTAAGTGGAGTTATATCCCTGAAAAGAAGCCTCTAGCTTCAACCATTCTTATGTTAAGTGAGTTAATATATTTCCTAATTTTTTATGAGGTGCATTATGTTCCAGCCCATAACTTCAACAAATTACGCAATACTGACCTAATTTTTGGTATGTACATAGAAAATGTATGGAAGAATATGCATATTCACTAGGATCAAAATCAGATCAGTGGTTTTGATATTAGGCAGTCTTATATTGTAGCAATGGTTTTTTTTTAATGGAAAATGGAGGTTTTTCCTTAATATCTCGAAGGAACGAAGTCCTAATGACCCAATTTTCGGTATGGTAGGAGATTTTGGGGACATCTTACTGTATGCCGAATTTCGGATTCGTAGGTCTAACGGTTTCAAAACATGCCAGTTTAACGGACGGACAGACAGACGGACGGACAGACGGACGGACAGCCGACGGACAAAGGACCACGACTATAGCTCAGATAACTTATAGTCAGCTGAGCTAAAAAATCACCACAAATGTAGGTGGGACCATCAATTTTGTTTTGTAGCCTACTTAGTCCATTTCAAACTTACATTGTATCATCAAGGCCAATAAACATGTTTCACAAAGGGCCACCTGGTGGTTTCTGAGAAAAGCTTAATTTTTTATTTTATAAAGCTACAGTACGGTATGTCAACGTGACCCATTGTTGAATCTGACCGAGGTTGTGTTGATATACATCTGCAATCAAGAAATAAAAGTATCCATGTGTATTTCTTTCGGGTAATTCTTTTGAGATATCCCGTTCAAAAGGTAAAACTATTTGTGCCTTTAGGCCCTTGTCACGAATTAAAAATTACTGCAAGTCATAATAATTTGTACACTTGCTGAATTTGAAAATGTGGCATTTTGAAAAGTGTCCTGTTACCTGAACAGTAGCGTCATATCGACCCTCTGGCATTACGACCAGATCACTGGCACCAGTGTCATTACGCTAAGTCTGTGGAACGCATTATGAGGCCTTCTGAAGATGTAAATATTTTCGTCATTTCTGACAACGCTTCATGGCCTAAAGGTACACTCTCAATCAACATAAACCAAACCAATCGTTAGCATTTTTTCTTTACTTTCTAATAATACCAAATATGAGAGAGAAAAGTTCCGTTTTAACCCAGCACATTGGTAAACCCCTTGGTTCCCCTCATTGGTGAACTAATGACCGCATGAACACAAGCATGGCTCGCATGGGTTACAGGGCGCAAGCAGCTTGCAGGCGATACAGGAAATGACCAGTGTCCATGGAGACTATGTATCAGTTTGTGTTGTGAGCTGACATGTAACTATTGTGTTTATTCATCATTCTTAGCATAATATTGAGATCATGGGACGTTTACCACAATATGAATGAAACCTGACGCAAGACCACTGCGATACATTCCTCGATATCACTTGCATCACGACTCGAGTAGGCTTACCAATTATCCGATTGCCTACTGAGTAGGTTGTCACGGCTAACTGAACAGACAATATACACAGGGTCACCACTAATAGCTCAGAGGATTTACAGCCAGAACATAACTTTGGAGTCATAATCCTTGATCAACAGTCCATTCAATGACAGAAAATCACATTTATGAAACATTTTATTCTTCCTCTTTTATTTGGGGCAATACAATACCCACAAACAGAAGGGAAACATCAGAGATCAAGATCTCCGTATTCAGTTCTGTCACATACCCTGTCCTTCCCAAAACTGTTTTTTTTTCCGTGTGAAATTAAAGCTGGCACGTTAACAAGGTGATACAAGATATTTGATAACACAGTGACCAGTTGACAACACAAGAAATGGTCTCCTCATATATACCACTGTTCATCAGTGCATAACAAGTATATAGAGATGTAAAGTCTGGTTATATAAACTTATCACAAATATAATTTTTTTTCAATAATTGTCTTTGTTCTCATATTGAACACTTATGTAAACTTATATTCTCTTATTCAGAGATCAGGATGATCAGCTGAAACCATCATAGTGATACAAACTGATGTATGTACAATTCTTCCTCCTGGTCCGATACTCTCGATTACATGATCTGTTTTAACGAACTCATAAATTGCATGTTGTATACTCTGAATCACTCAGCCACACCAGGATTTTTCTCTGTTTTCACATTCCATTTTCATGTTTCCAGGTGTAGCTGGTTGTTGAGGTTTATCAATGCTCATTGCACAGTCTATACCAGAGATCCTGCTCTGCTTAATCATCATAAGTTTCCTGTATATTAACTTCTCACCATCAAGGTACTGTCATGGTAACTGACAAACATTTCATGGATGATGCAGATATGAAAAGGCAGCTGTATATTCAAATGAATTGTGTATTCATGTAGAAATACACATTGAAGTCTGCTTCTGGGGTAACTGTACCAGCAGAATACTGAAGTTTTTACAAGGATCATCATCTGGAATGATGTACAGACCTCAGACTCTGCTTTAACATGAACAAGAAACCCCACCTGGTTGGGAGTTATTAATGCACCATTACTGTGGCTATGTTAATGTGTCAGTGTAAGGTTAAGTGGAGTTAATCCAGATAATCCACAACCAAAGCCAACAAACAGTCTTAACAAATAGTTTGTACCATCCAGGTGCACAAGCACGATCCTTTTATTATCTTATTTATATAAGTATAATATGGTATGACAATACCATTATTCACATGATTTTATCTGATTACTCATCACTCTGTTCTATGTGAGATTGATAATTTCTGTCTTCTCCTGTTCATCTGGTCTGAGATGCACAACATCTGCTACTTGTCTTACATGACATAACCCAGTGTCTGTTCTTGGCATCTCTTGTAACTTATATTTCTGAGAATCTCCAAAGATTTCTTAGTCTATCACTTGCGCCCACGTCTCTTCATGGCTGCCGTGCATTCTGGACAGTACCATTTACCCTTTGGTGCTTGTGTTAATCCAACACATCCATAATGGAACCACTCGATAGGACACTGAAACAAACAGCAATGATGTATTTATGTATTGAATGTCAGTAGATATGCCATATACAAGCATAACTCATGTAATCCCACCAACTTTGAAGTCCACTGTGCAGACATGCGTTGCTACCCCTTTAAATTAGAGCAAAAACAAATTGTCATGTTGAGATTTGTTGAACTTGTAGTAAATTCAATATATGGATGGCAAATTAATATCAAATGGTTAAAAAATTAATACAGTCATAACTATAACTGAAATTCTAAACAGGACAAACTATGACATTGGAATTTTTCCATATTGGAAAAGGGAAAAATATTTATATTTTATGTCTTTTACTACATAGGTTTACCACACAAAATGTTTACACACAAGAGATTCATAAAACTTATGTAACTTACATCTTCATTATCACACCCAATCATATCTCCGTAAGAAACTTCATTACATATACAATATCTAGGTTCGTTCGGGTCATAGGCCCAGGTAGTGTTCGTCTCGTCTGTACTAGTTGTCTCTGTTGGTGTCTCCTCAACAACAGGGTCTGGCTCTGGTACTGGTGGGGCTGCAGCAGCTGCTGAAGATGAAGCCCTGGAGCCACCTCTGGAATAAATAACCAAACACATTATGAATGTATGATTATGAAGCATGTTTTATATGCTATTAACAAAGCTATTTGTGAAACTAAGTCTAAATAGGCACCTATCGAAAAATGGGAGAAATCGGTAACCTGAAATATCAGTCAGTAATGCAACAGGTAAAGAAAATCCATGACATTTAAAACGTGACTGAGCACGCCAGTGTATCAATATTACAAAGCTTACTAACCTCAACTGAATCAGTAGTGGTAATGTTGTGCATGCAAGGATGGACACACATGAGTCAATAATAATTGTTGAACAATCCAAGCTTACTCTGGAAATCTATGACAGATTCTGGACGAGTTAACACATGCTAAAGTCTTTAACTCACTCTACACAAGGTTTCCCAATTGTTGTCATATTTACACACAGGGTTAGTGGGGCGTGAATGTTCCATAAAACGTGGAAGCATTCACGAATGGCATGTTTATGATTTGGAGCCTCCCAAGGTGAGTGGATCTGGGTAAAATTTTGAAACGTTACATAAAATAAAAAATATTTAAAAAAATAACTTGCGTCATTAGCATATGATTACCATTATAAAGAATCAATTAATGATAAGATAACTATATGATTATTTGATTATAATGAGATCTAAGGTTTCACTTTCAGCACAGTGTTCACACAACTGACTGGTTAGAAGTACTCTGCAATTTACAGTAAGTGCTAGAAAGAGCAAGCTTTTATCCTCTCCGTCCACCAGGCAGAAATTTGGTTGGACACATGGGATTGGACACTTGGACCCCAAGAACCGTGAATCCAAAGAGACTTCAAGCATCACCAATGCTTTCCCCCCTGTGTTCCTGAAAGCCCTGTATTATAACTTTGAGTCACTAGAGTAACAACATGGACAAATTCCAGTCACCAAGCGGATCACTAGCTCTCACTGCCAAAGTGTTGGTGTTATAAGAGAACTGTGTTAAATATAGTAATGACAAAGCATTAAACTGAACTACATATAAAAAAGAGCAGATCTAAGGCTAAAAACAAGGGACCTATGGGTCACGGCACTCAGCTGTTATATATGATAAAAAAATATGATTTAGAAATGAGGCACATGCTGGTTTTATGTGGTAATAAAAATAAGCTGTATTATGAGTTGTTGTTGTTTAGCTTATGTATGATTTTGATAGTACCTTTGGAGACAGGAAAGAGGATTAATTTCATTTACTTTATTAACAAATGGAGTGCCATTGTCACACAGATTTTGACTTGGCCATATAACTTATAAGCAGAACATATAATATAAGAGTTTAACTATTTATTAAAAAAATTACAAATATTGTCCCAAATATAATTTTTTTTTAAAAATAACAAGAGAATAGTGTGATTTTTTCAAATAAAATATAACTGAAATGATTATTAAAATAATATTAAAGAATATATTCATGAATGCATTCTTTAATACATTTTGAAAGTATTTGCACTGGTATTCATATACTTTCATTTTTACCTGAATTCCCATTCTTATGAAAGAAATTTTATAATGGAGTACATATTCATATTTGTCTTTAAAAACAATTGCAAAGTATTCGCACCATGTCTGGTATTTATTCAGTTTTCACCAAACATTGATGTTGAGAATCCAGAATATACAAAATTCACACATTTAAATAATGATCATGAGTACCTGGTTTTATGGCTTTTATTTATATTAAAAACAAGGGACCTATGGGTCACGACGCTCAGCTGTTATATATGATAAAAAAATATTATTTAGAAATGAGGCACATGCTGGTTTTGTGTGGTAATAAATATAAGCTGTATTATGAGTTGTTGTTGTTTAGCTTATGTATGATTTTGATAGTACCTTTGGAGACAGGGAAGAGGATTGATTTCATTTATTTTATTAACAAATGGAGTACTATTGTCACACAGATTTTGACTTGGCCATATAACTTATAAGCAGAATATATAATATAAGGGTTTAACTATTAATTAAAAAAAATTACAAATATAATTTTTATTAAAAATAATAAGAGAGTCATATGATTTTTTAAAATGAAATATAACTGAAATGATTATTAAAATAATATTAAAGAATATATTCATGAATGCATTCATGAATACATTTTTAAAAGTATTTGCACTGGTATTCATATACTTTCATTTTTACCTGAATTCCCATTCTTTATGCAAGAAATTTTATAATGGAGACATAATCATATTCGTATTTAAATACAATTACAAAGTATTCGCACCATGTCTGGTATTTATCAGTTTTCACCAAACTATGATGTTGAGAATCCAGAATATACAAAATTCACACATTTAAATAATGATCATGAGTACCTGGTTTTATGGCTTTTATTTATATTAAAAAATAACTCTAATAAATTCATTTTGGACTAATTTCACATCAATGTACACACTAGACACAGTAGGAATCTAGATTAATATTATCAACTGCATCTTTGTCTATCATTAATTTCCATCATATGATACCTAATGATTAGTAATGAACGATATGATTTACTTCTTTATCATTAAAATTGAACTGAAAAATACCATAGGTGACTGCATGGTGTTATTTGGAATACGTGACATTCTATCCATCGATACAAGATTCTTATATCATCAGTTACTGCAAGTTAATTTCCTGTTATTATAAACTAACAAATTCCTTTAACTATTTTTCTTTAATTTTTTATTAAAAACCAATAAAAATTTATTAATTTATTGGTGACTCAAGAGAGGCTGGAGATAGCCAAAGTCTGACAGGGTCTCATAAAAACATTAATAAAAGCTACAATTTTTGGCCAATTTCTTTCAGCTTTCTAAACTTAAAAATTGAAATCCTTATGTGTGCATGATATGAAAATTATATCAACAGTCCTCACAGGAAACAAACGTGCCATGGTCGAGGTTGGGCAAAATTTAAGTTACTAATTTTACATTTATACTAATAACTTATAAAATTTGAAAAATTCATAACTAATTTTGGGTATTCGATTGAATCTAGATTAAATAATGTTACATCTCTGACAAAAAATCTCTAGCTTCAGCAATCCCCTTGTTAAGGGAGTAAATATATTTCTTGATTTTTTACAAAGTGCATTATGTTTGGGCCCATAACTTAAAACAATTACGCAATACTGACATCATTCTGGCATGTGCATAGAGAATGAAAAATATGTATATTATTTATGATTAAAGTCAGATCAGTGGTTTTGATATTAGGCAGTCTTGAAGTGTAACAATGGGTTTTTAATGGAAAAATGAAGTTTTTCATTAATATCTTGAAGGTATTAAGTCCTAGTGACCCAATTCTTGGCATGGTAGGGGATTTTGGAGACATCTAGCTGTATGCCCAATTTAAGGAACTAAGAGCTGAGAGCTGAAGCTGGGGAGCTGAACTCTTGCAAACTGCATAACACTAGCTTGATGTAAACAATATGTTACATGGTGCTTGAAAACTTGAATAAAATCTACAGTTTTTGAGCAACTGGTTTCAAATTTTCGGTTTTAACAGTTGAAAAGGTAACAAAAACATGCTGTGAAAATTAAATCCACAGTACTTACAGGAAAAAAAGTGCCATGGTCAAAGTTGGGCAAAATTGAAGGTACCAATTTTTATTTTTATTAATATTTAAAAAAATTTAAAAGATTTTCATCTAATTTTGGGTATACAATTTAATTTTGATTAATTAAAGTTATATTACTGGAAAAAAGTTAATAGCTTTAACATATTTTGTGTTAAGTGATCAAATATCTTTCCTAATTTTTACACAATGCATTATGTTTGGGCCCATAACTTTTTAAATTTACATAATACAGACATAATTTCTGGCATGTACATAGGAACTATATAGATGAATAATTATGGTAAATATGAGGAAAAACAGATGAGTGGTTTTGATATTAGGCAGTCCTGAAGTGTAAAAATAGGTTTTTAATAAAAAATTGAGGTTTTTCCTTAATTTCTAAAAGGAACGAAGTCGCAAAGACCCAGTTTTCGGCTTGGTAGGAGATCTTTGGGACATCTAACATTATGCCGAATTTTGGATTCCTAGGTCTTATGGTTTCAAAATGTGCCACATCTACGGACGGACGGACAGACAGACGGACGACGGACAATGGACCACGACAATAGCTCAGTTGACTTATAGTCAGCTGAGCTAAAAAGGGTATGGTTCTCAGGCACTTTTTTCCAGAAACCATTGCGAGTGGGCAATACTTTATATTTAACCTTTTTTTGTAGGTTTTGATAAAAAGGTCATTTCATCAGTGAAAAGCATGAAAATGACATAATTTTTGCTAAACAGGTAAAATCACTAAATATCAAAGGAAATCTTATCAAAAATGTATTGTTTTATCTTCTTGAAAGATGAAAATAGATATAAAATTTTATCATGCTGGGGGGGGGGGGGGGGGGTAAATTTGACGGGGGCAGTGCCTGAGAACCATCCCTTTTATTTTTTGGCCTAACTGCTTACAGTACTCATATACAACATATTACTACATGACTGTGACCTTTTTAAATAAGCAAGCCTGACCTTTTCTCTTTCTTTGTTGGTTTTTCTGGAGCCGCTGGTGACGGGGTTGACCACTTCTCACCCTCCTTGCCCAGAGAGAATTCTTTGGTTAGGTCAGCATTGCGTGTCATGGCTTCAATGCTTGCCTTCAGACTGGAGGTTCTGCGGCCTTGTTGCATCTTCTCCAATTTTGGAGGAAAATAAATCTCATATGATCATCTAAAGTCAGGTGTTTGTTCTCAGCGATGCAAAGGAATGGATGAATTGAAACAGATGTTCAGTCTAAATAAGTTAAATAAACTGTAAAATTTCATTTCTGCCTACTTTCTTGTACTATATATATAAATATACTCTTAATCAGGAGTTCAATTATCATATCAGAATAAACTTGGTTACTATCCACAAGTAGAAAAGGTAAGTGTCTGGTAAAAGCAAGCCATTCTAAATTAAATATAATATAATCAGATATGTAGTTACTTATTCAAGTACATATAGTTTAGGTAGGTTTCCTAGAAAACTAATTATTTTATTTGAGGTGCAGTCTTTCTGCGGATGTTAGAGGTTATGACAAATTATGTAGATTAGTACCTGCTGTGTGGCAGCAATGGCTTGTGAAGCTGCAGCTGCCAGCGCTGGATTTGTATTACCACTAATATGACCTAAAAATACAAAGCTGATTGTCAGGCAGGTCATACACAGATATCAAAATAAATTATACACAGTCATAAGTTTATATGAAAAACATTGACAATGTATTAAAATCTTGTATCCACATATATTCTATCTCACTGTCTCAAATCCAATAAACAAATTATTTAATTAATATACATGAAGCAGTATGTTTAATTTAAAAAGGTCCAGAATCTAACATTGTCATCATGCCTATATTTTCAAATTTGGTTGAACATGATACTATCAAATTAATAAAATTTTAACAAATATTTTATTTACTTCAGTGTAGCTGTAACTGTGTAAATACAAAATAATACAAATATTTTATGATATAAATTTTTTTCTAGATTTCACAAAAATTGAGAAAATATTAACTTGTCAAATACAGTAAAACCATGGACTGAAGACACCCCTCTTGGATGGATGTTCAATGATCATGCTTAATGGACAGTCTTCAGGATGAGTGAAAATTTTACTATTTGAAGTGAAAATTTTTACTATTTGAAGAACCCCTCTTGGGTTGACACCCTACTACTATTCAGGACAACAGACACTTTTTGTAGGCCCAGAATCACCAGCACTTATGGACACCAAAACAGCCACCATGTCAGGATAAATACATTGCAACTGCAATTATCTTATGGTATCTCTTGGTATGTCATTCATCACCTAAAATATTCTTATTACTTACAGGTAGCCACAATGAAACAGGAGACATTTTCACTGAATTGACCTTAATTATTTTAATCTGCACTTTTATACGTCAGTTATCATTATTATTCAGGGCTCTGCTGACACCCTGCTATAATGGACAAATCCTCTGGTCCTGTGACAGTCAACTGTAGAGGAGTTTCACTGTATTATAATAATTTTATGAGATAATATAATAACTCTCTGAATATTATTATACCACTTTTAATGCAAAGTTAAACTTCTGTTTCACAGATATTTATTAAATAACATTAAGATTTAAATTTACAATATGTATCATGAAATTACATGGATTCTGATCAAATACAGCTGACTTACTTTTGGTAGACATTCCCTGAGTTCCAATGGAGTAGCTGCTGAGAGCAGACTGGAGTGATGAGCTGCCTGGCTGGGCTGGTGACTGTCGCATGGCTTCCCTGGCAGCTTCATGAGCCAGCGTAGAGAATATCTTTTCTGTGCTGGTTTTTTTGTCTATATGGTTGCCCAATGATGTGTGTTTCCTCTCTGAAAAATACAAATATATTTGAACATTTTCAAATATTAGTGCACAAAACTAACTAATTTAATCCTCTTCGTGCTGCTGAGCACAGTGTGCAACAGAACATAAATAATTATATGTTATTTATGTGCTGAATCTGAAGATCTTTTATGGTTTACTACTAGTTTAATTTCTTTTAATAATAATATAATTTTTTCCACAAGTTTTATGATTATGTGCTTAATTATTTATTACTTGGCTTGCTAATACTCAAGCAAAACAATAAAGATGCACAAAAACTAATTTTATAATGGACTAATAAGATACAAAGCGACTTTCATCTATCTATCTATCTATATATAAATATATAAATATATATATATATATATATATATATATATATATATATATATATATATATATATATATATATATATATATAAAGTAGCTCAAACTGCCTTGTTTTTCTATGCAATGATTATATGCAGTATTGCCATGACGTCACTGACACATCTTAGCTCTAACCACATATCTAGACAATATGAGGTAGAAATATTTTGAAAATTTAATGTACATACTCTCAGGTCTGCTGCCAGGGGGAGGGTTGTCCAATTCAAGGGATCCTGTAATGAACATATAATATTCTGTAGTGTGATTGTCAACAGGAATCATATTGAAAACACCAAATAGTAATTCTTGTCACATTTATATTATAAATGCAGGCCTATAAAAGAATGTTTATCATACTTATCCTCACAAATATACACAAATTACTTTGTTAATCAATGAAATTACTAATTATTTTTTTATATATTTTAGATGAAAAATGTGTTATTAAAAATTACATCCAGTTGACCAAAATAGTAACATGACTTAAGTCATTGCCCGATAAACAAAGACCAAATAACTCCTGCTTACTAATCAGTAATGGAGGATGATACACACACAAATATATGGTAATACAATAGATGCAAGTTGAAATTGGAGAAAATTATGTTTATGTTTTACATTTATCAATACTCTGGCATCAAAAATATAGGTTTGAGCATTATTTTTTATAGGCAATTTATTAGAAGATAATAAATTTCTTTGTGTAAAACTCCTCAGTACTTACTTTTTTCTAGTCGCTCTGTGATCCCTGCATTATCTGCTTCTAACTCCATTTTGAACTTTTGTAATTCCTGATCTAATTTTCTGAGGTGCCTATCAACCTGCAATATACCATCATTTTGAACATTTTACAACAATGCACAGGTTGTTTTCCATTTGAAGCCTAGGCTGTAAAACTCAAACATAACACAGTTAAAACAAATATATCAACATATACCAGCAACATCTATTGATTAACATCAGTTGTCTAAAGAAAGCTATTTTGCACACACACAGGAGCTGCAGTAACTCTGCTGCTTCATGTGTACAGGCATTTAGTACAAACTAAAATTTGTAAAACATGTTAAAAGTTTTTTAAGACACTCTTAATAATTCTCAGCTTCTGAACTATTCAATTTACAAGATCTCCTGTGGATGACAAAATACCAGTCCCTGACATATTTTTCTTTATAGTACCTTACCTACAGGCCATGACCAAGAGGATAAGAATTCTGTTTAATCTGTGAACAATGAATTTTCAATTACTCACCATTTCATAAATTTGGTTTGCTAATTGGACATTTTCATCAGCATCTTCTAAGGCCTTGTAATAGTCCTGCGGGATACATAAGATATAAATTTATTAAGAAAATGTTAAAATATGAAAGCTATAATCTGTAGCTGAAGATCCATATCTGAGACAACACATACCTAAATGCATTCATGGTAGAGACATATGATCAATGTTTGGTTATAGGACAATTAACTTTAGAAATACATATATAAACAAGACCATGAACTTGAGAAAACTAAAAAGTATATAAAAATGTACATTACTTTCCTGGACACTATCTATATTTCTACAACAGAAAATAATAATAAGAAATACCCCAAGAATAAAAAGTAAATTTCAGGATACTGAAAATTAAAATTATGCCAATGACAATAGTTTAATACTAACACTCCCATTTCAGAACAAATGCTTCTGATTTTGTGTGATCAATAAGCATCACACAAGAAGCTGAAACTGAATGATTCCAGTTAACAAATAAATACCTGTATACAGAGATACATAATGCAGATGTACGAGGTACGGTAGAAAACTTGTGTTGTTAATACAGCCAGACAAACCTGTTTGATTTTTTCCATTTGTTCATCCTTCCAATCTTGTTTCAAGTTTGTTGTTGTATGACACTTCTTGAAAAATGTTTTAACCCTTTCATCCAAACTGTCCATTGCATCTATGATAGTTAAACAGAAAATTAAATTCTCAGGGACATGAAGCAGGAAAAATGCACAATCTAACATGTTAACACAGAGGTATTATGACATTTATGTACAATCCTTCAAGAAGAACAAAATCACTAATGAAATTGTACATTGAAACTGCCAAAAATGAAAAAAAAGTTCAAGGATTTTTTTACACTTTGTTATTACAGAATGCAAAAACCCATATATGGTTTACTGCTATGGTAACAAATGTTCCCTTTCAATGTTAACATGTCACTGGTCAACTGGCCATATGGAACAAGTAGCATGCATAGATTTTCATACAAATAATAATGATAAAAGAGTAAAATATCTTTGAAAACTGAAAATTCACAATTTTAAAAGCTTTCAACAATATTAAACTAATACTGAACATTTTATTGATAAGTTGTAATCACTGACACCAAAACACAATTACTTTGAAGAATCCGTCGTTATCATCACTGAATGAAACAGCTGCCATCGAAATGTTGAGCTAGATGACTACTGGTGGCGCCACCTGACAGACAAAGTCGTAACTATTATATCTTCCTAATCGATGGCACGCGCTTTGCCATAAAATTTGACGACTCCGCGGCTTTTAGCAAAGGAAAGAGTTGATAAAATACTAAGCTTAATATTCCGATAAAGATATGATACTCACTCTGAACCTGGAGATCCATTTCTCTCATGTCTGTGAATCGGTCCCTCATTTCCATGGGGAGGTTTTCGATCACTAAAACAAGACGTTAGAACAAGTTACGCAAAATATTACTCTTAAAATATATCCAGAACAACTGACAAATGAATGTATACAAGAAAAATTGATACTTACTCTCTAGATAATCTTCTAAATACAACATTTTGAGAGCTAGAGATGTGCCCGTTTTAGTAAATTTAAGCAGTATACCGGTGGACAACCTGAAATATGATTGGTTGTTCAGTTTAGTTTAAAGTAATAACTGTGTCAATATATTCAACACTAAGTAGTTTTTGGGATTCAGAGCCAATATAAATAAAACATAAATGTTAGATAATACTAGATCAGTGTACATATAGAGTGTATAATAGTTTGAGTTTCGAAAAATAATGTAAAATTAGTATGTGGGACGCCGATGTAAACAGCCAATCAGAGTGTCTGTTACATATTCCTTTGCACTGGCAAATCAGCCATTTTTCAGCAAAGGTATACGCATGCGTGAAATGGATGTCACAGAAAATGTTCTTTTTAACGTTTGTTGTATGAATTTTGTTATCAGTAATATTTTGAGGTATTACACATATATACATGTTAATACTGAATAGATTTAACACAATTCGCCATATAAAAGAAGACTTTTAAAACTCGAGGAAACCTAAGATGTATAATATCTATCGCGATTCATTTCTACAAAATTTCAACAAATGACAAAATAATGAATTAATTAGTGAAAATAAGTACATGTACGGTACTTATTTTCACTAATAAATTAATTATTTTTGTCATTTGTTGAAATTTTGTAGAAATGATCACATCATTGAGGCATTCGTCATTAGGATTCCATAAATTCTAAGGTGCACCTACGAGTGAACCCCCCCCCCCCCCCCCCCAACACCAAAAAAAGTGACTGACCAATTGAATAAAACAATTGCCGTGGTCATATAGATAATAATGATTAGAAGGGATAACATTTTAAATTAGTATTAATTCAAAACATAGATAAATAATTTCATATGTAATTAACAATAAAAAAAGACAGTGGTTATGACGAAAAACCTGCAGATTATGTATTCCAGGTGTTGCCAGCTGAGCTAAGTCAGTTACACACACACACACACACACACACATATATATATGTATCAGGGGCTTGTCTAAGCCATGAATAAGGGACACGAACAAATTTAAAATTCACCGAATGTGGTGGCCTTTAATTTAAGAAACCATGCAGGCCAAGTTCCTCAGTAAGTAAACAACGAATTCATCGTGTAATTAACTGATCGATTATATTGTTACGGTTGATTCCCACAGACCACTCTGATTTTTTTTTCATAAGTCCCTGTTTGATTCTGGTTTCGTTGAAACAGCCTAAGTATTTTGCTAACATTCTCAGGAAACGTTATAAAATAGTTGTGATCGACGCTCTAAATAACGTGCTTGACTCGCAAATGAGATCAAAGGGTACATTGACTCAGGCTAGGTAATAAAAAGACCTATTTAAAATGATAGGCCTACATAGAATCTATGTTATATCTTAACGGAATTATTATGAGTCGAAAATCGAAACATGTCATAAGGCCGCATATTAATTTACTGCATGCATTATATTTGAATTGCATATTGTATATCAACTGCATTTAATGTGAATAATTTTGAAAAATTTATTCGTTAGCACTTTTATGTTGTACAATTCCATGTAAATAAATATGTTAAACTAAGTATCACTACTTTATGAAGTAATTTATATTTATATTAAATATTTTTAGATTTTGTAATTTATATATAATATCAGGAAGTATTGACCTGGCTAAGGGCATTATTTCCTCGTTGTAAATGGTAAAACCCTTCCCTAACATTCTGGATCCGCCCCCTGATATTTATACAAACACAACTAAAAAAAAATATCTCTTTCCGACCAAACTCTTGTGCCTGTAGACAGACGACCACAAAAATTTAGTACACACTTGCATTCACTGACTGACAGCTCATTGACAAATAATATTATTTTTTTATTGTTTAATAGAGTTACTATTTCACAAGTCCATTCCAAATATTATATATATATATATATATATTTATATATATATATATATATATATATATATATATATATATATATATATATATCTTCAACAAGAAAATCCATTATAATTACTGTCAAACAAATCCTAATCCATAGCGGCACGTACACTGGCAATTTGCCACAATATTTATAGTACTATAGTACATAATATCGGAACTGATAAAATCACATTCATTAAACTGAGTCAGACTTTTCAACTTGGCCTCAAAATATAGGTGATACTAACAATTAAATTTTTGTGCTATATATGTTCTATATATATACCATACACGGGTACCTGGCGATCGAGAACACTTGTTTTTTCCTCAAATTGTCTCACATAATAATAATAATAATAATAATAAAAATAATAATAATGATAATAATAATAATAATAATTACAATTATGATAATGATAATGATAATAATAAAAAAAAATATTATTATTATTATTCTTAATATCATCTTCGGCCGAGAACTTCCGAGTGTGACATTTTCATGGGTCGCAATCCCACAGCAGTTTATAGTTTCTATTACACCGTAGACGAAAAAGCGTCTGCTCAACCTGCGCTGGACTGGTTTGATCTGGACATTCTGTGGTAAACATGGCTCTGGTTCAGCGTTTTAGCAGAAGGTTGTTTGCTGCACAGAACACGACAGTGAATTTACGACGATGTCTGGGTAGTAAGGTGATATCATTCCAATTGATATGGAGTAGTTTTAATGACACTTTAGATTTGGCACAACTTAGGAAAACAAATGTAGCCTTTGTAGGCTGCAAACTTTAAACTTGTATAATCACTGCTTAGCTTTTGCAGGGTATTGTATTGCTGCAGTCTTGCAGCGCTGATATATATAGTAAACAATACAAGCGCTGCAGCCTCTGGCGGGGAGAGTCTATACTATTTAAGTTTGTACGGATCCGTACAGACCCTCAGACACGTATATGCCTTGTGAAGCGTGAGGACACCAAACAAACCCCACATATTATAATTGTTACAGATGCATAGACTCCGTTGGGACCAAAACTTTTGCTGGATGATCAGCATTAATAAAGTATGGGCACTTACTCTGGATGAAGTCAGATATTGCTTCGTCTCCGTCTGGCCGATGGCGCTTTCTGGTTGGAACAACCAATAGGAATTTAGCATCATTGACAACAAGCGATGTAAGATGGGAAGGATGCTTATGAAAATATATATATGGTCTATCCTAGTGCACGGCACTGGCATTCCTGGGAAAAGCCCCCCTGAATTCATCTTTTGCATAGATTGCCCACCTAATTTGCATGGGATTCCTTTTCCGGCGGTGTCAGGTTGGCATGCAACATCTGAACCCCGGCAGTTCAAAGGATAAAAAAACATTTACAGGCCCACATAAAGGTGATATATCGATTTAATTTGATACATAAAAAGTTTATTTCTATATATAAATACAAGATTGTTTCTCTATCGCACAACAAGCAGTGGTAAGTCATGTTACAGGTCCTTCAATGACCGGCAGGGTGAACTCTCACCGCCAGACGGTCGGACTCTGTATCACAGATAAATGGAGTCCGTACGTGACGGACTAGGTATTGTATATGCTATATAGTATACTGTATATAGACTGCCGTGTCCGGGCCTGAGCATGAAATATACATGCTATGGGCTGTTATAATATATTCATATAATAATAATAATAATATTTTGAATTGTGAAATTAATAATAATATTATTAATAAATGAATACAAATACAAATCACAATGAATATAATACAAATCACAAAACTGCAGGCAAATGGTTAATGCCCCTAGTAGCCAGCTGCTAGCATCTAGCCTTTCCAAATTCCAACTCATTTAAATGCTGCAGCTGCATGGATGTGCACACTGAACAAAACACTTTTCATTACCATTGATCTTGATATTTATTATGGTCTCAGTTTGCATTAGAACTTCATCTTAAATCAGCTAACTTGCACAATTATTCAGGGGAAAGTAACTCATGGTCTTTCAATTGTGGATTTTCACATCAAGTTTTGGAAGTTCCTTGAACCTGCGAATTATCCTGGTATGCAACTTTTGTAGCCTCATATTTATTCAATTATCACATTAACTAATAAAGCCATAATGCACATAATCTTACAAAGTGTGTGTGAGGGGGGGGGGGGGGGGGTTAGCCAGTGTTGTCTCTGCTAATGAGTGTCTTGATGAATCACATAATCGCCTGCATAAATGGTTTCCACCTGCACCAGTGAACAGCTGTGTAGCAGCTACAGGAGAAGCTGCATTGGTGTTATTTCATATTGTGATTTTTTGTACTATAGAACATTATGAAGCAACATAGTCCACAACTGTTCTTTCACATATATATTTATATATGATTGTGTACCCATATTTATATAATAACACATACATGTATTGGGTTTACTCTGATGAATCAGACCTTTAAATTATGAGGTATGCAATATATTTCTGATGCTTGCACAGTGAATGCGTCCCCTGTAATAAAACTACCATTCATTCACCAGGTCAGTTGCATTATATTTCTGCCTTGACCTGACCAAAGGACCTTTGAGAGCCAGGTATAAGTAGTATTGACCAGCTATTTATCTGAAGGATTAATTTAGGCCTCAGTATTGGTATTTTACCTCTTTTGGATTATCTTTGATAATGCATGCATGTCAAGCAGAATTATAAACATTACACATACAGCAGTAAGATAACCTATTATATCACTTTAGATTAATGGGTACTTTGTTGTGACCTCTCAGGTTACACAGGTTTTACCCAACACCCAGGTAAAACCAGGCTGGGTAAAATAGGTTTTACCCAGGTATTACCCTGGATTCCTTAGTAAATTTATCCTTAATTCCCATTGATTATGATGTGCGAGTGGGTTCTTTTAGACAGAGATGATGTGGTCAGAGCCATAAATTTGGCCTGCTACCAGTATTCACAAAATGTGTGTATAACTTCTGCTGACCAATCAGAAGAAAACTAAGCTTTACTCCTGCTTGATAAAAGCAGTTAAACATGGGGGAAGGCTTGAGTAAAATGCGGAGCAAAACCCTGGGTAAAATACTTCTAACCAGGTTTTATCCCCTGGGTTGGGTAAAATAGGTTTAACCTGGGTCAGATGCAAACCCTGTTACATCTGTCCCTCATTCCACTGGTCAGTATGCAGGGGCAGCATTAATAATCATTTTGGCCATTTTAATAAATATGGTGGCATGATAGCTAGGTTAATCCTAATGGAACTTGGAAGAGAGAACAGTTTACAGAGGAAGAATAAAATGGTAACTTAAATTGGCAATAGTAGCATGGTTTCGTGACTTCAGGCCATTCAGACCATGGACTCCGTGCATATATTAATTATTATGCATATGTTAGCATGAGTGAAAGAACTTTACATAGGCACATGCAAGGATTGACATTTCCCATTGCCTGACTGCCCAGGACAGGTGATGAGGTGGGGAATGTGCAAACTTATCGTTGCCTTCATGACAGAGCAGCTAATCTCCCACAAATCTCAAAAAACAAATAAACTACATGTATTTTACTCTTTGTTACCCAGTTAACTGGAAAGTAATTTTTCCTTTTGAACTATTTTAAAAACAGTCTCTCAAAATGTCCATCAGCATCACTTGGTGGAATGGACTATTATGTAATGGAAAATGTTTTAAAAATTGATATTATAGTGAATAAATTCAGAAATATGGCGAACACATTTGGGGCTTTTTATTTTGGATATATATATATATATATATATATATATATATATATATATATGCTTGATTTTAAATGGCTCATAGATTGTATAATTTGACGTTTGATGAAGTGCCAGGTATCATGTCATGAATCCACATTAGCAGCAGCTTTCAGTGTTTTTGTCAAGACTCGCTCATTAGACTTATTCGTAGAAAACATGATTATCTTTATAAACTATCAGTTATAAGAGTGCTACTAGCATGGTTATCTTTTGTAGACAGAACATGTTCTCATTATCAAAGCCAGCCTAGCAGTGACCATGGACTGGCACAGCTGGTAAAGTTAACAAGATTTGCTGGTAACTTTCATTAGTAAAAAATTCGGTTCTTTGACCCATAAATTAATTCTGGACTCACTTGTGTTGATTGATGCATGGGATCATGTTTTAGTCTTCATATTTTATTTGAGTGGCAAATATAATTACTGAAGGCCTGACAGGTCTATGCTGCCCAGATAAGTGTGCTTCATGGAGGATATAATGCAGCTGTACCATATATTTATATCCCGCTTGCATGGTTTAGAGTTTTGTGTATCTGAATAACTTTAGATTAAACTTTTGGTTATATTCTTTTACATGTAGCATTTGCCAAGATTAAATATGTATAGTGACCTTTCAAATAAAAAAATACAAAATTTTGATTTTAGCATATGATTTTAACATAAATGAGGATTTGAAGCTACGAAGACATATAACTTTACAGCTGCTGAAATGACTTTAGTTACATGTATTTCTGAAAATATTTTGCAGGCTGAGGATCTTCAGAAAACATGTTTGCATGACTTCCATGTGGCAGAGGGAGGGAAGATGGTGGGGTTTGCTGGCTGGTCTATGCCTGTACAGTATAAAGATGGCATGGCATCATCCCACGTCCATGTGCGTAATCATGTTGGTCTGTTTGATGTGTCTCACATGCTGCAGACAAAAATCTATGGAAAGGTATGTGCCATGACTTTACCTGTAAATACATAGATATAATTACAAAAGGTGTAAGGAAATGTAACATTGTATGTCATGTGTGTTCATCTGTTAATATATAATTTATCTGCTAAGTCTTGTACAAAAAAATTGTAAACAGGAAATCATCAAGGCTGAAATGCTGCTTTTATGAGAACTTTACGGAAATATTTTTGATACAAAAATATAATTTCTGTGCAGATTAGGATATAATAGGAGCTCTGAATACACCACATATTTCTTGCTAACTTTGGATAAATGTATAAAAAAGGCCCAGTGTGTATATTTTACTGAATTAACATTTGTGAGATTATTTAAGATAGTTACACCTGAGCAGCAGATTAGAAAGTAGAAGCACTTGCTCACTGTATGTCTTTGACAATTTGACTATGAACTTTATTCCTCAAGAAAGATTTTAAAGTATTTTAAGTAAAGACCAGTTTATTTTTTCAATTCTGAAATTAAGTGATGGTTAATTAAGAGATAAGAGAGGGATAGACACCTTGTTTGGTAATATGAAATGCTCTAAAGTAATATGTTTAAAATTCAAGGTCTATATGGATATGAAGGTCAATATAAAATGGACAAAATATTTGTCAAAGCTTTAAGTTCATATTTTACCACTACCATGCTAAAATGTGCAGCTTCGAATGCCTTTGATGAAAAGAACAACAAAAGTATTTTAATTTTGTATAATTTGATTTATTAAATGATAACATTAAGGCATTGACACATTGTCAGGAGATATTCATGTGTGCTCAGATGTAGCTACAGTCACAAGATAATGAAGGTTGTGTTAATTTTGTGCATTATATATAATATATCAATTGGTTTTACAGGATAACATCAAATTCATTGAGAGCCTGACTGTGGCTGATGTCCAGGGACTGAAGGAAAACCAAGGAACACTGTCTTTGTTCACAAATGACAATGGGGGAATTATGGATGATCTTATAGTTACAAAAACCTCAGATGGTTACCTGTACATAGTGTCCAATGCAGGCTGTTTAGAAAAGGATCTTAAGCATATGCAGGTGAATACATGCAGATCAAGACTTCATTCATTTCATATATGTAAATGGAAATTTGAATTTAATTTTTTAGCTCGGCTGACTGTAAGTCAACTGAGGTATAGGAATGGCGCTTTGTCCGTCGTCCGTCTGGCCATCCGGCCATCCGTTAGCAGGGCACAAATCATAACTGCTGGTCCTAGAAACTTCTAAGTTAACATCCAAGGAGGTCAATAAAAAATCTCCTTGGAAACCTGAAATAAGGTCACTGTGACCTATATCTTCGGAGCTATGGGGCTTGAAAGTACCCCCCAGAATAATCAAAAATATAATACAAAACCTCCAATATCTTGATAATTAATGCATGGATTGTCATGAATCTTGCCTTGAATATTGACCATGACTAGTTTGGTCAGTTCCTGAAAAGTGGTGGCGCCACCTGTATTTTTTTCATTTAAACAAATATTTTTCTATTTTTAGCTCAGCTGACTATAAGTCATCTGAGCTATAGTCGTGGTCCATTATCTGTCCGTCTGTCTGTCCGTCCATCCGGATGTCCGTCCGTAAGACTGGCACGTTTCGACACCATTGGACCTACGAATCTGAAATTCGGCATACAGTTAGATGTCCCCAAAATCTTCAACCATGCCGAAAATTGGGTCAATAGGACTTCGTTCCTTCGAGATATTAAGGAAAAACCTCAATTTTTTATTAGAAATCTATTTTTACACTTCAGGACTGCCTAATATCAAAACCACTCATCTGGTTCTCTTCATATTTACCATAAATATTACTCGATATAGTTCCTATTTACATGCCAGAAATTAAGTCAATATTATTTAATTTAAAAAAGTTATGGGCCCAAACATAATGGACTTTGTAAAAAAATCAGGAAAGATATTTGGTCACTTAAGACCAAAAGTGTTAAAGGTAGGGACTTTTCTTCAGTAATACAACTTTAATTAATCAAAATTTAATTGTATACCAACAATTAGATTAAAATCTGTTATATTTTTTTATATATTGGCAAAAATATAAAATTGGTACCTTAAATTTTGCCCAACTTTGGCCACGGCACGTTTTTTTCCTGTAAGTACTGTGGATTTAATTTTCACAGCATGTACACATAAGGATTTAATCTGTTAAAATCTGAAATTTGAAAAAAGCTGCAAAATTAGGCTAGTTATTGAAATTTTTGTTTAGGCTCTTGTTGTATTCCCTTACGTTGTCAAGCAGTCCACTTTGATGACTGTAGGTCATTCAGTGCACATCTCTATGCTCCCTAGGCTGTTGGCATAATGTTAGATGTCCCCAAAATCTCCTACAATACCAAAAATTGGGTCATTAGGACTTTGTTCCTTCGAGATATTAAGGAAAAACCTCCGTTTTCCATAAAAAAAGCCATTGTTACACTTCAAGGCTGCCTAATATCAAAACCACTGATCTGTTTTTGATCATATTTAGTATTCACATTCTTTCATACATTTTCTATGAACATACCAAAAATTAGGTCAGTATTGGGTATTATTTTGAAGTTTTGGGCCAAATTATAATGCAATTTTAAAAAAATCAGGAAATATATTTACTCACCTAACATGAGAATTGCTGAACCTAAAGACTTTTTTTCAAGAATATAACTTTATTTAATCAAGATTCAATTGTTTACCCAAAATTAAATCTGAATTTTGCAAATTTTCAAATTATTAGCATAAATATAAAATCAAAACCTTAAATTTTGTCCAACTTTGGCAATGGCATGTTTTTTCCCTGTAAGCACTGTTGATTTAATTTTCACAGCGTATATACATAAGGATTTAATCTTTTAAAATCTGAAATTTGTCAAGTGTTGTTTACATCTAGCCGACCTAGTAGTACAGCCTTCACTTGCATTATGTAACCCACCCCAGGCAGCTTGCCTTGGCTCAGCTTGGCCACTACCAGCAGACTTCCCCTCTGCCCTGCACTCCCCCCCCCCCCCCCAGATGGTGCATAAACTAGATGAATGTTATTATTTTCTGTATTTGATTCATTCTTATTCTAGGCTAAGCTACATTTTAGATTTTGTATTGTACCACCAGGGTTACAATGATGAAAGTGTGGATGTTCATCAGATAAGTAATTCCTTACTTCAGAAGAGTAAAAACTTCACCAGGTGTGAAATTGACTATTAATTCCAGTAATAAATTAAAACTGGGATAGTAATTAGCACAATGATATTGTTTGTCCCACATTCAACCAACAGTGTGTAAACTTTATTTGAAAAGATGTTTTATTTTATCAAATTTACTGAATCTTTTATTTTATTTTGTTGAATAAAATTAAGCATGTACCGAAAACCCCAATGTGCAAAACCATTTAATAGTGATTCAAGGAATATTCTTGTAGATGCCATGTTGTGGCATTATTTTCTTTTAAATTCAGTTTAAACATTTATGATTTAAAAATAATAAAATATATGTGTATGCATAATATGACCCAATATGAGCTACACTCTGGCTATATAATGATTGCAACTTTTGCAACAATTCTAATATTTTAACTTATAGTTTCACTTTTTTGATTATTAAAAATTTATAAAACCTGTAAATAAAAAAATGATTCAGATAAAAACTTCTTAATGGAAAAAATGGATATGCTAAAAAAATAGGCTTATATATAAACTTAAATGCATTATTCCCTTGAAAGTGAAATAAAGGTATTAGTCCATTCTGTCCACTTGCCTGTCCATCTGTAAATTTTCATATGCATCACAGTATCTCAAAACTTTTACTGTTTTTCTTCATGACAGTCTTGTCAGAGTATTAGTTTGCAATCATATATTTAGATCTTTACTATAACCAAGTAGGAGGGCCCCTTTCCTCTTAGCTTTTCATATTCTTATATAAATGAAAAACATTACAATAGAATATTTCTACATCCACCTTCGTGCTGCCCTCACTTTTCCCTTCTCCGAACCCCATCCCAAAGTCAGCCTCAGTAAGCAAGAACAAGATGAATCAGATATATTCATACTTTAATATTTTGTATAACTATTCGTCCATAGGTACCTATGTATATGCCAGAAATTATGTCAATATTGTGTAATATGTAGGCATAGTGGGCATCACAATAATGTACCTTGTCAAGTCTAAAATGATATTGTGTCATACAGTCACAAATTCATAAATCACTTGATCAGCATAGTTAATCATAACATCATATCTGTTAAATTGAAAGCTTGCAGACTACCATACACTTTAGATCCTTCAACAAATAGCCTTATCATCATTCAACTACTGCTTATTACTGCTGTCATTGCATTCATATTTGCTCAAATATATCACAATTTTCAACCCCTCCTAAATAAATAAAAAATAAACCACTATATTTGACTCTATTAATCCATCAGTCAGGTAATTTCATTTATCATTTACTCACATATTACATTACATTCCTTTATAATAGCCCAACATGTCCATGATATTCATAAGCTTTATTGACTCGATATAGTATCACAGTGGAGAAACATTTATAGTCCAATCACGATCAGCTGAGCGCCATGACCCATGGGTCCCTTGTTTTACTATAAAATGACAACAATCATGTCAGCTTCTCAGCTGTAATTACATCTAGTGTCCCAAAACCTGGTGTGTTTATTGATCACAAGTGGATGCCATATAGTAATAACCTTGTCTGTCTGTCTGTTCGTCTGTCTGTCTGTCAATCAGTCCATCCACACAAATTTGTTTCCAGATGATAACTCCAGGTTGTATTGACACATGGATTTCAAACTTGACTTACATATGGCCTACCACTAAAGCAGGAACCTATATGATTTTGGGGTCACAAGGTCAAAGGTCAAGGTCACAGGACTCACTTATTTAAAAAGATTATGGCTGCATTTTAAGCCAAGCTTTTCATCCCAAACTTTCCATTTTGCGCATTTAGCTGACTTGCAAGTATGGGAGGAGCATAAAGGAATTTGGGGTCCATGGTCAAAGGTCAAGGTCACAGGGACCATCTGTTCACAAATTAGTTTCCAGATGATAACTCATGTTAAGTTTGACATAGTAAGAACCATGTCGATTTTGGGGTTCAACCGTCAAAGGTCAAGGTCACAAGACTAATTTCTTTAAAAAGAATGCATATGCATATGAAGCCAAACTTTTCATTGCACACCTTCCATCTTCAAGATGTTGCTATTCTGCAAATAGGGAAAGATTCTGTTCAATTTTGGGGTCATGAGGTCAAAGGTCAAGGTCACAGTAACCACTTATTTAGAAAGATTGTGGATGCATTTTAAGCCAAACTTTTCATCCCAAACCTTCCATCTTGCACATATAGCTGAGCTGCCAATAGGGCTAGAACCTGATTGATTTAGGGATCACAAGGTCAAAGGTCATGGTCACAGGGGCCCATCTGTCCACATATTTGTTTCCTGGATGATAACTCCAGTTTTGATTGACTTAGTAAGAACCATGTCGATTTTGGGGTTCAATGGTCAAAGGTCAAGGTCACAAGACTAATTTCTTTAAAAAAGAATGCATATGCATTTGAAGCCAAACTTTTCATTGCACACCTCTCATCTTCAAGATGTTGCTATTCTGCAAATAGGGAAAGATTCTGTTCAGTTTTAGGGTCATGAGGTCAAAGGTCAAGGTCACAGTACCCACTTATTTAGAAAGATTGTGGATGCATTTTAAGCCAAACTTTTCATCCCAAACCTTCCATAATTGCACATATAGCTGAGCTGCCAATAGGGGAAGAACCTGATTGATTTAGGGGTCACAAGGTCAAAGGTCATGGTCACAGGGGCCCATCTGTCCACATATTTGTTTCTGGATGATAACTCCAGTTTTGATTGACATATTGGTTTCAATTTTGACTTATATATGATCCACCAATAATGTAAGAACCCTTTTGATTTTGGGGTCATAAGGTCAAAGGTCAAGGTCACAGGACCCCCTTCCTTAAAAAGATTTTTTATGTATTTTTATCCAAACTTTCTGTCCTAAACCTTCTATCCTAAACCTTCTATCTCTCAGATGTTGCTCACCTGCCAATAGTGGAAGTAACTTGTGGATTTTGGGGTCACAAGGTCAAAGGTAAAGGTCATGTGGGCCATCTATCCACATATTAGTTGCCAGATGATAACACCAGTTTGGTTTGAAATATTGGTTTCAAACTTGACTTATATATGGCCCACCACTAAAGTAAGAACTGTTGATTCTGGGGTCATGAGATCATAGGTCAAGGTCACAGGACCCACCACTTTAGAAAGATTGTGGATGCATTTTAAGCCAAACTTTTCATTTCAATCCTTCCAACATCAACATGTGGTGCACCTAGCGATAGGGGAAGTTTCCTTTTGATATTTGGGTCACAAGGTCAAAGGTTAAGGTCACAGGGCCCATCCATTCACAAATTAGTTTATGGATGATAACTTGAGTTTGGATAGACAGGTTGGCTTCAAACCGATCACAGGACTAATATTTTGGAAAACCTCATAAACATTTATCCTTATAGAAAAATGCAGCTGAGCGTCGAGACCCATGGGTCCCTAGTTTGATATATGCTTGTAATTTGTTGTACCTATACAAAACCTTTTATGCAATACTAAATGTGTGCATTGGCAATGATATTTGCATTTGGACATATCGGTATGTCTTTTTCCCATGATATATGTCTTAAACAGAAATATATTGAAACTAAATTGACATTCCGGAAGAAACAATGTAGATTTTACTCCACTGGGATTTAGAATATATGCATTACAGGTGTACAGAATTACTAAAATTACTGAACACTAGTAAACAGAAATTGTATAGGTTGTCGTTTATATGTTGTTTTTTTTTAAGATGAACTTTATTCATATCACAAAGTAACCACAGGTTTGTTATGATACAATAGGATCAAGCGGCAGAGTTGAGAGGACAAGGATTGGATGTGAAGGTTGAGGTTTTACCAGCTGGGCTATTAGCATTACAAGGTAAGCCCAGTCTGTACCAAATGTGATGATTGTTTTAATGATGATCATCTGATGAAATTTTGAATATTTTTATAATAAACATTTACAAGTTATGAGTTCCAAGGTAGTAATGTAAGGGTATGTAGGGAATTATAGTGGTTAACTAGATTTTTTAAACCTTACATTACCAGTAATCACTTGAAGTTGGTAACATGTAATGCAGGCATTTAGTTAGAACAGTTAGCATTTAATAAAAAGGTGATTGATTTCAGCAAATGTAACATATGGCTTGCCTGCCTTATCATCATCAGTGTTATCATTCTTTATTGTCATATCAAGAAAAGAATGAAGAAAAAAAAAACCACTGGTCACCTCCTGCCCATGGAATACAGTTGAACCTGTCAAATGTGACCACCCAAGGGATGGTCTGAAGTGGTCGTATTAGACAGGTGGTCTTATTAGGCAGGTTCTGGAAATTTAGGAACTGAACAAACTCAGATGACATAGGAATGACAGATGAACATATTATACATATGCACTTAAACGCATATTATTCACATGATTTAAATTATTATTTAAAGATCTCATTTTATTAAAAGAACGTGCATATACATAAATATGACTGCAAGCAATTATATGAGAAGGAAAATATTATTTCACTCCATTTTATCAGTACAACCTCACAACAACGGATCAGAAGTACTCCCCGATGGCCTGTGCCACTAACTTGGAATTATTAATTTTAGAAATTTTGCAACCAAAAATCTTTTAAGGAATAAAGAGTTTAGTATAATGTTAAATTTTTTTACCAACAGTTGACTTTAGATGACAGAAAGGAATTCATATCACTGATATAGATGGCGGTATGATGTCAGCTGCTGGCCACTAACTGTAATTATCTCATTTTATAATTGTCTGAGAAGTGTAACTTTAGTAAATAGTAAATATTATTCTTGTCAGATAAAAAAGATACATCAGTCGATCACGTAACCTAAATTTGTTTTTTCATCAGTTTTCAAATTTAATACAAGTTATATGAACTCCATGACTGCCAAGGAGTTACATGATACATTCAAGCTCATATCTCAGGAACCGTTCGACCATTCAGGAAAAAAAATTTACACAAATGTAGCCCTTGGATAGCTTTATAACATACACAAAAATGGTGGCGCCACCTGAAGCCATTTTTGCACAGCATCCATCTGTTTGTCTGCTGTGGGATAAAATCACTCATATCTCTGCAGTGGTTTGACTTTTCCACATGAAATTTTGCATGTGTATACATCTTGGATAGTTTCTCGTTCAAATAACAGGTGGCGCCACCTACAATCATGTTTATGTGGCAGAGATCTATTCTAATATGTAACACATGTAACTCTCTTTCCCCTTGCCACTCAATCCATGCCTTGCTTCACCCGTCCTTCTCTGATTTTGGGGGATACACGTAGTCGCTTGTCGACTACCCGTATTCTAGTTTTACAGGTGGTCGCATGGACAGGTTCGACTGTATTGTAGATCTCAGAGAGAGAGTAAAGCTGACATATTTTGGCTTTCATTACTGTGTTGTATGAAAACCAGGTCCAGGGATGGTGAAAGTATTACAGCCAGGTCTGACATTTGATCTAAAGGAGCTTCCCTTCATGACCACCAGAACCGGGACTGTGTTTGGTGTTCCTGACTGCCGGGTCACCAGGTGTGGTTACACAGGAGAGGATGGAGTAGAGGTATTAAGACAAACAAATAGTCTCATACATGGTCTGTAGCATATATCCTAGTATTTAATGCCATCTTGGCCACGTGTGATTCCTCTGTGTCCCCTGCCACTACATGGCCAATCATGTCCAAAGTCTCAAGATATACATGTTTGTAATGTCTGTTATGTTATATATTTATGTCTCCCCTCCCATGGGGGAGACATATAATGTTTGATCTGTTGTCGTTGTCCTTTTTCTTTGTCATCTGTGAACTTTTGAATGACTTAACATTTTTTCATGAAATTTGAAATTTTAAGTTGTTTCTACCAATATCTCGGACAAGTTCAAAAAGGTCAAATAGGCCGAAATAGAAATTTCTGGCCCCATATCTTTTGAAGTATCACAAATTTTCCCTCAAATTTGAAACACTTATTTTTTTCAACCAAGTTCAATGACTAGTTCTAGAAAATTGGTGACCTTGGCCAGAATCTTCAAGGTTAAATCATCCGGAATATTAATTATTTGTGACAGCTTTTACTTTTAAACAACTCGGTATATTTTCATGATATTCAGCTTGTGAAATGTACCTACCAAAATCTCAGAAGTGGTGAAAAACCAGTGACCTTGACTAGTGGTGGGCCGATCAGCGAGTTTTATCGAAAGTCAGTCCGTTTGCTGCCACTTTCAAGCACTCCATTACCAAAGGCAACTATCGATTACATCATAATCATAATAATGAGTCTGTGTTCCCAATTAACTTCCTAATGTTACTGAGTATGACACGGTAGATGCGAGAACGGAGGATGTAATAAACCTCTATGAACTTGCAGGGAACTGCAGAATTAGCAGGGAGTTTTTAACGAGATGTACATTGCACAATATGGGCTGTAGATGCAGCAAGTAGATGTTCTGGATTGTCGTTTAGTTCTTGATCATTATAAATATTCAAAATGAAACTTTTAAAAGTATATTTTACCAATAATAGGAAAATATAAAAAAGGACAAAAACTTTTTTTTGCGTTTGGATTAGAAAATACAGTTTCAAGGATAACTGCAGGTTTCTTTATATTTGCCTGAACCGATTATTAATCGATCATCAGTCGGTTTGCTCAAACTGATGATCGATTATGAAAAAGGAACCGACTCCAACCACAAACCTTGACCTCCATCATCAAGGTCAAATATGCCAAAATAAATTTCTTGTGAACTTAATAACTTTTTGTATCTTGTATATTTTTCCTCAAATTTGAAACACTAATTGTATCCGCCAAAACAGAGTTTTGCGGATACTATGTTTTCAGCTGCACGCCGCCGCCGCGTAGGTGTCCGGAGAACTCCTCCGTAACCACTGGGCGCAATTTTACGAAACCCGGGATTATGTTCGGGTCACATAGGAACTGCTGCGCCCCGATTTTGTTTTGACCTCTGACCTTTCCTCTGTGCTCTGCGTCCGTTTTTGCGTCTGTTTCCACACATAAACCCACATATCTCGGGAACCGTTTGACCGATCAGGAAAATTTTTTTGCACAAATGTAGCCCTTGGAGAGCTTTATAACATACACAAAAAATGGTGGCGCCACCTGCAACCATGTTTGCACAGTGTCCATCTGTTTGTCTGCCTTGGGTTAAAATCACTCATATCTCTGCAGTGACTTGACTAATTCACCTGAAATTCGGCATGCATATACATCCTGGATAGCTTTTCTGATTTTATGACAGGTGGCGCCACCTACATTCACGTTTATGCTGCAGACATCCAAGCTCATATCTCGGGAACCGTGTGACCGATTGGGCCAAAATTTTGCATGTGTATAGATCTCACATAGCTCTTCATCATACGCAAAACTGGTGGCGCCACCTGCAGCTATTTTTGCACAGCTCCTGTCTGTTTGTCTGCCATGGGATAAAATCACTCATATTTGGCAGTGGTTTGACATATCTGCCTAAAATTTTGCAGGTTTATACATCCCCGACAGCTCTCTTGATTTTATGACAGGTGGTGCCACCTGCATTCTAATTTATGCAGCAGACATCCAAGCTCATATCTTGGGAACCGTTTGACCGATTGGGCCAAAGTTTTGCATGTGTATAGTTCTCACATAGCTCTTTATCATACGCAAAACTGGTGGCGTCACCTGCAACCATTTTTGCTCAGGGTCCATCTGTTTGTCTGCCGTGGGCTAAAATCACTCATATACATGTAGTGGTTTGACTTATCTGCCTTAAATTTTGCATATGTATACAACTTGGACGGCTTTCTGGATTTTGTGGTAGGGGGGGCAACCTACATGCACAATTTGACTGCAGACATCCATGCTAATATGCAACACTCTATTTCCCCTTGCCACTCAATCCATGCCTCACTTCACCCGTTCCACTCTGATTTAGGCAGATACACGTAGTCGCTTGTCGACTACCCGTATTCTAGTTGTTTCAACCAAAATCAATGACGCGTTTTCAAAACTGGTGACCTTGGTCTGGATCTTCAAGGTCAGATCAGCTTGAATAGAAATTATTTGTGAACACTAAACATTTTGAACCACTCAGTATATTTTCATGAAATTTGACTTGTGACATGCTCATACCAGAATCTCAGGTGTTCAAAAACTGGTGACCTGGACCTTCATCTTCAAGGTCAAAACAGCAGAAATAGCAATATTTTGTTTACACTATCACTTTTAAACTATTCAGTATATTTTTATCAAATTTGATACATGAAATGTTTCTGGAAAAGTCTCAGAAATGTTCTTAAACCAGAGACCTTGACCCTCCTCTTGAATAAGTTTTTTTATCCATATATTGAGGGTTGAAAAAAATCATGATTTTTAAATTAAATCAAATAAATAGGATTATTTTGATTTAAATCAGATTTATTTTATTTAAATTGATTTTTCTGATTCTTTTAGACTGACTCTAATTTTTTATTTAAGTCAGCTTTATATTTAAAACAGGTTTTTAAACTGTATAGTATGCTTAAAATCCAAAAATGAATAAGTATCTTTAAAATAAAATGCTATAATCTATGGGATAATTTTCTTTTTTAATTTTAAAAATTTACATATACATCCACATCATATTCTTAATTTCAAGATAACCCATATTACCTTTTCTCTTTATCTGGCTTACCAAGTTAATGAATCAGATTTAAATTCATTCACATCCACAAGATCTTGGATGAAAGTCAAAATATAGAAAAACCAAACATTATTACCTGTTCCACAGAATCTGGGACCAAAATAAGAGCAAATTAACTTGTAATATACAGGTATAGACAAAATATTGGAATATTTTTCAACTAGGGATTGTGGAAGAGAAACAATGAGCTACATTATTAGCTCAGCTGACTGAAAGTCATCTGAGCTATAGAGATCACCCTTTGTCCATCGTCTGTCCGTCCCGCCGTCTGGCCGTCCGGCTGTCCGTTAACAGGGCACAAATTGTAACCGCTGGACCTGGAATCTTCTCATTTGACATCCAGGGAGGTCCATGAAAAACTCCTTGGAAACCTGAAATTAGGTCTCTGTTACCCATATCCTTTGAGCTATGGGGCTCCAAAGTACCTCCCAGAATAATGCAAAATTTGATACAAAAGCTCAAGTATCTGAATAATGCTGCATTGATCACCATGATTCTTTGCATGAATATTGATCATGGGATGTTCCATCAGTTCCTGCAGACTGGTGGCGCCACCTGTATTTTTTCGAATTCTTTTCTCTTTTTTTCAGACCTGCAATGAAACTGTCATCTTTAAACAGGGCACAAATCCTAACCACTGGACCTGGAATCTTCAAACTTAATATCCTGGGTGGTCCATGAAAAATCTCCTTGAAAACCTGAAATTAGGTCTCTGTTACCCATATCCTTTGAGGTATGGGGCTCCAAGTTCCCCCAAGAATAATGCAAAATTTGATACAAAAGCTCAAGTATCTGAATAACTACTGCATTGATCACCATGATTCTTTGCATGAATATTGATCATGGGATGTTCCATCAGTTCCTGCAGACTGGTGGCGCCACCTGTTTTTTTTTCCAATTTTTACGAATTTTTTTCAGCCCTGCAATGAAACTGTCATCTTTTAACAGGGCACAAATCCTAACCACTGGACCTGGAATCTTCAAACTTAATATCCTGTGAGGTCCATGAAAAATCTCCTTGAAAACCTGAAATTAGGTCTCTGTTATCCATACCCTTCGAGCTATGGGGCTCCGAAGTACCCCCAAGAATAATGCAAAATTTGATACAAAAGCTCAAGTATCTGAATAACTACTGCATTGATCACCATGATTCTTTGCATGAATATTGATCATGGGATGTTCCATCAGTTCCTGCAAACTGGTGGCACCACCAGTATTTTTTCGAATTCTTTTCTCTTTTTTTTCAGACCTGCAATGAAACTGTCATCTTTTAACAGGGCACAAATCCTAACCACTGGACCTGGAATCTTCAAACTTAATATCCTGGGTGGTTCATGAAAAATCTCCTTAAAAACCTGAAATTAGGTCTCTGTTACACATATCCTTTGAGGTATGGGACTCCGAAGTACCCTCAAGAATAATGCAAAATTTGATACAAAAGCTCAAGTATCTGAATAACTACTGCATTGATCACCATGATTCTTTGCATGAATATTGATCATGAGATGTTCCATCACTTCCTGCAGACTGGTGGTGCCACCTGTATTTTTTCCAATTTTTACGAATTTTTTTCAGACCTGCCATGAAACTGTCATCTGTTAACAGGGCACAAATCGTAACCACTGGACCTGGAATCTTCAAACTTAAAATCCTGGGAGGTCCGTGAAAAATCTCCTTGAAAACCTGAAATTAGGTCTCTGTTACCCATAACCTTCGAGGTATGGGGCTCCGAAGTACTCCCAAGAATAATGCAAAATGTGATACAAAAGCTCAAGTATCTGAATAACTACTGCATTGATCACCATGATTCTTTGCATGAATATTGATCATGGGATGTTCCATCACTTCCTGCAGACTGGTGGCACCACCTATATTTTTTCCAATTTTTACAAATTTTTTCTCTTTTTTTCAGACCAGCAATGAAACTGTCATCTGTTAACAGGGCACAAATCCTAACCACTGGACCTGGAATCTTCAAACTTAATATCCGGGGAGGTCCATGAAAAATCTCCTTGAAAACCTGAAATTTGGTCTCTGTTACCCATATCCTTCAAGCTATGGGGCTTTCGAAGTACCCCCCCCCCCCCAGAATAATGCAAAATTTGATACAAACAAAAGCTCCAGTATCTGAATAACTAATGCCTTGATAGCCATGAATCTTTTGATATATATTGATCATGTAGTGTTTCATCAGTTCCTGCAGACTGGTGGCACTATCTGTATTTTTTCAAATTTTTACGCATTTTTTTTTTCTTTTTATGAGACCTTCAAATGAAGTTGTCATCTGTCCAAAAGCCCACTGAAACCCATTTCTAAGGACTCTTCACAAAATTCATGATTTGTTTGCACTCTGGCAGTCATTTTGCTCATTGTTCAACATTCCTTGAATTCAGCTGAGCGTCATGGCCCATGGGCCACTAGTTATTATAATATTATGTACTTAGTGCTCATTCCCCATCAACCCCCCCCCCAAGAGGGAAAATTGCATGATAAATATTAGCTACACTCTTTATAATAATTACCTTAAATTTTGATGTGGTCTAAATCAAGTAAGCTTTTAAAAGTCCACGTTTTGTTCTTGAAGTTGTGTTTATAATTTTCTGAGCTTTTCTGTGTCTTACCCGTTCCTAAATTTTGAGTGTGAATGAATCAAAATGTTGAGCATACCCTTTCTGTACAATCGCTGGAACCTACAGTATCAATCATATTTTTACAGAATTATATTTGAAAATTTTGAATTTCTGATTTAAATCAATATTGATGATTTTTAAACTTTTATTTAAATAATAAATTTTGCTTAAACCCTGAACTTTAGGGACTCTAGTGGTTTCTGCACTATTAAAGCAACTGCTGCTATGCAAGTCTTCATAATGCATACTGAAATGGGTACCCAGGTGGCTCCAGAGAGTTTTGAAAACCTGTCATCTGTGACTGAAGCAAATGAAGCAAATGAGCATAGTATCTAAATTAACTGGCTTATTTCAACTACCTGGAAGAGAATATATTTGTTATACAATGAAAGTTTACATTTTTTAGACCTATGTTTGTTCTCTCTAGAATACCAAAAAAAATCCAAATTGAAAAAATCATGATTTTTTGGGCTGATTTTAATCATGATTCTGAATCAAATGATTTTAATCATACAACCCTGCTCAAATATGGGGATGGGAGGCTCATAGGGATGGGATACATATATCTGTTTTTCAATGCAAAAACAACCTCATTAATTTTTTCTTATCAAACCCTGACTTATTCATTGCTAATAAGCATTTCAAAATGATTAATTTGTCCAGCATCTTTTTTTGGAACATATGTAACCAGATGTTCCAAGCTGGATGTTGGAATTTGGATTGCAGGGACTATAACTTTGATGAAGAATATCCGATGTTAGTGGTGTAGGCTGAATAACAGAAATTCTCCTTGATAGTTCACCTCTGGTATTGTATTGTAGCGGTCTTAGGATCTTTGCGTGGGGAAATTAGCAAAACACAAACAACAGTAATAAGTCCTCAGGTGGTAGAGACTTTGGTGTATTCAGTGAACACATGTATACAGCATGCTGGTCAGTTCATGTGTCCAGCTCAGTGGTCAATTCAAATCTGCTGCTGTCCAGACATCTGGCAGCATTGTTATACTTTGACCCTGATGCTACCAGGGTGACACTAATGGGTTTCTCATTAACAGTGATAGGATCATGCCAAGATACATACATTTACATTCTGTTACAGCCATTAACTTAAATCTGTGTTTCTTCATGTTACTGACACATTATACAAAAACTCCTTTATCAAATTAACTGAAACTTTACATCCACATGAAATGTGACCCAAAGATTTTACATGTAGAAAATGGTATCAAACTAACATATAGCTATTACTTACTATATAGATTATCACAAAGTTTAGAACTTCAACAGACACAGAAAATCCACTTAAATCATAATTGCAGCACCACTAAATAATACACAAGGATGAAAACAGAGTTAATTAAAGTTATAGGAATCTAGCAGTGTTCTAAATATGAAGCTAATATGTATAATACAGAGTAATTTATAGAGGAATTATTATGGCCCAACAAACACATGTACTGCTAGTGACTGTCCAGAGGGTTGACCACATGGTGTGACCCACTACGGAACAGACTGGCCCACAGCATGGTTCTTCACATATAAAGTCAATAGTACAGCTCGAACATAAACAATTAATTAGCATCACCTAATTAAGCTTTACCACAATTGTACTTGTGCTTCATTTCTTATGCATAACAGATATCATAATGTCACACACATGTGTATAGATTGAACCATCTGACATATAAAGTATCAAGGCAAAGTATCCTGCAGCACAATTTAGTTAGTATTATAGATGCATAAAACTCAAGTATTAAAGCAAAATTATTTATGTACAAAATATTTTATATTTAGGTAAGTGATAGGATTATAAATTCTGCAAGTCAGTTGTGCTGATTATTGTATCCACCAAAAAAAAGTTTAGCGGAAACTATGTTTTTGACTGGGTTCCGCCGCTGCCGCGTTCATTTCTGGAGAACTTCTCTGAGACTACTGGATGGATTTTTCCGAAACTTACACCAATTATCGGGTCACATGTGAACTGGTGCCTAACCAATTGGCCTTGACCTCTGACCTTTCCTCTCTGCCAAGCGTCCGTTTGTGCGTCTGTTTCCACACATAAACCCACATATCTCGGGAACCGTTTGACCGATCAGGAAAAAAATTTTGTACAAATGTAGCCCTTGGATAATATAAACAAAAAATGGTGGCGCCACCTGCAACCATGTTTGCACAGTGTCCATCTGTTCATCTGCCTTGGTTTAAAATCACTCATATCTCTGCAGTGGTTTGACTAATTCACCTGAAATTTGCCATGCGTATACATCCTAGATAGCTTTCTTGATTTTATGACAGGTGGGGCCACCTACATTCACGTTCACACTGCAGACATCCAAGCTCAAATCTCAGGAACTGTTTGACCAACCAGGAAAAAAAAAAAACACAAATGTAGCCCTTAGATAGCTTTATAACATACACAAAAATGGTGGCACCACCTGCAGCCATTTTTGCACAGCATCCATCTGTTTGTCTGCTGTGGGATAAAATCACTCATATCTCTGCAGTGGTTTTACTTTTCCACTTGAAATTTTGCATATGTATACATCTTGGATAGTTTCTCGTTCAAATAACAGGTGGCACCACCTACAATCATGTTTACATGGCAGACATCCATTCTAATATGTAACACATGTAACTCTATTTCCCCTTGCCACTCAATCCATGCCTCACTTCGCCCGTCCTACTCTGATTTTGGTGGATACACGTAGTGGCTTGTTGACTACCCATATTCTAGTTTGGTCAGTTGTACAGATAAATGTAATGTTGTGCAGACATTTTCTTACCTTTAAAATACATCGGAATAATAGTGTACCACCCAGGTCAAAAGGAATTTTAGTTCATTTTATTTATGAATTCCATAGAAGCTTCTGTGTGAAAAAATTATCTAAAACTATCATATTTTGAAATCATATGCTGAGATAAAATTTCAGTTAAAATTGTTTATTAGAAGTTATATTATTAAAGATAGCAACAAGAATAAAGTTCATTGGTGTCAGATGTAAAAACCTCAATATCGGAGTAATGAATATAATTTCTTAGTATTCCATAACAAGTATTTATAAATCCTAAATAGAAAAAAAAAGGAATTTCAATAAAGTTGAAACAGCAGGACTATGTTAAAAGCTTTTAGAGAATATACGAAGCCTTTGATGAGAAAATTCCCTGCAGTGAATAATCAGTGGTGAGACCATAACATTTGATAGTGGTGGAGATAATGATATTCACAAGCTTTGTACATTATGATATTGCGTATGTAACCCTCTTTACAGATATCAGTGCCTGAAGACAAAGCTGTTGAGCTTGCACAGATCCTGCTGTCATCTACAGCTGATGAAGTACGCTTAGCAGGGTTAGGGGCCAGAGACAGTCTTAGACTAGAGGCAGGACTCTGTCTGTATGGTAATGACATTGATGAAGATTCTACTCCCATTGAGGCCGCACTTGCATGGACAATAGGTGATTCTATGATTGTTGGCTCCTTATTAGGCACCCAGCATTTCATCTTAAGTGCTATAAGTGTTCCCCTAAAAGAAAACAGAGTTAAAGAAAATTTGAGGTGTTGTTTAAGAGAAGGTTCCATTAAATCAAATAAAAATAAATTTTTCAAGTCTTAACAAAGCTCCCATTTGCAAAATCAATCAGATAAATACAAATTTGGTTAATATAAAAGTTCAATGAAGCAGTTAATATCGAGTTGATTTTGAGAAAACATTTCAACAAGAAACTGCAGTTCAGTACAGATAATTATGAATTATCACATTTGAATGTCACAGGGAAAGAAGAAAGTACAATTTCATTATTTTAATATATGCTACATTTATATTATCAATTACATATTTTCCTGGTTATCTCAAATTCACCATCACATGCTCAAATTATTTTTATTCATGATATACAGGTAAACGAAGAAGACAGGCAGCTGATTTTCCTGGTGCTAAAGCCATTCTCAGCCAACTGAAAGAAAAACCTAACAGAAAAAGAGTGGGATTCATATCACATGGCCCTCCAGCCAGAGGTGAGGAGTGTTGTCAATGATTTTCCTGTTTAACAGAATATTTCACAAGTGTTCTGAGTGAAAAGAACAATATCAGTTCTTGTGTTTTTTTGTTAGCTGTAAATGGTGGGTTTTGGTTCTTTGATGAAAGATAATGTTTGCTGGAGGTCTGGAAGGCCAAAGAGATGTGTTTTAGTTCTCCTGAGTGCTTAACAGAGTTCACTGTACAAGTATTATGTTGTTGATGGCATTTAATATTTCCACACACATTTTCAGCCACAAGCAAAGAAATTCCAACCTAGAGTAGAGAGTAATATTACACATTTAATTAAAAAGGAGGTTCCAGAGTACAAGGCAAGTCTGTCAACTAAAACTCTCCAGTGTAAATCTTACAAGAACTAAAGATGCCATTGAAACAGAGTCCCTGTACACATTTTGTTGATTTGGCTTCTGATATGGCAATTATGTTAACAGTAAATAATGAAACAAAGTTGCACTTAAATGCATAAAAATACAAATTGTTTGCTTTAGTTTATGAAACTATTAAAGGTTTGAGTACAAATAATAGATGCTTGAATTATTTTTCACATATTTATATTTGAAACATGTGATTCTTTTTTTCTTATTTTCAGCTGGTACAGTAATATTTGATGAATCTGGAGAGAAGAAGATTGGCCAGTTAACAAGTGGCTGCCCCTCCCCCCTGCTCAAATATAATGTGGCCATGGGTTATGTAGAGACCACATCATCCAAAGTAGGAACAAAAGTCCAGTTTGAAGTCAGAAAGAAAAAGGTTGAAGCAGCTGTATCAAAAATGCCATTTGTACCTAGCAGGTATTATATTGTTAAGTCATAAATCAAAACATGAAAAGATATACAATTAGGTTGCCAAATATGGTTGATTTTGGTTAAATATAACCTCTGGAGTGTAGTTTTACAGAAAGTCATGCTGCATTAAAACCTGCTCAGGCTTTCAAATCTTTCACTGTTATGGTCATCAGATTGAAGAGAGTTTTAAAGTACTGGTACATGATTCAGGTACAGAAATCTAGTACATATCAGTTTGGATCTGGAGCCCTCATTGCCACAGGGTGTGTATGCAGTGGTGCTGTTGAGTCTATGTGTTCACTTTAAATAATAATGTAGATCTTTAATTATAGACCCAGCATGAAAGATGTGGTTTATTATACAATTATTAGTGTGTTACTTCAGTTAAGAGGCAACTGGTTACTAGAATTCTTATATTGTCCTTTATGATAAACCATGTTTCAGTTAAAAAATAACATTTTCTTATATTATTTACTTCCTGTATATTATTGCATACATAATATAATAGGTATATTAGGAAATACTTTCAATGCTGAACTAGAAGTTTGTTCCAGTTCCATATATTTATTAAGTCTTATTGTTATACATTTCATAGTAATCACCAATACATTGCTGAAATATCTTCTTCCATGATGGTAAGAAACAATGACATTATTTGAGATGTTATAATGGTAGATATTATACCAGGTATCATCTTATATTTTTGTAGAATAATTTGCACAAAGAGGGTACAAGGGATATTATTTTGGAATTTTGTCTCAGTAATTTTTTAGCGAACCTGTAAACTTATGCGATGGTGTGGCGTCGTCCGTCATCCGTCGTCTGTACGTTAACCCATACTATCTTGAAAACAGCAAGAGGTAGCATCACGAAATTTTATGCAAAATATTAGTCATCTAAAAAAACTATATCGAATTTTGCTTACTTTTCAGCTAACTGCATTTTCCTAGATTTTATAGGGAAAAAGCTAAAAAAGCTTTAAAAATCTTCTTCTCCAAAACTGTACAGCCAAATTGTCCAATATTTCAGAGAAATGATTCCTGGAATAATCTTTCTCAAGTTTGTTTGAATGGTTTAAGTTCGGTGATTTTTGGCCGAGTTACAGGAAGTTGAACTTAGTCATCTGTCCATAAAAGCATACTAAAATTACAATCTCAGAAAAGGCTGAAGCTATCATCACCAAATTTTATGCCAATGTTGTTCACATGAGACATATCTGAAATTGAGGTATTGGTGGCGCCACCTGCATCGACCTTTTTTGTACAGGGGTCATCGGTGCCTGTATCATACTGACGGCTACAAAAAACTTCTTCTCTGAAACCATAAGGCCATATAGTTTAATATCGCACAGAAATGATCCTAGGGTAGTGCTTTCTGAAATTTATTCAAATGGTCTAAGTTCAGTGACTTTTGGCTGAGTTATGGGAAGCTGAATTTAGTCATATGCTGTAACAGCCCATTTTAGCTCAGTGGCTACAAAGATCTTCTCCTCAAAAACCACTGGGCCAAATTCTTAAATCTCACACATTAATTATCCTTAGATGTTGATAATTCAAGTTTGTTCAAATGGTTTTGGTTCAGTGATTTTTGGCTGAGTTATGGGAAGCTTAACTTAGCCATTTTGCTGTATTTTCCCATATGAGTTATAAACCTGTAAATTTTTTTTTTACTGACCCTACTGAGGCCAATTTGTTTAATATTTTACAAGAATAATCCCCTGAATAATTCTTATAATAATTGTCTTTTATGGTTCAAAAGAATGAATTTTGGCTGAATTATAAAGGTTCAATTGAGTCATTTTACCATATATGTTAGCTGTGTGAAGCAGATACACAGATACATCTAGATACATCTAGACTGGCACCAGTTTATCAGCATTTATTACATCATGCCTCTAGACATTTAGATTTCAGGTTATCTATGGTTAATATTGACAAGAATGTTTTTTTAAAGCTTTTAAAAAATGTAGATTTATGATTTTTATATATTCCTCATGTCAGGCAATGTTTACAATCACAGCTATACAGCTCTCTGTGGGTATATAAAGACGGCTGTACATGGATTATAAATAATTGGTATCCATAGTCAAATTAATTCAAGATTTTGCCATCAGTGAGATGTATCTGTATTACAATTTTGCATTCAATATTCATCTGTATTAATTTTTAGTGAACCTGTGAACAAATGCGATGGTGTGGCGGCGTTTGTCTTCTGTACGTTTACCCATACTATTTTGAAAATGATTGGAGCTAGCATCATGAAATTTAATGCAAAAAAATTAGCCATCTAAAAATTTTCTTAAATTTTATAGAGAAAAAGCTAAAAAAACCTTTAAAAATCTTCTCCTCCGAAACACTCAAGCCAAATTGCTCAATATTTCACAGAAATAATCTTTTATACCATCTCCCTCAATTTTGTTCAGGAAGTTAAACTTAGTCATCTGTCCAAAAAAGCATACTAAAATGACAGTCTCAGAAACAGCCAGAGCTATCATCACCAAATTTTTTGCCAGTGTTGGTCACATGAGTCATATATGAAATTCAGGTATTGGTGGTGCCACCTGAATTGACCTATTTTTGTACGGGGGTCATTGGTCATCTGTACATTAATCCATAATTTCTCAGGAATAGCAGGAGCTACTATTCCCAGATTTTATGCAATAATCTGTCACATATCAAATTTTGTGGGATTCAGCTTATTTTTTTGCTATCTGCATTTACTTAGATTTTATAAGGAAAAAGCTGACAATATTTTAAAAGTTGTCTTCTTGTAGACGGTCCAGCCATATTGTTAAATATTTTACATAAATGATCCCAGAGGCAAGCCCTCTCAAGTTTGTTCAAATGGTTTGCATTTGATGAATTTTTGTGGAGTTACACAAATTTGAACAGTCATTCGGCCAAGTAAGCATACTGACATAGTACTCTCAGAAATGACAGATGCTAGCATTACCAGGTATTGTGCAAATATTGGTCACAAGACTCATATTTGAAGTTGTAGATTTAGTGGTGCCACCTACATTGACCTGTTTTTTATGGGCAAAAAACCTCATAATTTTAGCCTCTTTCAGCTTAATGATGAAACTGTCAAGTTGAATTGTTCAATTTTTCAAAAGAATTATCCTAGGACATGGTTCTTTCAATCATATCAGAATATACTGAGTTTGTTGATTTTTGGTTGAGTTGTGAAAAGCTTAAGTTGGTCTTATGGCCATTATTATGTCTTTTTCAAATGAGGACTGCAATAGTGTTCTTCTATAAAATTATTATTTCAATTATATCTTCTGTAACATTGCACAAAAATTATTCTTAGGTGGCCTTTGTTCAAGTTTACTAGAATGATTTTTGGCAGAACTATTGGACCTTTAACAATGAAAGTACTGCATCTTTTATTATTCTAGATATTTTGATAAAAGTTTATGAATATGTCGGCTTGAAAAAAGAAATTTTAACCAAAGTTTTTCAGTATGTGTAAACAGATATACCAACAAGCCAAGATTGAATCTGTATCTTTAAATAGGTTGAGAAACTGCCAACTGTTTCAGATTTGGGAACAGATCAAGAGTTCATTCAGTGCAGCCAGATATAGGTCAAGAGTTCAATCAGTGCAGCCAAGCACATGGCATGTGATCACCTCATGGGTGACATGTGAACACCTCATGGGCACCATGTGATCACTGCATAGGTGTCAAGCCCCTCAGGGCAGGGCCCCTGCATGAGCTTATGCAATGGTGTGGCTATTATTTCAGATTTGGAAACAGGCTAGAGGTCAGTCTTGATCTATTTATAGCTTTGGCAGACTGCCAACTGTATCAGATTAGGCAACAGGTCAAGAGTTCACTCAGTGCAGCCATGTATGGGTCAGGAGTTTACTCAGTGCAGTAGCTGCATTCTATTTATAGCTTTGTCAGACTGCCAACTGTGTCAGATTATGCAACAGGTCAAGAGTTCACTCAGTGTAGCCAGGTACAGGTCAAAAGTTCACTCAGTCTAGCCAGGTGCAGGTCATGAGTTCACTCAGTGCAGTAGTCTGAGCAAGCAATTTGTCACAGTTCACTCGGGGCAACAGCCTTTCTCACCTAAGCCTGGTCAGCCCCATTCATCATACTCAAGGTAAGTTTGATGTATTGGCCTAATATTTTGACCTGTCTATGTGTCTTTGATGGCTTTCTTGCTCACAAGACAGGTGTTGCCACCTACCATGAATTTTGCACACGTTTTTCTCAGGAGGGGTTTGATATATCAGTCTGAAATTGGGCGTATGTATATATCTCTGATAGCTTCGTTGTATACAAGACTGGTGGTGCCAGCTACAATCTTTTTAGTGTTGTGTGCACCTATGCCAGAATTTCAGCAGTGATGTTTGTGTAATTGTTTCTTATTCAAAATGTTTAGTACTTGCATAGTTCATATACATGAAAAGTAATGGTCCAGCATTGAAGCATTATACCTGGTGTATTTCCCAATGCACAGGTTCGCATTAGGCCTTGTTTTATGTTTAAATCATATATCATCTTTACACCATTTATGTGACTAGTTGTCAGCTGTAGTCCATGGAAGTTCACCAAACACCAGTAGACTGTTTCACAAGAATGACAGGGTATTGTACAAATAAAGGTGAAGTAGGACTGCACTGTCTGTCCATTTTATATAATGAAACTAAACAAGTCATGCCATAGCTTCTTACAGGTAAAGTTGTGTATTATATTTCATTTTAATGGTTTGATCTCCTTGTTGTAGTCTTTGGAAAGATTTATCTCACTGAGAATGTAAGCCAAAGATACCATCATTATCCATCCGAGAGCCAGGCCTCTAGCTTGGTTTAACAGAGACCTTGTTTCAGTGAGCTCCCAAGTATGCTGTTTCATGAATCATTAACAAGACATTTGAACCTTCTGGCAGTGGGAGACATTGAGAATCTGACCAATCATATAAAGGCTTGTGAAGGTGGTGTTAATGGTGGTATGTTTGTTGTGCATGTGTTCCTGTTAAGAAGATGTGTGAATAAATTTTAATATTGTTTAATATATACTTTGTAATGATGAATTTGATTGGCTGTTATGGTTTGCCCCGTCACATGTACACCTGTTCAAAATTCATGATACAGCAGGCCAGGAGGCAGACTGAATCAAGGTCTCTGCTTAGCCACACCAGAGACATCACTAGGGTACACAAATTCTTTTGTTGCTTTACAGATACGATAGTTCACTCAGTTGTTTGAATGCTTGTGCATCAATCTTCATATTTTTTTTCAATAAAGATTGCAAAACCTAATACATGAATATTTATTTTTGATTGCCATGTTTATTAGCCCATCAGCAGGTATGTGCACTAGCTTCATATTTCACTCAAGTTTCATATCAGTTACTTTGTTGGGTAGGAAAATTGAACTTCAGAGAGCCAAAGTCAGATGTTAAAGATAGGTCAGGTGATCTTCTCATAAAAATAAATATAGTAGAGACAACAAGTATACTTTGACAGCAGCTCATGTTATACATAGAAATAACACATTAACAGTCAAACAAAATACGATTGAGTCACAGTATGACAGAGGTCCAGATTGTTATAATATTAGCTGAGGTAGGTTGGAATATCATATTCACACATTTTAATCATCTCTGTCCTTCTGTCTGTATGCAAATTATATAAAATCTATACCAATATTTTGTAAATGTGGATTATTAGTTAAATCAGAAAAATACATTTCTATCAGTATATCATTCATAAAATCTTCATTGGTCTGGTTTCAAATGATTTTTGTGACACTGGTGTACACCCACTTTATTTCTTCTCTTGTATTTATCATGGTTTGGTCTTTAATATTTTTCAGATAATTCCTTTTATTGTTCTTAAGTCATACATCATATTGTTTTAATAATACATTTTATGAATCTGCTTTTTGTATGAGCAGTATTAATTATCTGTTACATGAATGTGGAAACAGAAACACACTCTTGCAAATTCATGTATAACACGAAGACTGCAAATTACAAAACACTTTATTCAATTTCATTTCATGGATGAAATGGAAATGAGTATTGCACTAAAATTAAAACAAAAGAGTAGAAACAGGAGTATAAAAGAATTAAAAGAATACATAAGTTGTATAAACATTACTAAAGTGGATGTCTGAGATAAAAATACAACCAGATCTGCCTCATTATCCTCTTATCTTTGACTAGTATAGCATATGCCCATTGCCCACCTAAAACTATCATCAGTGTTTGGACTTATTATTGTGTCTCTGTCAGTACTATACAGGGACTGATAGTTTCAGTTGAGTGTAAAATACCATGAGATTTGAAAAGAAACTGCAGATTTCACATACAAAGATATGCATGAAATCAACATGAACAATAGAAAAATCTTATCTGATATAACAATATATAATTACAAATTTCACCAACAAAGATGTAATCTCATATTTTGTTTATGCATATGAATTCAATACTTCACACATTATTAATTGCTTCAATGAAAAATCAAGCGTAAAGATCACACAGATTGCATGTTTAATGATATAAATCATGAGCAAAAGTATTTTCATCTTGCAGAATTTTACTCTTGGTTTTCAAGAGTATCTTGTGTACTAATATACATAATAAAGCATTATCAGGTTGTACAATAAACGGGCATTAATTTCCTTTAGTTACATCACAAATATTTATATTTCATACAATTTAATGGGCATTAATGATATAACAACACTTGTAAAAGCAATTGCAAGGCAATAAAAACATTCAATCTGAAATACTGTTGATATATCTTTCTAGATTTTGAATCCAATGACATTTACACATATTCTGAAACACTTAGTAAGCAGTCCCTGAGATCAGAATTACGTCATATTAAAAGAAGCAAGGCTTAAAATCATCACCAGGGACTGACATTACATATCCATAATGTAGTCACTTGTCTTTATTGTTTTTCAGTTTGTGTGTTTGATTTTTGCAAGTTAACTCAAAATATTATTGAAGAATTTCAATGATTTGTTGTAGAGAGTGGGCCTTTGGGTGATAAAGAGCTTGAATTTTATGAATTTTAAAAATTCAAACAGTGTGCATTGATGTTAACCTGATTCTCGCATATAGCCTTTCTTGAATCGGCACATACACTTAGTCATTAAAAATCAAGCAGTTCATGTCACAGATGCATGCACAATCCAGTGGACAGCAAAATATTACTGGATGTGTGCTCATGAACAACCGTGACGAGAGTTAAAAATAGTCATACTTTACGTAGATTATAAAACTCTTCCAACCCTACTATAATTTGCGCCAGAACGTGTTGCCTTGGAAAATGCTCTTGAATCCGAGGTTCAGTAAGTTGAGACTCTGACCTCATGACCGGCTTATTGCAGAGTCCCAAAGGGGAAATTCTGTGAACACCCCCTCCCGTCAGCCCACACGGAAAGAAAACACTATCAATACTTTCTTGTTGACCCACTCTTCCAATGTGTTATAAAAATAACACTAATACTAGTGGACAACTCCCGACTTATATCTATTGAAGTACTAAATAATACTCTCCTTTAACCATTTCCATCGTTGAAATGTTACACTGAATATAAATGGTATAAAATTTTCCGGATATAATATCACAAGCTTCAAAGTATAACTACAGGTGAGCATTAAAAAAGGTCAGGACTACGGCTGAAAGGCTCATACGTAAACAGAACTACCTGTACAATAATTAGTACCTACAATATTGATATGCCTTGCAACTCATTAGTATATGTAAATTTTTTATATACAGAAATAAATTGCATGCTGTTACCTTTTTTACTATAATATACATGTGAAAGTGCGGTGATGGCCTTGGTGGAATTTCTTCAGTCAGTTTTGGTATTGGCTGGTCATTGTGATATATAATATAGAAAGTCAACCTAGTTCCCTGGATGCTGGATATATGGCCTACGGAGCTGTCAAGACCGAAAATCGTTATATCCCTGAGATAACCCATTATTTTGCAGCCGACCGATATGACTGTAGCCTCTTACAAAATTGTTCTGGTCTCCTTGATGAAATACATTGCTGCAGAAAAGTGCATAATACAAAAGTAATATAACTTCTAATACCGGTCTCTAATCAAAACGACAAATCAAATTTCACAGCCAAAAACTGACAGGAACAGATTTAAAATATATCCCTGAATGGCACTTAGGCTAAACCTAAACCACACATCATTATAACATCGAATCTGGCGAACGTGCACCAGTGTCACCTGTCACCAGTGCATTGATATTGTATGAATTAAAATAAAACTTTGGCGTCTTGGTTTTGTGTTTTATAAATATTATGCAATAGTCCTGACAATAACCTTAAGAATATGTCAAACATGTTCTGACTAAAAACATTTTGTTGCATATTTAAAAAGTAGAAAAAAATCAGGACACAAGGCTAGCCCCAATAGTTTACAAGTCTGGTCTGTATATTGATAAATTATTCCTTTCACACATGTATTTGATATGGATACTCTTTTTTTTTAAATGAACAGGCGATCGTTTAACGCATGGCGACTGAGGCAGCAGCAGCTTTTATACCACGTGATTCACGGAAGCACTACAGGGAAGCGATCATATACGGTGGTTGCCGTTTTATTCGCGAGGGTTTCAAATTCGCGATATTCGCGAAATATTATCGTGAAAATAAAACCGCCGTGAATAAGAGGCCCATTGTGGAACGCAAGTCGAAGGGTAAATGATTAATATTTAACATAAATAATATATTCTATGTTAAAAAAATTGCCATTATAAATGATATCAAATCTTTAAAATTATCGGTCATTAATGAACAATTATTTCTATGTTCAGTTGTCCAATTATTAAGGTTTTGCGTACGTATTATTTTACAGAATTCATATAATAATGGTTTATTTTGTGTCGATCTTTTTTTTTAATTCCTTTTTCTTGTGTCGATCGTTCATTTGGCGAGATCATGAAAATGAAACCCTCGCGAAACACTGAAACTGTGAAAATGGCGAGTTTTAACCCCGAAAATATGAAGCCAACTGCAGTATGCTGTATGTCGGGGGTGTATTAACATTTCCTGGTAATAATATAATCACCAGTGACCTGACTCTCTTTCATGATTCTTGATTAAAATAGAAATAAAACTGAGAACAACAAAGACTAAATATACATTAGTACAAGTCAACACTTGCGTATGCAGCAATTTCACATAAACTGTAGGCCTATGTAGATGTCGTTCCGTTTTGACAGATCTGACTGTAGCCTCACTGCGGACGGCATAGTTAGCTGGTATTTAAAGACTTGTATAAAATAAGTTTTAAGCTATCTCAAGTACTCTCCTGCAACATTCCACTGGAAAAGGAACCCCGAGTCACATTAAAAAAAGGAATAAACATAAATAATATCTTCTCCATAGCCTTATATTAAACTACAGAACTACCATACTCATACGAACTGACAAGCGATATAAACCCACCTTGTACGGGATTTATCTGAATTCGTGTGAATATATACAAAAATACACAAGCAGTTGATTTTGTACAGGAAAGACAACGGAACGTTTACAACCGATTACTGGCGCCATGAACAGGCTGACAGATTATCTGATAGGACACCTGTGACGTCAGCATTAGGCTTTAGGATGCCCGAGACCACCGTTGTGACGTTATGTTCGTGCGTTTAGAGGATCTGACAGCCCCAACAGCATTGCTGTGGGTAGTCCGGTGCGTGAACCTTCCTTTCTTGTCCGTACACCCAGAAACGTGTGGACACGTCCTCCCATTTGTATTCCACCTCAGTCACCGGCACAGAGCGTAGCTGTTGTCGCTGTTTGATGAAAAAAAAGAAAGAAATAATAGAAAATGTGATCTTTCTTTTATTGTTTCTTGTATAACACTATGAATGTTTTCAAATTTGCCTACTAAATGAGAAAAAATGCAGATTATACTTTAGTCCTGGATGAAACGCTTATACATATATTGATGATGTTCGTTTACATTATATGGCTCTGTAATATTACAACTGAATATACCAGTCCTAGACGACTAATAAGGAAGGCATACCTGGTTGAGCCGTCGCTCATTCGGGAAGGCTCCACGATGTTTCTCAACCAGTCTCACAGAATTGTCATTGATTTGTTTCACTGGGTATGCGATGATAGGCCATACCTGAAATATCATAAACATATGTTAATGTTCACAGGAACGGATATATTCAAAGGTATTGTGATCTAAAATAAAAAGGATAAAGATAAACGACTACATCCTGGAAAATCATTCTTCAGGTTAAAAATTCTAAATTAATCAGAGTGTAAAACACAAAGTATGAAACCTGTGGGTTTTAATGTCTCATTTTCAGTAAATTTTTACATTTTTTATTTTTATGTTAGAAGAGGAATCTGTCAAGCCGTTTTTGTCTATATAGGAAATCTCCAGAGCATGTAGAAGCGGGTGAAAAATACCTAACGACTAGATTGATATATTACTCGATTTCGGGTTGTTGGGGTATTTTATAGTCTGTATATGCCTCCATTTTACAGGAATCTCTCTAGTTGAATTAGCAGATGGTCGATGTTGATGGAAAAAAATCTCATGGTGGTTGACCTATCAGTTTATTATATATCAATGGATGTTCTAATTAAATTGCACAAAATGTATCGTTATGCATCTTTAGGTAAATATAAATGCTTCTGGGAAAATGAACAAAACTTGTAATCCATCAAGATAAATATAAATTATCCTCAGGAATATGAACAAAATTTGTAATTTATCTAGATAAATATAAATGGTTCGGGGGGGGGGGGGATATAAACAGAATTTGTAATACATCTGGATATTTATAGATGGTTCTGGTGGGTTATGAACAGACAGCTTACCTGGAGCATGACCTGTTCAAATATAAGAGTTCCTCCCACGTCACGGACCAGTTCATCAGGCATGTCTGTGCCCTCCAGGATAAAGTCCTCCGAATGGTTCGTACTTCAAAGAAATTGATGACAGCATTTACATAACAGTGACGCCGCAATATTATCTCAGAGCAAAGAAGCTTGAACTCCTATTGGTATACTATGAATGTTGGCTTACATAGTTTTCAGTCTATTTTATAAACATTCCTCTATCCTTTATTAAAAACTAAATAACTAGTAAATTGTCTTTTCAAAAACAAGTATCTCCCAAGCATTATTTACTGATTTAGCGCTGAGTATAGGGTCGTTTATTGTTTATAAAGTGAATGAAAACTGTTTGAGCCCATATTTGTACAAAAAGGGATTCAGCATAACATTTGTGCAGAAAAACACTCGCTCATGAACCGATCATTCTCGGACACCGTAGTCCTCCGTATAATTTAATCCACTGCGTGACGTCATAAATAAAGTCAGTTACTACCATGGACCCTCGATCGGCTTTAGTTAACTAATTTATATTTAAATTTATCTCTTCAGTCCAATAAAAGTGGATGACTGTTTAAACTGGGAGGTTCTAAATGCAGTACTGACCATGAAGCCCAGTCCAGCGAGCGTCTGGTACACCCCGGGTTTCAATTAGGGGTACGCATTTGAAGAAACACTTTTCAGACCGAAAGCTACGCTCTTAACACAGCGCTTTACCTATAGGGCTACTGCCTATATCGTAAGGCGCTGTTTGTTATGACCTCGTATCCTGAATTGCAACACCAGAGGGGAGCACTGTATTTTTGTCCAATCAGATGAGACCTTGTGCTGGAAGACAAAGCCAAGCGAGGAATACACAGAGCCAATCATATTCATTTCTTTTTGAGTGACAGCTCATCCCCCAGCGTAACCGTCTGAACGGGCCACAGGCTCAGAGAGAATTGCCCCTGACGTGGTTTGCTTAGGGCCTTGGGCACATAGGATGCTCGGCCGGTGAGCTGTAATTCAAACGAAACGTAACAACAAAGGCTGCGTGCACACCTCGCTTGCTGGTTTCAGTTCTGCAGACAACAGATACATGGCTACGCTAACACAGTCATAATGTCATGATCGAATCGGTCGATGATGCGAGAATGCGGAGGGAGCAATTTAAATTCGACCGGAAACTCAATAAGCGGCGCTTGAAGCGCAGCAATTGGCGGAGCCAGGATGCCTGTCGAGTGTTTGTTTATTGGCATCTGATTGGCTGCTTGTCACATCATACGCACGTTTATTTCAGTGGAAAACGAACCGCCATCTGGTGTCTAAATATATCATAAACGGTCAAAGCTGGCAGCGTGAAAATCGGTTGCTTCTTTAGAAGCGCAAGATGTCCGCTGCCTCGGGAGCGTAACCGAAAGCAAGTACCTACAGGACTTTACCCCTGGACAGACGTGCTCGCAAAGTTCATTTTAGCTCTGTATTTGATGTGGGGAAGGTGAGGAGAGCCGTTATACTTACAAGGTAACGGTCAGCTGAATGAAGCATTTGAGTCTCCTATGACCTCGACAGGTGCTACAGGTGATCCGACCATCTCCACCACACGTCGTGCACCTGAAAGAGAATTCAAATATTTTGAAACTGAACTTAGGTGTTGCTTTTAGATTCGGAACACATCCATATTTCAGAGCGATGTGAGATAGGTCCTACACATCTGTGTTTCAGAGAGGTCACCCGTATTTTAATAAGGACGCTGGTAGTGGTCTTGTCGATACACGATAAAATGATGACTTGAATATGAAATCCATAAAACTCTTTACCTTTCACAAAAAAAGTATATTTTGGCATTTATTCAAACTTTCTTCATACTTAAAAAAATAAACTGTTTCTTTTATTTTTGTTCTGCCCTGCCGGTACAATCCGTGTGAAGCAGCTCTGGTACCTGCTGGTTTCTGTCTGTTTGTTAGGCTGCCTTCCCATTTCAATCAAGTTTGATCACTTTCAGTGCACTCATTTGTAAGGAAATAACTCCATTCACCTCATTGCAACTTTCGGTAAATTCCGGTATGTCTTTTCCTCATTCTTGCATACAGCATATTTTTGCGCTGACCAACTGATATGTCGTACATATGTTTTCACTGAGGTCTCCCAGTCAGAAATATGCCGAGGCATTTTACCGCGGATGAGGCTTGAGGGCAGATGGAGATATGGAGAGACATCTTAACCTTTTTCCGATTGTTTGTTGATATTAAAATCTCAACAGGAGCTTAAATTATTCTAAATAACCATTATGAATCACCCAGGTAAGTAGATATTCTTAATATTATCAGAATAAAATATTTTTACTCGGACTGCATAACTTCAAAATTATCTTCTTCTTTGCACCATACGGAAACACGTAGCCATTTCACTGCGTATCTATGGTATTAAATTATAATAACTTATTTAACTATGAGTAATTCGGCAATGAAAATATAAGAAAATATTGATGTCATGATATAAAAAAGTCGAGAAAAAATCTGGCATATAGCTCGTGTTTCTTCCAATACATCCATAGATATGAAAGTCAAAATGATTTGATGCAGGGGTGGATTTACAGAAGATGCAGGGGATGTACATGCGTAAAATTATGTTGGACCACAATATCTGGAAAATGGAATAATATTCGCTTAATACTGAATTCTGCGTCTTCCCTGATTCTGCATGCAAATGTTAACTTTAGAGTCTGACACTCCCGACACACTTGTTTTACTGTGCCGTGTTACGTGTTGATTTCCGCCACCCTTTTTTTACTAAGATTTCTTATCCGCCCCTGTCTTGTCTATTTTGGTTTCTTTAATTCAGTCGGCACCGCTCTGTACCGATATTTGGGATGTCTCTAACCACCCTAGAAAGTGCCAGAGCCTACCTTGCCAGTCCATCACCATGACAGTTGAAGCATGGCTCCTGGATCTGTCCCTGCTCCGGGTGATGACGCATCCTGACGCCGTCTCCGCCACAGCTATGACAACGGACCTCTCCCCGGCCCATACACCGGTGACATCGGTTAAACCCACGACCATCACAGCCGTGACACATCTGAAAACAAAACATATTTAACCATATCAAATTAATTAACATGACTTGCAACGGCGATTTTTTTCTTTACTGATATATAAATATGTTATTGAATTTCATAAAACATCTTGAACCGGGGTATAAGTTCACGGCGTCAATCTATACCGAAACTAATGTAATTAAGTGCAAATACAAAACTTGAATTACAAAGTTGCGTTTCTTGTATACATTGACACAGGATGTCAACACCGGATTATGCCGGCCAGAGACTTGCTGTAACAGAACGAAACTGTTCATGTTTAAATGATTTATATTCTAAAAAAGCCTAGAAGAAAATTTCTGTTCTGTTGTTTACCTATCACGCTATCATAACTGTAAGTGTGATGATAGTGTGAATCTGTAGAGCGCAACAAGATCGCGAACTTTTTTCGTTGTATTTAAATACTTGGTCAAAGTTGGCATATATATAAATATAACTGACATATGAAAAAGGCTTTAAATATTTAAACAGAAGCTGGTGAACCCTTGTCAGAAGAACCATGGGGAAAAAGTACATTAAATGGAGACAAGAAAACAATATTTTCTACCTAACCCCTTTTTTCATCCTCTCCTTTTTCATTTGTGACATTACAAATCTTTGATATGAGTTCATAATAGTATTCAGGGAAAATATGTCAAGAAGTCTAAATTCCAGCCTTTATATATATATATATATATATATATATATATATATATATATATCACACGTATGTAAAACATCCACAGGACCACGTGACCATAATCAGACCGACCTTGACCTGAGCTGTATGCGGCACCTCCAGCTTTTTCTGGTGACCTGCAAACATCTGATCTGGCTGACATGGAATCTGCCATGGGGGTGGCGGCATGCCGTTCTCCGGACCATCTATCGGCTGTCCTCGGAAGGGTTCGTGAACGTACCCGGTAGAGCGACCCTCACAGAATGTTTCAAGTGTATACTGAGATACGAATAACACAAGTCAGAGCAGGAATGAAAGAACAATAGATAAAATCATAAATATAAAATTACTGTAACTCCACCAGAATGTATTGATAATAACAGCGACATTTAAAATATATCTGTCACTGGAAATTTAAACGGACACCGCTTCAAAAACAAACAATTGCAAAAAAAAAAATAAATAAAAAAATAAAATTAGATAATATGTCGGTGAAACTATACTTTTCAATTTCCTAATTAGCATACATCATTTTTGAAGTCAAAAGCAACATGGGCTTAAAATTATTTGAATACACTTATGATAAGTAACGCCCCATAAAACATATGACGCCTAAAGCTAGTTTTCCATACACGCGTATGCGGTACATATGCGTATGCAGTACGAATGCGTAATGCAGCTAGAAAATGGACTCCCCTGTGATTACATTCATATTGATGCGTATGCGGTTGGCATACCCAAAATCGGGCCTATTGTATATAAGATTAATGAGTAGAGAATTCATCTGCCAAGGGAATACCCTATATCTCTGACGTTAAGGTTTGGAATTTCCCCGTCCTTAGCCTGCGTATGGGTTTTCAATTTCTACTATGAGCGACTGAAACGTGCTGCATACGCAAACGTTTATGTACGCATGCCTACTGCATTGACATGTATGAAATCACTTCAAGAGAATGTATACGCATACGCATACATATAGGCCTACTGCAAACCCATATATGGATGCCACCTTAGCAACGTTTACTTGGCGCGCGGGACGTGATATGCGGATTGTGGCAGCGGAACGCGCTACGCCGTAAAAATCTCGTGGGGCATTTTTCTTGACAGGTGGTAAAAACACCGTGACTGCGGTATGGGTATGGTGCTGTCAATCCCGCTAGGTCACTTCTAATTCTAACTTCAGACAAATCCCGCCCGGTATGCGGATCCAACTCTCTAACGAGAATTCCATTTTTACCCCGTTTTCATACCGCAATCTGCACAACGCCGACCAAATGAATTGCCCAAATAAGCAGAGCGATAAAAAAATTTTCTCGAATACTGTTTACCGCGCGCCAAGTAAACGCAACTTAACACAGCTCAATGTAAAGTACGAGTACGATCCAACTCGGATGAAACCACGGTTCAGTAAGTGCAAGACTACTCAAAACTCACGTGAAGGGCGTTTGACGGTGAAATTTTAGTGATCTGCATTTCCTGGGCTGGTGCCTTGCCGTAACAGCAGTTTTCACTGACGAACTGCAGCATGGCATCCCGGCAGGCTTGCTCGTCAAGATTGGCTGTGCTGTAAAGTACAGAAATCTTCATTCTTTATCAAATAAATATTCACATTTAACAATTTACCGGATAATAAAACAATGCTACATATAAAACTAAACAATATATTTTTGAGGAAAATTAAACGTTAACAAGCAGAACCTTAAAAAGTGTAATTAAAAAAATATACTGTGCAAGTGCCAAGGCGCGTTTTGTTTTGCACATATTACTCTACATACGCCTAAATGACGTGATAAACATTCAATATTTAGTCGGATATTTGAAACATATGAAATGTTTGAAACATGGGACACTATTTATGATTAACACATGTATCATGATTAGGCGCATTACTCTGAATTTGTCAAACGATATGTAGTTCAGACATTAATATTGTAAAACCTTCTCATTAGCCCCTTATTACGGAAGGGATGTGAAAATGCAAACAAGAAAAATCGAAATTTTGATTAATTTCAGAGGAAAAAATTATTTTTAAATATGAATACAAATAATATTGTTAAATCAATGACAATAGGATTTACCCCCATCAGGTCTCACATGAGGTTTCATATATGATTATATTCCTTTTTTTATGTAATAAGTGTAAGAACTAATATCAAATGGTTACTGAAAAAATCTGATTTGTTCTATCAGTTTGGCCTTGATTCACAAATGTTCGGTATTCGTTTCGAATAAAAAGACCGAAATAATTGAAATGACCGAAATTTACCTGGACTAAAATTATATCAGTTTAATAAGATGCTGTTATTTTGTCGTGAATACAGAGCAGCACCGTTACAAAAGGCCGAATTGTTCCTCAATTGAACAAATCATCTTTAAAATGACAGACTGATACATTGAGTCAAACAGGATTTTTTATATCTTTATACAAACAACCCTTCCAAAATAATTTAATCTATGACCATTGTTGAACATTAATATGAAGGTATACCATTTATGTTCTTACCTGCCAAAGTCCATGGGTGGCGGTTGCCCCTGGGGTGGAGGGGGAGGTGGAGGCGGCGGCATCGGAGCGACTGCAAGGAAGAATTTTATACACAATGTGAAAGTGTTTGTTTGCCAACACAAAACCCAACTCATGGGACCACAACAAGACACGCTGGTTTTTAATATGCAATTTTCTCAGCCAATGGTAGGTTAAACTTTCAACGTGAAAAATAATAAATTGCTACGAATGAACCATTGGGACATGTTCATTTCAGGATCTGGTTCTTGGATAGCGAGAACAGCAAGCACGTCAAGATCTACTCCGAACCTGTCAAATTAGCATCCAATAATTGTTTTTGATTGCAGCTTCACCTCTCTTCAATACATCAACCTTAACTGCATGGGGAAGTAATAAATTGGTTTCAGTATTCTATGCCAGGAATATAATTTTTGTATGTCCAAAACATTCATTTATGTTCCCGTTATTTCAGGAGTTGACCCCGTGTATTACAAAACCTCAGGACGTAATGGTATCAGGAACCTCGTACTCATTGAAATAAAATGACATTTTCGGCCAACTGCATGGGGATCAATGCACGCTGGGTGAAAATAAAGTATCCGTTCAACTGCTAGACTCAAGGGGGCGTGGAACCCCTATACCCTATGACATTTTTTAATAAGAAACCCTGAAATACAAGCCCATGGTTTTTTCTAATAGAATAGAAAAGTCAATTATTGAAAGAAGATGAACCTCGGACACGTATTCCATATTATTTTCCTGCAGGATGAAAAATTCCAATGTTGCGAGAATATGAAACTGAAACGTCTGTCAATATTATTTTCTCATATTCCTTTAAATCGAGAAGTGTTTTACACTGGAATTTAATTTTAAAGGAACCACGTGATCACAACAGACCCGCTCAGTAATACATCAGGACGATGTGGTTATCAAGCAGACGGTAACACAAACTAATGAATCACGAATGTCATATATATATATATATATATATATATATATATATATATATATATATATATATATATATATATATATATATATATACCGTCCAGCGCCGTTCAATCCACGATTTATATTGACCAGGACGACAACTTTTGACCATCTATACACTGAATAGGTCACCACGTTTAAAGGCTGAAGATCTATTAATGCATGTTAATAAACGGCTTTGGTGCCGCGAGGTCAATAGACAAGGTTCAGTTTGTTCACCGGGACTAGTACATATGGCGGACCACAAAAGTAATTACAAATTATTAAAGGACGGCCTTATATTCTATATAATACAGTATACCGGGAAGTCTGGGCTCAGTCAATAAAACGTTTAACGTTGGGGGATGACCACGGCACGTTCTTCTTCGTATGGATATCCATCAAATCACAAATCTCCTGAAACAACGGCAGTGCTTGAGGTCTGCATTACCGTATAACGAGTTTCTGTGATGGTACTACAGCAGCCGTTACCCGTATAACCATTTTGATATCACGAAACCGTTGCATTATTGTTTGGTAAATATATATATATATATATATATATATATATATATATATATATATATATATATATATATATATATATATATGTATATATATATATATATATATATGTTGAATAGAATTAAGATAACTATAGAATGTATACATTCTATGGCTCAAACCACAGAATGTACATTTCATGGCCAAACCATAGAATGTGTACATTTTATGGATTTTCTATAGAATACATGTATACATTCCACGGCCTGGGTCATGGAATATGTACAATTCCACTGAATTTACCCTGGTATCAGTACTCCTGTTGTGTGAGTGAAAAATATTAAGTTTGTTGATACAGTAAAAAATAAACCCGATATCCATTTATTTTGGTTGAGAAAAAATCAAAGGAGACTTATTCAATAAACATATTTATTCAAATAACATATTAACAGTTTATATATTCTTATATATCTTATATATATTCTGAGAACAATGTGTCAAAGTGTGGTGAGTATAGTAACAAACATAATTGATTCTTGAGATCAATCATGTGTTTAATGCCTGTGAGTCCTGTTAAACAATATATCAGCTTTGAGTGCTTCTAGATTTTTATGGAGCACTGATCAGGATCCAGATCATGCATTTAGGCGAGCCCTTTTCTATATTCCATGGCTTGTCGAATGTACAACTTCTATGACTTTACCCATGGAATGTACACATTCTATTACCTTGGTCCATAGAATGTACACATTCCATGGTTTGGCCATAGAATGTATACATTCTAATATATATATATATATATATATATATATATATATATATATATAGTTCGTGCTAAGTATAACAATGCAATTAGATTGAGAATAACACGGCATAATTGTGCACAAGTGAAACTGAATGGTGATAAAGAGACGAAGTCAACATATCATTTGATAAAACAAATAAATAATTATCAAGGGATGACTGATTATGTTGCGGAAGACCAAACCGGTCGCCATGCATGTCCTTACCCGGTGACTGAAGGTAAAAGAAAAGAGGCTGAATGAATATCAAAGGTAACGGCCGATTATATGTGGCGGGTTTGTCCAAACATATGACCATATCATATGAAAAATATGACAAAATCATGTGATCATCAGGTGATGGAGGATCGATCAACAGGAAAAAAAGAAGTTTGAAATGAATAAAATTTAGATAGGTTTAATATAAATAATAGTTAAAAAGTTTATAATATATGTTATAGTTATAGACGTATACTGAATATATCTGCTTATGCTTATGAATATGCAGTGATCTGATGATTGACGTATATACATATATCTATATATATATATGGTAGGTATTGGTTGAAAAATCATGTTCGATGATTGAAAGAAAAGAAACGACAGATGACCGTTTATCATGGTAATCAAACACGCCATAGGGTGAAATCCGGTTTGTATGGCAACAACGGCAGACTTTAGGGGTCACGTGTAAAAGAACGCATGTTTATGATCACACGAAAAGTCAAGATAATGACCGGGTTGTTGAGGCTGATAGAAGTGCAGTTGTTCGCCGTTTATTTTTAGATATTTTGACTTCTTTGCATGAGCATAAATAATCGTTTGTGGTCGATTTAACAATGATGCAACTTATTTATTCAATTATAAAGGTGAACGACCCATTATCGATGTAACTGTCATTTAAATGTTAGATTTAAATTCAAAATTAAAGCCAGGTTAACAGTCTTTTAATGCCCTGTTGTATATTGTGATGTTAACATATTTATTGGCAACATCTGTATATGCTTATACTATGATTCTTCTTAATAGTTGAAAAGGTGACTTAACGTTGCCTGAAACTCAGCCTGTGTTGTAGCAAGACGTCTTGTTTTTATTTTACAAGTTTCTGGGTAACCGTTTGTTTTCACAGGTTGATTATTTGTATAATCGCATGAATATTATGCTTTCTTGTAACAGGTAAAACGTTTTTGTGTTTATAAGAAAAAATATAGTAAGAGGCTATTTTGCATGTGTGAATTTTATTCATGTGGTCAATAACCTTGACTAACGTTAATGAGACTATATTGTTAAGAATACCTTAATAGAACAAAACTTGTTATTCGAGTAATGTATTAATGGCTTTTTTGTATTCTTAATAAAGGTTGTTTCTTTTCTGTTGTTGTTAAATCGACCTTTTGTAAATAATTTTAGTTAATAAAATTTCTATATGAAAATTGCAAAGAACAGGCTTTGGAAAGTTTTGGTTCGGGGACAGGGTGAGGTTAAAATATCCGGTGAGACATAGGTCATCTGCGGTATAAAGACTCACCTTGTCCAAATGCGCCGACCCGTTCATACCCCTGGAAAGCCTGGAAGCCGCCCATGTTAGGAGGGGGAGGGGCAGGTGGCGCTGCGTTCGGGTTGTCAATCACAGGTTGCTGGGGCATGTTGTCCCATTGGTGTGGTCCGCCCTGGCCAGGTGTCCACGCTGTTGTTGTTGAACAATAAAAGCTTTGTCGATGACATTGACCAAAAAAAGCACAGATCTTCCAAGCTCTTAGTACTTTTATTGTCTACTTTGATATAATGTTATTTGAATAACAGTGATATGATAACTCAAGTAATGCATTACAGAAACAGCGGGCCTGAGCCATATTTCTGTCATCTACTTCTTAATAACGGCCATCAACCTTGGTAAGCCATTGGTCACCAGCGGTCACAGGTTATCCTAGTGGACACACTGTTCGTCGGATATTAATATCACATCTACCTCAATGAATCTGAACATTAACAGCATGCCATGACAAGGCGTGCTGGCAGAACAAGGAATGATTCCATGACCTCTTTGCTGCAGACAGGGAGTGTGATCGTATGTCTTACCTCATAAGAAGCAAAGTAAGTGGATGGCCAAAATTTTTCCTGTGCTTTATTATCAATTTTACATGAAAATGCACATACATGTAATTAGCATCAAGTGGGCTCAAGGGCTAGGCGTATATTAGTGCTTGTATATCAACAGTTGTATATATCAACATGACATATTCATTTTTCAATATATGGTGTTCAGTTCAGTGAATACAGAAACTTACGCTGTTCTGGAGGAGGCGCCCCGGGCATTGCGCCTGGAGGTGGTCCGCCCATATGACCTGGAGGTGGTCCGCCCATATGACCTGGAGGTGGTCCGCCCATATGACCTGGAGGTGGTCCGCCCATATGACCTGGAGGTGGTCCGCCCATGTGACCTGGAGGGGGTCCGCCTGGATGACCTGGAGGCGGTCCGCCCATGTGACCTGGAGGGGATCCACCTGGATGACCTGGAGGTGGTCCACCCATGTGACCTGGAGGTGGTCCGCCTGGATGACCTGGAGGTGGTGGTCCGCCCATGTGGTTGGGAGGTGGTCCACCCATGTGACCCGGAGGCGGGCCGCCAGGATGGCCTGGAGGCGGGCCACCTGGATAACCTATACATGCAAAAGTAACAACTATCAAACTCTCTTATATACAACATATCACATTAACAAAGGTTTAATAATTAACCATAGCAGGTCATCTTTATTTTCACTCATTACCCATTCACCGAAGCTTATTAATAATATATCGGGCCAACAGAATTACATTTCATTTACTGAAGGGGAAACGATAACCAGCAGACTGTACAGACTCGAGGCCATGCTGGTAATATATACTTTCATATGAAAAATGCAAATACTAGTGCAAAAATGATAATGCAAAACTGCTAATAATGCAAAAATACCAAACATGAAAATATCTTTATTAGGTTATGTTTATACAACATTGACAATCTGAATATCGAAATGCATGATCAAAGAGCGATATATTGAAACTCGGAATCCATGTATATATATGGTAACAAGATAACAAGTCAGAGTGTTATTGCTAACATTTAGGGATGTCCCAAACCTCCCATCACAAAGAAAAATAAATGGTTTTCATTCCAGAAAAAGAAATCAAATCCAGTTTGCCTTCCGCTTCAAGTTGTAATCTACCCCACCATCCCCTTAATGAACAGGACAGACAGGCCTATCCTTACCATGGCCCTTGCATGAACAAAGGCTTGCTGAAATAATGTTAAAATATCCATAAAATTAATTACGCCACAGGCAATTTCTCTAGTAACTCATGAGTTATACTTATATAAATCATGATTACGTCATAAGTTCGCTATATGACGACAGTTTGTAACCGTTACTGAATGGGTTTCGCCTCTAGGTTTGATTATTATTGGCCGACATCTAACAGTCTACACACACACACACACACACACACACACATATATATATATATATATATATATATATATATATATATGTACATAAATACTTACGTATCTGTGTGTAGGTCTATATTTTGTGCATATTCCAATGCAAAAAACAAGTATATTGTTCACAAAAGCTTATCAAGTTTATATCAACAGAATCACAACATTGGCCCTTGCTTGCTAGATAAAGTCTTATAATAATGCACTTAGAACATTATTCACGATATTATTATCAATTTATATTTGAGGAATGTAGTATATATCTCGATGCCAAGAGTGCATTGGTCCAGTAGGTATTATATAGGCCGATAGCTTTTTAAATACGTGTGTATATAAATAATATATATACACACATACATACATAGGCCTATACTTATATATTATATATAAAATATTATATATATATAATATTATATATATATATATATATACATTAATACATATATACATGCAGGTTATGTACAAAACTTAAAAGGTTGTCAAATGCATGGACTGCTCATATAGGCTATTTGTTGCAGAATCCACAACTGTGATAAGATCATGTTGATGGAGAGGAGCAGAGCGAATCGGAATAAAGCGTCTTGGGACGAGACAAATAGGCTATATGTCTGACAATATTTCCGCGATATAATTCCCTTGTGTCATCTTTCATTTCTATAGAGGAAATTATGAGACTGATCAAAATATAATTCCAAAATTATATGGAGATGGGGGTGTGGGGGTTATTAAGGGAGGTAGGGCAAATCAATTCAGAAGTAACCATGACTACCAAAAGAGACACTAAACTGAAGTTGATCTTAATGTTATCATATTACACACACCTTGGGGCGGGGGTCCTTGGTAAGCCATTGGTCACCGGCGGTCACAGGTTATCTTAGTGGACACGTTGTTCGTCAGATATTAATATCACATATATGTATATGTGTATTATACAGCACTTTGGCGGTAATGATGACTGCCTGGTCGCTTGGATTCGCTCACGTGTTTTGTATCGACGTTGGCTGGGGAACACCAAAACAATCAGCGTAACGTGTGCAGAATTCAATACCTTCTCACACAGACAGATGATCACCTGTTGAGACACTCAGTGGGCGCTTAGTGTGTAAAAATATTTACCGTGCCACTTAGTTACTGCTCAATCATTATACACCTACGTATATCTGGAGACGATCATGTCTGAATTTATACAGTAGAACATGGTCTGTGCAAACCGCTAACGTGATGTTACCGTGTCACAATCTCAGTAAAGCTTGGCGACCTTGAACCACGATCCTTTTCACTGGACACGGCAACCGATGCAGACGGGAATGCGTTGGGGGTGTGTGTGTGTCGGTGGCCATTCTAATTAGGTTAGTCGTCTGCGCGGGAAGGGTTAATCCGCGCAGCGCAGCATGCAATGTTATGTTGGCAGTGGGATCACTGACCTATATATCCCACCAACAGATGTTAAAGACATTATAATTGGCACGTGTCCGCAGACCCGACCCCTGTGATTATGGAACTGTCCGTGACTTCATAATGTTACCGTCATGGCGGACCCTGAATGAACCCAGCTGCATGATTGTATGTTTGGTATAAGTAAACAATCCCAGGGTTAGGCCTAATTAAGCCTTTCTTGGTTTGGTCTCAAATCTCGCAATTATATTACTGTAAATAATTTCAGGATTTCCAAATGAAGATCGATAACGGAAAAGCAAAGTATAGGATCCCGCGTACGATCGTACGATCCATAAATATAATAACGTTTGGCTCTTGATTTTGATAACATAAATTATTCTTGTGTGAAATTGTATTTAATAGTAAAACAAATAAAAATTGATCTGTTTATGAAAACCTGGATGATGTTGCTGGGAAATTGATTACACAATAAATTAAGAAAATTTAAGTCATAAAGAACAATCTAAATATTGTCCTCATTTTTTTAATACTCGGCGGCTTAGGAGAAAACATAAAAACTGTATCGTGCGTGAAACAGAAATAAATTTATGGTCGAAAAAATTGTCGCAACAGTTTTGCGGATTATTTGTGAGGATTAAGGCTTTTACTGACGAAAATATCTCATGAATGGCGTTATACACGTTTAATATATGATGGTCGTATATTTAGGCCAATTATATATATATATATATATATATATATATATATATATATATATAATTCATAATATACATGTATGTACGTGCATATGTGTGAAACGAATAACAACAATCATAAATACCTTTAAAAGTGAAAAATTAAAGTAAGAGAAACACAAACAAGGTGGGAATTGTCGGGTACTCAGTGCGCTGGAATCTAGGATACAAAATAAAAGATTGGTTTCTCGGGCACTCATTTCATTAATGTTTTTCGTATATAGTGCATTTAGCTTTTATTTTAGGTATTTGTTGTGATCAGAGGATAGTATGACAATTTCATTATTGTTTACCTAAATAAAAGGCACAGCATAATAAAAGGGAATTTTATTGAAATTTCATTATTTTAATTTTCTCGAAAGTTATGGCCGAGCGTCTATACAGCTCGAAATCGATATACATTGTATATTTCTCCTGCATGGCATTTGAAATAATTGTTGATGCTGCCCATGGGTCAACATTGAAGCGTGGTGCTTGTATATATAGGAACCATCTGTTTTAGGAGCCCAGCATGCAGTTAACGCTGCAAACAGCTGTGTATCCTCTTATCGAAATAGTTGTTAAAATAACAATGTGTACATGCACTCTGTATCATGCGTACATACTTTTTTTTGTAATATCAGGACATATATGCAGCTTTACATGACAAATGTATATGAAACTTCCCTTCTCTCCTTATATCATTTCTCACTCCCTAGATTTTCTTCCCTCATTCTCTCCCTCGCCTGTTTAATCTGTATATATATATATATATATATATATATATATATATATATATATATATATATATATATATATATATATATATATAAAATGACCTTTTTATAAACTTTTTTTTCTTTATATACCCTCTCTACAAAAGATCCCGGACCTGCTATAACACTCAGACTAAGACGCAGACTGTATACATATAACAAGTATTACAAAAATGTGATTATAGCATTTACACTAAATTGAATATACGCTTCATCCTATATAAAACCCATATCCATACATGCGGACAACTTGAAAGAAATCTCTCAATTAGACTTTGTATATTGCTGACAGTATTGTGGAGTGGCGATATTGATCAAGATCAATGTCACCAGTTGTCGAACTCATCCGAGAACTTCGTTGGAAAAATGTAAAACATTTGAGGAGAACAAATTACATGCAGCAATTCAAAATTTTTAGCGCAGGTGTTCACATTCACATTCACGTTCATATTTCACCTATGTGACCTTGAAGATCACCTTTTATTGCACCAGTTTTTGGACTCTGCTTGGTATTTGTACAATATATTAAAGATATATGTCCATTAGTTTTTAATTATATTGTTCACACTTTTTCAAGTGACATTGATGAGGGTTTTAAAAATTAACAAACGTTATAAATGGCGCCACCAGTTCCCTTAGAAGATTAAAATATCAAAGATGTTCGGTTTCGATTTCCAGAACAATCCATCCAGCCTTATATGATATTTATGAAGGTTTGTATGATTATCACCAAAACAATCTATTCAAGGCCAAGGTCACTCTCAGTGTGTCAAGTAAATGCAATGACACATACACACACAACAAAACACACACATATATAAATGTGTGGGTGTGTCTGTATTAGTTATGGCTGAGTGAAATGTTATGCACCACGTAAGGAACTATAGACTTGCCCAGTCCATGAAATAGTTATGACCTAATTGTTGCTTCTGACAGAGAAATCAAACGTTCCCGCGTTGTATCGCACTTAGTATCGGTACCGCCACCTTGCGGCAACTCATATAACTAATTTACTACTAATTGACACTGAGTTAAGTTTATCTGTACATGGAATCAAGTTTTATTTTAAGCATTTTATTATTAAACGCAAATACTAAAGCCCAGGCAGGGATAAAGGTACTACGATTCTTGTACGAGGCGTGGATTGACACAGGCTGAGTAAAACAATACGATTGCATTAGGATTGGGCTATAAATTGAGTCCTTTTCTATCAGTTGTTTTGATGTAATTCTCATAATCAAGCCCAAACAAGGAAAAACACGTGGGATATATATATATATATATATATATATATATATATATATATATATATATATATATATATATTTGAGATAGCAACTCTTTTCTGCGACGGCGGCACGACCATGCTATAAAAAACTATGGTATCCCCCCAACTTACAGTCTCGGGATACCATTAATGCGTGATATGACAAAGATTTGCCTCCCTTTAAGTACAGATGACAAATTGATGTGACAAGTGTTTAAACTTTCCTGGATTTTTTTTTCGGCAAAACCATAATTCAGTCTTATTTTATATTGTTACTGATCTTTACTTAAATTCGTTTTTTTTATGAATAAATTTCTCAGGTCATATGTAATGAACGAATTTCCTCACTACTGCCAAGACGTGGGAACAGTTATTTTATATATTTGTATGTTAGGGGAGGGTGGGGTAAAAGGAGGGATGGGTTAATGTTGTGTTTTTTTTTATGGAGAGTAAGTTTGTTAAATGGTATATGGCTGTTACCCAGACAACATGTACGTGCACGATGGGCCAGCTGTAGTAAACAGACGGCCATTGGTCAGCAGGTGACCGCGGCGAGCCACTGTTGGTGGCCACCAAACTGATACCGCGTTTCCACTCCCTCCACTCATGCTTCCGTCTTTTCTTCTGTCCCTCCAATCAGCCATCCATCTATTCATGGCGATGGTGCAAAAGGCCAGTCACCCAGCGGTCATTTGTCTCGTCCATCTTACCAAACGTTTGTCTGTACACGTGATGTAATGTAATCACATAGACCCTATATGCTCTCTTCACATTAGTCCCCTAAGCTGTACGTTGTTCTTTTACTTTGTTTTCAGGTTCCAAGTAATTTGTCAATACGCCCCACTGAATATCATGCATTGTCCATATGATACACTTTCCTATGCAGCATACATGGTACAACCAGTAAGTTTTGAGGTACAGGCTGTAGGTGGCGCTCAGATCGCTGCTTATTCTGGGAAATTCTTAACGTGTGAATTAAATCTCCTGACGATAAATGCGGTCATCCAATGAAACCCTAACACGTATTACAGTCAGAGGAAGTTAGGGAAATCCAAAGGTATGGCCAGGGCGGATACTCCCACTTCCAGGCCAGGGGCTAGCTGCCGAGACTGAGATAGTCCATGAAAGCATAGGAATGACCTGTCGTCTGCGGCCACCAGGATGGTAGGCACTGACCGAATCTGCTGGAAGGTGCAGCTCTACATGGATTTGAGGTAACGTGATAATCTGTGCAAGTCAAATGTCACGTGCAACATATGTTTGTATGGACCTGGAAGTACAGTTATTAGTAGCACACATATACACATAACATATATGTGTAGACTGTACATACATGCAATGAACTAGCTCGTACAGCACTGTTTTACACTGAAATGCGCCTGTCACCCTGATATTATCCACTTGGTATTATTAGTGGTGTTCTAACTGGATAAACATATCCGACCAATGTCACGATCTGACTGTGACAGTTCATCTGCGTGGAGGTTAGTTGTAGAGGTACTGTTTAGGCAGAGTATGTAGGCAATATATTTATGATCACATTTATACATCTTGTATAGTTTTCTTATTTTTTGCAACCTCTTTGACAGCCATTGTTCGAAAAAGTGTTTGAAAATTAAACTGCATGTATTAATTACCCTATTTAAGCTTTATGTGTCTGTGTGTGACAAACAGACAGACGGACAGACAGGGGAACAGAAGTGAGATGTTGTATATTTTCTTATTGATACAATAATTTTGTTATTTTTTGCATATATGTTTATATCATTTTTAGCTCAGCTGACTATAAGTCATCTGAGCTATAGTTGTGGTCCATTATCCTTCGTCCGTCGTCCGTCCAGCTGTCCGTCTATCCGCCCTGCCGTCCGTCCGTAAGACAGGCAGTTTAGAATTATGAATAAACTTTTATATTGATATATATATATTGTAAATGTTAAGAAATATAAACATAAAATAAAAAGAAAAAACTGATGTGATGAAAAAATGAGGATCTAATACAAAAATTTGTTCATTATTTTCCTGCTTCAGCAGAACTGGAGATCAAACTTTGTTTCCCCTTTATGTATATGTAAAAGTGTTGTGAATCCCTCCCCCCTTCTGCTGCCATTGATTCCTTTGCATTTGGACATTAGTTTTAAAAAGTGTAAAATTGATTTAATTTAAAAAATAATTATATTAGAAAAAAAATCGAATTGAAACATTCTTGCCTCAGGAGAATGTAACTTAAAGTGATCAGCTCTGTCTGTCCATCATCTCTCCGTTATCCTTTATATATATATATATATATATATATATATATATATATTAATATGTGTATGGATTAAAGCTGCTCAAGCCTGAAATTTGAAAGCAATTTATAACAAAATTTGATATTATAAAAAAATATTAAGAAATATTTGAAACTTCATATTTTATCAGCTTTGTTTGTCTACCAGTCTGTCTGTCCTTTTTTAAATATTAAGTAATTGTGGTGAACTTTTTTATCCTGTAAGCTTTGTTAAATTAAGTGAAAATCCTATGTATATACACTATAATAATACAAAATGTAGCTCCCAACATATCACCCCCCCCCCGCCCCCACCACCACCAAGTCCTTGCACTTGTGCACTAGGGATATTATTCATATTTCAACTGTATATATTTTATAAAAAATATTACATATATTTGATATCATATACATATTTATATATTATAAAATATAGATCCAATTGAACAAATGTGCATGTAAACTACTGCACTGTCAACAATTTAACAACAAGCCAACCAATAATCATGATAATCATTTACATCTTATGGTCACAAAATATTATTTGCAACAATTTCTTACTCATCAATACATACCAATCATGTCAACCAGCCATGGCCTATATAACCTTTTCCCTTTTAGACTTTATCATTATTTTATATTATTTAAGATTTTTTACCTTCAAGGTCAACTTTAACTGAGCACAGTGACCCATGGGTCCCTTGTTTAACAATCACATCAATAAAAAATACCTGGCCGTTCCTATATATTCCCCGACAAATCACAATTTATGCACCTGGAAGAATTATTATATCCTGTTTTTCCCAACCTGTCGGGTTTCACGTGGACAGAAGGCCTACGAGCGTGCTCTTATACAGAAAACGACTGTTTATATTTTCCTTCCTTCGGAGCTAGATGCGGATATAATTTCCCCGTGTCAATCACGCGAATCTTGATATTTATTGTAACAACAGTTCAGTTGTAACAAGGTGAAAAAGTAGATAAGATACGAAGAAGCTAATTGATTTGCCAAAGGGTTATGAAGAACTCAGTAAATGAGCTGTGGTAATAATTTAGCGAATGATCATCGGCCTGGCCTGAACACTCTGGAACAACTTTTATAATTGATAAAAACGAATTCAAAAGTAAAATATATAGGGTTGAAGGTATAATGAAAATAAAGACAACACTCTAAGAAAAAAGGGTTCTTGAGGGTTCTTTGAGGGTTCTTTGAAGAACCACAGGGTTGAGTAAAGAACTCTAGGGTGTTATGAGGCAAAACAGGGTTCTTTAAATAAAGGTGGGTTCTTTGGGATGATTTAGGGTTCTTTGAGAGGCATGAGGGTTCTTTGGAAGTGCTTCTTGTAAAACAGGGTATATCAAGAAGTGATTCTATAACCTGACAAATTAAACGCTTCCGAGAGACAAGGCATTCCTTAGAGATATGAAGGAGTCTAAATTTAAAGGTTGAACTCAAGTATTAAAATAGTTGTATTGATAATTATTAGTGTGGTCCGAATACAGGTCTACATGATATTATGATTAAGGAAATTTAAGTTATTTTTTTTTCAAATAAATAAGCATGCAGTCACTCTTACTAGAAATTTTGGTCTAGTAAAGTAATTCGTTGCTGAATTAGTTTTGGCCATTTACGATTGTATGGTGGTGTGTATATATATATATATATATATATATATATATATATATGTATGTAAGTGTATACTTTTTCAGTAGTGATATACCATCTGAACCAAAATTGGTACTCTTGCTTTTTTTATTATTATTATTAATAATTATTATCAATACATTTAAAATGGAAATATGACAGACTCTAGCCAAGGTTACACAACATGGCAATCACTTGTCTCTCACAATTTTCAGCATTTCTGTGCAATTGGCGTGTAGTGTAAACAGCATTTTTCAGCTGCATTCATGTAACAATGAGGCGACGACTCTCACTGGCATTGCTTAATCGTAAATTGATACGCTTTCGCGCCAATCTTACAAGTGCCGGGTATTTAGAACAGTGTGCTGACCAGTGCTGACCAGTGGAGACAGATCCAGGTTCAGCTGAACTACTGCACAGACTGCAAGCCAGTAACGTCACAAACAGACAGTGAAGACTATAAGGCAAGTTTTATCCACTGAATATTGTTTACTCTATCTGGAAAGAAATGCTATATATCATCTACATGAGTTATTACACTTAATTGCGCTTTAAAGTTGCAAGTTATATATCGGGATGCATCCAGCCGGGCGAGATGCATCCAACTTTGCCCGGGCATAGATTCCCATTTGATAGTATAATTATCAAACCTCTCCAATACGTCGTTTGTAGGCCAATGCTTGCGGATATACAAGTTGGGTGTATGTTTGTTTGTGTGAAGTGTATATTTACATATATTTGTGTGCGCAATTATGTTAATATGTTTTTGCATATATATATATATATATACACATATATATATGTATTATATATATAAATATATATATATGTATATAAATATGTGTGTGTGAGTGTATGTGTTCTGTGTATGTAAGAGGTTCTATAACTGATGTTCTATTATACTATTATGGTTAGGGGAAGTACGTTTTAAAATGTGTTGCTTTATAAAGGTCAGTTGATAACGATGGTAATACCAGATGTAGGTTGCAATGTGTACACCATGCACATGTGGAATGATAAATGAGTAGCCATTAGGTGGCCATCGGCCCATCAGTTGGAGCTGGTCACAGCATGGGGTATACACGTTAGTCGTACAGTGCCTGAGTGCTAGGCTGTACAGATACATCCGATTGTGAAATCACAGAAACAGTCACTGGTCACGCGGTGCCCTGAAAGGCAAAACACTGGGCTTTAGCATGCTCACTTTTTCACTGTTTGGGGTCATACTGTATATCAAACACCAAACATGTTATTCTTGTAACCCTAAATTCAGTTGTTATTTTTTTAGGTTTGAAGAATAATGCTGCAATATTAACGATCCCGGGGTCTTTTTGGGGAACATGAAGACCACCTGTTCCTCCATTTTCCTCTATTTTGGCACACCTAACTTTCTGCAATGCTGAGCTAGCGAAACAGGTTTTGTCCGTCTTTATAATGCAAAAAATAAATACTCAGGGCTGCTAACACTGGGACTGTTTTAACATATACGTTTAATATACAAATAACAAAATTAATGTAAATAGACTTACTTTTTCTGTAACCTATAGACAACTTTAGGGTTACTTCAGAATACTATGAATATAATAGCTGCTTTTATTTATACTGGAATGTGTAACAATCTGCATTTTCTGTTACAGGAAGAAACGTCGCAATACCAATACTAAAGTTCACTGGTGGTCAGGATGTACTCCATGATGACGAGTTGCACGTGGTGGCAGTAGCTGTAATCTCACCTGTGATGACGGCTCTGTATACGTTACGATGGGAATTGCCCTTGTGATGGCGGCCTATTGGGCATATGGGTTTCAGTACCCGAAGTCACTGAGAAAGACTTTTTCTTTTTTAGAGGAGTTTGATTTGGACTTAAAAGCTCTAGGGCTGTGCCTATATCTGTTGTGAGGCTGCACACAGAGCTAACGCATTAATGGACCTATTACCTATAGTGGTGTGCAGCAAACGATTAAAAATGATTATGCAAGCACATGCAAAGAATGTAATCCTGTTAGACATATACAAACACAGGGTAATGAACAGCATTAAAATTGAACCTTACATTTATTGCCAACCAGCTTCAAGTTGACCTTGGGTGCGGATGGATTGATGGTTTCTAATGAAAGATGCTTTTTTTTATCCTGACATTTATGGGTTGGATACTCAGTATATACATGGAGTATGGCTGTAAGTCAGAAAATAATTGCTACTAGCCAATATAATAAGCTAAAACTGAAAAGAAATCCTTTTTCAAATAAATATATATATAGTATTACACCCAGAGATGCAGCATATATATTGCTTTAATAGGATGATGATACCACCTAACGTGATGACAGTAATATATAATTCTTCCAGTAAAATATTCACCAGATATAGAATATACATATTTGTGTTTTTAAACAATATGTAGCAGATTTTAAATTAATTTTAATTTAATGACATTCAAAGACAAGCATGACATTTTAGAAACAATCAGGTTTGAAATTCTTATCTTTAAAAAATCTTAGAGGTTATATATATATATATGGTTATATGAATAGATAATTGTGGGACATTGATTGATTTATTCATAAATATATGTTTCTTTTCATCTTTAATATATATATATATATATATATATATATATATATATATATCTTATATATAGAAAGAAAAAGAGAAAATAAATGGTATGATTACCTCTCATATTATGTACATGTATATTAAGGGTAATGTAACCTGTTTTGTATAGAGGCATCCTTGAGCTTCAATATATATAATTTTAATAGTTAAATAAATTCAAATAAATATATTATTTATGTATATTATGGTATTTGTATTTTTTTTAATCCAGTAGTCTGGACCCCATATTAGTATAAGCTATTGTTTATCAATATGAACTAAGTATCAATATGAAATCAGCATGAACAATTTTTGTAATCAGCAATAAAGGGGGAGGGGGGTATCTAAAGAACCCTAAAGGTGCCCCAAAGATCTATAAGGTTCTTCAATGAACCCTACGATCAAGATAATATAAAGTTGTTTAAACAACCCTGAAGGTGTTTTAAAGAACCCTATCATAGGGTTCTTTTAAAGAACCCTTGAGGTGTTTTAAAGAACCCTATCAAAGGGTTAAATTAAAGAACCCTAAGGGTGTTTTTAATAGGGTTCTTTGAAAGAACCCTATTCTAGGGTTCTTTAAAGAACCAAATAGGGTTCCATATTTGTGACAACGCAAAGAACCCTATCGAGTTCTTTGAAGCACCTTTCGTTCTTAGAGTGAAGTGATTAATAACGCCCCCCCCCCCCCCCTTGAGCTGCATCATCTCTCATTTAATCTATTTATTTTCCAGATTTTCATGAGTCATTTTCATTTTATATTAATTGGCAATAAGATTTTATTTATACACATGCAGTTTATTTCCTTCAAATTTATTAGTTGAGTTTATCAATGGACGGACGTGTGATTTTCTCCGTTCGGGTATAGAATCGGAATATTTGTGTAATGAGGGGAGGAGTCTTCCATTAGAACGCTCTGCTTGCCATTACACCGAGGACCCCCCCCCCCCCCCCCCCACAGCCCCAACAGACTGTTGTGAATTTACAGTGTTGTTTTTCTTCAGAGTTATATACCTATATATATATATATATATATATATATATATAACATTTTAATAATTTTTATAAAACTAATCAAACGGCAACCAAGAATTAGCACCCGCCCCCCGGTTCTCAAATTTCTGAATCCGCCACTGAATAATATAAATAAGATTGACCACTCATGAGAAGGGTTTATGGTTGTGAAAAATGAAAATAAGTGAATTATAATATAAATATGACTGGCCTTACAGGAATAGGGTTTATGGTAATGAAAATGAAAATAATTGGATATTAATATAAATTATTAATTGAATATATAATTATATATCTTATAAAAGTAAATAGATATGTTAATGAATAAAACAGGTACGTGATAAAGATAAAGTCCTGATGAGCATAACTACATGTATACGCCTCCTGCACAAAGGACGTTGAATTGAGAGACCCTCCAGTTTACTGGGACGACACTTGATTTTCAAAGCAAAGTTTGTAAAATTAAGTGCTTGAAGAGAGGCAATGCGGAGGAATACAAGGCTACGTGGTTTGTGTGGTAACAAAATTGAGTGCACTGAAGTAATCTTCCCCTTAACAACATAATGTAAGTTCGTTCTACCTGTCATTGGGGAAAGTTATTCAAAGCTGTCGTAGGTATAATGTGTGGTTTATACATGTATGGTAGAATATGAATATATGCAACAACCAGTATATTTATTGACATGTATATTTTTATCGACTCATGATCGGTTATGACGTATACTTGATAGTCACCACAGATAACTTATAGTGATTATGAATAATGCTGGGGAAAACCACTAGCGCGTTCAATCATGTCCGTGTACCCGTTCAGCAGCGAGTGAAACTACAGTCACTATCACCGTCCATCACCATTTTATTTCATCAGATTTTATCTAATTTACGTCAGCTCTTCATTCACTGACGCCGTGTAAACAGACTCAGATATTGCCATAGGGGACGTCCTGTTCGGATAGTGACATAATGTCTTTTTTTTCTCTCTTTATATATATATATATATATATATATATATATATATATATATATATATATATATATATATATAATATAACAATGTTTAACCGTTCAAGCTAGGTCCTATATCAGATTTCATAAATTTTCACACTGTTTTCAAGCTTATGAAACGTGCTGAAAAATGTATTTAGTACGGCATGCTTTGGTACCTCCTCGGAATTTACGTCACTCGTAAAGACCTGAGGTGTTCACGAATATTCGAAGTTACCAGAATACCAGTTACCATTTAGGTAAAGGGATATCCTTATAAAAAAAATCTCCGGAACTTCCTTGTCTTGATTATGTTGACGTGTTATTTTTGCACGCACTCACGCTGAATCAGAGCCGTGTATATAAATTGGCCCGTCTCTGATTAACGGATGCATGTAGTACCCTTTACACGTGAAGAGAATATCGTATACAGAAAGAATATTAAACAGACAGAATATCACACGGAAAGATGAACTTGAGACATCCAGGAAGGATTCACACCACAGCCAGACACAACAACATATTGGAAAAGGTTTTTATTTTTTTTATTTTATATATGTGTTAATGTGTCTATGTGTTCAGCTTAGTAACAGCTGTTCTATTATTGTTTCAGTAATCATTATTAGTTTACTTTCTATTACAACTATTACAGTTACTCACTGCCGTTATATTTGGATGAAAATTCTATGTTTTGTTGTTGTGATGTCACTTTGTTATGGAGAACTTGATGTATGTAGCCCATGATCCGCCTTAATAATTAGGCAGAAAAGGGGGCCGCAAGAATTGGTTTTAAACCCTTGAGAGAGTTTGCGGAGGCTGACAACCAAAAAGGGAAAGGGGGGGGGGGGGGGGTTTGAGACACCCGGTTCATCCTGCGGATGTAGCATGTGTAGCATAAATCTTTATAACGAATGACCTTTAACTTAAGTAATTTTTATCTCGTGTACAATGTAAATGATAAACGTGTTATACTAAAAAATACTCTTTTGGTGCTCAGAGTACAATTGTACATGCATAAAACGGTTGTCTAGATCACGTGGACTAAACCATTGTCAGATCCACTGAACCAAGCATGACACGAGAAACGCATGTGTATTAATAAATAATGGTCTTGTAGGGGTAGATAATTCAGTTGGCCAGCTAAGTACATGTACCCAAAAGTAAGCTGCACTGATCACCTCCTGTATCAGGCCATAAGATGAGCTCAGATACGGATATGATAAGACATGAAGCCTTACACTCGATACATATAGTTAAAACCACAAACAGTGTCATGGTTGTAGTTACTTGCTCAGTGGTTTAATGGTCAAGCATGAATGATTACCAGGGGCGCAATTTCCTTTTGCAATGTTGGGGACGGAAACTTCCCCCTCCTAGCCCCCTTCCTACCTCCCGCCCCCCCCCCCCCCCCCGACCAAGGCCTTTACAACAGCATATACCATATTTAACCTAACAATACATGTAATTAATAAAGTAATGTATAATATTATTATAGTGGTGTAATCAGAGACAATTGTGTGTGTGTGTGGGGGGGGGGGTGGCTTGTAGGAGGGGGGCTATTATATTTAGGAAAGCTCGACTATCGAGGGTGTATATCGGCTGAGGGTGTTGGTTGGAAGAGGGGACCCCCGTGCATTGTAGGATTTTTTTTAAAAAGATTTTCATTCAAACATAAAGCAATTTAGGGGGAAAATAAAAAGGAGAGTTCTGGCGTCAGAAACCAGCTACATGTCCCCCCAAAAAACTGTGCCCCTGTTATTCACAATCATTTTATCAGATTAAAGTGAGCTGAGCCTAAATAAGTTGAATCAGACTGTTAACAATTGTAAGCTAATGTCATTTTGATGTATCAAAATTTCGTTGATTTGACTTCGCTGTAACCGCCATTCAATTGAAAATATAGTACAGATATGTCAATTAATACCATGATTATAATTTATCTATATGGTTAGAATACTTCCGATGAAGATAATTGGGTTGATTAATTTAAATAAAATACAATCTGATGCACGTGGGCGATAAGACAAGTCAGCTGATCTCTCTTTGATAAAACCTCCATGCATACAGAAAATCAGGATCTGGCAGTCAGCTGCACTGCACCCCCCCCCCCCTTATTCGTATGTGGGCTTAATCGGGGTCAGCGGAACTCAACATATTCACTGCAGTCATTCGCACATGAACGCTCGTTACATTTGGCGAACCTCAGTTTCGGTGATCGCGTCAGTTTATGCTTTATATGTCATGCGGTTAATTATAAATTGAACTATAAGAAAGGAGCAACATGACTTCAGGCAGGCCATGAGAACTGTTAAGGGGCTACAGGGTCTGTCCCAGCGAGGTCTGTCGTGGCAGGAGGTTGTGATATTCTATATAATTAAGAAAATAATCATTAAATGTCAAATAAAATTAAAAGATAAACGACAGGATTCTTAACTGTCATTGTAGATAGATCACCATTTACAAAAAATTATATGAATGATAGAAAATTCTTTTGAAATCCCCTAGCTAATATTTTTAGGAGCAATCTGGTTCTTGATATAAGTATATACCTACAGAATGAGATGGTCATTCAGAACCAATTAGTTTAACAGAAAGACGGTATTACAGCTGTAAGACCAAGTCACACAGTCAAGGATCAGCCTCCGGACGATAGCTGAATGATGACGTCATTCGGTGGACTGATGGAAGATGAGCAAAGGACTAGTCTCTGGCCCGGTCAAAATTAAGCGGTTTCTTCCGGTTTTCTAGAATTAACTAGCGGCTAAGCTTCTCACACAGAGGTTATACGCTGCAGTCGTCCCAGGGTCAAGAACCAAACCAACTATGTCTGGTGCCCCGGGTTAATAAGGACAAAAAAGAGTGGGTGTCGCATGTTTAAGCCGGATACACAGTGCGATACCACTCTCTCATTGGTCTGATTAAAATTCTTTGCTCTTTGTGGTGGTCAGACCAAGAGTACCTTATCCTGTTATAAGCAGCGGTTATAGCCAGGGAGATCTGGATAGATGTGTATGACAACCTCTGCGCGAGAAGCGTACCGGTTAAGGTTTTGTCTCATCCCATCTGTGATTTGGCGGTCAGTCTTGAGGAGACCTTGGATTTCCCTAAGTAGACCTATTTGAAGCCTTGAGCAGCCTGTACATTGCCGTGGTTCATTCCAGGTCTGTTCGTAAAATATATTAAAGGTCTTACGCAGGTCAAGTAATAGTTATCCTTAGTGCTTCATGGAAGAAGTTAGGAAACCTGAGACCGATTGAATTGCCCAAGGTTCACAGGATGAAGCCAGATGCGTCTGCAGTCAAATGCCATTAAGCGTGATCAAGTGCCGGCAAACCCAGGAATGCAAAGGAAATATCACGGTCTCTTCCTCGCGCCGACAGTTTTGAACAGTTTCAAACTTCCGGGGTATATTCTTGGACTGTCCGAGGTTGATCCAGAATTGCCCCCGGAAGTCCAAGGCTGAAGACCGGAAATCTCCGGTTGACCCAGGCAGGGCCATTCAGCCACAGGCGCTTGACTTGTCTATATGATACCTGTTCAATCACTGTCACTGCAACGCCTGTAGGCTGTACACAGTACTACTATAAGGCTATATTCTCTTATTACCGCTCACATTGCCGACATACTCGTTTTCTAACAAATATGAACAATACTTATCAATCAATATTTAATTATAAACAAAGCACTCCCCGTTTCCCAATTACAAGAGTTAATAACTCTCTTTTTACCTTTAAACGCTTCCTTGATCTCCCTTCTTTCACATGTACATACATGACTGTAACATTTGTTATCAGTGATCTGAACACAATGACTGTATTCTTAAGGCAGATATATGGACTATTTTACTCGGAATTTTATTTGAAATTTAATTAAAACCAGTTTACAGCATCTAATAAATGTTGTTCTGTAACAGTGTTCAGATAAACGGACATTTATTCTACATGAACGATAATAGGGGAATTGCTAGTGCATCAAGTCAAGCGCCTGTGCATTCAGCCCCGCCTCCTATCACCTGGCCTTCAAACTTTAATTATTATTCAACTTACATGGATCAAACAAATAATTATTATAACTAATACAAGACACTTTACATGGGCCACATGGTACCGTTCGGCAGTGTCTAGCTCGGAGGATTCCAATGGGAAGGGTAAACGACCTCGTACCGGTCATTTCAAACCACTCGCATGACCACCGGGAAAATGTACTCCCTACGGCCACTACAAACCACTCTCATGGCTAACCCTGAAAATGTACTCGGTACGGCCACTACAAACCACTCTCATGGCCACCCCAGAGAGATTAACTCGGACATGCCACTACAAACCACTCTCACCCCCCCCCCCTCCTGAAAATGAACTACACACCACAGTCATACCGGCCACCCCGGAAATGAACCAGCGGAAAGAGCCAAGCTCATTACCACTGGACTGTTCAAAACCTATAATGTTCCCGTCAATTCTTTATTACGATGAATTCACAGCTATAGGGAAAATAGAAGGACAATATTTTATAGAGTTATGAATATATCACCATGCATCAGTCCAAAACAGGCATATAGAGGGACAGACGTTAAAGCTGCAACTATATCATGGCGTGCTAAGTCGTATTGATCAGACATGGGGTAATAGTAATAAGTAATAGTAATAGTAATAGACTATTACAGCTTTTTCCATGTAATAGAAATAGTAATAGACTAAAAAATTTGATCTGTAATAGTAATAGTAGAAAAAAAAAAATAGAAACAGAAGGCAAAGTAATAGAGTAATACATATTACTTTCTATTACTTCCTGTGAGCCCCTTGATCATGAAGCATATCAGCAAATAATGCTGAACAGACTCAGTTCTTGTCCAGGATGTGCCTATTGTTGAGGCAAGCATTGGCCAGCTGCCACATTGATGGTGACCACTGGTGCTAATTACATAAGAGTACTGGACAGAGTAGGTCTCAGCCAAATAAGTTACCTGGCACAATCTGACCTTTGATATGTAAACCATGGAGGCATGTTTGATGTTAAGAGACAAATAAATAGTGCATTATTATTGTGACATGTACATCTTATCTCACATCCATCAATCCATATATGCATATTCTGAAATGTACCTAGATTTGTTTTCACAAGCCAGTTTGCATTTTAATCATACCGATTGCAATAACACACATTCAAGAAAAATATAATATGGAACCAGGTACAGTGCAGACCCAAAATGTTCATGATAAGCTTATGGTGCTTTCACTACCCATAACGCACTGAAGCCTACAATGCTATAAACTCAGACCAGTACTACAATCACTTGGATAAAGTCATACCTCAGGCACATGTATCATCTAGTTAATTTATATTCATATTCTTTTAAAAGTATTCTTTTAATACTTGTCTGTTATTTCATAGTACCAATTTTGCAGACCTTCATTTAGTATCTAAAATTATGTTAATTTATATTTTGAAAATTAAAGTAACCATTTTTTACATGATATTAATTTATTTGATTATATAATATGAGAATATAAGTAACTATTAATATTTTATTATTTAATATCTGAAATTTTGATATCAAATAATTAGATCCTGTTATGTACAAAATTTAAAATACAAGATTGTTTAATTCCAAATTTATTATGAAAGTGATTTAAATAATATTTTATTTGTTTTGTAAAATTGATGTAAATTTAAAATCACTCTCCATATTCCTAAATTATCCTATGCTTGTTTTGCTGCTATGAAGAAGGGCATGCCTGAAGAATAATAGCCATGCATGCTACCATTATTGTAAAGTTTACCACCTCTCTGTTCACTCTCGAGATATATGTGATGGAATAAAACATGGCATCACATCCAAATGAACATATACACCCGAGAAGATGGGGTACTTTTGTCTCCAGTTTGGATCTGTCCAGAATCTTGACGTAAACAGTATTTTTGTTGGATATATTTATAAGGATTGGGAAACAGGACACAGCCCTACATAAATTCCTCTCCTGATACAGACATAAAGGACTGAATTGTCAGCTTTGATAATAAGTAATAATATGCAATAATCATAAATAATTCCTCTGGAGACAATTTTTAGTTACACTGAAAATCTTTATTTATTGACTATGAAAACGAAGATTAAATCTAAACGGAAGTATGTACTGTAAATAAATTTATGTTAAATATATATGAAAATTATATAAAATGTACAAGTATGCATATAATTATAAATCAATATTTTACATATGAAAGGGCCTTAACAATGGGTTGCTTTTAAATTACATGTATTCAAGAGTTTATACAATTATCTCATAATTTCGACTTGAAACACCCAAATATCGATCATTGAGGTTTCAAAATATTAAAAATAGAATTAAAGAAGCTGAAATAATTAAGATATCCAGTATCATTAGGCTTCTTGTAAATGACAGACACAGTATTAGAAAATTGTGTAGGTAACTGGATGATATAGTTGCTTTTAATATTATTTAAACATGTGATTGGAGTGCTAGTTTATAGCACTCGTGGCTGCGCAAGGTCTAGAATCCTCCCATCAGTTTAAGTTCATGTAATAGTAATAGTAATAGTAATAGATACCCCAGTAATAGTAATAGTAATAGAAGATAAAATGTGGTAATAGTAATAGTAATAGTAATTTCAGAAATTGAAAGTAATAGTAATAGTTATAGTAATAGAACAACTGTAATAGACCCCATGTCTGGTATTGATAAAGATAGACAAAACTTACAACTGGAGCTAATATCCCGTTGTACCACAGTCTGAAGAGCGACAATTGTTAAAAACTATCATCAGGCTGCCTGTATATAGTTATATTGAGGATGCTAATTACGTGTAGAAATAGGAATTAATCCGTATGGAAGTTTTAGATATATAAAACAAATTTCTACGCACAGAAAGTTTAATTTATGGTTTTGTATTTCAGGAGTTATGAAGTATTCTGAGTTAGGAAATAGAAAGAGGAGCAGTCTCTTTTTCGACATGGAAGAACGTCATCGGTACAGCTTACAGAAGACCCGGGTGTTCCTGCTCGACCACCTAGACATCAAACAGTCTCGTCTGCTCGACCACCTCTACCAGGAGGACGTGCTGACAGATCATGACTGCGAGAGAATCAAAACAACGGACCAATCAGTGGACTTGTTTTTGCGGATTTTGCGAAAGAAGGGGCCGCGGGCGTTTGGAATATTCTTGCAGGCCCTGACGGATTCAGATCTAAACTTCGTCCGAAATGCCCTGGAGGCCAAAGTGTTAGAGTGGACAGGTAAGGGGGTTAGCCGTATGCTGCTTCATCCTCTTTAAGTTATCAGTGATATAAATCTTAGATGCATTTGTATTATATCGCCTCCTTACTAATAAAAATAGATAACCTCCGAACGTTGCACTGTTTTTAAACCATTGGATTGCATTCACTGAAATCAGTGGAAATGTACCAATACAGCAAGAAAGAAGCAAAAATCCTTTATGTAATACTTAATGTTAAATTTAGTTAAAATTATTTATTTGGAAATGATACAATAAATTCATTCAAAAATTAGATTTGAACACATGCCAGTAGGGATAGATAACCAGCCAGTCTAGGATAAAATATGGACATACATTTCAGTGTCCATGAAGGAGACAATACAGTACTCTAGAACTATATCTTTTATATCATAATTCATCGAAGTACTATCTATATTCATTCAATTCACGAAAGTGACACACCAAAAGAAGTGCTCTTCGTTGAAAATTACAGATATACATTTATAAAGGAAGGCTGCACATTCCTGTTTTTTTTATTTTTTGCAACGGCAGTCTGATTTCAGTTATTCTTCACAAGAGAATTAAAAATCAAAACATCTTTTAAATATGAACATCAATTGGCGTTTGTGACTTATTGAAACTTTTAGTATACAAGAGCCACTGTTATTATATTAAATCAACTCTGTCCTCCCTCAAGGTGAATCTCCGACAAAGTACTTGAAACTATGTTTAATCTAATGTAGAGCAGAAATAAATAGACAAACAAATAGTAGACTGAATAACTTTCTGTCTACATCAAAGGAAATGGTTAGGATTTAGGACGTGGTTAAACTGAGGAGAGGGTTTGTTTCTAAGCTACACAGAATGTGTAATTGAGAGTTAATGGGAAGTCACAACCCAGCATGCACTGAGGGTGCGGCCATAAGTCAATCAACTTGCATCCAAATCAGTGCTAGTCAATGCAGAGCCTACAGACCATTATTAAACTTAGTCCTCGATTCAAAACCCTCTGGTGCCTCGAGACTAAATGATGAAAACTTGATGGAATCTCAAAGATTCGCTCCAGTGCCTTAGTGATAGATTGTGACTTATTCTTAGCCCCGTACTTATAAAACTGAATCATCATTTTTGTAGTATGGTAACCTTCACCTCATTCAGCGGACAGTGCCACAAATATATCATAGACCTATCTGGTGGAAGCGTATAAGGGCGTTTACATTATCGTTCGATACCTTTTGATTTTATTTAAGGCGAGCACAAGGTTTCGTTGTTGTTTACCAGAAGGGGCCGTTTCTTTTTCAGATGAAAGAGAGAGGAAGCGAGTGAAAGAATGGTTAAGAGACTCCTACATGCGGGAACCTGGAAGCAGGGTGCTGTTTGATCACATGGTGGATCATGCCATTGCTTCTGAAATCCCCGTCGGCGAAGAGGGGGCGAGACTTCTTGACGTCATCAAAACCACATTTTCCTATTGCCAGATTCTCGAAGAGGATGAGTATCCTTTGATGTGTTACATGTGTACAAAGATTGAGATAATATGACACACAGTCACACAACTTCATGCATGTGAATTACCGTACTTTCTGATTCCCATTTCAACAAAGTATCATGGTGCTGTTACCCATGAAACCTAAGAACCTTACACATTACTACCCGTTATGAAGAAAACAAACTTTATTCTTCACAGACACGAAGGAAATATTAGCGAAACACGGAAAATGAGTAATCTATAATTTATTAACTGAACTTGTGTAAAGGGTTGTCGGAGAGGTGGCTAGAACCATGACATGTAACCGCGAGATGAAGACCGGTGCACTGCGGCTTGGTCTAGTAATCCCTTGAACGTTCTGAACAAGTGAGGTACAAACCTGTTGCAACTGTAGGTGTAGATTTTTCTCTAATGAACGATTCGTGTTCTAATGGCCATTTCATGTACACATCTACTGCAGTTAGTCACTCTATGCGTTAAGCAAACAAACGTTAGCAGTAATTATCATATCTTGGTAGTCAAAACAGATGTTAATTAGGATGTGGTGCAGTATTGACCGATATTTAGCACCAGGCATCTCCACAATTGGCAATGGATGCCGAACCAAGGCTCGCATTTGCCTTCATTCTGTGGCAGGCATAACAAGGTTTGATCCTCCTGCAACTTTAACTGTTTAACTTTTAATCTCTTGGTAACTTGTTTCCTTTCTAAATGTAACCCCTCCTTCCCCTTCATATTTTCTTAAATGAATGGATACTGCTTTGGACATCTTACAATTTACATGTTTTATAATATTTCATAATAATAGGTAACAATTGCAGATGCAAAATGTTTTTACCTGAAATTTCACCTTAGCCAGATAAGTACAACATTGTGGATAAAAGATATAACTAAGGCAGCAGACGGAACCGTGCTACCGCAAGTTAAAGAAGCAATGAATGACGTATCTAGTGAGTATAAGTCAAATTATTTTTAAATAAACGTTATGATAAAGTTGAGTATGTGGCAGAAGAAGTAAACGTAATCATCGGATTATACAGAATATCGAACAGCAGCATTCTAATGCATAAAACTTCCAGTGATCAGTTGGATCACGGAAAAAAAAAACCTTGATGTATCGCAGCAGGGATATACACGTGAAAATTGAAAAATAACGAAAATTATCTTTATAAAGCTGTTGTTTATCATCTTGCATATATCTTATATTGCAGGCACAAACATTGGTTCAAAATTACCCGTAGCCCAGTGGGACATTACTGATGTAAAGAACTGGATTCTTTCCTTATCCCTTGATCAAGAGGCAAAACAGAAAGCTGCAGATGTGTTTTGTGAACAGTATATAGATGGTGATACGTTGACTGATATCTCCATGGATCAAGCGGAGAAATCCTGGTTTAAAGATGTGCCCTATGGTATTTTCAAGAAAATACTTAAGGAAAGGAACGAACTTCTATCCCTCGAACAGGTTCACCCTGTGTCAAAAATTCGATCGGTCGGTAGCCCTGAAAGCTCACAGGTGTCGGAGAGATTCAGGAAATTTGGCATTCAAGGCTCAATGAACCACAGCTACAGAAGATATGGTCTGTTCCCACCGTGCCAAAATGATCCCGATGCTAACATGCTATTTCCATTGCATTTCTTTGAAGATACACGTAATATCCAAGAACCAGATTTAGTAGAACATATATTACAAAGGATAGCTGTTTTGGCGTGTGCATGCTTGAATGACAGAGTGAACGCCACCATTCATTTCGGAGTGTTGGATAGTCGGGAAATTATTGGAATGGCCGCGGTGCCAACAACAATGACAGCTAAGATACGCCAAGGAATTTTGAATTATTTCTTTCCTGATCAGACAGATATTGTAAAGTATTGCGTCCGGCGGCCGGAGTTTATTGAAGTCATAGATGAGTGTGACAGTTGTAATGGACCATCGGTATACGTGATGGAAATAGATATCGTACCAGACTACAGCGTGTGCCGCAACGCCTCCTTTACTACCGTGCTACCAAAGAAGAACTCAAACGGAAGCTTGTCAAAAGGGGAGGCCAATATTTATCGGTTGAAAGGAGGTAAACCCAAAGTTTTGCATGTGACAGAGGTGGAACAATTTCTGCGTCTTAAAGATCAGTTAGCAGAGGTAAGACGCTCCGCAGAACGCCGTTTGGATGCCAATGAGGAAGACTTCCGTGAATTGAAAGATCGAATGGTACAATTATTGTGCCATGGGGACATTCGTGCGACACCAGATATTTACCCAATACTCATTTTGAGCCCACCGGGGCAACGCAGAGACATTGCCTATATAAAAAACAATCTAGCATTCCTGAAGGACATAGAGTGGAAAGCGGTATTTGATTTTGACCCTGAAACAACCCTTTGTACATACATGCAGGAAAGCGAACAGAGCAGCATGAGAGTAGTAAATTTAGAAGAGTTTTGTGAGGGCAGCGGCAAATCAGAGTTCAACATTAAGGAAGAGATTGAAAATTCTGCTCAACAGCCATGGATACTTTCAAATGGATATCATGCTCAGGGAGTGTCGGCAGAGGAACCCCTTGAATGGTTACGCAAGAGAGGAAAGGCATTTAGAGAAGCTCTGAATTTTTTTCAACAGCAAATCCCTGAGAGAAGGGCCATTGTCGTATTTGCTTTGTTGTCAGCGGATATCCATGTGATGCAAGAAGCCGCTTGTGAAATGTGCAATCGATTTCCTGACCAGTTTGTTATTCTTGCCGAAGATGACAGCATCGCAGATCCATGGAAGGCTGAAATTACACGCAGGAACTGTGCCAGTAGGGAGACAGTGGAGCAACGCTCTGTAGTTGGCATTCCATGGCGTCATATACACAACGTCTGCAGAGAAATCAAAGGATCCCACGAAGTTGAAGACAAAATTATTCCAACATCCACAGGTGTTTGGTGCATTTTGCCAGAAGACCAGAGACAGCGGCTGACAGATTTTGAAATCCTTCACTACAACGAGTGTGACTGTGAAGTTGGAATAGTCCGGAATAAAACCACGTTATCAGAAAAAGAAAAGCATATGGAAGGTCAGTTTTATCATGGTTGCAAGGTATCTTGGTGGAATTTCTGGTTTGGGAATCAAGTCTTGGCACGTCACATTCACGAATCCCTTAAAGGCAAAGTGCAAGATAAGATGAAGTGGAAACGTAATGACCGTGAGGATGCAAGAATAGCGAAAGTAATTTTGTACCACCAGCCAGGATCAGGGGGCAGCACCGCGGCCCGGCATGTGCTGTGGGATTTCCGAAAGGTTTACCGCTGTGCGGTGGTAAAGAAGATTGCGTCAACAACAGCTGATCAGGTCTGGACACTTTTGTCTTACGACGAGGAACATACACCTAAACCACTCTTGCTTCTCCTGGACAACCTTGAAGAAAGACAGACGCAGAGGCTAATTGCTCAAATAGAACAAAGGGTAAAATCCATTGACCACCAAAGTCCTTTGTGCGGCATGGAAAATGTTTGCGTGCTTTTGATTTGCAGACGGACAACACTGCCTCCGGAGAGACCACATGGGGCACATGTTGTTTTAAAACAGGAATTATTGCCTGCGGAAAGAAACTGGTTTCAGACCACATCAAAGAAGCTTGAAGAAACACATGATGACCCAAAACACCTCATATGCTTCAATATTCTGAAGGAAAATTTCAATATGGAACATATTAAAGGCACCGTTGCTAGTCTCATGCAAGAGATGAAAAGCAGGGAAGAACACAATCTGCTCAGGTTTATTGCTTTCATGAATACATATGACATTAAGTACCGTCCTCTGCCTGTTGCTGCTTTTGACAGCCTAATGGCTTCCGGTGTTACTCTCGAGCGTAGACAGAGGACTGGTGGAGGATACGGACGTCAGGTGAGCATTCCATATCACTGGGAACTTAGATTAAGCGATCCTGCCAAAATACTACTGAACCAAAGTTACGGGGTCGGTCTTGGATCGGTTAAGGTACTGGGCATCATCCATCCTCTGCTGTCAAGAGAACTGCTTGTCTATCTGACGACTTCAGAAGGAAAAATTGAGAGCATTAGTGATGTCGCTCTGGAGATCTTAAACACAGTGCAAGTGTTCGGACAACGCAGCAACGCTAGAGACCAAGTGATGAAGATCATCAGTGACATATTTTGCCAACGAGACAGAGGTATGACTGGGAAACCTGCTTCCAAATTTAGCCCTTTGATAGAACACATTCTTGAAACTGAGACGAATGAAAGGGCAGAGGAAGTATTTGAAAGAGCATGTGAACTAACCAGGGGTACTTTCGTGTGTCAACATGCAGCTAGGCTTCACATTCATCTGAGGAATTGGACCAAAGGCCAGGAATTCGCGAAGAAGGCCGTAGCAGAGTCTCCTGACTCCTCTTGCTTATATGATACACTTGCTTGGGCATACTTCGGACATTTGTCTGAGTATTACACCAACCTGACCTTAGCAGATGAGCCTCTTTCTCCTGAGAGTGCTTTTGAAATATTAGAGCTCGGAGAATCAGCAATCAACACGTTCCGACGTGAACAGAGTGTTAGCAGAAGTGACCCAAATGTTCAGACAGTGAGCTGCACTGGTTACCTCGGAGAGGTCAAGGCATTCTTAAGGCTGTTGGACTGTCTGGTGTACGTAGAACCATTCTATCTTAATGGAGACGAGCATGAAGCAAAAGAAAAGCTTCGGCGGTTCCTTGGGACAAAAGATCATATTCCTAAAGCTCTTGAAGGATGGAAGAATGTTAATGGCACAAACTTCATTGTGGTGCTCAGAGAGATGTGGACAAAAGTGCGTACGACGATGAGACTTATTGCTGACGAGCTTGTCCATCTTCGGGATGTTCCACAAGACGACCAGTGCCACTGGCAAAGACATCATGTGGATATGAAAATGACTGATCTAAAAAATTGTCTGGAAGATTATTTTGGAGAGGTTGAGGAGAATTGTCCAGATGACACCGGCATCGGTGGGATTAGCGATTTTAGACGACGCAGGGTATACACCCTTGTGGGGGATTCGGTGCGAGATGCTGCAAAGCTCATAGAGGAAGATGGTGGAGATCAAAAACTACTTGATGCAGAGAGACTGTTGTTTGATACCATTATAAACAAGTCCGGGACAGCTGATGATTACCGGATGCTGTTGGTTGTTGCTTTGGCGATCCAGTCATGTGATTCCAGCCACCGATTTAACCGTGCCTATGCATACAAGGACATGGCGGATTGGGCCAGTGTTTTATACGATCGACGTGGTGAATTTCGGTTTGACACCCTGGAACCCTTCATGTACTTCACAATGCTTAACTGGCCACGTGAATATAGATCAACTTCATCACTAGTTAAGAGTATAGAAACTGCTTTGAAACAGTGGTCACAGACATACAAGCGCATGTACCCAAAGCAAATGAAAGATGGAGAGGATTTCGCTTTTAGGAAGAAGGATGCAGTGGCGTTCTTTTTTACCAATGGCTCCGACATGGCATCTCTAACCAGTGGATCTGAATTGAACAATGGAAACACTGTTGCACGACAAGAACAAACTTCGTTCTGGAAACAGCAGTCGACAATATCACGTCTTCAGCGATTCCATGGAAACCTTAATCGACAAGGGGACAAAGTAACTTTGATAATAGAACACGAGAACGGAAAATATCCACTATCTATCCCCACTTCACTGAAATGGACAGATCCCCTTATGCTGAATAAAAGGGTCTTCTTCGTCATTGGCTTCAGCTGGGCTGGTCCCAAGGCATTTGACGTCAGCTTGAAAGATCCCCGCGAAGACATGAACCAAGCTGCCTCGGATCCACCAGTGCATGGAAACATGCATAGACCAACCCTCAGAACGATCGAAGCACGGGCCCGTAATCCGGAGTGGCGGTGCAGAGAAGCACTCCGTTTGGCAAAGAAAGAACTCCAGAAATTAACTAAACGAAAAGAACGGGCCAGCGCCTCGGAAGAAGAGGTTAGTAACATTATATTATCTCTTTATGTATTATAAATTTATATAATGTTTATTCTTAAAATCATTTTTAACTACGGCAGATGTTTTTGGTCCAGGAGTCATTATCTATTTAATGTAAGGGGGTGGGGTGGCTGATCTATGAAATGGGCAACAATTCATGCTTTAAAAAGGAAACCCTTTTTCCGCTTAATTTCAAACTATATTTCTTCCCAGCCTTTCTTAAAGGGTTGGTAAATGAATAAGCTATTTCTGTTAAATATAGAGACTCATCATATATCTATGTGAATATCATCATGTTAAAGTTAATCCTATTCTCTGACAAATTGATTTCCCAGATAATTGCCTGGGGGCGAATTCTGTCACGACCTCTGTTAAATCGTTCCGATGATTTATCGCGTTCTCTGATCTTCACATATAAATTCTCTATCTCTCAACAATGTCACCATCATTTCATTTTTAGGGTTGTAAATTACTCTATTTGGTGGAATTCCCTTTTTATAATTATGCATGACTTTATATTTTCCAGCTTAATAGAATGAAGCAGTTACAAGTTGAGATCAGCAGGCTTTTGAAACAGAGCCAACTGGACTCCTTTGACTGGGAGTGAGGGAATGGAGACAGTGAACCTTTGGACTGAGAGCATGCGTTATTCATGCACCTGGTGATGATAGCCTGCCCTACGTGGGGTTCCCGAAGGAAGACATTTTGTTCAGACCCCTGCTCCTGAGGCAAGGTTACTATATTTTGTCTCATAATTTTGTACAGCATTTTGTGTGTATACAAAACACCATGTTAAACCTGCAAATACGATGAAATGGTTGGGTATATTGTATATTATAACAATACTTAATACCTTTCTATTTGAAAAATATAAATAGTTTAATTACAAACAGCCAAATGGAATCTAAGAGCACCCAATGTTAACTGTTGTCCAAAACAGATTACAGGTACACTGAACTGAAGTATTAAATTGCATGAGGCTTCGATCTCATGAACATTTAGCATAAGATCGGAAATTAATATTTAGCACAAGATCGGAAATAAATCTAAAACATTTAATCCTTTAAATTAAAGGCTTTTTTAATGAAATAGTTACAACAACAATCCTATTTTACCGCCTCTCCGCACCCCTGGCCCTGTGCTTGCTATAACAGGCTAAAGAGTGTGTTACATTAACGTCTGTGCTATTTATATATCACAGATTTTGCATCAGTCTCGATCCTAAATTTACCAGGATAATTTCGATAGGAGTCTGTCCTTATTTCTGTCCTGATTTCAGCAGCTTTTCTACCAAGCCAAAATCAAATCAGAGTTGGCCCTCAGACAGTCTCAGAAATGAAAGGTTTTGTTCGGGTTTCTACCACGTCTAATCCTTAAAAAAACATCCTGTTTTCCAATTTTTAAAGTGGAACATTCAGGAGGCAGGATATATTTTCAAGTGATCGGATAGATATAACTACGTTTGCTCGTATAGGGCATATAGAATAATATATACATGTACTATGTTTATCGTTTTCAGGCGAAAGTATCTCGTACGCCGTTCGCACCAGATATTATCTCGTTGGATAATTATCCAAGCGTACGCGATAAATATAGATGGACAATACAGTAATACCTACATTTTATATCCTTTATGCATGTTTCTCTATATTGAATAAAGATTTGGTTGATTTATTTGCATGTGTGGGCGGGGGATAATTTGTGGGAAGGGGGATGGGGGGGGGGGGGGTTGTAGGAGCACGGATCTAATGTATACTAAATTTTCATAATATGAGATGCATAATTGAAAAAATATTGTGGGAAAAACTGGGAAGAGGAAATTGAGCTAACTATAAACTGAAAAGTAAGGGGAAAATGAAACTTGGTGGGGCCCACCACCTTCTCCCTAAAAACTGAAGGGGACATGTCACCTTGCCTCCCCCCCCCCCCCCCCCCTTAGACTGCAAATGAAGTGTCATGACAGACCCATTTTGTTGTAAGCTTTTCCCGGGAGACATAACAAAAAGTTATTTTCTAATCGTAGGAATTGGTTTTAAAATCATAATCGTTGATTGAAAAATAAATACGACCGATGATCGACTAGTTCGACTATTAATTGATTATTTTATGAACTTTCTATATTACCTTGAAATCTGTTGTGTATTGGTTGCCCCGTGAAAATAGTCTAATATGTACATCGGTATTTATAGATGACACCATCAATCCACCCGAAAGATTCAGTTTTGATACTGTGAGTATCTTTGTGTTTGTACATCTCTGACAGGATAAGATTCTTTGTATATGCCTTCACAATCGTTTTTTATCGATTATGCAAAAATGCAATCGATTTAATCGATTTTGAAAGAAAACTACCAATCATCGATTTAATTGATTAATCGGCACACCACTATTGTTTTCCCTGTTCAGTTTACCCGGGATCATATACCCCTCACCCAAATCCTATAGCGTAGGCTTTTCCGGGAAGACAGAATAGGTACACAAATGCCCTAGGTACATAGGGCAGGGTATACACAAGGTTTTATAGAACTCTAACCCTTGTATAACCATCATCCTAATCTTAAAAACCCTAACCTTAAACAAACTAAATAAAGTTTTCCTGGAATGGACAAATTTCAAATGGGCAAATTTTTCATATAAATCCTGAAATTCTGAATCAAAACAATGAAAGCCACTGTTAAATTAACCTGAAGGCTTTCGGGGTAAACGCACATACAATAAGTATGTTGCACACAAACAGTTTAAATTGCATTAACGATCTGACATAGAACAGACAACACACAACAGACATTCTTTTCCAGGCATAGAACAGACAACACACAACAGACATTCTTTTCCAGGCATAGAACAGATAACACACAACAGACATTCTTTTCCACTTAAGGGCTGTAGCTAAAGTATGGCATACAAACGCGTGCGCGAGATATAATCTCGTGCGAACTAGATACTGTCTCGTGCGAAAGAGACATTATTACGTAAGAGATACTCGCGTATAATTTATATATAACAAGCTTAAGAAGCCTGTGCGCATCGAAAAGTCGTATGTTAATAAACAAGTTAGTCTCTCTAAAAATGCGTCACTATATATATATATATATACTGTATTCTATAAATTAGTTTCCATAGACCGTCTATTCAAGTCTCACGATCAAACGCGAATCAAATATTTTGTCACAGATTTCTTTTCCAGAATATCTTGTGCCTTAAACTTTCTCTCAATAAAGTCATTGTCATGGTTTCCCACACGGCATAACCAAAACACGCGTCAGAATCACCCCAAGAGCGGTTTCTTTCTGAACTGTTATTTACCTGTGTGGCGTGAGCTTATGGTGCTCGCAAATTACGGTTTTAAGCCGTAAAATCAAAGGTCAGAGGGGCAGGTCAGATTGTTAATCGAACACCAATCAGTCACGCCGAAACGGTATGAGGCTCAACATTGTTTTGTTGTCTAATATCTTGTTTCTATATAGTCATATAGTTCCATGACTGACCGTGTCATTACTGAAACTGTATATAGTTACCGTTATGTTTGACCGATTTGTTTCTGTGTTTTCAGTTTGTTTACATCCTGCATTATACATCCATAATCATTTATTGAAATGGTATATTTATCAAAATGTTTTTGTATATATGCAAACTTATATTTATTCTTATATCTATTTTCGTCATATTATATTTTTATAATAAAATCGGTGTATTTCATGGATGATGTATTTGCAATGTTTTTTATAAGAAGCTCAATTTTCTTACATTGTGTATATAAAGGATTAAATAATATATATATATATATATATATATATTTATATATATATATATATATATATATATATTTGCTCTTCAAGGATAAGTAGACTTTATTTTCTGCTAAAGGAATTTTTCATTCCGTAAAAATAAGTATCCTTTAACCAGATCATCATATATGTATATTATTTATAGCCTAGTTTAAATTTTGCTCAGGTCATTTCTATATGCACGTGTCATATCTGGAAGAGAATTGACCACAGAGAACTTTACGTACTCCAGTGAGCTTTAGTGGAGCAGAAAATAATAAAAATAATAATCAAAACAGGAACTCCTGACTTTGTAACAGTACACAGATACCCAATCATTAACATAGTTAGAATTCAATTGCATATCACGTGAACCTTGCATGTCACAGAAAGCTGGGTAGGAGAAGGGCTAAACTTGCGCCAGTGGAAATGCTGCTGTATATGATAGAATCATCATTAGCCATTTACATATTTTCAGTCGTATTGAGTGTTTTTTTCAATGAATATCAGATATCTTATTTTTGCATCCTTACTAAGATGTCTAGTTCTGTCTGCGTTCTGTCATACCAAAATCCAGACTGGCAAAATGTTACATCTCAACAAAACCTCAGGTACTTGCTTCAAGGGATGACAGTTGATTATTAAGAACCCCGGCCACGCGTAGAAAATCTAACATATGACTGACTTAATGTTTTTTTTAATGCTGACATATAAGCGCTACATATAAACCAGCTGACCCAAGATTTATAAAATAAGCATCTACAGCAAACTGCATGAATTTACTCTGGATTCGTGTGGAACAAAAACATCGTATGCTTATCAGCTGATCATACAGCAGAAAATTTGAACTGGAGCGACATCTATTGATGCCAGATCGCCCCATTCTCCACTCAGTTGTTTGGCCTGTGTAAATTACAGAAAATATAAATAAAAAAATAAGTAAAAAGAACAGATATAGAGCATGCGTCGACAACATCTTATTTAACGGTGAAATATCCATGACGTGATAAATGTACATGTAAATTTGAGCAGAAATTTATGCACATCCTTCCTTGGACAGTTTATGTGATACAGCTGTTTCCAGAATTGTTGAAGCTGTAAATGCAAGGTGATAATGCAGCGATATATGTAGAGATAATGCCTTATCATTATATTTATATATGGCAGTATGTGAATTCGGTTGTTGAAGAAAAATGCTCAATATAGCTATAGGTAGAGCACATTCACTGAATATCAAACATGTCAGAGCATGTATTCACAACTCCGAGCTTCACGTCGTAACTGGGGCTGATGTAAGCATGCACTGCGAAGACGACCAAACATCAGACAACTGTTGCTCAAGGCATTGACCTTGCGGTTTCTGTTATTTTTTCTTAACAGTGTCGGTTGGCTTTGTTGAACATTTTGATCTCTGGAACAGGAAACAAAATTGTTGCGTTTGATAGTCGCAGTGCTAACTACAGCCTCAGCAACTCGTCGAAGGAATTACATGCTCTTACCAGTTTTATGCTCATTTAATATTAAAATTTAAACGACATTTTTAACTCTGGGTTTATATTTTATAACCAATAAAGATTTAAACTTGTGTGAGAGTGTATAAACATATATACATATCCTCCAAGTATGTTAGATAAATTTTAACATGTATTTTCAATCAAACTTGTTTTGATTATATTTAGGGGATTATGTTACAAGTGATTTCTTCATTTAATGTATAGGAAATACTAAATCATTGTCTGGTCATTTTTCAGGATTGTACTTGAACATGTGCCTATAAATTTTTCTTGAGCGGTGTACAATACGTATATATGAGGATGTATCTATCTTGACCCACATTTAGGCGGAGTACTCGCAAAAAATTCTATCGCCAGATGGTCATAATTAATTAAATATTCAAAACATATGTTGTGGCAATGTCATTGTTGTACTGAAAATGAAATGGGTACTGAATTATGTACAGTTGAAATGATTTTTTGTGTTAAGTAATTTCTTATATATATATATATATATATATATATATATATATATATATATATATAAATTTATATATATATATATATATATATATATATATATATATATATATATTTATATATATGTACTTGTTGTTCCTTTTTTAATTGGAACATTAGCTTCAGACTTTTTGTTTGTGATTTATGATTTGGATGTGAAATTTATACATATTTTTAAGACCACCATCTCTAGTAATTTTATTTAAGATTTTCTAAGTCACAATTCATATTCATAGTGAACGCAGTACAACATTTACAGTTGGTGCAGGAGCGTAGGCCATTTAAACATTAAGGGATTTATTATTGACGGTAATACCGGAGTTGCTTATAAACGCCATCTGATGTCCTTGTTTGAATAATTTTTTTTTCTTGTTACCATTATACCCAAGTAGAACCATATTGCTCATATGGCCAAATAACCTCCTTGTATTATTTCTGTTTTTTTTTTTTTTTTTTTTTATACATTATACAAAGGAATGTTCTAGAATGAGTGCACTCCATGCAGTTACTCTATTTCATAGATTTAGTCATAGTCATATTTTATAGTTTGAATAAATTCTTTGTTTTTCTTGTTAACATTATACCAAGGAGGAACCATATTGCTCGTAAGGCCAAAAACCACCTTGTATTATTTCTGTTTTTTTTTAAACAATATACAAAGGAATGTTCTAGAATGAGTGCACTACATGCAGTTACTCTATTTCAACGAATAGACAACAGATGGCTCTGGGGAGCAATCGAGGTATTAGTGTAAAAATATTATAATTGACACGATTTAAATCATTACTTGATCTCCAATTATGCATGCAGTCAAGTAATAATCATACAATTACAGAATACTCAAATGTTTACCGTTATATGTCATACCAGTATAACCATCAAACAGTTATATTTGCTGAATAAAATTAACATAATGGTGCGTGATGTGTTTATCTGTCAATGTGTAAAATGAGCTAATTTGTAAATTTGCTTTAAATATTCAGTCAGTCTACCAAACTGCCTGAAATGGTAATTAATTGTATTTTACATATTGAAATTTGATCTTATTTATTTATGACAATATGACATTCTTTCTTTCAAATAAATAGACTGAATTTAGAGTCAATTTATGATGTGTCTGAAATTTCAGTATTGTTTTTAATTGCTTTAGGAAATCGGGCAATTTGTAGATAGACTGAAAAATTTGAGGCAATTTACAAATTAACTGACTTTACATATTGATTCTAAGATCTATATTTTCAATAATGTAAAGAGCTTTATTTTAACGCAGACATCTGCTAAAAATTGGGCTTCTGGTGGTATAATTATTGTAGACATTGTTTTTATACACTTATACACTTAACGCTGCCTTTTTTTTTGTTTAATTTCGATACTCTGCTCTGTTACTCTGCATGATGAATAATAAAAACTTTTTTTTTTTTTTTTTACTGGCTGTCTGTATAAATTATTATAAGTGAGAGAGAGAGAGAAAGAGAGAGAGAGAGATGGAGAGAATGAGATGTGAATATATGTCCATGCATGTGAGTTCATGTAAAAAAACTCGCTCTTACAACTGTTAAATCCATGTCTCCGTCAGCGTATATGGGTATGCACGTGCCACCGGAGTGATTTTCTCGCGTATGTGGTCTAAGTTAACTTACAAATTCAAAATAACGTCGACCAAGTGTTTTTGTGGAGGGAGGGTCCACTGGATCTGACGTGTGCGCGTTGTCGGCTACCATTGACATTTCACATTTATACGCACAGATAGGTATGAGGCATTTTTTCCATGCATATATATGCGCGCTCATGGTTTTTAAGCTTTACGAGAGGGCTTTATTTTTTACTTGACAGATCAACCTGTATCAACAGATAGTTAGATACACTGAACAAGAGTTGACCAAGAAATTTATTTTCATATAGTTTCAAAGTTTGCCATCAGATGTCAGCAGCGCTCAAAAGCTTTGATCGAGTGAGAAAATGAATCATAATTCGTACCACTACCCCTGTTTCTTTCTCAGTAATTTATGTAAATTTCCTTAAACCTGGTTTGACACACTTTTGTAAACAGAACAGACAAAACTATTGATCAATGTACTTCTTCCTGGTAACAAACGATGTAATATATTCTCTCCCTTGGTAGAATTCCCAAAGCTGCATTCAATATAAATATGTTTATTTTATGGCTATTTATATTATCATGAATCATTATTTTATAAATTAAAAATTAATAGATTCTAGGGGCAGGCAAGTATTCAACTCCCTGCAATTGACCTTTGGCCTGACGTTTCTTGTCCACGTCTCTTGGATGGGATATGAGAACTAGTTATTAACTCAACCGGCAGATGGCGGTAAAGCCAGAAAGGTGATCTGCGTGATTGGTTAATCTAAATGGTGATCTCTCTGTCTCTCTCTGTATGTGTGCGTGTGCGTATTCAATCTAAAAATAATGATTTTCCCCAAATGTGTAACAGCTTTGCCGGTATTATGGCAGTACAGGTATTTAAGAGAAGACTGTTGGAAAGTAAATATAATCTAAACCAAAGTTCGGAAGTGTGAGTTATTGTAAAAGGTAAACACGGGGAAACCTTTCGATTGATTATTTGTGTATAGTCCAGCGGTTAAGCTCCCATATTTCGAAGAATTGTGCAAAAAATGAAAGAAGCATGAAAGTTGGCAAAACTGTTCTTTGGAGCTTAATGGTGAATTTCAGATAAAGGGCCAAGCTGAAAATAAATTATCTTGGCCAAAATGGCCGCCGGATTAAAAAATGTCAATAACCTGAGTTATAATGTCGCTAGATAGCATTGCAAGTACCCTATATCTATGTTTTTTGGGCTGAGAAATTCAATTTTTGAGGTTCAAAACCTCTCAAGGTACTCATTGTTTTTTGTTTTTTTTTATAACAAGAGTTCGGTAATATTCCCGTAAGTTCAGCGGTTAAGCTGCATATTTAAAAAAATTCTGTAAAAGATGAAAGAAGAATGAAACTTGGAATAATGGTTGTCCAGACCATACTCAATATTTCCAGATATGAGGCCAAGCGGAATTCAGAATATCTTGGTAAAATATCCAAGATGGCGGACAAGATGGCCGCCGAATTATGAAATAAAAATATTTGCTGTGTTATATGTCCGAGAATGTATTGCAAGTGCACTATTTCTATTTTGGGTCGAGAAATTTATTTATATGGGTTTCAAGTCAGGATAATGACTCTGTGAATGAAATCTGGTTTGATTTGGGATTATAATTGTGCTAAATTACCTTCTATCGAGCACATGGAACGGCAAAACTTATTTGTTGAATACTGTGCTGAAATGTAATATATATGTAAATTTTAAATATTTGAACACTATGTCTGTTTCAATGTAATGAGTGGTAAAACGCTCGGCGCTCTCCAATGGGGACGAATGTTCAATAACCGGTGTTGCTATGAGAATGGGTTGTAGTGGTTTTCTCCTGAATTTCTTATTCTAACCACCCCTACCGAACATCACCATTCGAGTCATGCAGGTGCCTTGTACTAGTTATATATTATAACTAGTTGCACAATCCATGGAAAATAATTTTTTTTGTTCATAAATTTTATTTAAGACTGAATGCGTGCATGGCAGGATACACACAGGGGTAGAAGCTGACACCTGTCAGGTGTATAGATCCAATGACACTTTTACTATGAGATGATGGTGCAGCTTTCAGACTCTTTGCTTGCATGGAGACAGAATAAATACACATTCAGAAGCTCACAACATTATGCTGTATGCTTTTTTTAAGATATAGATTTAGACCTGTTGGTATCACTTTCTATGAGAATTAGTTTATCCATATGATAAAGACGGTATCTTATTCAAAAGAAGTCATAACCTATTGTTAAGACATAAGGGGGAATCTCTTGGATTCTGGCGAAATTTCACCATTATGCCATTGAGACATCGACGGGGTTCGAAGTGGAGACCTACAACTCCGATGTCTAAAGCTGTAACCACTAGGCGACGTCCTACCCTTTATATGCTATCTTTGTTATGCGGTGATTGTGCATGATAGAATCAGCAAACTTGTAGATACTTGTGCACATTGTAATTTACCCGCTGCTTTGGTGATATGGTAAGATTATCCTTACCAATTAGCTGACATTGACTTTGCATTATCGTCTTAAAAGACTTTAGTTGTTTACATAATGCATACCTTTTATATTACTTGCATGTATTTATAAATATTATTAGAAATAAAAAATATTTACTACACATATTTGAAAAAAAAAAAACACCGTGTGCATATGATGCAAACTTGTAGATCGCACTGAGCCTTACACAAGATAAACAAAACCGATAGTTAGTAAATTTGAATTTTGTGATTTACCAGAAGAAAACACTTTTGTCGTGTCAGATCTAAAAGAAAATATTCAGGCATAAGCTAGAAAATTTTGTGTAATAAACTATTCTGTTTAGTAGTATTAATATTCAGGAATGATTTTTAGAACTAGTCTATTCTCTTAATGTATGTTCACTTGATGAAGCATGTGGTATGAAATACAAGTTTCCCAAACATTCAATTGAAAAATCAATTGACCTCCATAGCACATCAGCTTAAATATATATGATGCCATTCAGTTGGCATTATGGATTATTTTATTTTACGCAGTGCCACAAACTCTTTAATTTTATCCTATCTTTGTGATAAATAACATTTCACGATCATTTACATATTTTTTTTTAATCCGGTGGTACAGGTGTATCTCTTTCTTCAGGTCGTGGACACATAAACATGCTTACGCAGTGTACAATGGAGTTTTCATTTAGGTCACGTGATATTGCGAGGCAGTCGAGAAGTTGAGTGAAATTGACAGCCATGACATTCTCAGCTGGTATGATATCATGTCAGTTTCTGGAAACTGATCCCTTCATCTGCGCAGTGCACAGCTGTTTTCTTCCTGTCTGATCTATCGTGCTTGTTGGAAGGGAGTTGCAACCTTCAATGACAATTAAAAAGGACTGACCATTTTGGTGGCCCCCTAAAAATTGTTGAACTGTTTTTTTAAACAAGCCTCTATGAAGTCCTGTCAAATGGATAGGTCTCATTCGTCCATTGTAACATTTGCTCTTCACAACAATTATTACTATAACTACTTTCAAAAGGAACCCCTTGTTAGGACGACTGTCAGTGTCTGTAAATAATGCTAGCAATAACTTAGGAGCTCTTTCAGTAATTATTTATTGAAAGTCAAATTATGAAGTAAGTCAAAACGTATTTGTGGGGCACCGTGATCACCATCAAGAAGTATGTAATAATGGTATTTAAGCAAACAAGTCGAGAATAATATTACTGAACTAGAAATCTGCATTATGAGGAATGCAAGCCTGGGTTTGCATTCACTTATTTGGTCCATATTACCAGGACTGAGGTTTATCATATGTATACGTGATTTTACATTTGTGGATATTTTTTAGATGACCTTCTCCAATCCGGATCATGCTCCGGATCCACACCTAATCATATCGATTCTTTAATGGCTTATTCCCGAAATTGCCTGAAATTTTCACAAATCTAATCATGATTGCAGAACAGGGATGAATGCATACCCTGCTGGCGTAAGCAAGAAGATCTCTTTGATGTGAAGTCATAAAGGTGAATCTCAAGTCTGTCAACTTTTAAGGTGCAAAATATACGTCACGGTGCTGTCTTCAGCATAATCATCAAGGAATCGTTTTGATGATGTTAATAATTTTACAATAAGTTCACTAACAGGTTAAACTAGGGACAGTTCGAAGGACGTCATCATCCTATATGAAAGTTTCTCGCCAGGCACCTGTTTATGGGAGGAGCAGTATCACCTGGGATATTAAGCATCGATGCTGCCATCTGTTGGATAAGTCTTAAACCATAAACAGAACCTTACCCAGTAGACTATAAGTACCAGTTCCCCTTTTTTTGTTGGATCTTTTGTATATTGTTGGTTAAATGAAATTGTTTCTTGTGATGTTAAATAAACGGTGTTTTTGGATGCATGCTTTGGTTGGCAAAATTCCCATGCTACTTTAGATATCTGTAAAAAAATATAACACTAGAATGTAAAGGTATTTTTATCTTCCTGTATCGCGGTAAAGTAAAAAGAGACTGTGATCAGGAAAAGACTGTGAAACAGAAAGAGAAAAACCGTAAGATCAGAGACCATGGGATCCGAGACCAAGACAGAAACCAAGGGAATGAGACCAAGAGAGAGACCATGTGATCCAAGACCAAGACCTACACCATGTGATCCAAGACCAAGACTTACACCATGGGATCCGAGACCAAGACAGAAACCAAGGGAATGAGACCAAGAGAGAGACCATGTGATCCAAGACCAAGGCCTACACCATGTGATCCAAGACCAAGACCTACACCATGTGATCCAAGACCAAGACCTACACCATGTGATCCAACACCAAGACCTACACCATGTGATCCAAGACCAAGACTTAAACCATGTGATCCAAGACCAAGACCTACACCATGTGATCCAACACCAAGACCTACACCATGTGATCCAACACCAAGACCTACACCATGTAATCCAAGACCAAGACTTCCACCATGTGATCCAAGACCAAGACCTACACCATGTGATCCAACACCAAGACCTACACCATGTGATCCAAGACCAAGACTTACACCATGTGATCCAAGACCAAGACCTACACCATGTGATCCAACACCAAGACCTACACCATGTGATCCAAGACCAAGACTTAAACCATGTGATCCAAGACCAAGACCTACACCATGTGATCCAACACCAAGACCTACACCATGTGATCCAACACCAAGACCTACACCATGTAATCCAAGACCAAGACTTACACCATGTGATCCAAGACCAAGACCTACACCATGTGATACAACACCAAGACCTACACCATGTGATCCAAGACCAAGACTTACACCATGTGATCCAAGACCAAGACCTACACCATGTGATCCAAGACCAAGACCTACACCATGTGATCCAAGAGGAAGACCTACACCATGTGATCCAAGACCAAGACCTACACCATGTGATCCAAGACTGAGACCAAGAAAGAGAACATGGGATCCGATCGAACAAGCCCAAGAAAACGAGATCTCTCTACCATATATCTAACCAAATGTCATTTGCTCCATAATTGCAAGGAGTTTTTGCATTCACCTCACACATCTTTGTTTTTAAATTTAAACGTCAGTCTTTCAAATTTCCAGGACAGAGTTTATAATTGTTTATTGATTATCATTGTGTATAATTGATTTGTCGAGTCCTGACCTCAGAGTCCGAGTACAAGTCCGCGACCCGGACCATCGATTCCATGTCCTAGTCCTTGAAAAAAGTGGACTGGGGTCCTAGCGCGAGCTCATATCCTACATCACCAAGGCGTACCTTATATGATGCTCGAGCTCATGTCCTAAATCACTGGGGCATACCTTACATGATGCCCGAGCTCATGTCCTACCTCACTAGGGCATACCTTACGATGCCCGAGCTCATGTCCTAAATCACTGGGGCATACCTTACATGATGCTCGAGCTCATGTCCTACATAACCAGGGCATACCTCACATGATGCTCGAGCTCATGTCCTACATCACCAGGGCATACCTTACATGATGCCCGAGCTCATGTCCTACATCACTGGGGCATACCTTACATGATGCCCGAGCTCATGTCCTACATCACTGGGGCATACCTTACATGATGCTCGAGCTCACGTCCTACATTACCAGGGCGTACCTTACATGATGCTCGAGCTCACGTCCTACATTACCAGGGCATACCTTACATGATGCTCGAGCTCACGTCCTATATTACCAGGGCGTACCTTACATGATGCTCGAGCATCACCGGGGCATGCCTTACATGATGCCCGTGCTCTTGTCCTCCAACACCAGGGCAAACCTTTCATGATGCCCGAGCTCATATCCTACATCACCGGGGCATGCCATACATGATGCCCGAGCTCATGTCCTACATCACCAGGGCATACCTTACTTAATGCCCGAGCTCATGTCCTACATCACCAGGGTAGACCTTACATGATGCCCAAGCCAATGCCCTACATCACCAGAGCATACCTTACATGATGCCCGAGCTCATGTCCTACATCACCAGTATTTGCCTTACATGATGCCCGAGCTCATGTCCTACATCACAAGGGCATGCCTTACATGATGCCCGAGCTCATGTCCTACATCACCGGGGCATATCTTACATGATGCCCGAGCTCATGTCTTACATCACCAGGGCATTACTTACATGATGCCCGAGCTCATGTCCTACATCACCAGGGCATACCTTTCATGGTGCCCGAGCTCATGTCCTTCATCACCAGGGCATACCTTTCATGATGCCCGAGCTCATGTCCTACATCACCGGGGCATATCTTACATGATGCCCGAGCCCATGTCCTACATCAACAGGGCATTACTTACATGATGCCCGAGTTCATGTCTTACATCACCAGGGCATACCTTACATGATGCTCGAGCTCATGTCCTACATCACCGGGGCATACCTTACATGATGCCCGAGCTCATGTCCTTCATCACCGGGGCATACCTTATATGATGCCCGAGCTCATGTCCTACATCACCAGGGCATTACTTACATGATGCCCGAGCTCATGTCTTACATCACCAGGGCATGCCTTACACGATGCCCGAGCTCATGTCCTACATCACCGGGGCATACCTTACATGATCTGATTTAGTCTTAAAGACGAGACAAGAATACAGACGGTGCCCGTTTGCTTGGTGACTTAGACTGTGACCGAGGCAGGACTTCTGAGACCAAGACTGGCAATAATTCGGAACTCAAGATTGGTCTAAAAACAAGTGGCCAATGGGCCATTATGCTCAGCTATTTTTGACTGGGTGCTCATGTTTTTTTATTAATGTTATATATAGTCTGTGAGAGTAGCCTATGGCTGAAGTTACAGTGTTGAAAAAATGGACAGAAAATAAAAATTTCAGGATTCATAGGACAACTGCCCTGGACCCCCCCCCCCCCCCTTGGATTTCACAATAGAGGGTTCAAAGGAAAATAGATAAAATTTGTACCCTGTCTGTCTGGGTGCTCAAAATCATGTTTCTGGTCCATAGCTAGCAGAAAATAGGTCACCATGATCCAATTTCAGGTTTCAAAGGAGATTTGCCCAGAAACTCCCAGGATATTGTGTTAGAAGATTCTAGGCCTCAAAGATACGATTTGTCCCCATCTGACATTAAGGGTGCTCATATGACATCTTTTCCCTATAGGTCGCAGAATATAGGTCACAGTGACCTACTTTCAGGTTTCCAAGGACATTTGCGTTGGGTCTCCCAAAATGTCAGGTTAGAGGTTTCTAGGCCTAATGGATACAATTTGTGCCCCGTCTGACTGTCTCGGTGCCTGAAATCATGTTTTCGGCCCGTAGTTGACAAAATATAGGTCACCATGACCTAATTTCGGGTTTCCAAGGAGATTTGCCCAAGACCTCCCTGGATGTACAGTAAAAAGTTTCTAGGTCTAACGGTTACGATTTGTGCCCTGTTAACGGACGGCCGTACGAACGCCGGACAAAGGGTGATCGCTACAGCTCAGATGACTTACAGTCAGCTGAGCTATCAAGCCCGATCTCGATACCTACATGACAGTTATAGTCACAGCCGGTTGAACAGAATCAATGTTTGCTATGATCAGATAATATCTTCCCATGAGCTGGTGTCAGATAACGCGGCAGAGGTGTTCATTAAAAATCTCGTTAGTTTTCTCGGCTCATTATCTGCACATCTGCCTAATACAAACAAAGCCAAACGAGGCCCGCCCAATTTAATCTTTTTTAAATGACATGTTCTGTTTACTCGGGCAACCTTTGCCGAACATGGCAATTGTGTACCTGCGTGACTATACATTACATGTGGTATTTCATGAAAGACGTGATTGAGTTTGAACAAGTTCAATGAGATACAGACAGGTGTATTCGAGAGCAATAAACAGGTAATTACATTCTTTATTTGATCAGCACAAAGGGCTTTTAATGCCATGTGGTCCCACTGACTCTACTTCTATATAACAACCAATAAATAGAACTTATAATTTTTTCGCAAAATGACAACTAAGTTCTGATATAAAATTCTTTTTCCTTTTCAGGGTGTAATCTTTTTTATCAAGGAAATACGTTCAGTGATAAAGCTCTTTCTCCAGTATGGCAATCACCGCTGGATTTACATAGGGCCTACTGGATTTACATAGGGCCTACCTTGTCGTCCTGGCGGAGAGTAAACATTACCATTAATTTCAATTCATTTATAACAGCAGGACCTAAGTAACACTATATAGACAACAATAACATGGTAGCACAAATCCAAAATTCAGGAACATGCTGGATTTTATTTCCCATGCCAGGTCTCCCAGTGACATCATAAATACTAATAAGTAATCCATGGACAGCAGGCCTTGTGAACAGAAAGTGTTCTGGCTTTGTGCGTAGTGTACTGAGAACAAAGTGCTCTGGCTTTGTGCGTATTGTACTGGAACATATCCATGAATGTGCTATGTGAACATCTACATCAATGCAATACTTTACTGAACTTATTATATAAAGTTATACTTAAATAAAAAACATCAATGCTAAAATGTTTGGTAGAGATCTAATTTCATTGAGAAGATAAAGAAGAAAAAAAGTTTTCGTTTACAATGAAAAAAACGTTATTGATTTGGGAGTCTTAATGTCTAGTAGCCAAGGGCCTCCGGTTCTGAAGCCAAGCCCAGGAATTTCTAGGTCCATAATTGAATTATGCACGTACCTCTGATTAACCTCAAACTAGAAATTGTACATTGTCCGTTTTTCTGGAAAAGTAACAAGTCGCATAAATATCATGGACTTACGGATGTCAGTTTGGTGGCCTCAATATCATCCCGAAACGTCCGTTCTAGACATTTCCATTTTACCCTTATGAATATTATAACGCCATATGACATAGGAGGATAAAAACGAGGCATTTCGTATAATATTACGATCATTTTGCGTAGGATTACCTGAATTACCTCCCAACTGCAATTACACACAATCACGCTAGCGTTATTCTACACTGCGGATTGTCTTAATGTTGGCCTTTGTTTTTTAAAAATGTTACTTATTATTGTTTTTAGGATATTTTCATCAATTATTTCTCACAATTATTTTTATCTGTATATTTTTTTCTCCATGCGATTTCATGATGATTTCAGCAGACTTTATATATCTGGCAAATGTTATCCAAACTGTTACTTATGCTATATCGTGGCAGAAACTTCTTGGTAATGGCTTGTCCGGAAAGGAGATATAATATGATACATTCTGTTACAATAACTCAGCTCTATTCATGAATACCGGTATTTAGTAGTTAAAGCATATAGTTATCATGTATTTAATAACATCATTTACTAGTCAGGCTCGAGTGATCTATATTTATCCATATAAGTATCCCCATCAATAGGTTTAAAAGGTCGTGGCCGTGTTTGTTTGGAATTAAAATGCCCAATAACAACACGAAATTAAATTTAATTCAGTGGATACACGTACTGAGTTCTTCAGAAAATAATATATATGAATGAGATGCTTTCTGATGAATGACTATTAATAGTTTGTGACTCTTATAGGTTCTGTGGTCTAGGTGAAGAGATTAGGACTTAAAGCCGGGAGATACTGAGTTCGAATCTTAGCCGAGGCGGGGCGCCAACCCAGGATGAGCGCTCTTCAGGCTAAATATTGAGGCCGTGTTCCATTTACAAACGATTTCGTCTTTCGGGTATGATCCCGCAATGGGAACGATTACAAATCCCTGGCCCACATGAGCAGAAGTCCCAGGGCCTGATTAACACCATGATATAAAATGAGACAAGGCGTGTGCTACTACCCCATCACGAAGTCGGAAATGGAATGGAATTCTGCATATGTACATATAATCAACTAAGCGAACATTAAAGAAATGGAGGCGGTAATCTAAAAAAATCAACAAAAAGGTATGTGATCCAGAACATTTGTAAATAAAACTTATCTTTATAGGGGTGTCCATCGGTTTATATTTATAATTATGAAACTTTTCAACATGTGACATTGAAAGAGCAGTGTGAATAATGAAGCAGAGAAACTTATTTACTGTCCTCTTGGCAACTTTTCCCCCCAAAAAAACAAATGTGTTTGGAACATCTGTTTTCAGTAATATGAATGAGTTTTTTTCCAATTATTAATACATATATAAATCTGACTAACATACATTGGATATCGACCGCATTCTCAAAGCGCTGTAGACATTGAAGTTGATGAGCCTACTCTTGACACATACTTGCAATACTTATAATGAAATCTTTTAATTATTTCACTCTTATTAAATCTCAAAATCTCTGATCCGTAAAGAAATGTTGATTTGATCATATTATCAAATAAATAAAATAACTGGTTTACTGTGACATTACTATACTGCCTGTTAAAATTTTTGATGATCCCAAGCGCCCTTTCTGCTTGTAAAGCTTGAACCTGCTGTGTTTTAAACCAAGATAATCTAGTTGTAAATTTTATCCCTAAATATTTGTAAAATGATACACTTTCAATCAGATTATTTGATAATACCATTTCTCAATATTTTAAATGGTGCCCCGTGACTAAAAACCATGACCTTTGTCTTTTGCAAATTTACCCTTATACCATACATAGTATAATAATCATGTAATTTATTGATTTGTTGTTGGAGTCTTCCCATTGAATCACTAAAATGTACCGAATCATCTGCATAATTAAAGTCATCATGTTGGGGAGATTTTCATCTATGAATATTCCATGACAATTTTCATCATTGATATATATAGAGAATAAAAAAAGGGCTTACCATACAGGACGAGTCCCATTTCCACATAATAAATATTTTGTTGTGCCTTTTTCTGTAAGAATACATTAATTTGTTTGTAAATAGACTACACAGTTACTAATATTTACCATGCATGTATACCCGAACAAACACAAACCACAACAGATCATGCTGGACACAATCAAAAGCAGAAAAAAATCTATAAAAATACAATAAGGCCAAAAAAAAATAAAAAAGGTATGATTCTCAGGCACATTTTTTAGAAATCAATGAGGGCGGGCGGTATTTTTTTAAACCTTTTTTGTATGTTTCGATAAAAATATAATATGATCAGGGAAAAGCATGAGAATAACAGTTATTTTTTGCTAAACAGGTAAAAAGCACTACATAACAAAGGAAATCTTATCAAAATTGCATTATTTTATCTTCTTGAAAGATGAAAATCAAAATTAAAATGTTTGATGCGGGGGTTAAAATTGACAGGGGAGGTGTCTGAGAACCAAACCTTTATTTTTTTTTACCTAAAGCCTCCCTCTTTTCTTTGATAAATACTTCTAGATTGAACCCATTAATGTAAATGCTTTGTCTATAGTTGAGTACCCTTTTTCTTTATCCAGCCTGTGCCTGAGATAGTATACCTAATGATTCTACATACTCTTGTAGCCTATTGGCTAATATATTAGTAAAAAAAGTTTACCAATGCAATTTAACAAAAAAAAATTCCTCTAAAATTGTTGGGATCACAGGTACTACATGTTTTGTGAGCTTTGTAGTACCTCCTGATAAGTTATTACCCTATTAGGATGTTCATTTTCTTCATCATCTTTTAAACTGTTGTACCTGCAGGTACTTTGTAACCTGCTGCTTTCAATATTTGTCTATTTCATTCTTAAAGTTATTCAGTAAATCTTTAAAGTGTGTGTACCAAATAATGGCTTGATTTCATCATTCTATTTTTTTCTTTTAGTTAGAGATTTAAGATTTTTCCACATTGTATATATGTCAGGTGCACAACTATTTTTTGCAAACTTACTTTATTATTATTTTCCTTCTTTTCCTTGACTGTTAGCTTTTATTTTATTTGTCACACACTGAAGTACCAGTGCCTCACTTGCATTATTTGGATTTATTGAAATTTCCTCATTAAACATATTAATTAGTTTTCCACTTTTGTCTTGTTGCATTTTAGTAGGAATATTATTAATTTCATCGTCTGATAATGCATATTTAATTCTTTTTGTAATTTGATTGGTTCCCTCAATGGTGCATTGTTACTATGCCTATTGATATTAATAGTACAGTATACTGGTAAGTGAGCAGAAATGTCATAGGTTGAACACAAACTTCTTCTACATATTTAAACAGTTTACTGATTATAATTACATAATCTACAATTATGCAACCTGAATGTGAAAAAATGTGAATTCCCCTAGGATATGCGACTCCATTCTTCTATTTATAAGATGTACACCGAACGAACAGTATAGTTGCTGTAAACTCCAACCAAATTAATTAACTGTTTCGTCTTTTGACAGACGCGGAATGTCAAAGTTATCACCGAGGTTACAATTCTCGAAACCAGTGTGTTCTAGAGAATAATCCTACAAATAATCTTTTAAATCTCACGCCTTTGCATTAAGGTCCCCCATCACTATAAGAGTACCTCACCTAAGTCACCTAAAATTTCAAACAATATATTTATTATTCCTTCATTTTCTTCCATATTACTAAAAATTGGAGAACCCACAGGTGCAACATAACAACTAACAACAGTCAGATCCCTGAATTCACCCGATGTTTTCCATCCAAAATAAGAATAATTACATCAGTTGATTTTTATTCTTTCTTTATTGTGAAATTTGACTACACCTTCTCTGAAGGTGCTGATTTCTCCCTCTGACTGTTTCACTCTCCCTGTGACATCCCTGAGTTGTTGTTCTAGGACTTCTAGTCGCTGTTCCAAAGCTGCTTGTGTTTTTGCTTAGCTGTCTTCGAATATTTTTCTTGGTTGTTTGTCTGTCCATCTGTCACTCCTGTTTTTTTTTTACTCCTGTCACCCCTTCCTGCAATGTCTGGTATATCAAGGTGTAGGGCTGGTCTGGGTGTAGGACTACCAGGGTCTAATTTCAATGGAGTGTTTGGTGAAGCATTTAGGGGACTTTCAATTGTCATCCTGCCCTCACCAGCCGTGGCTGATTCTGATTAGAGGTTTTATTTTTATTTGTCTGTAACTTTGTGCTTGTACTTGGTGGCTGGCCGTTCTGATTTTGAGTGTATAGGTTGTTGGGCGGGTTGGTGTTTCTAAATCTCCGGAGAGAGCTAGAAGGATTGATATAAGTAGCACTGCTTTCACGGTCTGCCTTAGCAACCCCACCTGACAGACAGTCTCTGGTTGCCAAGCGGCCGCTCGGCTTACCAGGGTTGTAGGTCCCAATATTAGCCCAAACTAAAAACAAAGCAAGACACTCCTAACGGCAGCAAATAGCACAGACTGGCAGACATAAAAACAACGGCAAAATAGGTGATAGTTCAACATAATAGTTAGTTTGTTTTACTTTTAAGACATAGACTTGCATTATAAAAATCCACAAAGACAAATAATTTGCGCTCTCTCAAGAGTCTTGCCATTTCTAATCAAATATATACACTTGTGTTATATCAATTGTTTAAAACGTGTAATTAAAAAACGAATCTGATAATGACTCCATTAGTTTTGCTGAAAGGTTAAAATATTGCATTGAAAACATAAATCATTCTGGAGAAGAGATGTGCAAATAATTCGTTTTGTACCACATAAAAGATGTAAAAGATGTTATAAAACATATATAGATAGCTTTGTATTATTTTTTAGGTAGAATCTAGTAGAAATAAATATTGACCCTGAAAGATCTGCAAGTATGTACACTTATGACAAGGAGAGAAATGGTTCATATTTTAATTTTATATCATGCCTGAAAACAAAATATGAAAACTATTATTTTATCAAATATATTCAAGATGGATGCCAATGATTTCAAGTAAATTGAGAAAAATATAACAAACAATATTTTTTTTGTCACATACATTCCAGATTGTATTCCAGCTGTATTGTTCACCTAAATCTAATTTCCTATATGTGGTGTCACAATTATTGTTTTTTTAACCTGATTTATATCCGTGGATTTTATGTAAAAACAATAATATTGCACAATTTATACCTGTTTAGTAGAATGTGCTGTCTGCTTCAGAAAAAACGTGGTACGTAAAAACGTACACATCGTATTTCCTACTGTAATCATATTGATCTTATGTGTTCTAGACAAAAAATAGACATAAGAAGAGAATAAACTTTGCATCCAAATCTCGTTATGGAGAACTTTTATCTACACTTCCTGACTAACTACCTTTCTTTTTTAACATAAAAAGGTGATGCGCCTCTAATTAATATGTATGTATTTAGTGTTTGTTTTTACAGAGAGATCAGAGAGAGGCGGCCTTTTATTAGAGGCGAATAGTGCTGGTATTACTAAATAGATGTATGTACGGACGTCTGTGCGTGTTTTTTTTTCTATAACAGAGAAAATATATGGTTTCAAAAACCGTCAGTTATAAAGTATGCAAACATATCCAGAGAGACACAAATATATATCTAGAGTTATTGCCTTTCACAATATTTTCTCATGGGATATTAAATCCAAATGATCGGGTGTTGACATGACGGCGAGAGACACGCTACAAGATTGATGCAATGTGGCGGACACTGACGCCTGTACATGTCATTTTCACTAATGAGTCAGTAGTGACGTCACTTCGTCTGACATGGTGTTTCTCCAACAGCATTTATACACGTATTATGGTGCCAGAAACAGCTACAACCGATCATCATCACACCCTGACCGTGCTTTAAAAGCTACTTAACAGCCTTCAATGATTCTAATTGCATAAAAAGATTCCTGCAGCTTGATAATATAATTTGACAGCCATAACACGGCAAATTGACTGGACTGTATTTCAGGTTAACACTTTCTTAAGGCTTTAAATTAGTTAGCCGAGTCATATCGATATAAATTACTCCGCAAGTTCCGTTTCTTCACACTCCCTGGTAATTTATTCATTAAAAAAAAAGAATCTGACCTTTAGGTTCGATAATTTGAAATCAATCACTCTGAAAGGAACAGCCGGAGGAGCGTTGATGTACCACATTATCAGCTGGCATTAATTGTGTAAAAAGTGTGAGTTAGAGTGCATATTAATCACTCTTCTCCACATTAATTACTGTGAAAAGAAAAGAAATGGATTATTGTACGAGTCTTAGATATAACACGGTTATGAAAATCTTTTTGAGGACAAAATCTGCAGCAGAAAGATGTGCATATGAACGCAAAAAATGCAATCATTTTAAACCAATCATAATGAAAGAAACCAGACTGCTTCATCGCTGTTCAACTTCTGTTTTATGTGTCATCTTATGTTTTCAAAGATTTAAAAATGGCATTGGCAAAGTTAATGATCCCATTAATCACCCGAAAAGAGGACAAATGGATTACTTTTCTAATTTGTGTATACTTTTAAATATCTAAGGTATACCTGTTGGCCATATGTGTAAAATAGCGTCGGGTATTTGAAGCATCTTTGTCAGAGACTTTGATACACATCGTCCAGGAGACTGCCTTATATGTTAAAAGATGGTAAAAAGCAGGTTACGAAAAAAAGCTTATTAATTTTCCAAATATTTACTCTGGCACAAGGGAACAGATAGTTATATATAAGGAGCGACCAGGCAAGCATATAATTTCTGAGAAAGCTTGGTGGCAAGGGAACATGTAACTTCAAAGTTTATAACTTCAAAGTTTATATATATATATATATATATGTAACTTCAAAGTTTATATATATATATATATATATATATATACACACATATATATATCTTCTACTTATATCTCTTATAGTGAGATAAAAGTCCCTCTTATTTTGTAAGATATATATAAGGCACAGACTAAAACCATTACAGCTATAAGAGCATTTTATGATCAGTTTCAAAATATTATCTAAATAATATTTTTCAAAATTCTCCTGGGTATCCTTATATGCATACAGAGTATTAAAATTGTTTATATATGACTGGCTTTCTTAGACGTGGGGACTCCATTTATCCACTAACCCTATTTGTAAGGACAACAATTTAATTTTAGAACTGGATTTTCCCATGCTGGCAGACTAAACTATTTAAACGGATCAGGGAAAGTTGGTTTTTATTATATCAGCCAGACGGCGTATATGTCCATAATATCTCCAAGGTTTCCATGGCATAAGCCATCAGTGGGAACCATCATTCAGTGAAATAAATGTGAAGGTTAGTTCCCCTTCCCGACAGACAGTTCTATCACAAGACTTAAACGTTTATACATACCGTTACCATGGCTCGTGAGCTCCCGGGGGATGATGGGGAGTTGAGTTTTGTATTTCAGGTCACATTGAACTGAATGTATAACCGCATCCAGACGGTCTGGGTTGTACACATGAGGACACTGGGTCACATGACTCAGAAGGAAATCATGATCAATGGACAACTCTGTCGTACACAGGTTTCATTATTCATTTTCTTGGCTCCTCTGATACGGCTAAAAATGAGAGACAGAATAAACAGACCTGAATCAGCTTTTAAGTATTACATTAGGTTGAGTGGGAGAGCCTGTTTGTTTGGCCATCTCCAAAATTTAGTCAGTCCGGTAGATGATAAATAGAAAGCTGCTGTGAAAGAATAAGAAAAAGGCTAATGTAGCTTTAAAAGGCACCTATAAAGCATAACTTGGAGAATATTTGATAAACATTAATATTTAAAAAGAAACATATTTTTCAGGACATTTAACTAAAGTAATGCTGTTAAGTATAACGTTGGCCTGATCTATAGATTAATCCATACCAGGGGAGTGACACGATTATCGAGAATTAAAAAGATTATTGATACAGTTTGCAAGAATCGATACGATTATCGATGCCCCAGACAGAAATCAGTATCCATGTGTATGACAAATTTTATAAAATAGTAATAAAACATTTTAAAGACTTTTCGTGATCTGTATCGCCCATCGCCCATTTATCGGCAATGACAGTGAATGTGAAGCTGACCATGTATCAAGTCTTCTATTGGTACCTGCAGCGGCTAGGTTGCTGCTCGGGGTAGTTATTAAAAAAAAAATATATTGAGTCCTTTTCATTAATATCGATGTTCCCTTTCTAATCCTAATTGATATAAACATTTCTCTCGAGACTCAATAATCGATTGCCCAATCCGATCGATTTTTGAATTTGTCCCGACGGCCAGACCGAATGATACAGACGATCATCACGGGGATGTTGAAACATTAAAATATGTTACAATTTAACGTGCAGGTGGAAGTTCTTGACTGACGGCGTGTCAACTGTAGAAAAAGATAGAGGAAAAACCAAAATCTCTCTCTCTCTCTCTCTCTCTCTCTCTCTCTATATATATATATATATATATATATATATAAATATATATGTCATTTCCTCCTTACTTTGAGTGAGAAAATAGTTGTCAAAATTAAAAAGGAATGAACTATATGAATTAAGATATTCCCGTTCCCATTAAGAGAAAACTGGGGATCCAATAGATATCGTTTTTGTGGTATTAATTTCTTTTCATTCTCACTCTTTAATTCTTAACACCTAATGTTATTGGTTAGATCCAGATCACGCGAGATGGCAATGCTCAGGTTTCAGAGACGAGTCATCTGAACATTGTTGCAGATTCCCCGTGACACTGAGACTCAAGGTATACGCAGTTATGTTTTGTTATTCCCTCATACATCATTTATAGTTATGATTGTAACTATGTTTTTTAGTTATATCCCTTGGCCATTTATTTTATCTATGTCTGGATATGGACTTCGGAATGGGCACTGATCGCATTTATCATTTCAGTCTTTTGCTGCCTCTCACAAATCTCCGAGAAAACAATATAAGCGTATGTTTACTGTTCAAGGAAACAATTTTTTAATTTCATAGATGAAAAAAAACATTCGCTTATTTGAGATATTGTTTTCTAATTTTTGTTCAGGAACGGGTCTTTAGCACAGGTTTTAATGACGGATGTTTTACATTGTTTTCTCATATTTTATTTTTAATTTTTTTCATGAAATTCATGCAAGTAATATTTTAATCCTGGTAGGTTACAATGTTACTTCCCTCATGCCTTTAGAGGATTTGTTTGCATCATAAAAAATCGAGATTAATCAGTGGACAAAGTAATCCACGAAACATCTTATTGAACGAGGGACGGGATTCAATTTTTTCAATTTTTCTATAAATAGAGTTAGATCGATCAGAAAGTCCTTCGCGGTTATAATGTGGTCTTTCAGAAAAAAAAGCATAAATGATTACGGTTAAAACATATAAATATGTATAAAAAAAAAAGCAAAAACCTTCAAGTTGACACCACACAGACGTACGATAGTGTATTTGCACTTGTCACTTGCATCTCTTGCATAGGAGCAAACTATATTATAATAAATATAATAAAGATGGTTTATTTATTCTTCTGAATAACACAATTAACTCATTAAGCTTTTTTTGGTCTGTCCATGCGTGATATTTTTAGCAGATTAACTTGTTGATCATATTAGTAATCTTGTACGATCAGAAACGTTGGTATTTTTTTAATTTCCTGGAATATATTGCTTAAAGTGTTCTCTTTTGTATTTACCTGAAATTGCTTGTGTAACAATATGTTGTTTTGAAGCAATGTCTATTTATAAATACAAAGTCCATCATATAATATCAATTCAGTGGCCCCTGGAACAGTTTAATAGATATGCATTGTCATCTGGTACTGACCACAAGTTGTCTATTCTGGTCACAGTCTCGACAGACGCGGCATGATTTACCCCGGAGGAAAGTCCCTTCTTTACACTTCCCTTCTCAGTCAGAGGTAATACTTTGCAAAGAACACCAGCTGCACCGATTAGCTATGGGATTTTCCAGGATTAGGATGTACCACTTACCCAGACATGTACTGATTTTAAAGGCAGTAGACCTCCTGTACATTCAGCAAAGGCACCAAATTGTCTGATGTCCAGTGACGTCATTACACAGGGATCCGAGCCACCCCGAACCACATTTCTTTTGCGTCCTGTTTTCTCTAATATGTCTGTTACTTGTGTTCAGGATTTTCAGTCGTTCTCTGTCTGTCTGTCTATCACTCTCTCTGTCTCTCTGTCTATCTCTCTCTCTCTGTGTTTATATATATATATATATATATATATATATATATATATATATATATATATATATATATATATATATATATATATGTATCGCCAGACATATTCTGGAGATACTATGGTTTAGGCACGGTTGCGCCGCCGCCGCCGCCGCAGAGATTTCTTAGGAACACAATAACTCAAAAAATATTTCAAGGATCTCTTTCAAACTTGACACATTTATAGATATAGGTAAGAGGACGAAGCCTTTTCAAAATGGGGTCATGACCTCAACTAGGAGAGTGACCTTGACCTTGAATAGATCCATTTTCGGGGAAAATCACACAAATTCTTAAATATCTCAATAAATCTTTCATGGATTTATCCAAAAATCAAGTTGGACAAAGATCTTGGATAGTGATGTCATGTACCGGAAACTGGTGGTGCCACCTAGTATCCTTTTCATGTTTTTGTGCCGTTTAATACCCCCATCATTGCCACTTGACAGTACTTTTAGCATCACAAGTCAAAAACTGATTGACAGATTTCTTTAATATTATGCATGTACATAGGTATGGGTTATGGGATGATGTATATTAAAATTGGGGTCATGACCTTTCCTTTAAGAGTGGCTTTGACCTTGAATAATACCATATATGGTGAAAATCACATAAAATCATGAATATCTTAAAAAGGGATGCATGGATTGGTCCAAAAATCAAGTTGACGGAAGATCTTGGATAGTTTTGTCTTTTGCAGAAGATAGGTGGCGCCACCTGTTGTCCTTTTCTTGTTTTTTGCACCTTTGAATACCCTATCATTGCCACTTGACAGTATATACTGTGAGCATTATAAGTCAAACAGTAATGGACAGATTTCTTTCATGTTATGCATGTATATAGATATGGTTTATGGAATGAGGTATATTTAATTTTAAATTTAATTTTAAAATTTAATTTAATTTAAATTATATTTTTTTAAATTTAATTTTTTTTTTCAAATGTTGGATATTTTGGAATGCAGTTTATTGATTTGGGGTCATTTGTCTGGCGATACTATGGCACCAGCGGTGCCAAGAAATGTCTAGTTATATATATATATTTGTATGTGTATGTATTGGGGGGGGGGGAAGGTGTTAGTCTTACCGAAGATTAACTATTTTGCAGCCTCCGCAAAACTCGAAAACAACCGCTCACTATCGCGCTCCCCAGCAAGATATGTCTCATTTATTTATGGTTATACAAATTACAGTGATACTCCAATAGATTGTACTTTTGGCCAGGTTATTGTTACAGGTGCCCCTTTTATTGTGTGCAGCGGTCTTACAGATGATCGTTTTTATGTGCACACGGAGGTTCCATGTGTTGTTGGAATTTTGTTTGTGTGCCACGCATAGCTCGTGTTGTAGCGACCTCGCCAGGCCGGATGTTGCACGCTCGGTTTAATCCGCATTGGTTGAACCCTAGATACACAGCGTTCTTTGTTCTAGTATGTTCTTTGAACGTGTGTACTGTGTTAGATTCTTTAGATTGTTCGAGCAATAGAAGGTTCTCGGCTGGAGATGAGAAGTTATAAATAGGGGGCTGTGTTTTAGCGCCGAGAGAGAGGTGAGAGAATATTCCAGCGGACACAGAAGCTTGTATGTCAGTTTGTGGGACCTATTCCGATAAGTGCGGCAATTATAGATTTTCTTCAGATTTTCTTCTGGATTTTAGACGAATCTTATTTGGTCTTCAGTTTACTTTCGGGATTGTTACAAGAGCTTTACATTGGACTGTTATTCTCCGAGAGAGAAATTTGTGAACTGTTCGTCCGGCTTATACATTTACATTTCACTGTGACAGTGGTGGTATCCAGGTACTGTGCACTTTGTTTATTTTACTGTGTGATTGTACTGATTTGTTGTTATACTGCTGTTAAACTGTGTAATTTTATTGATTTAGTGTATTGTAATGTTTTAAGAATAAATTATAGTTATTTGTTAACAAAAAATCACTCACTTCTTTATTTTTCCCTAGACTTTTTACGCTGCCCAGTGTTACAGAATCTGATTTTTTTATCTCCTTGACAAAATTTTTGTTCATTACGCATACGTGATCTGTTGATATTAGGTTCCGTAGCATTATGAAAAATAAATGTTATCATTTCAGTAATTTGATTGCTGAAAAATATATAAATATAAATGACCATAAGATTTTTCTTAGGTATATATATATTTTAAAAAGGCAGAGATATTTGCTGTATAAAGACTGGATTGGGATGCGATGAATCGTACATAAAATCTTAATATCAAGTCACGGGGAGGCTGACGTCGTCCTCACAAATGGTCACAGGAAACTGGTCCAAATACAAGGGCGGATCCAGGATTACAGAAAAGAGAGGGACCATTACAGGAAGACTAAAAAGAAAACTTAAGTGGTTCTCTGATCCAAAAAGGGACGGGTCCACGCCGGAAAAAAATATTGGTTTTAAACTCTGAATAATTAGGTTGTTGCGTCTTAAAGGCAGGGGGTCCGGACAACCCAGGGGCGTCAATATAGGGGGGGGGGGGGATGGGGGGTATATATACCCCCCCCCCCCACTTTTTGGCAAGGGGGGATGGCCAATCTAATCATCCCCCCACTTTTCAGAGAATAATATTATAATATAGCAAATGAAATATATTAATAAATAGAATTAAAAACTTTGAATCCATTTACTAAAAATTGTTATATCCAAACCTTGCTTAGAATTCACAAAATAACTTATTTTCTATTATAATATTATAATTATTTGAATTATAATTAAGTATATATATATATATAAATAAGTATAAATATATAAATATGTATATAATAATCGTACATATATATATATATATATAGAGTTGAATATGTCACTCAGAGACGCTTAAAAAGTAATATATAATATATATATATATATATATATATATATATATATATATATATATATATATATATATATATATATATATATACAAAGTCATCCCCCCCACCCTGGAAGAAAAATTGACGCAACTGGGACAACCTGATTTATGTAGCCTCGCTTTGATATGACCAGTCCTGCGTTGACGTCTGTGTATTTCTCTTCTTCCCACACACAAACAACTGGAAAGGAAAGGATTTTTGCATGTATTATTCTATTTTGTAACAGGAAGTTATTCCAGCACACACTACCTTTTATCACTTGGCAACCTATATCCTTATTCAATGGACAGGTGTCTTCAACAGGCGACGGCAATCAATTTGAAACGGCAGAGGTCACTTGTAATCGAAATTGATATCTATGATCTTTTTTTTGGTCTTGATAAGGTGGCGTCGGAGATGTAACTGAAGGAACAAAACCTTTCATCCGCGAGATCATAGCAGTTTAATCTGACTTGGCATTTAATGACTTAAACCGGATGATAATATTCAATGCATGACCGAGAGGTATATGAAACTCAGTCAGGACAAAGAAGAGAAATCACAGTAATGATTTAGATGGCTTAGAAATGCAGGTCCGTTTACAAGCATGTCTTCTCGTTAACCTTGTGGTCACGACTTTGCGGGGGTTTTATGGGCTAATTTGACTAATGTCATGGCGCATCCTCCTTCAGACCTTTCTAACCTTTGTTCCTTTATTTCACAGTCTAATTATCATCGTTACCATGGTTATGGGCATTATTTCCATGTAAATAAATTTCCTATATGTAAATGTCTTTATATAACAAGACAAAGAAGCGAAAGGCAAGAAATATGAGCAATACTATGTACTTCAACAGTGACGAGACAGAATATAGCAGGCTGTGAATTTTAAATCTTCTGCTCAGAAGAAAAGAAGTTATCCAGTTTCTGTGCTTTATTTGTACATTGAAATAACGCTCTCTTGAAATTTGTCTGATCGTTTTCTAATAAAATATTTAATTTCTGCCTAATATTTATCTCATGCATAGTGAATTATATAACCATATTGGAGTATCTGGAGGTTTAAAATGACTTCAAATTATCTATCTATCTCTCAAATATATCTAATCTATCTAATCTAACTTATTTATCTTGTCCATCTATCTGATCAATCTAATCTAATCTTATCTAATCTTAACTTATCTAATCAGCTATCTATCTAATTATCTATCCTCTCTTTTCTTTTCTATATATCTATGGCCCCACCAGCATACAACAAAACGCTTGAGAACAGCGGTAAAAATTGTACTATGAGTACACATTAACAACGCCAGAGAAAATCAAGAAAAGAAACAGAAGAAACAGAAAAAATACATGGTTCAGCACCTTTCAGCAACAACGTGAAAACAAATGCAGGCGGAAATTCTTAAAACTGATAGCAAAACATTTCCCTGACGGACATACCCAGTGAGCTAGAGCTGCCTGAGAAACGTGAATGCCATAATAAAATCACACAACATTAAAATCATCAGAAATTCGAAGAAACAGGATGAAACCTGAAATAAAAAAAAATAACTGTAGACTAAAAAGAAACTGCCCTCTCCGCGAAAACAGTCTGATTAAGTCAATAGTGTATGAAGCCAACGTGGCACACTACAATAAAAACAAGGGACCCATGGGACACGGCGCTCAGCTGAAGTTAGAAATTTTTGCAAATGCAAAATATGCAAAATATTCTATTGTAATGTTTTTCACATATAGAAGCATATTAGAAGCTAAGAGGAAAGGGGCCGTCCTACTTGGTTATAGTAACAGTTTTTATCAGATTCATTTTTTTATTTAAAAGTTTTTTAAATTTGTAATAAAAAAAATCTGAAAATATAAGTTAAAATATCAGAATTCTAAGTTACAATCATTATTTACCCAGAGTTTAGCTCAAATCGGGTCATATTATGCCTACACATATATTTTATTATTTTTAAATCACAAATGTTTAAACTGATTTTTAAAGAAAATAATGCCACAACATGGCATCATCAAGATTATTCCTTGAATCACTATTAAAAAGTTTTGTACATTGGAGTTTTGAGTACATGCTTAATTTTATTCACCGAAATGAAAGATTCAGTAAATCTGATAAAATAAAACCATCTTTTCAAATAAAGTATACACACTGTTAGTTGAATGAGGGACAAGCAACATCGTTGTGCTAATTACTATCTCAGCTATATTTTTTTCCTGGAATTAATAGTCAATTTCACACCTGGGGAAGTTTTTACTCTTCTGAAGTAAAGAATTATTTATCTGATGAACATCCACACTTTCATATAGCGATACACCATTTCGTGGACACAATTAAATGTGCACTTTATTCATTGTAACCCTGGTGGTACAATACAAAATCTTAAATGAAGCACAGCCTAGAATAAGAATGAATCAAATACAGAAAATTATAACATTCATCTAGTTTATGCACCAGCTGGGGGAGGGGTTGGGGAGTGCAGGGCAGAGGGGAAGCCTGCTAGTAGTGGCCAAGCTGAGCCAAGGCAAGCTGCCTGGAGAGGGTTACATAATACAAGTGAAGGCTGTACTACTAGGTGTACTACTGATGTAAACAACAATTCAATCAATTCCTTTGAAATTTCAGATTTTAAAAGATTATATCCTTATGTATATATGCTGTGAAAATTAAATCAACAGTGCTTACAGGGGAGAAACGTGCCTTAGCCAAAACTGAACAAAATTTAAAGTATTGATTTTTTATTTATGCTAATAATTTTGCAAAATTCAGATCTAATTTTGGGTTAACAATTGAATCTTGATTTAATAAAGTTTTATCCCTGAAAAAATGTCTCCAGCTTCAGCAGTGCTCATGTTAAGTGAGTAAATATATTTCCTGATTTTTTTTATTTTAAAATTGCATTATATTTGGAGCCATAACTTCAAAACAATACTCAATACTGACTTAATTTTTGGTATGTTAATAGAAAATGTATGGAAGAATATGAATACTAAATATAACTAAAAACAGTCTGGTGGTTTTCATATTAGGCAGCCTTGAAGTGTAACAATGGCTTTTATATGGAAAACGGAGGTTTTTCCTTAAAATTTCGAAGGAACGAAGCCCTAGTGACCCAATTTTGGGTATGGTAGGAGATTTTGGGGACATCTAACTGTATGCAAAATCTTGGATTCATAGGTCCAACGGTTTCAAAACGTGCCCTGTTAACGGACGGACGGACGGACGGACGGATGACGGACAAAGGACCACGACTATGGCTCAGATGACTTATAGGCAGCTGAGCTAAAAACCACTATTTTTGCCTCCCGGGAGGGGCATTCAAAGAGCGATACAGGAAATACAATAAGTAATTCAATATTAAAAATCCAAAAATGAAACAGAACTCTAATAAAAACATATCCGGAAAATGAAAGAAAAGGGGAAAGACTACATGATTCGATGGGCTGTAACGAAAATATCAAACACATATAAACGATAAAGCAGTCTGCGTAACCTGAAAATGTTATATCAAACAACAAGAACAAGTGTCTCAACAACAGATCTGAATTAATCTCAAAATGCCGCCAAATCCCCAATATTCAAACCACCGGACAGCGGAAAGGGATTACACCGTGCGGAACAGTCCATTCGCCTGTCAGTCGCCACCACGAACGGCGTGAAACCTGGACCGATATGTAAGTAATTATAACATGCTCTACAATAGTAACTATAATAATTATAGTATATATATATATATATATATATATATATATATATATATATATCGAGATATGACTGATATTGAATATGGAAATAACTCTCTCCACAGCAAAATATAATATGAATATTTGTTATCTCGAACTTAAGATACTTTTCTTCAATGAATGACTCTTCGATAAAGAAGGCCGAGGCGGTTCTTACAGGGTTAGATATATACCGGATCACCATTTTGTTACTGTCATCGTGCACCCTAGAGAGATGGGTTTTAGTGAAAACGGTTATATCACAGTTTTAGAAAGTATTTGATTTGGACGTTGTATAACTCGTCTTTCATTTTGCTTGATTTATTGCTTGCGTTCAAATGAGACGTGTCTCACCTGTCTGGTTGACCAGACATAATTTTATTTGAAATTAGTTTATATTGATCTAAAAGAATGATTGGAGAGCACATATCTGTGTTATCGCCTGATTTGAACACATTCAATATTAATTAAATATGTATACTCTCCTGAACCACACCACCACAAAATTGAATTTAAATTCAACCGTTATATATGAATTTCATAGACACATAAATAATCAAATAGATAAATACAGACAGGCGCACAAATAGAGAGAGAGAGAGAGAGATGTATGGGTATAAATATTACTTCTTTCAAACTGCTTAGGCGGAGATATAAGCTAATGGCCCATAGGCATCTTTCAAGAAACAAAGCAAAATGTTTCAATAGAGTCGGGCATCCACGTGGTGTTCATGTAATGACTGCTTGCAGTCAAGTGGTGAATTTATATAACCAAACCAATTATTCTTTACATTAGATATATAAAACAAACCAGAGATATTTCAACATGAACAGATTAGTTCTGTGCATAATTAGTCAACGAACACCGAGTCTACGATCAATTCACGGTTAGTTTTGTTTCTAGATTGCCAAAGGAAATGTTGTTAAAGTGTCATCGTATAAAATTATATACAGCCACTTGTGCATTTACTTGGTCTTTTATCCTTTTCGATGGCAGTTTATAGATAATGAAAGAATTTTTTTTTCATTATCATGCACAGGTTTCCGAATTATTCAGTTTAGCTTTTAGAATAATTATCAGAAATTATTGCTTGTAAACTGATAGTGGGGAGTCTACTCTATCCATGCTTGTCTGATATTTGATGATTAACGAATTATTCGGATCCTTCAACAAATGATTGATGATGCTCATATTGTGACATGAATTTCCTTAACAACAAAAATAAAGGTCACTAAGGAAGAGGCTGAACGAACCACGGCAGCTTGTTTTTCGCATAAAAATTTACCCGTTGAATAATCAATGATGACGTCATAGCTGCAGGCTTCCAGTGACTCGTGCTGTATGCTTTCATCTTAATCCTCAATTTATGTTCGTAATGCTTTTGGAGGTCTTCTGTCTATCATTTATCGCACTTCTGCCGCTTTAATAATCGATCTAGAGCTGTCCGGGTGTTGTATAACCATTATGGGTGATCCACCCGAAAGACATCGGCCCCGGTTAAATAACCTGATGTTAAGACATCCCATCGCCAGTGTTTAAATATAGAACAGCTGCTTCACAGAATTAATACGTAAAGAAACGAAGTCATGCAAAACATCAAAGACACAACTAAAGAAATGAAGAATAGATAACAGCACGTAAACCACATGGGAATCGATTCCGGCACTATTTGGCTAAGCATACTTAAGCCTCTATAAAAACAAGGTCATTAGTGTACTATAGGAATGACGTCAGATCCAGTAGGGAAGAATTTGCTGGGGAGCGGTCCTAAAGTCTGTAAGACGTTCACCATAGCTGGTACATAAGCTTATGCCTTAATGTCGGAACTTAATTTGCAATATAAAACTAGAGAAACGCAATGATCGAGGGGATACTGAAACTCCTCCCCAGCATGCATGTGAGCGATAATGGTTAATCAGCATGTGGAGCTTGCGACCTTGGGAACAGGGTCATGGTCAGAATAAATATCAGGTGCAAATCTCTGAGCTAGAAGCAATAGAATAGTCATATAGAAATATTAACGCAAAGAGGGGAAAAACAGGGCGATAATGGAACGATAATGCCTTATCAGCACCCTTATATAAAACTTTTTTTTTACACAACAAGGAAATAAACAGTAAACAAGTGACCCATGGGTCATGACGCTTAATTTGACATGTATACCAGTGATGCATGTATTAATTGTATCTCTGTACAAAGTCGGGGGATACTCTGGTTTTATGTCTGTCTCGCCGCCGCCGCCGTCGCAGATAAATCTTATCTGCGCGATAACTAAAAAAATATTTTACCTTGAATTTGTATTTATCATGCAAATACAGGTACATGTATATGGGTTATGGGATGACATATCTTAATTGGGGTCATGACCTTTCCTTTGAGAGTGGCTTTGACTGAATATTTCCATATTTGGTAGGAGTAAAACACACAAAATCTTAAATATCTCAATAAGGGATGCATGGATTGGTCAACAAAAAATTAACCGAAGATCTTGGATAGCTTTGTCTTCTGCGGGAGACAGTTGGCGCCATCTTTTGACCTATGTCCCTTTTCATACCCCCTTCATTGCCACTTGACAGTACTGTAAGCAATATAAGCAAAAACTAATTGACAAATTCCTTGTATCCAATATTCCCATATTTGGTGAAAATTATTGTTTTTCAAAGTGATAAGAAACGATAAAAGAAACCATGGTGGCTTGCCAAGTGTCAACATAAACTTCTGAAAATGGCGGCCTATTCTTGAAGGGGGTGGGGGGGGGGATACTATGACACCTGCGGTGCCAAGAAATATCTTGGTATTTATGTTATGATCTGGTGAAAAATATTTGTTGAGGAACCTTGAACAATGGATATGCATCAATTGATCAATTGATTTCCATTTTGACTGAGTCTGTTGTATTTAAATACAAAGACATATGAGCAGAATTTGTTTTCAAACAAGCAAATACGTGGAATAAATGTCCCCCATTTTGGGATCTTGTTGTTTTTCATGCTTGATAAAGGAGGGACAGGCAGAGTGATAGACAGACAAAAGCCAGACACTCCAAAACCGATCCTAACCAAGGTAAGCATAAGAGCAATGTCTGACCGAAATTTGAATGAAAAAGGATAATATTTAGGAAAGTTATCCCACGGAAATGTAAATCAGGCGGACTGACAAACAGAGTGACAGACAGACAGATGCCAGACACTCCAAAACATATGGCACGGAAACGAAAACCTGACGGACGGATCCGCGGAGCGGGGGACAAACATATGGTTCATATATAATATGATACTCAAATCATGTCATGCATTTACAATATAGAAATAGAAAGGCCCCGGGGTCCCTATCCCCAAATCTGAAGAACAATTATGCGAAATATGGCATCAACAAGAGTCCGTTGAAATAAAACCAGGGAGCTTAAACATATATACATATATAGATTAAACATATATATGATTATACATAAATGATGCACGGACACACTACACTCTTTGTCAGAGAAATTATTATTCAAAGTTGCAAGTGGAAATTCAATTATCTTAGAACGTCTAGAACGCCCTCCTTCACTCTTTGTCAGAGAAGTTATTATAAAAAAAAATGATCCTGTTCAGTTTTGTGTTGACTTTATTCTGTCGCCAATCCACACATGTATATTATCACAACCGGATACGGATGTTGCATTAATAATGTGGAAGTCTGATTTTCTCAGGCTCTGCAGTGTTCACCCTCCAATGAAAAAAGTCGTTTTTCGTTTTAAATGTAGTTTATTCATCCTTTAAACATTTCCTAAACACATCTGACATTTAGTGTACAGAAGAGATTTTTTTACGTAAAATGGCCACAAAAAGCAAAAATAAATCCGTTAAATACAACAGGTATCATAATGATCATAATGACAGCAATCAGTCTAATCCAAAGACATTATGAAAACTCTTAAACATGTGTTACCCTCTAAAATTCTAAATCCGACATAAATATAAGAAAGGAAGAAACGTTTAAAGACTTTTTTAGCACAGTCGGAGAAAAAGTGGCAAATTCTATAAACACTTCGTGTACTGAAGATATGCCCCATCTGCAGTGTAATAGAAACGTTAGCTTTAAATTCAGTTTAATTAAAAAATCGTTTGTGTATAGACAGTTAATGTCTCTTTCGGACAGTCAAAACCGAGATATCCTTGGAATGTGCCCTTTCCTTTTAAAAACTGCAGCTCCCGTTATTTCATTTTCTTTGACGCACACTTTTAATCTTTCTCAGAAATACTGGTGATTTTCCTAAAGACTAACGGACAGCTAGTCTAGCCCAATTTATAAAGGAGCTGGGAGCAAATCCGATCCTAATCATTACAGGCCAATATCAATTGCTGGTCATATACCACAAATAATCTAAGTACATGTGAAGAAACTTGTAATGTCTTATTTCAGTGTGAATCATCTCTTTTCTGATAAAGTCTGTTATGTACCTAATAGATCAAGCTCAACTGTTATGGTTGATGACTGGATGGCTGCCAAGAACAGAGAACAAGTTACAGCGGCCTGCTTCCTAGATATTGAAAAAGGGTTTGATTGCCTTAATTATAAAATAATCCTCAAAAATTATTTAGTTATGGTATACGTGAAAAAGAACTTTCTTGGTTTAATATCTAAAGCGAAAACAGTAAATATAGATTGTCTTGAATCCATCGACTGCAAATGCATGATGTATGCGGATGATACCACACTATATTTTAACTTAAACTGAATAAAGATTTTTCAGGCCTTCAGCTGAGCTTGGAAAAAGCCAACAGACTAATGATAAACCAGAATAAATCGGTTACACTTCTACTAGGCAAACAACAAGATAAAAATGAAATTACTCGTCTTAAGATATGTAAACCGTAAATACCTTTAAAAAAGCGTTAAGCTTCATGGTGTGAATTTAGATAGCGATTTTAAGTGGAGATCTCATGTGTCATGTTTACAAAAAAATGAAACCTAGAATTGGAATTTCATATCGATTAAGCAATTATTACTGCAGTCAGCCATGTTCACTCTGTATAATGCTCTAATACAATGCCACATTAAATACTGCCTATCGGAATTAGGTGACTGGGACAAGCGAAGTACTTCGCACCTACAAATTATTCAAACCGAGCAGCTCGTTTAGTATCAAAATTCTTCGATAAATCATTACCTTCAGCAGATCTTCTCAGACAAATGAAATGGATGACCGTGGCTAAACTTAACCGCAACTTTTTATTAGTTTTAGTTTTAAATGTTGCACAGGCCAAGCACTATACATTTTAATCATTTTTTTAATTAGCGGGAAACCATGGATACCAAACGAGGGGGAGTTCTAATAATAATTTGCCTTTACCCAAACCCATGCAAGTCTGAACATTACAAATCCTCATATCCCTATTCTGTACCCAGGCACAAACTGCCAGTTCATATTCGAATTCTTACGTCACTTCCCCTATTTAAGAGAGAGAGTTAAAGCATTTTCTATCCAAGTCTTAATACTGAATAATCTGCATTCCTACTCCTGTGCATCACATTAACTCTTGTGGTTTAAATGTATATTTTTGCATATGGATGTTTATCCGATGTTTTAACATTGTGGACTGTAAATGTTTCACATATGATTATTATTACTCATCATGTTTCGCCGAAATCCGTTTATAGTATCATGTAGGACTTCAATATTGCATTTATTTCTTAGTTCTTCTTCATCTCATTGCCTATATATATTTTATGATCAACTTCTATTGTAATCATGTATATGCAATTGTAACAGGACCCCCACCAACTCAGCATTAAGGTGAATAGGCTTTCCTGATAAAATATATTTGCAAAAAATGAATAAATAAATTAATGGGAAAAAATCGTCGATAACGCCCTCTTTCACTCTTTAAACGAGAAATTTTTATATAAATTGTACATGGAAATTCAATTATCTTAGATCGTCGATAAAGAGTTAAAGGGGGGAAAATTCAATATTTTATTGACAAAATGTCTTTTTTTTTGTGGGACAGATAAAGGTAATTATAGTAAGTGAATAAAGCTGAAGTTTTGTCCATCAACCACATTAAAATTACCCTTAAGTTAGATAAATCAACATAAGTTTTGTTAATTTGATTGGTTTCTCAAAGTCTAATTACGAATTCATCTGTCTCCGAATAGGGAAACTGCTGTAAACTTGTCTGTTGTGTAGTAACATGTTAGAGACTTTGTTTTACATGGTTAATTAAAGTATTACGCTTTGAATTATTAATTTTATCTTGTCTCAGCTGATAAGAAAAAGCCATCAATGGAATTAAGCGAATTCTTCAATCTGCTATTTTTGAGATTTCTAAAAGTGTTTCTCTTTTACACAGTTTTAATGTTAATGACTGGCTTCCCAATGAAAAAAAAATCAAGATGTTTGCAAATAAGATTTGTTAAATAACTGTATGTTTTGACAAATATCGTAGCAGTCATGTTGACGAAAAACATAAAATTACTTAATAAAATATCAAGCCTAGTATTAATTGTAAGAACATGGTTTCTTTCCTAGTAAATGTTAAAAAAGCACATAAGTAAAGTGCATTAAGATGTCCTCTTAGTAGACATAACAACAAAAATCATAGAAAGACACAGGTTCATGTAAGATTACGTAACATCTACACGAATGCTTACTGAAATAAGGAAAACGCAAATTCCTATTTCAAACTGAAGAAAAAGTTGGAAAAAAGGGCTCCTCTGATTATTGTTATCACTTTAGTTTATTGAAGATTGTACTAAGTATCTCAACTGTTAATAATATTGTACATATTAATGGTGAATGCATGTTGGCTGCACAGTTATTGAAACTAACTGTTTGCAATCGCCAAGCGACAACTTGAACCCCCCCCCCCCCCCCCACGCCCGCAACTGAGCGATAATGGACTTTTTTTTACATTTTGGAAGCTCAAAAATAAATATCAGGTGCAAATCACTAACCTACGACCAACAAAAGATCAGTTTTCTAAGAAGCTAAAAATATTTGGACCAACATATTGATATAGAATTCATCTCATCAACCCCTATAAGGTTTAATTACAAAGTAAAATTCACGTCAGTGCATCCAGAAATCCCGGTGAAGTGCTAGTGACGTCATACATAAAATTCACCATGGTCCGGTTATCAGTCAATTAAATAAACGTTTGAGAATGTACAAAAAACATATACACACAGTGTAAAGTACCTGTAAAAATAGCGTAAATGGATAAAAGAAACAACAATAAACAATATAAATAGGTTAAATTTGACATTATATCAGACACTGAACTTAAATACCAGTTTAAGTCCCAATGTATAGCTGATTGGATCATATATCGACAACAATATTGTATATGGCTGATACATTAAGGTTAGTCAGTTTAGACTGATAGAGACTGATAGGGCGTGGCGATGCAGGTGACGAGGTGTTGTAATGTAAATGTAAATATCAAGTCCTCTGCCTCAAGAGAAGTAGATTTGGTTTGGTTTTGAAACAGCTTAGTAGGGTTATTGAGGGTTCTTATTAATACATGTTTATAAAAGATGTCCATGTCAGGTTTTTGATTTGTTTGTGTATGAGCAGTCGAGAACTGGACGCTGACCAGCCTCACAACCAGACCTTAGATCAGGCCGGAAGGCTTGTCCTGCTTAATGCTCAAATTCTAGGTACAACAAGTACCGCTATCAGCGGTAAAACCCAGTATGACTGACTTTCGAGGATACCCAGCAAACAAAATAACGTTTCGGGGACGTTAGGGTGACGTTACGTGTATGTCATGGGGACGTTCGACCCGAACGTCCTGCTGACGTGAATGTGTGGAGTTTTGTAGACGTCCCCTGAACGTCATGCTATAACGTCATGAAATGACATTCCAGGAACCTTCACACAACCTTTCAAATCCCTTTCATTTTCATGCAAACATTCATTTGGAGAACTACGTGTTTTATTTAAGATGGTTTATTGAAGTCTCGGTGTCAGATGTTGCGCTATGCGGGCTTTAATATTGTCCTTGGTGGCTCGAACCCCGGTTTTGATGGTTGTGCGCTGTTCCGTATATTGCAGCTGTTCTCTGTTCCGTATTACGGCTGGAGCATTCTTGGCCTGGGATTCCTTAATGGGTATAAAACAGATACTTAAGTTTCTTGAATGTTTTATGCAATGCTTTATAGGCCTCCTGCCAATAGAAAACATACTGCAAATATTGTATTAACAAGTCATGTACTCAAGTAAGATTGTGGAAAAGTTACAATGCTGACAGATTGTATCAATTAAACTTAAGTAATAAAATTCAACCTTATAAAGGACATATTCTTAAATATTATAAGGATACTTCTTATTGTATAAATGAAACGTAGGGTAAAGAAAAGTTAAGTAAATAGTAATTCTGATATGATTAACTGATAGCTTAGGAAAACGAAAAGGCAATGTAAAAAGTCTTAGGACACAAGGTAAGAACAGGAATTTGTTTGCATAATTATCTCGAAGCCGACCCTTCAATTCAATTCAGTTTTATAGATATCATTTGCTTGAATTGACAACAAGTGTTATTTATAACATAAACCTTAAAAAACTTACTTTCGTCGTTTTTTCGTGGTGTGCCCCTGAGAGTCGCTAAATGGTGTATTGTTGGCATGACTGTGATCTCCCAGCAGCCCCTCACTTTGCCTTAGCTTGTGATGTCTCCCACATGCCATAAGATAGCTGTAACCGACACACATGAACACAACATGAATTATTAGCTTCAACAAAGAACACAAGTGACCATGCATGCTCACCAATGAAACAAATACCGTGCCCGATCGTAACATCAAATATAAAAACTTATTCAAAGTCTGTACAAAGTACAATAAAAACTGCTGAAACAGAATAATATCGCTTATAACTATATGAAAGTAAGTTGCCATGCATGCACGTGTTTTGGTCATGTGAAACTCTTTAACCAAGATAAACATAAGATATAATTTAGTGAATATCTGGACACCAGTGGCACAGAATGCCACAAATCTGTGCTGTAATTCATTATTAAACCAAGACTTTTTAAAATAAACAAAATACAGGGCCTGAACAGTCATGGGATAAATCACTCAGCTCTTTCCGCTGGTGACCAGAGTTCGATTCCAGGCGTGGATATTAGAGTTCACCCCTACACATTACCCGACGCCATAACCTCAGCTATTAACAGTGTCTAGTTATTAGTTATAATACCTATTTGTACAGTCCGTGTAAAATAAATAGTTTTATGTGTAACCACCAAAAGTGGGATGTGCTAATCCCTGCCCGACTGAACATGCATGTGCACAAAATTTAAATAACATTCATCAGTCATTTCTGAGAAAAGGTGCTCACAAACGGACATTGGAAGCGGTGGTAATAGCTTATACAGATGAGCTGAAAGATGCTTAATATTTTATAATGTATAAACAATCACAAATAAATTTTAACTCAGAAATGTCATAACAGATTTACCTGCTTTCGTAGAAGGAAGTACCAGGGCTTGAACATGAAAGGCGAAGTCAGCTTGGCTAGGAAAATGGATGTAACTTTGACAGGAACAGAGTGACCGAAAGATGTGCTGGTGTATAGCCTTTAAATTCTCATCGACCTATATATCTCAACTCTCATCTGAAAAAAAATAATTCATTATTTATACGTTTTGTCCATTCTTATGTGGATATGTAGTTTCTGATAAAATAGAAGGCGCTGTGACGATACCTGGAGATATATTGTGTCACTTTCTCAAGATTTAGGTGAAAAAAAAGGAAATGAAGTTGACTCCCCTCCCCCCCCCCCCCCCCCCATAACAAACCCGGCATATAGTTCCCGTTAATTAAAGAATAAAAGGCATTCCCAGGCGTGGCCACAGATGAGATGCATGACAGCGGAATATTGTCCCTGCTGTCAATTATGATATACAATATGGAAATACATACAACTTCAGCTCAATAGCATTTTATGTGCGAAAATTATAAAGCATAATCGAATCCCTATTACCAATGTGTTATACTTTTTATAAATGACCGCAAGAATCTCATTTGATTCGAAAATATATAGAACACTCAAAACTTAACAACAGATTATTCCATGAAATTATAACATTTACCATCTCCGTCTCCTTCAGAATGCAGATACAACTCATTGCAATGTCCGTTCCTTATGATTGCGGCTCACTTTCATCAGAGGTGTTGATATACTTGTTATCTCATGCAGCTTGCTGTGCGGTAGGGCCATATCATGTTTCTGCAACAGTATACATTTCACAACGATTTATATTATACTGTATGATATAATGGACAAGAAAGCATATAATATCAAATTTCCTATTTTAAGGTGTTAACTTTCGAGCTCAATTTCAAATTAATGGAGAGCGCAACCTCCAGTACATATACTAGGACAATACATTACCGGTTCTCCCCTGTAAATAAAACTAGTCCCACTTCAAGTCTTCCACATATGTTTATCAGGGATTGCATCCTTTCCGCTTTATGGAATGATCTTTTTTTTATCCGTGAAGCGAATTAAGAACCTTGAAAAATGCAGTATTAATCCGATGACCTGTAATGACTTTAGATGACCAGTTGTACTTGTAGGAATGCTAATTCTTTGTGCTTGTTTAACATCCGAAAATAAGATAAACTGGATATTGAACACGGAATTGATGAACTGACTCACATCATATCCGCAATCTACCCAGGAAGAGTGGACCACCTCCACAGCATTATGTACTGAGGATTAAGTATCATGCACGACAGCGAAGTTTGGATCTGAAAAAAACTACAGCCATGCACCATGTGTAAAATATTCATAAATGGTATTCACTTGTGTTTAACGGAATGGTATTGCTGCCACCTGGTAAAAAAATGATTTATCTCCTACGTACGACATGCATATTGTCCCCTACGTACGACATATATAAGTAATCTTACGGAACTCATTCTCAGATTACAAAAAAAAGCTAGGCCAGCTGATAATGATATATAAGCCATGTAGACCTATATATATCTGTTTAAATAAGGCATGCTCTCATCCTAACTTTACAACAGCTCCACCTTCTTGCAAACCGCTGAAACACAGTTGAAACGAACACACACACACACAAAATTATAAATATTTCAAGGAAGTGAAATATATCAAATCGATGTCTGCACGTGATATACAAAACTTTTAGTTTTAGATAGGTATGATAGCAGCGTATGATGTTATAATAGTGAGCCGGTCATAATGTTTATAAGAAAACAAGGGACCCATGGGTCTCTGTGCTCAGCTGAAGTTGACCTTGAAGTTAAAAATCTAAATTTATATCAAATGAAGATAATGTCTGAGAGGAACAGGTAATATAGGCCGTGGATGGTTGATATGATATTGTTGCAAAGAATATTTTGTGATCTGACCATATGTTTCCTAATGTTCAAACTGAAGCATGTTCAAACATATGCATGGAAACAGTTTCAAACTATATACGGGAATATTTATGGTTAATATGAAGAAAATGAGTAAATATGAAAAACAGATGAGTGGTTTTGATATTAGGCATTCCCAAAGTGTGGTAATAGGTTTTAAATGGAAAATTGAGGTTTTTCCTTAATATCTGAAAGTAACAAAGTCGCAGTGAACCAGTTTTCGGTTTGTAGATCTTGGGGACATCTAACAGTATACCGTATGCCATATTTTGGATTCAAAACGTGCCAGTCAAACGGACCGACGGACAATGGACCACGTGTTTAGCTCAGATGAATTATAGTCAGCCGAGCTAAAAAATATTGCCTTTGCCAAATTGAAACTACTTGTAGAAAAAAGGGTTCGGGCAAGAGGTAACAACTGCCTATGAGCCTGACTTTAAGTGTTTGAGAATGGATAATTGTGAGATATATTGAAATATTGAAAGGACATCGTAAAATGTTAGGACATTACACTGTATTTACACTGCATAAGTTGAACTTCACGCCGTGATGGGCAGATTACACGTATGAGACCGATATGAGGTGTAGATTTTATATCACCACTTCAGCCTGATTTATAAGGAAAAGACTTGCATCAGAATTTCGTATTCTTCTGTCACAGATTAATCGCACGTCCATGGGTGATAGTTTATAATATTTTTTAGTTCATAATAAAAGTTATAAGTAACTAATAAAATGGAATGTTTCCTGTTCAGCTACCAACCAATCGTATCAATGGCTGTAAAGGCCTATGCATTAAATATTTTAAACGACCCACCACACCGTGCTTTATGTCAAATATCTAATTCTTAGATCAATTTTGAAATTGAATATCTCTTAAAATCAGGCTATTTGGTATAGCTGTAGCTCTTGTCCGAGGCAATATGTCGTACGTACGGTACGAGATAATATGTCGCTCGTGCGAGATATAAAGTAGGCCTATATCATACGTACGAGATCAATAGTTTATTTTCATTTACCAGGTGGCAGCAATATGCTTTCGTATTGTCTTATATAACGTGCCCCCCCCCCCCCCCCCCCCCGCTCTCACCCAACGACCTTTATATAGACAATTTTAATGCATAACACCCATTGACCACTCGATGCAAAAAATCCTTGATCCGCGCCTGGAACTATATATATATATATATATATATATATATATATATATATATATATATATATATATATAAAAATATATATATATATATATATGGTAAAAGAACTGACGTTTTCCGGACGTTTATGTGACGTTCAAACTGGACTTTGTTTACAATAGCTTAAAATAATGATATCAATTTAATTTTTACAGGCTGCTTCTTCACACAGAGTGTTTTGTACACCAATGCCATATTTTCATCATTCTTTTTAAAGATTTACCGGTTATGCCCTCAGAGCAAGCAAAAAACATCAAACCAGGCATGGGAGTATTTTGAAGTTTCAAACACTCTTTGTATTACTACTTAAATTGTCCTTTATCACAAAATAATTATATCTAAGTTTTCTTTGGGTATTATGTCTTAAGTTCACTTACTTTGAAATTATGGATGTCTTCCACTGCAGTTGGTATAATGTAGATTATTCAGATTATCCTGATAATATGACGGCGTCTCCTGAAGCGATGTCATCTAGTGCGCATGCGCATTTCTTGCAGCTACAGTAAAATGTTCCCATAACGTCCTGGTGACGTTATTTGGCGACGTCCTTTTCGTGACCAAACCAGGACATTCCAGGAACGTTATGGTTACGTTATGTGTTTGCTGGGTAGACCCTAATGTTAATAAAAATCCTCCCCATCACACATCGCTGTGGTTAAAACCATGCAAACTCCTATTGGCTGAGTTTGGAGAAGGAGCAATATCTCATTTTATTTACAGTCAGTGCCCATTTCCTTCATACTAATAATTTGGCAGTTATTTCGGTCCCAATGGCGTTTAAGAATCTGTATTAACGTTAATATCAAGGGGTTATATGATGTCATCATGCTGCACCAGGAAATATGTGCCTAAACGTATTTGAACAGTTCTGTTCAACCATCCGTGAGGTAAACTGTCACCGTACTGGGTCGTATCGCTGGTTTAGCCAGACTCGCGAATCTGGAAGTACCTATTTCTAGTCCAATAAAAGTCCAACTAACGGGAAATTTTTACGTCAGACTTTTGAAAAGTACCTTGCTTTATCTTCCGGCATCGACATTAGAATATATTATATTTACCTTCCGGCAAACTACCATTAAAATATATTATAAAGTATTTGTTTTGTCGGGGAAACCGCAAGTGTCAATGCCCGACGGGAAAAAATTGTTAATCGCATTCAATATACACTAGTGTTTAGGTTGGCATTCCTTAATTCCAAGCTGAAGTAGCCACACTTAGGGCCAACTAAGAAAACGACGAGGACTATGCTGAATGCTTCATCACAAGAAATACCTCTTTCCCTTTAGTGTTAACTTACAACATTTCATACAGTTTGTTTATTGATGACCCGAGTCAATCTCCCGTTATATTGTATTTTTCTCGGATGTCCCAGGTTCTCTGACTCCAGTCCGTGCCCTTCCTGAACCCTAGGTGTGATAGATGTTCTATACATGTGTTAACATTAACCTAAGTGACGAGGTCTGTTTTGCACTGATAATGCAGAAAGACCGGTTCCCAACAAGACCTCAATATCTTTTCGTGCTTGCATCTTAAATTTCGTAGTTCACTTATTCATATACCACTAAAATAACCGTGATAGATGGTCTTTTTTCCACAAATAAAGACATCCTGGCACAAACATAAAGACAACCCCTATAAAGACTTGGAGGTTATGAATCATGAAAATGTCGGTAGTGGTTGACGGCGATCAATACAACGCAGTCCTTTGAAACTTCTTTTTTGATGATATGACATGATGCTCTGCCTTGCTGTATCTTATGACACTATACTTGTTTGAAAAAAAAATATTTAAAGCAATGAAGCTAGAATATTCACATAAGGCAAGCAAAAGTCATATAAAATAGACTTGAATATTATGTCAATATATGATTACTAAAATAAGATCTTTCGTATCTAGTGACACATGGGCAAATATTGTCGTCTAGAATAAGCATTCTTATTAATACAAGCCTACCGCAACCCACGTTTTTATTTACTTTTTCATCAATATTCCTATTTTTTCGTGCATATTTGACTTGATGACATTTTCCTTGATGACATTTATGAATCTAGTCCATTTGAAGGATCCACACAAAAATCTAACCAATTCTCCATAGACTCATACCCGAAATGCCCAAAAATGTCATGAGATTCCGTTCTAGTTCTGGGGCTGAGGGGGGTCCTGTGTGCAATCATATGTCCTCTAATTTTGACTTCTGATCCAGGTAGGACCCCCTTATGGGGACAAAAAAAACTTGGGTAGACATTCTGGATCGTGGGCAGAAAGGGTGAAATTCAAGATGGCGTCCAAGATGGCCGCCGAACCATTGAATCATATATAACTCAAAAAGTAATTGAGGTAGGGGGTTGATTTTGGTGTCTTTGCCTATGTTTTTAGGGCCCAGGAGTCTCTTTTAATTATTTCCAAGACTATACTGTTTCTGGTTAAGGGGATATTTAATATGGCTGCAAAGAAAGCAACCAATGAACCATTGGATCATGTATGACAATCCAAGGAATTAAAGTAGCGGTTAGTCTTTTAATGTCTTTGCCTATGTTTTCAGGATCAAAGAATCTATTCAAACCATTTTTCAAGACAATACCGGATTTGGTTATCGTGATATTCAATGTGGCTGCCATTATGGCCACTGTACCATTGCACCATGTCTGACTATCCAAGGAATTAAGGTTGGAGGTATTGTTTCGATGTCTTGCCTATGTTTTAAGGGTTAAAGGATCTATTGAAATTATTTTAAGACAATACTGTATTGGGTTATGGTAAAATTCAACATGGTTACCATTATGGCTACCAATATAGCAACTGCACAATTCAAACATGAGAAACTCACTAAAGAATCGAGACAAGATTGATTTTGTTGTCTTTTGTTAAATTTTCAATGGTAAAAAACTACCAAAACCATCATCAGGCCGGTATCTTTTCAGGCTAAAGTGGAATTTAATATGGCTCCGATATGGCGGCCATGTCATTGAATCATCCAAAGTTCACCAAGGAATGCAGCTTGGTGATTGATTTTGGGGTCTTCAAGGTCAACGTATCTCTTGAAATTATTTTGTTGATAAAGTATTTGATGATGATGAAATTTACTATGGCTGCCAATATGCCAGAGTGTATTAACATTTAACTTAATATCCTTAGAAGTCAAGCAACACGGACTTCCTGCAAGACCATACACAATATAGAAACTAGTGTAGAATGCCGGCCTGATGATGTTTTTGGTAGTTTTTTTAAAATTTTTTTTAGTTTTTTTCTGCATTGCACAGTCTTGTATATTTCCATTCATCCGTCTGAAATCTCTAGAAAGGATATTGGAGACAATTGCTTTATTGTTGTTGCTTTGGTACAGTGGTCCAAATATGCTAGTAACGCCATTTTCAGTCAAGAAATGAATGGCTAAAACATAAATATTAGCTGGGCGACTCTTCTGTCGGATCATGAATTGGAATATACCTCGTTTTTGTCTCCAGTTCATCCCCTGAGCCACAGGTCAATAAGTCCCCTTGACACAAACAGATGTGAAAAGCACAATACAAGTATCTGTTTTACCAGCGATTATCACGATCTGTTTCAGCTCATTTCTTATCCCAAAAGAGGACAAGAGGAATGATTGGGACATCCACCTCTTCATGATCAGAGACTAATTCAGGATGATGTGTGAGCGATCCATTTTCTGACCGACTGTGTCTTCAGGGAAATATTAACCAACCTGCACTATTTAATGTACACTCAGGTCTTTCTGAGTAAAAAAAAATATTTCACTGGACACTTTCTGAGGAAAGCTTCAAGTTTAATTTTATTATTTGATGATTGAGAACACATGTCCAGATCCCTTAGTTGTTTGGTGTCCAGAGAAATATTGCTAACAAGAACAGGAGTTTTCAATGTGCGCTGTTGTCTTTCACAGATAACTTGATATAAGAGTAGAAAATGAAACCTATACATTGTGCAATTTGACACATATCCGAGCACCAAGCCATGGAACTGTTCAAATAGTTCCCTAAAGATGTTAACACTGATTTTTATTATTTATGTCATGACATTTATGTCAACAACATAGCCTGTTGGTATATGCGATTGTTCCACTGGCAGAACATCTTTTGCTCTGGATTTATCTCAAGTTCTTCATTTTTTCATGTTTGTTGTTCTTTTAGCTCAGCAGACTGTACGTCATTTGCCTAGGCAAATATACTTAAAAAAAGAAATTAGGTCACTGTGATTTACATTCTACCGGCTATAGGAAAAAATTATTTGTGCACCCTGGATGTCAGATTGGCACTTATAGCATCATATAGGCCCAGAATCCTCTAACGCAGGAGAGGAGCTTCTTGAAATATCTTCAAGGAATTCAAAAGTTAATTCATCGTGACATATATTCTGCAGGCTACAGAGCTAAAAGATGATTTTGAACACCCAGACAGTCTGACTGGATTCAAATGGTGTCCGTAAACCCTAGAATATTTTAACCTAACATCCAGGGAAGTTCTTGGCAAATCTCCTTTGAAACCTGAAATTAGGTTCTAATATAACATCCAGAGAGGTCTTTGGAAAGTTTTCTCGAATCCCTATATTAGATCCCTGTAACCTTAATGCTGTTAGATAAAGGAATTTAACACTGAAAGTCAGATTAGTACAAATCATTACAGTTTGACCTAGAATCTTCTCACATAAAATTTGAGGTCCACCCTAAATCTCCATCAACAATTGAAACTGGGTCATGGTGATCTGTATTTTTTTAGCTACAAGCAGCAAGTCTAATAGTGAGCACCCAGAAAGTCAGACAGGGCATCAGTCTTAAATGTTTGATATAAAAAATGTCTTATAGCTAAAGTAAAAGGAGGTTATTGTAATGTCTCCTTGGACATAAAAAAATAAAGTCAATGGGACATATGTTCTCCAAGACTTGTGACAGAACATGATTTGAGCACACAATATATTAAATGTTAAAGAAATTTAGCAGTTATCAAAAAAACTTATATTGGCAGCTAATGTTAACTAACACCAAAACAAAAAAAAACTTTCTTGAAAATAATTTCAAGAATTTCAGACATTGAAAACATAGGCAAAGATACCAAACTGAATCGCTAACCTTAATTCCTTGGCTTGTCAGGTATGACTCTACTGTTAAGAAGCCATATTTGCATACGGTATTGTCTTGGAGTGGTTTCAGTAGATTCTTTGACCCTGACAACAGGGGCAGAGATACCAAAATAAAACCCCTACCTCTATTCCATGGAGTGTCATACATGTTCAAATGTACAATGGCAATACTGACAGCCATATTAAATATCCCCAGAAACAAAAAGAGTATAGTCTTGAAGGTAATTTAAATAGTCTCCTGGGCCCTGATAAACGTAGACGATAATACCAAAATCATTCCCCTACCTCAAATACTTTTCGAGTTATGTATGATTGTATTGTACAGCGGCCATATTGGCAGCCATATTAAATATCACCGTAACCAAATACGGTATTGTCTTGGAAATGGTTTCAATAGATTCTTTGACCCTGAAAACATAGGCAAAGACACCAAAATCATTCCCTTACCTCAATAACTTTTTGAGTTATGTATGATTTTATGGTACGGCGGCCATATTGGCAGCCATATTGAATATCACCGTAACCAAATACGGCACTGCCTTGGAAATGGTTTCAATAGATTCCTTGACCGTGAAAACATAGGCAAAGACACCAAAATCATTTGCTTACCTCAATAACTTTTTGAGATATGTATGATTTTATGGTACGGCGGTCATATTGGCAGCCATATTGAATATCACCGTATTCAAATACGGTATTGTCTTGGAAATGGTTTCAGTAGATTCCTTGACTCTGAAAACATAGGCAAAGACACCAAAATCATTCCCCAACCTCAAATAATTTTCGAGTTATGTATGATTTTATGGTACGGCGGTCATATTGGCAGCAATATTAAATATCACCGAAACCAAATACGGTATTCTCTTGGAAATAGTTTCGAATGATTCCTTGACCCTGAAAACATAGGCAAAGACACCAAAATCAATCCCCTACCCCAATTACTTTTCGAGTTATGTATGATTCAATAGTTCGGCGGCCATCTTGGACGCCATCTTGAATTTCACCCTTTCTGCCCGCGATCCAGGATGTACACCCAAGTTTTTTTACTCCTCTAAAGATGTCCTACCTTGATCAGAAGTAAAAATTAGGGGACATACGATTGCACACAGGACCGCCCTCAGCCCCCGGACTATTCAGGATAGCGCGAGATATGTTGTGAACAAACATACACAAATACACACACAAAAGATGATGAACGCATTAACTCCCGGCAGAGGCAATAATTATTCTATTATATCAGTAACGATTCTAGTGTGTAGGGCGTCACTTGGGCCGTCTCTGATCTCTCTACCCGGAATCCTATCTAAGCCTCGTACCAGTTCAGAACTAGAAAATTCTCCCCTTTCTTTTGCGTGGGCCTTTGCGGTTACCCTAGCTACAGATTGATTGGCTGTATTAACTCTTTTATGATAATAGTTGTATTATATTTCTGGTTTTTCCTGTTTCTCATAATATCTCGTCGATAATAAAATGACCGCCGGCATCAGCGGGAATTCTGTTGTTTCCATTTCTGAAAGCCCGGGGGAGATAGGCAGGAATAATAATCGGGTAACCTGATACTAATTTAGATTCTCATGCCGTAACCAATAGTTTTACGACAAATTTTCATAAGTACCGGCTAATTGAGTAATTAACTGAAGTTTCAAGTCATCCATATTTAAGCTTAATTACCAATTCCCGTATCCTCTTCAAAACTTGAAGATGGTTGCCGCGTTGGAAAGCGAATACCAAATGGCTTAAACATGTGGTCATCCAGCCCATATTTAGATCACCGAGGCCGTCCTTGATCAAAAGACTGGCGATCATACTTTTATTTGACTTCTTAATTGGCTATAAAGTCTATAACATCAGTCGGTTATTTTCAACTTGATTGAATCATGATGTGAATAGGATCTGAATTCCGTCGGAAATTCAACTTTACAGCTGCACGTAATCAGTCTTAATACAGACAAAACGTCGCTGGCTTAAAAAACAATTTAATAAACTTACAGAGAAAAATGGCATTATATTTTCTCTACCAGAAAATGTAGCAGTGATAGTGTGAATACCTGAATGTGGCAGCAAGCGGCTACAGTCTGTGGCCATCTACCTACAGATTCACAGTCCGTGATGGAGCTGCTCAAATGCTGGACAGGTTTTCTGGGTTCGTCTGCTGTTCCTGCGCCTCAAATCAACCATATAGCAGTGTTGCCATGTTTCAAAATCGTGAATCTTTCCGTTAACTTTTCTTACTTGCATTTTACTTACCAAAAAGAATTTCTTTTGTCATACTGTTGCAAATTCTCATTCCTGTCAGACATTTTTCATCATCGATTAGAATTTTCTGTAATATACATGACACGTGTGTTTTATAGAATATATCATCGAAGTATTTTCAAATACTTTACACAAGCGTTTTTACAGACACTAAGCCCAATACAAAGAAAGCAAGCCAATATTCCATGCTTATAGTAAATCAGTTAATTTTTTGTCTGAACTATCTTGGAATGTTTTAATATTCTCGACCAACTTTTAAAATTTTTTTTATATAATAAAAATTAATGATATGTAGTGATTTTAAAAATTTCACCGTATATTCGACGTCTGAATTGCTTTGTAGTGGCATGCTGATTAATCGATTAAATCGAGGACTGGTCGTTTTCTTTCGAAATCGATTAAATCGATTACATTTCTGCATAATCGATTAAAAACGATTATGTATGCACATGCAAAGAATCTATTCCTGTCGGAGATATATAAACACAAAGTAACGAACAGTATCAGAATGGAAACCTGCGCAGCCAACAATAGTCCAATGGCAAGTCGACCTTGGATAGGGTCAATATTTAAGGTACTAGTGTACTGCAGTTTGTAATGAAATATAGAAAGTACATAAAATAAGCAATTATTGTTCGTTTTCATTTATCAATCATCCCTTATAATTTTCAAACCAATTCCTACCACTATTGATTTATATTCAGTCTGGCATATTAATAAAACACTGATCATTACAAATAATGTTTTTTTTTGTAATTAAAATTTTAAAATAATGTAACATCGACCTCTAGATGTGTCATTTAAAATTATAATGTGTCGTCCAGTGTAATTACTCAACCGCTAGAGCCTGTTGTTAGTTTAATCGGGTTAATTGCTAATAGCTATTGAATGTGTTAACTAGTCCATGCCCTGTGTCATTATAATTCTTGAGCAACGTAGCGCAAGAATCTAGAAGCTGACAACTACAGTCTAAACATCACCAATAAATGTTAATTAAATAAAATTAAAGGTTCACACCTAACAGACATTACCTGATGATTCAGGTGACACTGCATAGTTTCTAAAGATGAAGAAGTGCAGGTAGTGTTCTTTTAGATAAAAAGTGTGACCACAGAAATTAATTGATTAAGAAATGTTTGATTAAGGGAGCCAAACAAGGTGTATTCGAGACAAACAATTCTTTTACTTTTTTTTAGAATTGTTACAACCGCTTTTTGCCTCCGCCATTATGCGTTCATCCCATTCATGTACATGTGTGGTTGTGTGTTTCTTCTCAAAATAACTCGTGCATTCATGAACGGAATCCCATTGTAATAGAGAATAAAGAATCCGTTAGATTTTGGTGTGGGTGTTCCAGATGCAGGAAGAACCCTAAGGAATATTCACAAATGTCAAATCACATATGCCCGATTGAACATGGAAATATGGGGTCATTAAGTGAATTGAAAACACGGTTTGCTTAATACTTCCACACTAGGGACCGTTATAAGGTAAAGTAATTTAACATTCGTGATAAGAGGTCTGTCAAAACCCAATAGTGAGTTTCTCAATGATAATGTTGTTTGGTAAAAACGTGGCTATGAAAATCTTAAACATAACAATTTGCATGTGTCAAGGTGGTCCAATATAATTTTTCCGATTTAAACATATATCCTAAAATCCTAATAAATTCAATCTTGTAAGCTCTTCAGAACTATCAAAGACACCGCAGAATAATTTCCCACTAATACATTTGTGCCTGAAGATTCCGACTTCTTAGTAATGAATGCATGGATTGTTCTTAATTTAGGTGGCTGACTGGTTTTGGCTTACCTATTTTGACCTGAAAGATGGAACCATATGGTTGTGTGAATGCTTGACCGCATATGAATTTAACAATCAATGACAGTGTTTTGAATATGTACAATTCAGATTTATTGCTCTATACATTTTGCCGGAGGGCCCGTGTTTATAGCATAATAAAAAGATGAATAATATAATTTGTTCTGATTCAAATACAGCGGGAGAATGTTTCTTCTTCGTCTCGTGTTTTATGTATTTAGTGACGATTTTCAAAATCTCTCAAACTGACGGAGAAAAGGGAGGGACATATCTCTCTGTTCCTCACTTTTCGACACCAAGGTATTGTTTAACAGTACATTTGCTATTTTATATTGATCCTGACTTAAGTATTTATCTTAACTTATGTATACATTAAATGCTAAGAATAACTAGTGAAAAATCAGGTTGACCCGACAAAAATTATAAAGATTCCAGTGAATAAATCAGGATTTCTGCTCTAAAGACCATTAATCAAAACGACATTTTAAAATATTTTCGAGATACATGTCCTAGATTCCTTCAAGATTTCGAGCTCTGGCCAGTATAGACTCCATTTCTATCAATCCTTTATATATATTTCCTGATATGACTATAACATTTCAAGACATAACGTAGAATGACCTATTTTAAGGCTTACTTATATCACGATATGCCCAATTTCTGATTGATATATATATTTATAATATATCTATGTATTCTCGTATTTATTAAAATGAGGTTTTTCTAAATCATTCACATTCTTCATTCATTCCAGTAACATATTTACCATCCTTAAATGTATGTACTGAACAAAATCTATTATTGCAATAGACAATCTAGACAAAAGGTCAGATTACTCAGGGACAGCTGCGTGGATTTTTATGAAATTAGAAAAGCCCATTGATCTTGCAGGACTTAGACTGCTGCAGCATACAGGTGGCGCCAACTGCAATATTTTTATTATTACACTTTTTTACTTGAATTTTTGAGAATGACAAATTACAACCCTATTATCCGAAATTTAAAAGGGCACAAATTCATGCTTCACACGATGAATGGTCCTTATAGGTCATCAGTGGAATGTTATGGTTAATTGACTGTGACGTAAGTTATCCGAGTTATGGAAGAAAACATAGGTTTCAGTAGCTCTGAAGGTTGTTGATACTAAAACATACATGCGAACGACCAGATCTCAAAGGAATAGATTGATGAATTGAAATAGTATTTTCTGTGCTGGTCGGTCTATAAGAATTTTAACATCATTATTACTAGTAGTTTTTCAAATAGCATTGGTTTATCCCAACGCAGGGCACAAATCGTAGCTGTCACAAAGTTCCAGCTCCACAACAGGCATAATGAGATTTCTCAGAAGATCGGGATGGAAATAATGTAAAAAAAGAAGTTCAGAAGTCTGACCCATAACAGGACGTTAATTATAAGCATTGAGCTTGAGACGTTCAAATATTACACATAAACTGTTGTGGTAAACTTTCCTTGGAAACACTAGATTAAGTGACATATTTCTATGTTCCCTATGGCCTCTAGTAACATATGTCTATAGCTGAGCGTCATGGTCCATGGGTCACTGATTATGCTGGCTCATCTATGTATATGTTCATCAGTAAGATTCAGTTTAGGTTTCGGACTTAGTGACATGGTGGTAACATTGGGTCTAAGGTTACCGCAACCGTCGGTCCTCAGCGTGTAACTAGTCCTTTGCTTGGAAATAACACCGAGGAACCCCCAAAGGCGCATATGTCTGTGAGTGAAACACCACCGTTGGCCAGTCTTCCCACTGCGGAGCGCTCACCCTGGGGTTGGGGGGGGGGGGGGCTACCATGAAAATCTTATGATTCCTCGGCTGATATTCGAACCCTCGATCCCCCGTCTGACCAGACGAGCCAGAACTAACAGTTATCCATCATTCAGTTATATACAAAAAGACACTATATTTCCGTCAGAAGAGTAGATAAGCGGATGAAACCAGTGGCTGGCTCCTGATGTATTTTCAACAACTTGTCAGAGTTTGCCAGATATCATGCATTAAAGCCTGACAGAGGTTAATTACAAATGGTACCCTCTGTATCCATTATATTCAAAGGAAGGGTAAAGTGTGGGCTGGCCAGTTCTTAGCACATCAGTAGATCAATGTAGAAAACGACGATGGTGAAACCGACATGATGTGGCGCGCATATGGTTTTTATCAAATCGATCGGAGTATGCAAATCATTGCCAAATTTCAAAGCCAGCAGATAAAACTATACTTCAGCAAGATCCATAATTTGAATGCCTATAATAATAAATCGTGCTGGAAAATACGGCACAAGAAATTGAGAATATTATATTACATATTTTGCTTTGTTATGCGTAATGCCTGGAAGTTTCAGTACTTTCCAAAATGCCTGATTACAGAGTGTATTTATATATTATGGCTGGTACCATTTGATTAGAGGAAGACAAGAATTAAAAGGAAAATATAATGAAACGATAAATTATTGACCCATTTCAATTATTCCACATGTTGCAAATATTCTTGAAAAATTAATAAAAAATCAAATAATGGAATTTATAAAGAACCACAACCTAATTTCGTGTTTAGAAATGTTCATCAAATTCGCATTTACAATCCTTACAATTTTTATGTTTGTCAATGATATCCACAACTATGTTAATAGATCTGCAGCGTGAGGCCTCCTATCAGTGCCGAAACCGAGAAATTAGTACTACAGAAAAAGCTTTTCTTACCAAGGTCCTTCTGTTTGAAACTCATTACCTTAAGACACCAGGTCTTTACAATCATTACCAACTTTCAAACGAAAGGTAAAAGCTTTCCTTTTAATTTCTTAGTTTTGTATAATTGAAGAGAAACTTTTAATAACATTATCTTTTTACTATATAAATGATCCCCTTTTGAATTGCGATGTGCGGAGTATATTTTGATTATGCCATGTTTAATCATTTTATGTCAACTGACACACAGTTTTGACGTGATTGTATAATTAACTTACTTGTGATTTTTACTTTAGGATGGGGCTTGAGCATTATGATATATATGCAATAATTATTTTCTGATATGTAATACATCATATTTCTGTACTTGTAAAATTAGTGCTTTCACCATATCATAAGACTATTGTAAATTTTATCATTTTATGTATATTTTATCATATTGCATAATGACAGGGCCCTGTGTAAGAACAGTTTTTATAACTGAAGTGGTTACCCTGTATAATTATTTTGATATACATAAATAAATAAACCAAGTATATTTTTTATGTGTAAGATGTTTAATTGTTATCTTTATGCTCTTATTTTGGCCACAACAAGATTAATACCAGTGAGTGGGCGTGACTGAGGAACTCAGTAGTCACCATGTCAATAAAACACTCAGAAGTTCATTCAGAAACGTTCACTAAGTGAATAAAAAAGCTAGATTAATCAAAGCCCCCTTTGTAGAACTATTTATGAATGTCAAACAATAATAAGATTCAAAAAAAAAAAATATCACTTTGGCCGTGATTTTATTTTGCTTGCTTCTTGAGGATAAAGTAGTATTCTTATATTTGTGATGAAAGTTACTTTTGCCGTAAAAATGAATCATTATTGTTTTGCGCATGCGTCCTCTTTTTTTTTTATCAGAAACAACCTTTGGTGGGTCATAAATCCACAGACAAGCAGTTGTCAAGTTATGCATTTTTCATACATCAGGTGGTGTTTCCCATGTAAGTATTCATGAATCTACCGACTGTATTCCCATTCATGAATGTAAATACAGTAACGGATTTTTATTAATCTGTTCTTATATAAATATCCCACAATCGGAGACAACAAGCAGAAGCACACAAATAAGGGGGGGGGGGGGGGTGCGTATTTATCAATACAAATCCAAGTTTCTATAAAAAGGACATTTTGATAAATCGTTTTTCATGTTAGCGCCCGACCTTTGTAAGCCGATAAAGTCTAGAGGTTATATATCGTGCAGTATGGGTAATATGTCAGGGAGCCATGTTTTGATAACATTAGGGGAGATCCACAGAACCAATTCTCATGTGAGCGCCCGATCCTTTCTGAACAACCAGATAACTGTAGTCATATATACCACTGACGACGGTATATCAATAATACAACGTCTTATTATAAAATTATAGGAGAGATCGGATGAATTACTTCTTGAGTGAGTGTTCTACCTTATTGAAATCAGAAAGAAATTCCAAGGTTTATGTCCCGGTTCGGTGATATATCTATACATTCTCTTATAAGATTAGGAAAAAAATTGATCTAATCGGATATGACCGCCCGACTTCCAAAGAAAAACCACAAGTTACAAGGACTTTGTCCCAGCAGGGAAGATTTATCAATATATCCCAAACCCCCCGGCATACGGAGACCTGTGTCTGTTTTTAAGATGGAGATAACGAATCCTGGGTTACATGAACTTCTGGATATCGGCGTCCTCGTACTGATGAACGAGGTTTCCACAAAAACCATCATCATTTTTTTCTTCTTCTTACCGGAATACTGAAGGAATATGTTGGAGACATTAAACCTCTGCCTGTTTCCGTGTTTTTGTTTTATACTATATGTTTGTGCGTGACCCATTCAGCTTGACATCTTCCTGAACGTCTGAAGTCATTTTTAGAATAAACTGCCCGCTAAAAGCTTGTAATGAGTCGGCGGCTTTCAAATCCTTCGTACCAAGTACCAATACCTTGTCTAAAACTTACCGTGAGGACAGGGTATGCAGGGTGAATGTGCAAGTGTTAAAGTCAGACTTTATGTTTAGCTTCATCTTTCTACAGCAGCATGTTCTGTTAATTAAAATGTAGCGATACACAATTCATCAGATACCATGATAAAGCTCTGATAATAGCGGGACCTTCGATAACGTCAACAGACCACTCATTTGAAGCATACTGTCACATGTTCCTCAGTATAGTTTATCATTATTATTGCTTTGATTGTCAGTCCTTATGGATGAAACATTTCTTATCCTTAGTACCAAGTCGTACCGAATACCCTGTTTAGTATAGGCCTGAGAACACCAACTTTAAGGTAAACAAGCTATATTAAACGTGGGCCTCATTTATTCATATTGAGTGTGGTAATTATCGCACCATTAAGCCGAATTGTATCAGCCTAAACAGCAGAACATTCTCTTCTGCTGTTTGTTCCGCTTGCTGGGTTAAGGTATTTCCTTGTAAATCATGTATCAAGTCAAAATCCCTGACTTAGGATTTGTTCAATACAGATGGAAATGATGTTCGTAATGCCAATGTTGCAAAATCAAAAGATGATAGCTGTTTAGAATAAAAGAAATATCAAGGTCAAACAACTTTAAAGCCAATGTGACATTGTAGGACTTTAAAATGTATACAATTTCCCGAGGACCAGAACTTATTATCCAGTGTGAAAGTGTGATGGGATGTTTATTGAAGATAAGTAACATATAATTAAAATATAAATAATTAAGTCAATGTGACCCATATTTCTCTAAAGAATAGGACTATATAGCATGTCCAAATCAGACTTTTAACAAAAAATACAAGATTTAGGGAGATATTTTTTTAAAGAAATACAACGCCTTTAAATTTCCATTTATAGAAATAAATAAATAAATATATATATATATATATATATATATATATATATATATATATATAACTGCAAGTGCTCATAAATATGTACAAGTATAGACCTCAGTGGAATAGACGTACTTCACGCATTACCTGTGAAGCCCTAATGCTTTACATTCTATATTGATCTAAATTGAAGGATATAATGTTGAATATAACTTTTAAATTATGTAATTTTATTAACTTGGGTATCATTGGACTCGCTTAAAATGTTGTAGTCTTTACCACTCAAAACTCAGAAATCACGTAACGTACGTTCTGCTTACCCGACGCATGCAATGACGGCTTTACCTTACATCCAGACACCAAGGACGCCGGTGTGTTGGCGCCCTGTCAAATTTAGTATGGGGTTTCGTTGCATAGCAGTGTGACCCTGTACCAACACCCGTCGGCCGTATAACGGAAAACCGGTTAATGCAAGCGGTGGATAGGTGAGTAAGGATATTTCTGTCGTGACCACTGCATGAACAATGTGCTGTGTTTTACGCCTCAGGTGTGTGGGCTGAGTGATGGCACCTGCCTGTGTTCGCATCATGAATATAGATAGTTTCATCAGTGTCATCGTGAAGGGTCAGTTCTTGCACCCGGTGATGACACTTGGGATTTGTTCTAACACATGGCCTTCTCCAGGTCAGTCAACCAATAAATGTTCTTCACTCCCCTGTGGCCTGTTGCCCGCAGAACTGTAAAGTCGCTATAATGCTTCGGGAAAGCCACTTTCTGCAGTTTAAGTTGGTGTCAGGAGGTTGTTGCGTCGTTCTTGAGACCCATATGTGAAAATTGCAAGTTTTGGAGAGATGCTGTGGTGTCAGTGTTTTTTTTTCTCTTGAATAATCTTTAATTTTTTTTCGGGCTAAACATGCCTACGTGACGCACCTATTCTGGATTCAACCAGACATGTTTTTTTTTCATCTAAATTAAAAAATCTTTGAAGGTAAACTGGTAGGCCGGATTGGAGACAGTATCTGTAAAGCGAATCCCGGCAGTACCCCACTTTGCAAAAAAATGTAATCTTTCGCAAACTTTCGCAAGTCTTGCAAACTGTTTTATTTTGAGATGCCATGGATCAATTTTCTCAATTTGTTTCAAAAATGACGACGAAGTTTGATAAATGATGGCGGCATTGTGTCTTAAATGACGGAGTAGCACTGCCAAAAAATACCAATACCATAAAAATATTCTATAGCACCAGTTCTACAATAATAACAAATCCCATACAATAACACACTCTAAATGCTCTAACATCCTAAATGACCATGAATGAAATTAACGCCAATGAAATCTTCACCTTACATGAATTCGGTTAATTAGAAATCCCAGAGTTCGTATGGATTCGACAAATTTGTAATAACTTCGGGTTGATCGCTGCTGCAGATCGATTTGAAGAGGTCAGAGAGGAGGGATACTGAGAGATATGTCTTTTTACGGCCATGAGATACGTTTTATAAAACGACCTATCTCAGACTCTGCTTCAATAATATGTGCACTGTTGAGACTTTGTATTATGTGATTTTGCATCCAATACTTTTAATTTCATGCTTCTTCGGTGTGGGTAATTAGCCATATGGTGAATATAGTCTCAATCATGCAGTTGGCATATCAAATCCCAAACAATGATGATAAATTAAACCAAATTATTATTCTTTACCTTCGTTTTTTATGAATTGCTAAAGATAACTCTCATTAGCAGAGCTGAAATAGAAATGTAGTCTATAGATGTTTAAAGAGAGGTAGACAGACGAACAGGCCACTGTTATTAATGTATTATTACCACTGTGAACATCATTTATATGAAACAGCATTATGTTTATACGACTCAGTTGCCACTAAACTCTCAACACCATGCTTTCAGTTTTTTATTTATTATATACACAAATATTCACATACAATAACAAACATATGAATGAATAATATCTAATAAGTGATGATTAATCAAGTTTAAAAGGATGGTATATAATTATATTAAATACATTATTTTCTTTAATAATATGATACACACTTTTATACATAAACCGCTTTTCATGATGAAGAAAATGAAGTACCAGAATGTCATCTCTTTGACATCAAAGAGTGACGTCATGGTCCAAGAAATATCTAACACACCTGATGACATGCTGAAAAGGCTATTTTGTTAATACCCAGTGTATATACCGAAATGTTTAAAATGTTTAGGTCTTCAAATTAGTTTCCATTACGTAATATATCATTGAAATAACACGCGGATATATCCACAGTGACAAGAGTAAGTAAATATACAATTCTATGTACAAAAATGTTAAGCCTCAGTGTGAGAGGCAGCTCTATTTTAATTATCAACACTGCTTTCCAGAAGGTTATCCTTGACGACAGGATAATGTTTAACTGGGGATTTATTCTTTTATCCATTCTTATTATTTTTTTCTAGGATTTGTTTGCAAGGATACCTTTTCCTATATCTGAATAAGTATCTGCCACTATAAATTTGGGAGGCACAATGTAAAGAATGGTGAGTTTTCGTCTGACTTTTTCTCTAAATTACCCAGAAGGCCATATCTGTCCCTTGCGCTTCCGCTATCACTCTCCCATCAGTTAGTGATATGAGGTTGGTTTATCAACCGCCAGACAGACGTCTACCATTTTGTTATCCTTCCTTAGATAACATAGTTTTTTTCTCTGAAGATTAATTTGTCTCTCTTCTCTGAAAATATGTTTTGTCTTAAATGATGAAAAAGTAAAGAAAATGACCAAACCAGACAGTAACAAGATGTATAAACCGTACTAGACTAAAATAATTGTAGTATTTTTTCGAGGATTGAAGAAAACCGTTTATATTGTTTTTAATTATATTTTTATAAGTAAACTGTTTAAATGCGGAAGTTGGTAAGTGTAGCTTCAAATATGTTCCCTCGGGTTCATGTATTTAGAGTAAAACTTACCAAGATTAATAAAACAAGTAACATCTAGCATTAATTTGTTTAAAAAATATTTAAAGCGTGATTAGTATGTAACCAATTAAAGGTAAGTTAACTACCACATGATTAGGGGAATTGACAATTGAACCAGTCAGTCTCAGTCTGTGGCTCAACTTTATATCATAGCAGAATATATACAAAAAGTCCGGGGGCCTCGGAAGTCAGGGATTAGATGAACAGATTGCTGGCAGTAGCTCGGAGAATACATCATTTCCCCTGTGATCAGCATGGTCTGCGAACAATAATCATAAACCTCGGGCTAAGCTAAGAATATCGTGCTCTGTTTCGAAAATCAGTCTAAGTCTATGAATGAAAAAACAATTGCTTTCAGACACTATGTAATATATAACATTACATGTGTCATAGAAGGAGACGAAAGCTATCACGTGACCAGACAGTCGCTTTCCCATTGGCTCACTAATTGGGTCAGCTGATTCTGGCGGAAATCCACCTCAGTGACCTATCTGTAATTGTGAGGAATCCCCTGTCTATGCAAATTAACAGGGTGCCTCGAGACAAAGCACTTTCGCTTCTCAAACTTGGGATATATATATATATATATATATATATATATATATATATATATATATGTATTAAAATTATGAACACAAGTTATCAAGTAATAGATATTTAAGAAAAAAAAGGAGCCAAAAGAAAAGTGGAACATGTGGATTCGGACCCCCTGTGTAATGATGTCATTTGTCGGTCACTAGACTTTAGACAATTTGGTGCCTTCCCTGAATGTTCAGGAGGTCTAATGACTTACACATCAGTAATAACTAGATAAGTGGTACATTCTTATCCTGGATAATCCCGCAGATATTCAGTGGGGCTCGTGTTCTGTACAATGTGTTACTTCTGTCGGAGAAGGGAAATGTAAAGAAGGGATTTTCCTCCGAGGTAAATCATGCCCATGAATAGACGTGTGGTAAGTACCAGATGACATACTAATCTATTTAACTGTTCCAGAGTCCACTGAATTAATGTTGTATGATGGGCTTCGTATTATAAAAACAAAAAGAAATAACTTCAAAACTACATATTTTTCACAAGCGATTATGCAAGGTAATAAAAAAGAGGGCACTGTAAGCAATATATGCTCCAGGAAATACAAAATCCTTTTTTTTATGGTAAAAAGTTACCAATATGATCTACATGTTAATCCGCCAATGATTCGACGTCACACTTATTGGCTGTAAATGCGAAATAATGGTGTTTGCTGTATTTTCTTTTATCTGACGCCCAAGAAACATTAAAATTAGAAGAGTCTGTTATCATTGTCAGGAGCTACAATAAGCAGCCATATAGAACAGAAATGCTGTTTTCATATATTCATGGCCTTACCTGGTGGTTTTGTAAATAGCTTATTTGAATAAAATAAAATAAAACGTTAAAACAATGTTTTTGAAATAGTTCCTGAAGCATTATTTAATGTTAATTTTAAAAATTCCCATGTATTTTAGCAGTTTGAAGTATAAATGGTATAAAAGGTGAATATCATATTTCATCAGAAAAGAATAACTGTATTAATTAATATGCTGCACTTGAATGAAAAATAGCATACCTTGCAGAAAATAACACACGGACTGAATCAAATGAGGTTTTGATATGTTGAAAAATAATCCATGTGCAAATTAAACTTTACAAATACAAAAGCCTATTTGAAAAACTCCTTTTCTTGTGACTATATTTTCAGAAATGGAATAATCGGACAGGGAAAATAAAAGAAGAAAAAAATACAATCATATCAAGTATCTTGTAATATTACAGCCGTAATCTGATATCCGTTCATTCGGTTTTGTCTTCATTTCCCATGGTAAACTCAATAATCGGGCCAATCCCAAGACAAAAAGTATATCCTCTTCATGACATCGCTAAATATTGAACAAAACTCACGACATAGAAAATAATTCCAAAATATGACATTATATTTGAACAACAACCGCCATTTAAGATTTCTTCCCATTTCCAAGGGGTCACCCTATCATGTGTATGTATGTACAACTGTATGCATGCAGGACTGAACCTTAATCCAATATATTTACATATGACCGAGATACGATAAACCGGGCCTAGTCCCAAAGCAAACCATGTGTAGAATACACGTTTATTCAGCTTCTTAATACCACGTCGGTCGTGCACCTTTGGGCGATACCCCTTGATCCAGGTTGAGACCGAAAAGGTCATTCAGTGAATTATGACCGGAAAAAGTGGACCAATAAGATGGCGTGACGGCGCTCTAGTTGATACCTATGGTACAACGTTTTCAAAGAAATTCTGTTTTCATTGATTGAATACAGTCAGGATAAAGCCGAGACAACACTGAACATCACTTTATCTGACCATTTGTCTACATTATGTAAGTATGCAGTATGTATGTCGCTCCTTGTTCTGGTTGTCATGGAATAGATGACTTTAGCCAGGTCCTAGCCAGGATCTGTCGCTCTGAAGTTGAACAACAAGTGTTTTTGTTGAAGGTGATACCGTTATTGGTCTTGATGCTTGTCAGATACTGGTATCCCGGGTATGGCAGTTTGACATCCTCCGCAGGTCATTGTACGGACCATTAGCTGAGCGGCCATATCCCACACAGAAGGTTCTTTTGAACGTGGCCCAAAACTTTTCACTGAACCAGCAATACAAGAGGAAATTAATCGCCGATTTGAGCGTTAAGAGCAAAATGGCCACCTGTTGAAAGATTTTGTAGCCCAGACCGTGAACTCTGTACTGAGTGATGCTCATCAGTGTGTTGTAGATGACATACGGGGCTTGGCAGATGAAAAAGACGACGACAACACTGATTAACATGACAGTGATCTGAACCTCCTCACGCTGGATAGAATGGTTTGACTTGGAGCCTACGATCATGTTACGCTGTACGTAACGCGTTGATTTCCGCACCTCCCAAATCAACCTGGCGTTCAGCAGGAGAAGCAGCACAAAAGGTACAACCGACACCATAAAGACATCGACGGCCCACGGGTAAAAGTGGGTGTAATGTCGGTTCAAGGAAAGCTGTGACGTTTCCGGAAATGTGACCGTCTCGTTAGTGTATGTGTCAGACATGGTTACTATGCGGTGTTCCCAGAAGTTGACGAGGCGACACAGGAACGCAAACACGAAGATGCAGACGATCGCGATTCTCGCGCGCTTGACAGTACACATTTTAGTTGCCAAAAATGGCCGACAGATGGCAATGTAGCGCTCCAGTGCCAGGATGACTGTGACCCACACCGAAGACAAAAGAAACACGTTCATGAATATGACCGCGTATATTCCATATATCTGGAATTTCATCGCTTGCTTCTCATTGAATTTGATCTGACTTCCAAGAAGCTTTGTGGAGAGTAAAATAAGAAATATCAAATCCGCAATAGCAAGCGCTATTAGATAACAGTTTGTTGATGTGCACATAATCTTACGGCTCAAAACAATCACTGTAAATATAATCCCAATGATACCACACGCGCAAACGATTGGCAAAATAACTTTTTCAATTGTTTCCGCTACTGGGCTATGGAATAAATGACCGTGAAAACCCGAGAGATTTCCCCCAACAGCAGACAAGTTTAATCCTTGGTGCTGGACACCGTATTCAGCATTCCTGCTAAGATTCATTTTGTTTCTTCGGTACTGCACATAAACAGTCGGGAACCTGCAAAGATAAACATACAGATGTGAGCCGCGATGGTTTGAAAATAGCTTCCGACATTAAATATGAGCAAGTTTCTCTCTCTCTCTCTTTTTTTTTCTCTCTCCTCCCCCCCCCCCTGCCTCCCCACTTAAGGCAAAGGACCTCCTGTATTAGAAGAAAAAAAAGAAGATTTTGTGGAATAATGGGAAATTACTTAGCATTGTTAAACTACAAAATTTGTACCTGTTCTCTGTAAATGTTATATGTATGTTTTAGAGTTTCAAATGCACATTTTTTTATCAGTCTTGTGATTAAACCACGAAGGTTTTATTCTATCAAGCTTTTCTACCTTTTTCATTGTACTATTGCTTATTGTATCGAAATAGCATACACGAATGGATTTATATTATAAAAATATTGATTTGTGAAGGATAATGACGTGAACAAAGAGGGTTATCACGTGAATAAAACACAAACAAACGTCTATTCTGGAAAGCATTAGACTTCACGGTTTTGTGGGGAAGGAATTCTGGATCTATAATAAGAGCAACATTCAAAGGTACATACAAAATGCTTAAAGAGAAGTTATAAATAATTGAATGTGATTGTCAAGAAATTCAGGAAAGTCAATATGTCATTTTTCATTTATTCTTAACCTTTTCATTAAGATATTTCATTGACAAACCTCTGGTATTACTGCTGAAAACAATGAAGACAGCCTAAATATGAACAATTGTGCGAGTGCTGACCTGTCTATGTAATCAACATATATAATTCGTTCCATACTAAATATACTGCACACATATTCAAATATCATATATAACAAACACATATAAATAAAGACAAATTGAGAAAAAAAGTTCAAAATGATAATTTGACATCGATGACAGTATGAAAAAGCAAAGATTCAGATTACAAAGGGGTATATATATTCACATAAAACACAAAGTGGGAGCACTGTGGTATGTAATTGTTCAGAGACCACCTATATCATCTGTTCATCGCAACCATAAGGCTTATAAACAAACTGCGACATATTCTAATATATGGTTTTATTAAGCTCACGTGTTTGTAGACAACTTGAAAAGTTCGTATTAAATTGTTTTCATTATGTACAATATTAAAGCCCAGTGGCCACATTCATCACTTGCATTGACATTGAAATGATGATTGAAACAGATGTTTGCTGCCATTTTAATATATCTTAGATCGGGTATTAATGTATGGATGGTAATTCATTAAACGCGGCCAGACCCAGACATGTATTAAATAGCATGTTCTTTTGCATGACAGCTGAACACCAATGATCAATAAGTAAATTGTATGGTTCAAATACTAAGTAATCAGACCACGTGAAAATAATACCGTAAATGCAATGAAAATGAGTAATATGAATCGATCATGCAATGATAAACACACATACCATTAAATAAGAAAAGTTTTTATTACTTATTTCACGTAAACGTGTAAAGTAGATTGTGCATATGATGTCCGGGATTCGACCGGAGATCAGGATTGCGAAATAAAAGATTAACGAATCGTGTATAGGAATTCTGGATCCTATAGATGCATCGTAATGTCTCATATACTAAAAAAGGGAAATGTTGAGAATAGAGATGTATTTATACATGGATACGAATAGGCCTAGCATTGAGAGATGACATCACACTGAGAGCGCATATCGCTGCCAGCGTCGTTTCTTTTTATTCCAATCAGATCACCTTTAATATTTCAGTGACATCAATTACAAGGTTTTAAGCTTTTAAGATGGTTTGTATACTTGAAACAAATTATAATAGACGGACAAAAGAAATCCGGATAGCTTCATTCTTTGTGTCAAAGCCTAAATGCTTTGCCTAAAGTTAATACCATAGGCCTGAAAAGCTATGGTTCAATAAGTTCCTTAGCCAACGCACCAGCGAACATTACGCGCGAACAGTTCGCGAGCTGTGTATCCATATATGCATAATGCGTTACAGATTTATTGGGTTAATCTTGTAAATTATGCCTAATTTATCAAAATAGGTAGTCTAGAATTAAAGAATCTGATATCCTATGAATACAAAGATATGTTTCTAGAAGAGATTTATGTTTCCACCTATACGTCCTATACATTATTGTTTATAAAGTCATACTTTGCCACGCCTCCCGGTAATTAATCCCCCCCCCCCCCGGCCGCCAGGGAGGCATTTAAGGTTTGATCAGTTTATTTTTATCTAAACCTGGGTTAAAATTTTGTGGATGAACTTTCTAATGTTCCCCATTATATATAACAGAATACGGGTGATTTAAAAAATGACCTTTTGGCAAAATATTAGCCAAAGGTCACAGATTTGTACCCGATTTTTATTTTTGGCCTTGACCTTATTTACGAGTATTTGCGTTTACGCCTCCCCAGTAATATTTGCCAGTGATATAAACCGTAGGTGTATAGTAACAATGGTGAAAATTTGAACCCAAAGGATGTAGACGCCATATTTAGTCGGTTTTTGTGGCATTTTCTTTCAGCGAGTAGCTCTGTATATATGACGGCGTACGGCCCTGTATATATATATATATATATATATATATATATACATATACATATACATATATGTATGGAATGGTATAACCTTGTTAGTCTGTATTCGAAGTGAAGGTAAAGAGTAAGAAAGAAAGTTTAAAAAGAAGGAGAGAAAATATTAAAAGTAAATTTTGAACAGTACACAGGGAATATTACACAAAAAGCATAAAAACATTCAATATATTTTTCTATGACAATTATACTGTTGTTATATGTGTTACGCTAGAGAACATTCAAATCAAACGCAAGACTACCGTTTGATTATTTACTGACCAGAGGGATCAAAGGAACGTTGTTTGTAGCTTCTGATGTGGGATTCAGAAGTCTTTATGTTGTCCAGGGTGACTTAAGTGCTGATTGAGTAGATCTCTGATAAATACTAACTCGAGTAACAAAGGCTTTAGGTGTTACAAACAACAAATCAAAGGGGGTTACCCATTTTATAAGGTTCGCCATGCAACATCTCCTCATTATGCTTGTATTCTGATATCGGATCAAGTCGCTAATCTCAACAAATTTTTAAGATCACCAAATGGACTCGAATGAGGAGGAACCGAATCGTCTTCGAATCTAGAGAAAGGCCGTGGAATCAACCTTATTTACCTGGATTACTCCTACAGGAAGGGAGCGCAGCGCAGTGGAAAACAATAAACACAGTTCCATTTATCAAATAATATTCCTTTGAAAAGCGTAATACGTTAATCTGTGTATATGATATAATAATATATAATCATATATAATATGATATAATCATGAGATATGCACATGACTGAATTAATTATTTTTAAGGACTCTAAAAAGAAGACAACCTTAATTTATCAGTTATTGAATAAATTGAAGATCAGTTCAAAATCATAACAGTCAGATTAACGCCAGACATTTCTGTGTATATATATAAATGCTTAAATTAATTATGTAAAACAAGTTTGTGTATGTGTTAAGTTATAAATTCATACAGTTTATTTACTATCTGAAATGTTAAATAACATATTTCCAGGAGCGGCCGTGCATTTGCCCTGAAGTATTTTTTTTATCTAATATTTATATATGTAAGGATGCGTCCGAACGAACGAAAAAATAGAACCCTTTATGTCATCTTGGTGCATCAACGTCTAATCCGAATGATCATATATCCAAACGTTAAATAAAGGAAGTGTTCTATTTTTTGTCGTTTGCATTTCGGAGATAATGAATTTCGGAGATTTTCAAATCTCAAACCATGTACAGGAATTCGCAGCCCTCTAGGATCTGTGCCGACATTACGCCGACACGTGGCTGAACGGGTCGTATCCGCTACCATTGTGGAATGTCAACCAAGAGAATATAAGGACCAATAACATGGTGGAAGGATGGCACTCCGCCCTAAATAAGACACTCCGTAAGATTCACCCAAATATTTATGACCTCATCGGACATCTCCGTACCGAGCAAGCATCTACCGACAGGAAGGTGACAAACATCATAAACGGGGCAGGCACCCCACATCGTAAGAGGAAGTTTTGAAAACTCGACAGCCGGATCACCTAACTAATGGAGAGGCACAGGAGCGGGAGGATCAGCACAAACACTTATTAGTTGTTAAACTTTGGAGACTACAAAATGTGATAGTGTTCATGATTTATTTTGTTCATATCGTATATTACAGATACTGTGTTGTATGTATATAATAAATCTGTAGTAACATTGCTTGATTTTATGTATGTGCTTTTGGATGATGCTTTTATTCGTCAATCTGTGGGTGAGACGATGCATGGGCAGCATTGCAGTTATATTTTTTTTGTACAGTGTTCAAACAGATAATAATCTGTTCATAATAAATGTATAAAATAAAACTATATGGCACAACCTTCCTTGTTAATGTGATTAAAATATAGAACAATACAGAAAACAAATATATTGCCAAACAATAAATCCACAGGGTATTATTCTATCTTCCGAATTAAAACCATATAAATCCAGATATATGTATAAAAATATCTGAAACTTGGATTGTATTCTTAGAAACGATAATCCTGACCGTATTCGAAAGCGACAGTATGCAGTTCTGAAATAATATTATTTTCTATATAAAAACAATATAAATACATCACAAAAAAGTGCGTAACAATATTTCAAATGTATAAGGGATTATTAGCAACGAAAACCATAACGATATTCGGAAAACGACGGTATGCAGTTCAGAAATAATAATAATATTTATATACTTTCTGATGATAATAATAATGATAATGTGATGAAAAATAAATATTTCCACGTTTACTTTCTCGTAACATGGGATATAATTAATGGAAATGGCAAAAAAAAAAATGTCAGGAGCAATGAAAACCTAACGACGATGATGTTATGATATCGCATTTATAACATGCAAGCGCGGGTATATAACGGCTCATAATCCTTTAATTTAGCTCATTAAAAAGCCGCAACACTTTCCATTTGGTGTTCGTAGACACCGGGCGGGGTTTTAGGGGTCAATTAAGCCAAAGTGGTGAGTGGTTTTCTGTTAATCAGTAACACATCAGTGTCAACAAGATCATACTTTACATGGTTCTTTTTTTTTAAGTCTTATAAATTGCATAAATAAAATCACATATCAAATTAGATCACATTTGTAACGATAACAACACCGGTCATTTACACATATTACGTTTATACATCAACATGTTGTATGACCTACGAAAGCCGGACAATATAACACAATAAATATCGCCCATTACATAAATATACAACTTTTATCTATATGACAGTTCATTGTTAGTGTTTCTTAAGAAACGGAGACGAATAAATAGAAATATTCAATGTTCATAAATTTTATTGACAGATACCGCAACTGTGTCATGGTGATCTGCCGCACGGGCCGTGACCGCACATTGTCGCTCAAAATGGAAAGGGTTTCTTAGCTCGTACAGGCCTGTTGTTGCAAAAATACACCGCATTCGATAAAATAATGAAGGGGCCGTGTGATACAGATACACATTTATTATGAGCACAACGTAATAAGACTCCATATGGCTTATTATAACTTTGTTGCGCATATGGCATGTGTCACAACTGGAATTTGGCGCATATGACAATTGCGCCACTGGGAGTAGCGTAACTGACAGGTGCGCATTTGGGAGTGGCGCATCTGGCATGGAATCCTTTTGGATAGTCTGTGTAATAATAAATACTAGCTGCACCCGTGGATAATCCACGGTCCTTTGTGATTTTTAGTTTTTAAATGAGTTGATAATGATTGAATGTCGCATATTGTTGTTCATAAAATAAATATCACTTGTGCTAGGATTCTCCAGGAAACCCCTCCCCTAAAAATCAGCAAAGAATGGCAATAGTGATTTTTAAGAAATTAAACAAAGTAGAGGTGAGGCATATACTAGTATAGGGTATACACATTTTTCGTGAGAATGTTTTAATTCCTCCGATAAACAACATTGGCGCGACATCATCCTTGCCGAAGTTGTGGCGAAAATATATACATAAGCCACTTTAACTCTGAAAATAATTGGAAAAAATCATATGACATTATATAGAAAAGTGAAAGTATATGAAAGATAATTCGTATAAATTGAAACTCAAAGGACATGACGGAAAACGATATTTTTAGATGTCAACTGATGGAAGTTATGGATATGATAATAAACACATTCCTGCATATGTCTTTGAAGGATCTTGCACGCGAAAATGTAACTAAAAGCTGCCAATGTGAAAAGACAGGCTCAGGCAAATAGACGCCTACAGTATTAAAATGCTTGTCCTGAGCTTTGTTCATTGTCATCAAGTTGATTGGTAACTGATGATGCTCCCAGATAAACCGCAGGTTTACATCTTTCGGTGCAACTCCGGAGCAAAGAAATAACGTCAGTCTTGCATCTTTCGGTACAAGTCCAATGTAAAGAAATAACCTCAACCTTTGTTCGTTGCTTTGTCTTAAATTAACATAAAAAGGCATATCCGAATTTTTCAGAAAATTTACAGAGGGTTAGCCGAAAACTGTATGAACAATCCATCAAATTTTGGAGGTTATAAGAATCAGCATAACATATTTTGTTTCATATATACCATTATGACAAAAGTAGAATTCCTTTGTCTTTGTGAAGGAACCACTCATTCGCAAGGTGAAACTGGGTCACTAAAGTGCGGCAGTATTTACACATGAAAAGTGTACACTTGTTGTTAATTGTTGTTATACTATTGTTCGTTAATAGAATCCCTGTCAGTTTAAAGGTGTACTGGTAATACATTTTCATGCTTGAAAGTCCCTGGAGACTGTGGATCCTAAAAGAAAATATGTTTGCAAAAATATGTATGTTTCTCGGACAAATGCCGTTTGTTGGTTGTATTTGGAATGGATTTTGTCGAAGCATCCTTTATATTCACTATTTGTCTTCATTATTGTAATTTTCAATTTCGGGTGATATAGCTTGCGTTCGACTAGGTTTTGTGTCCTGTGCACATTGATTGGAAGAGCTATCCCTTTCATATCCCACCTCGCGTGAGGAGAATCCCCCCCCCCCCTCCACCCCTGAAACTGTGTTTCAGTTGTTGGACTTCCATTTGAACAATCTTTTTTTCCATTGATGGGGGGGGGGGGGTCATCAATGGGGATTATAGTGGACCCGCAAGACCGCGAATTGTACGAAAACTTCGGGCTCGGACAGAACATGCTTTCTGGCCATGGGCTTTTACGGGCCATTTAGCTCGAAATGCAGGAAAATCCCCGGGGCGCCCCCAGGAAAAACGTCACATGTGTGGAGGGCAATGAAGCACACAAAAAATAGGGGCACCTATTGGGGTAATATTAAACTTCTTAATAATGCATCTTAATAGGAAATATTCCAGCAAAATAAAACAAATTTGTCCTAGAAGAGTGCATCGCTGATACGTGTTCCGAGTTTAGAATTGCAAATCAGAACGGAAACAGGTAAACAGATTGTCTAGAAAAAATCTAACTGCGTATTAATAATGAAGATAGACATATAAATATATATATATATATATATATATATATATATATATATATATATCTTCCAGTTTACCCCCCCCCCCCCCCGATGTTAATTAGAGAAAATGTACCCACGCCCATCCGGCTGGTGATAACATTCAAATACGTCATCGGACGTATACAACTGAACTATGTAAAATTATGCAATTGAGTAATCTGAATCGGTAATTTGCAGTTAAAAACCATAAAGAAGTCACTTGCACATGTTCTTTTGTTTTCCTGCTTCGTCCATTAAAACGTCCCAGCACACTTACTCTACCATCATCTGAGAGCGCGAATAATCACGAAAAACCGACGGTAGCGGCGACTCGCTTCGAGTCTTGGGCAAAAAAAGTTTTGCTCAGTATTGCAACCAGGTGAGTGCGTGATACACAAGAGGTTACCGGGTGAGTCTGGTATGGAAAGTAATTCCGACACTAGAATGGTATGGAATGCCATACAAGTTAGTTTGAAATCCTTGTATTTGCCCTTGTAAATTGTATCAGATGATTACATGCAAAGTGGGGCTGATAAAACATGACGACAAGTATTGCATTAATTCATGTTACTGTACTATAATAATCAAACGTACTCCACGCCACCACCTGTGACTGTCTCAACTTTCCATGTAACTGCGACTTTTTGGTCACTTAAGGCTCTCCATGCATATCATTAAACTTGTCATATATAGTCGTAGGATGGTAATTTAAAATCCCGGTCAAATGAAGTTACGACTAAGTACGACTTGCAATTTTGGGAAATCACAGATAATCCCCCCCCCCCCCATAACTGGCGTGGTTTTGGCTAGTAACAGCCAATTGTAAGTTGTCTTTAGGTTATTTTATTAATATCGACAGAAAATTAGGACATTTTTCTTTTGTATTACGACCATCGTATGGACCTCATACGACCTTCCTGGGAAGAGCGTACGATAAGACAGACAGTCCTGATCAATTTTCCGATGACCGTCGTACAACATATATTTTATATGTGAACGTTTCCATTAAATTATAAAAAATGAACCTCTCTCAAACCTACACCGCTTTCATTTGTCGTATCCCTGTTGAAATCGTACGACAGTCAAAATCGTAGGTTGTTTGTGACTATGTGGCTTTACCCACTGGTGGTAGCTCGATGTTCGTGCGATACATGTACGTCTTATCCCGATGTATCCCCCGTCTGTTTTTATGCAGGCAATCGTAGCTCGAATGTGACTGGGTCATAAATCCATTAATCATGGATTCTGTCATCAAAACTGACCTGCTAATAAAGGTGAAAAGTACTCTGCGTCTACTCCTTATCAAAACATGTCTTAAACGCTAACCGTAAAAGTCCGTACCTCAAGTCCGACCTGTAGCAAGAATCCATTTGAATTCATTCATAGAGGTATTGTTAGGCAGCAGAAACATTTGTAGAAAAACAAACAAACAGAAATAGATGCATAACCATCTTTCTCTTTGCTTTCCTCCTGGTATAAAAAAAGTAATAAATTCGACTCGAAAGTCCAAATTCTAGGACAAAGGGTCTGTATAACAAGTTACATCAACTCATGTATCACGCAGCTGCCCACATGTATGAAGAAACCTGTAGAATAAGCGTGCAGTGAAAAGGTTGACAGCTTTCAAGATGTGAGGACTTGGGGAAATATCTCCAGCCAAACCTATTGTTATCTTCGCTTTGTTTTTTTTTGTTGTAAAAACAAAGCGTGTTTTCCTTTGTTTCTTCTTGTACATCCATAAAGAAAAAAACGCTTAAAAAATGACATTTCACTAGAGACAATGGCTGGCTTCTCAAGAGATGTCACGATTTGAAACATCATCCAAGGTGCTCATCAAAGTAGAAAGAAAGATCAACATTTATATCTACTCTTCTTTCGTCTATCATTTCAATGATATCTGATCTCTCTCCCTCGGGTGTTCAACAGTACATACAAGCTTCCTTTTGTGAAGCTTATATATAGGATATGTTACCTAAACGGTTCTGACCAGACGAACCTTGCTTTTTAACCTCCCGCTTTCAAGTCAGGAGGGCTGAAGATCGTTTTTCCGAAACACACAAAACATGAATATATTTTAAACATTAACGAATTTAGATTGGGTAAGCCCTCTGACATATATAGAGAATGTGAGAATTAAACATACCTATCAAAGGTGTCTTATTTTATTTTACTCGGCTAGAAAACCATGTATCTGACATATTTTTCGGTTCTTTGAAACTTGTAAGCTAAAACGGAACCGGGTGTAAGACAGGATTATCGGCATTTACCTAAATTTTGTCATTTTGAACGGCTATTTCGTCATTTTCAAACTGGTTTAGTATGTGGTTCCGTAACAATGTACTTTGGGTAAACAACAAAAAGCAGTGTAGGACAAAGCAGACATTTCAGACCCGGCATTACGCGGCTGGTACACACCTTCATACAATTAGTATGACACACATACGTGTCGTGAGTGTTAAACACTAGGTTATATTCGTGTTGCGAGTGCAACGCACTCGTCGGGGGCTCTTTAACATGCTTGGAAACACACTCCTATATAAGGACACCAAGGTAATTTAAATTGTCCTATGTGACAGGAATTTTAAATAACAAGAGGAAATTAGATCAGATTATCTCATTAAGAAATTAGATAATAACTATTTATAGTCGACGTGCTTGCAATTTGTTAATAACCTAATGTCGCTGTTGGTTCTTTGTTTCCTGGAAATGATACTTGAATCTAAGTGGTGAAGTCTATTACACTGTGTGCCCGATCGTTAATAAAACGCGACAAGTGGAATGGGGTTTTGATGAGTTACTTTGAGGCTGCCTCCTCTCCCCCGGTACGATTTGCCCATCAGACGTAATTATTTCTCCCTAAACAGCAGGATGGCAGCAATAAGAAAGAACACGGAGTCCTGTTTATCTACGGCGGCCGGACTATTCTACAAGTCATGCAATAAAGGTAATTACCTCAGTCTAAACGTCCGCCAAATACACCCCCGAATACAAAAGTTAGTTTCGTATGTAGCTCAACCAAAGAAGAAAAGTTAACTTGTTTACCCGAGGCACCGTCGTATGACTCCTAATGAAATAGTCTTAAGCACGAGGACTTTTAACGCGCGTCGCGATTACTGATCGACTCCTTGAAAGAAATTCATTTACTACAATAGACTGCGTCCTGACATTTCCAAGGATACTTATCAAGTACAGCTAAAGACAGAAACCGCATTAACTTCCACAAGTAACTTTTTTTGTGTCACCATAAACCGGTCAAACGTGCAATTTTTCTAAAGCACAAATAAATTCGGCAAAAAATTAGTAATACGAACATAACTGAAACTAAACAATAAAGTCTTGCCTAAACTGTAGTTGTAATGAGGCAAAATGTTCGATGTTGCCAAACTGGCACTTTAAGGTGTGATTATTTTTAAAATACGTATAGCAAGGAAGCCTCGTTAATACAAATAAAGTTGGATTATTAAGTTGTCATTGTTACCAATCCGCGTTTCAGTGTAAGTTTTTAAATGTCTTATTTTTATGTATTATCTTATAGATTTAGGAAGGCTCACATGTATCTGTATTTGTTCTTTGGGGTTGGTATTGCCATGGCAAGAAATACGATACGATACAATTTAGTTTTATTTTTGCAACAAATTAGCTTTTTGTGAAAGTTTGGCCTACAATAAATGATCAAACTGCTACAGTACCATATGGATGTATCATAAAGGGACATTTGAAAGATCTAGCAGTGAATTTGTATGTGTAAGCTGTTGTATTTAATAAAATAAAGAAACAAATTAGCAGTGAGTGAGTATATGCATATTTGACGCGAACATGTATTTTCAGGCTTTCAAACACACGCACACAGAGTATTGCATGAAGACTGTTGATATAATTCACGAAATATATAAAATGAATGAAATAATGACTGAATATATAAAATGTTTGAGTGTGAATAAACACAGACCCCCCCCACCCCCCACCCCCGGAAGGCATGAGATAAAGATACGGGACTCGTTCTAAAACAGATGACTCACTGAAATTTACAAGATAAGATTTGTTAATTTCATGTGCCTGGGAACACCTGTATGCACTCACATAACAAGGTGACCTCTGCTACTGGTCTCATTTCAATATGTCGACTTTCATATTTTGCAACAAAATGTTGTCTTAACAAATTTGGCTTTCTGGCGATATTTTTGGCTAAGAATTATATTTTGTTCATTTTGTGACATATTTGAAAAAAAAACAGACTTATCAAGAATATTTGATCGTACATTGCAATTGTTCATTTCTCTGTAGTTTTTTCTACTAAGATTAAACATTTTAGTATGGCGATTAGTCCGTTAAACGTTTATGTTATCATTTAATTTGACTTCAAAGTAATTTAAGGTCTGATGACATGACATGAAATGAAAAGTTTCATGATCAAACAAAGATTTATATTTCCCAATCTTCTTAATTAGCTGTACTTGATATCGTAGGCAGGTTACAAATCGTAAACAAGTGGCCCATGGGTCATGACGCTCAGCCGACTGACATGTTGACTATATGTCTTTGCACAGGCAACTAATTAAGATAATGTAGGTGGCATCATCATTCATTCATATAAGCTTAAGTTCATTAAGACCCATAAGCACACCAAATTTAATAACAGGCCAGCCAGGTATTTCCTGAAAATCTGGTAATTTCTATATACTTGTTACAATAGTTTTGGGGTGCCCAAACACGCTACGTAACTCGGAGAATAAATAAAGGTCACAGTGACCTAATGTCAAGTTTCTGGGGACAACTTTTGAGGAACTTTCAGAATACAGAGGTTCATGATTCTAGCGTTTACGGGTACGATATGTGTTTTGTTAACAGACCTAGTGTTTTAAAAAATACAGGTAAAAATTAGTTAAAATTGAAGCTAATGCAGGTGGCACCACCATTCATGCCCATTAGCTAAGGTTCATTAGGTTCATGAAAATCTATCTAGCCGTTCCTGTGGAATCATTATTTCTGGAGTTAGCCGTGACAAACACGACTCATTGAGGGCCCTCCTACTGAGTTGTGACACAAACCAAATTGAGGACCGCCCTGCAAGACCAGGCCACGCTTTATAATCGTACCTCCGCATACAGTCAGCATGTTTTATTTACCCTTAAAAACTTTCGTTCCCACCAAATGCAATGTCGGAATGCACCAACCCTACCCATTAGGTCCCCATTAATATGTCGAGTGGCCGCTTAATGACAGTATAAAATGTGCTCTTTGAGGTAACAGGGGCAAGCAGCTGCTAAGTGCGAACTGAATGAGATCTGGGTATAAGAGACTGACTTAATTAGAGTCTCAAAGTCGGAGGACCGGGAGATATTTTGGAGAGCTGAGCATAAGCATTGAAATCGACAGGAAACCTTTACCACGTTACTCATATTTATTTCCACTGGTAAAAAAATTAATCCTTGCGTATTTTAAATTATGTAAGAAGAGTCTAGGTAAAGTGGTTACAATCGTAACCGTTGGAACTTGAATCTTCTTACTTGACATCCATGGGAGTTCTATGAAAAATCTCCTTGAAAACCTGAAATTCGGTCTCAGTTACCCATATCCTCCGAGCTATGGGGCTCAGAAGTACCTACCAGAATAATTTAAAATTTTATACTAAAGCTCCAGTATCTGAACAACTAATGCATTGATCACCATGATTCTTTGCATGTATATTCATCATGAACTGTTTAATCAGTTTCTGTAGAATGATAGCGCCAGCTGGATTTATCCAATTTTTACGCATTTTTTATCTCAATTTTTGAGACGAATGCACATTCTTCATAGAGTGCTTCATTAGTTCCTGCAGACTGGTAGCACAACCTGGGTTTTTTTTTCAAATGTTTACGCATTTTCTTTAATTTTTTTTATATTTGAGACCTTCAAAGATGCGATCGCCGGTTAACAGGGCACATTTACCATTTTACCTAGAATCATCTAACTTTACAAATGCTTCAGTAGAATAGGGATACCATTTACAAAATTTGGCATTCAGAAGATAAAATTCCTTTTGTGAATGTTTTCCTGCTCAGCTGAGCGTCATAACCCCTGGGTCACTTGTTCCGTAATTACATCACTGACACCATTTTCTCACTCACTGATAATGAAGTCATAGAAATTCATCGCTTTCGATTAGTTTATCCAAAAATATATATTATGGTTCTTTTAAGGATTCTTGTAGATATGTTGGTCATGAGCTGAGAAAGAAATGAAAAAAAGTTTAGACGGATTATTAATTTTTTTGTATATTTTGCGAAGAATAAACAGCAGAAAAAATTAGGTCTCTGTTACCCATATCCTTTGAGCTATAGGGCTTGTCAGTACCCCTCTCTCATATCTCACTAATCCATGCAGACGTTTTGGGAAATGTTCACTAGCCCACAATTAAAAATGTTACGAAGTTTAATTTATTTTTTTTGTAGCCAGAGTGCGGACATATGAGCAAGCAAAAGAATGTACAACGCTGATCACATAACGTCAGCCAACTTCTTTGTGCGGGCAATTACATTTCATTTAGGAACAAATACACCTTGTGTGGGGCAGCTGTTTGCATAAATTATTTTACTCTTCATTTAAAATATTTTGTATGCTGTGGACATCAGATATTTTACAGTAGACAAGTATCTACATACATAAACATTAAGGATAAGACGAAAAGGGCAGATAACTATGACTGAATGAAAAGCACATTTTTTTTAAGAACTCATTTAGGGGACTGTCACAAGAAAACCTATAGGATTTTTATAGAAAATGTATCATAATGAAGTTCTGTTTGCCTTCTAAACTCTCCTGGCACAGAGACTTCAATTCACACGCATCTCCAGTTGACCTGGTTTATACATTGTTTTGGTTCTGTATGTGAGTAAATACAGCCCCTGTGCGTTTGTTTATCATAATAAAACTGCATGATGATAGAGGTCCGATCTTACGCATGCACAACTTCAAAACAAGGAAGGAGAAGTAACAGCTTGAAAAATCTTGATTTGTTATTTCACACGGTAGGCCACCAGGTGGCGTGCCCGCTATGTTTGTATGTTGCACCAATGATTTCGTCAGGTGAAAAGCTTTTCATCACTTGTATACAGGAGAATAATTATGATTCTAAGATCAGAATGTAACATTGGCAAAAAAACATAATATTCAAAGAAGAAAAGCTCTGTATGTGTATATAGTTCTGTTGAAAGAAACAACCTTCTTTTCAAATTAAATATTAAATTTCAAGAGTGTCACATGAGTGAAATCATGTTCTCCTACGTGTTTGTATATGATCTTCTATTCCATCTGACTTCCTCCACCCGCAGGTAAATTTTAAAATGACTTCTTTGGGCGGGATGATATTTTCTATATTTCCGGGAATATGAAATCATGGGCATTTAGGCTATTGTAGTATAAGAATTAAAATCTTAACAGGCACAAAACAAAACGACGGAAAACTGTTAAATTCTTGTTATTATTTGATTCTTGTCCCACTTTTCATTTTCCTTAATGGCTTAAAAAGTATATTCATATACGAGTTAGTTTTTACCCAGGAAAGAAACTCACAAATAATGTATTTTTGTAATCGCACCACATAAGCTGACATATGACAACATAAGCTGTTCCATTCGTACGAGCAAGATTAGTACAGCATTCTTTTCAAAACATTCTTTTTGAAAAAAAAGTAATTTATAGTTTATATATGAGTATCAGCCGGATTACACTATATATCTATCTGGAAGCTTAAATTTATATATATATATTAGAATGAAGATAAACTATTTTGATATTTTTATTAATGCTTACGGAATATGGGATGGCTTTCACTGGATATGCTTTATTTGCTAGACTCTTTAAAGACAAGGCGATTCAGTAGCAGTAGCTAAATATATTGACCTATTGACCTTTTGAGCCTAGTTTTGTTTTATATTTGATTTTTTTTATGCCAGATAAATGTATGCAAACCTGTATCTTAGGAGGGCTGCTTAACCAATAAGAATAATTTCTTTATCAACGTGATCCAAAATAGGTTTTGAGTTGGCGCACATGCTAACAAAATGACATGTGCCTTATGTAGCAAAACATGTCTTGAATGTATATATACTTAAAAGTCTTAATTAAATTAAATTAAATTTATATTTTACTGGTTAAGCCATATTTTCCCATATAATTAGTATTGTAATTTTAATAACGGCAATAAAGACAACAAAATCGTTGACATTATAATGTGAGGATCGATATGGAGGAAGTCAATATTAAGATTGAGGATGACATGTAAAATTCATTTTAATTACATTTAAATTTTCTGAAATGGCACATTGTGATGGAAAAGACATTAATGTTATAATGCACAAAGCATTTTGTATATTGCCAGCAAGTCTCAAAGAATTTGAACTCGTACGTTTTATTGCTCGTTCAATTAACTGCTTGATGATCTCTGTAACAAACACATGAATTATAAATTGTTAAAATTTACGTGAGTATAATTAAATTATCTCTATCCAAATTTGCCAAATATCAAATATTAATATTATAACCTGTCATGTGAAACATTATTTTATTTACAACGTTTTGATGACTATGGAAATTACATTTGTTTTCTGAATGCCCTCGGGGTCATCATTTGCACACCCTGTTATTGTGATGGAGTCGTCCGTTTAATTCTAACAAATATGACAAAACTCTTAAAAAGATTCCCACTGGCCTTATGTAATCCGGAACCAATAGATTGAAAGAATAAAACTCTAAGCTCAGATTAAGATTACATGGAAGTATCTTGACTATATATTTATGTATGTACAAGCTATTTTGTAAACTGGAATAAATAATTTGCAAGCACATTGTAGTTCTTGCAAGCGTACATCACTTCTCTGTGGCTTTTAAGAATTGGCACATGTAATGTTATTAAAACATAACAGGACCTGGCGGTTTTATTTTGGCTATACCTTGATTTCCGAATCCTAAGGCAAAGATTTTGGTAATTATGGGCAGTTTGATATTTATTTATTTATTGCCATTCCTATAATAAATCAGCATTGAGTTAAATGCCCATTATTTGTTAAAGCTCAAGAGCTCAATGTATAAGAAAATAAGTGTCTATAAACCCGTAGGAGCAGGAGCTACATACCCCAAATGACTAAATATTACCATTGCATTTAGTCAAGTAAAATCAACTCATATCCCCCGCCGAAACTGTTTAAGCTACATAATAATTTGCAATAATATGTGCATTTTCTCACGTAATTAGTACATTGTGGCTGAATACATTTTGCCTTCTAAACTCTCCTGGCACAGAGACTTCAATTCACACGCATCTCCAGTTGACCTGGTTTATACATTGTTTTGGTTCTGTATGTGAGTAAATACAGCCCCTGTGCGTTTGTTTATCATAATAAAACTGCATGATGATAGAGGTCCGATCTTACGCATGCACAACTTCAAAAACAAGGAAGGAGAAGTAACAGCTTGAAAAATCTTGATTTGTTATTTCACACGGTAGGCCACCAGGTGGCGTGCCCGCTATGTTTGTATGTTGCACCAAAGATTTCGTCAGGTGAAAAGCTTTTCATCACTTGTATACAGGAGAATAATTATGATTCTAAGATCAGAATGTAACATTGGCAAAAAAACATAATATTCAAAGAAGAAAAGCTCTGTATGTGTATATAGTGTTTAATACTATATGTGTATAATTAACATACCAGGTATGTGAATAGTTTTCTTAAATATAAACCTAAAAATATAATTTTTGACAATCACAAAATGGTCAGAGAAAACAATTTGTGCCTTAAATATGTAAAGGCATTTTTAAAAATAACCTTTCTTATGCTGTTGTCCTTGTTTACGTTGTTTTTTTTCAGTCGCGGATTTATTTAATTTTCTAAAACCATTTTTAAACAAGTTGAAAGAAATATCAAAACTTAATAAAAAATGGCACCAAATCTTTTTTTTCCTTCATAGGAAGGTAAAGAACAAAAATGCATTGGTCGTCACTGTTTTACAAACAAAGTGTAACCAAGACGAATTTGCTACATATGCTCCTACCCTATAGATCGTGGATTTTGTATTCTTGTATTCTTGGTTTCTTGTACGAAAGAATGGTGGCGCCACCTGTATATTTTTTTCTATTTTTTATGCATTTTCTCCCTTTATTTTAAGACTGTCAATTTACAGCAAGTTGTCTTTTGTGTATAGTGAAATCTTATATGTGTATTGATCATGATGCGTTTTATCAGATCTCGAAGATATTATAGTATATTTTCTATTTTCACGCATTTTTTTTCATATTTTTAGACTGCCAAATTACAGGAAGGTATCAGTTTCTTAGCTGTGGTTTCATCAAGTGTCCTGAAACCTCATGTGTATAACGATCATGACTAGTTTTGACAGCTCGCCAAGTCTGGTGGCGCCATCTGTTTGTTTTATCTGTGCATTTTATCCCTATATGTTTGAGATTATCATATGATAGCAAAACGGACAGCTCTTCAGCTATGGTTTATTAGAGTCTGCTGAAACCTGGTGTTTTTCTTATGCCCCCCTTCCCTTGGATGAGCCATATTGATTTCAGTCCTAACATCTGTAATTGACATCGTCGTCAGTCTTGGTCAATTCTACGGAATTTTAGGATTGTAATGACCTCTCTAACTTTTAAAGCACTGCATATTTTTCGTCAAACTTGACACAACATTTGTTTCCATGATCTCTGGTATTTCTAGTGAAAGTGATACCTAATATTTATTAATCAAATTAATAGACGAATTTACCAAGTTCTCAGAGGAGTTTCGAAATTGGTGACCTTGATCAGATTTTCCCCTTGTACAATATGTATAAACCAGTCATGACTGGGTTCAGGCTGCAAATTTGTGACCTGTAACAGGGAAGACTCATGTCGACTGTGGTGCCAAAAGGTCAAAGGTCAAAATTTCAAATTCAAATCTGAATTTTTGTTGTGAATGTTAGGCTAAAATGGCATGCTTGTAAGCTGAACGGCTTGACCATGAGTCACTTATAATTATTCCTTACAATGGGTTATTTAGAATATTCATGATAACAACACCCATTAGGGGTTATTTTGAATATTCATGATATCAATCACCCAATCAGCATCTTTAATATTCATACTGTTGTGCTTGTATTTATAAATTGATGACATTTTCAATAAAATTCTTATGGTGTTTGATATTATCCAAATGTAATGAAAAAGAACATTATTTTTTATAAAACTTACGTAGTTTTATTTTACCATCTCTTTATACTTATCTTCCTCTTTTTATCTAAAAAATTAATTAAAAATTTAATTAAATATGTATTAAATTTAATATATATTAAAATGTTTTTAAAACGAGAAAAAAATATGACAGTTTTTTCTTTAGATTGATTTATCAATATATGCATACCATACTAAAGAACACGGTCCTAGGTTTAAAATGATACCTACCATTGTGGGTCTAATGTGAGTTTGAAATTATTTTGTATTGGTTTTAGATAAAGCGCTTTATGGGATTCTACCCTACCCCTTAAAATATGATCGACTGCATTCAAACACACTGACATCAAGGAACAATACGGCGACCCAGAAATACTCAGTGACATAGAGAGATGGTACTGCGCAGTGACATAGCTGTGCCTGCACTATATGACCGATCAAAATCCAGCTGTGACACTGAAATTAACATCCTGAAACATAAAAGGATTTGTTATTTTCATTTCCCTGGACACATCTTTATGCACTCGAAATAAAAGGGGAAGATGGTTGATTCTAAGTTCGCAGGAATAAATTGGTCTAATAATCCAATTATATGAAAGTATAAATCGTCTTTATTTAAGGGTTTTGCCTTCCTCTTGGCAAATGCTGCCCCAAGAGATTCAATTATGTTCTGATTAATTAATTTAATTAATGTATCGGTTTTATATGTCCTTGAACATGTTTGAGCTAATATATATATATATATATATATATATAATTAATAGATTTAAAAAGTTTCTCCTCATTATCTAAAAAAGGGCACACGCAATTTCGTTATTTACAACGATACACGGATATTATCATGTATGTCTGTATAAATATATATTTTGCGAGAGAGAGAGAGAGCTAGGTGAGAAAGCTCCAGAAGACAATGTTAAACTAAGTTCGGATGGTCAAGATTCTTCCGGGAAGTTACTATTGTGATAGAAAGACCACCACTTCAGCTCAAATTATATCCAGGTGAACAAGGTTTGTCAGTATAGCGGGCGTATTCTTTGATAGAGTGGGTGGGGTGGTAATACAGGCAGACACGAACTGATCTCTGTAACATACCAGTCTGAGTGGTACTCCTTCAGGGCCATCTGGAGTTGATAAGCCAGAGACAGTTAACAGACCATGGAAGGGCTTGTCTTAAACATTCCTTACCCAGCAAATTTTCACTTATGCAGATCGATATCAACCTAATGCAAGTTTAATGTACAGTTCCTTGTCCCTTTAAGCTGGTCAGCCCAGATGCTCGGACAGTATTGTGGTATAGTATTGTAATTCTGACGGCCTTAGTGGGGCAACAACAGACCGTGACAGAAGGGGCTATACATCGACTAAACCAAGCACCACTATATACTATATTTTAAATCTGAATCACAGAAAGACTCCGGATGTAAAGATTTTCTGCTCCATATCCATAATACTACAGAATTTAAAATATGTCAGTGTATTTAAAAATATAGTACAAGAGCACACTGATGTACAAACAAGCAAGATTAAGATCGAATTAAGCACTTTAACATATTTTTTAAACTAATTTTTATTTTGTTAAATACATACTTTATGGATTCTTTATTTTATCAGAGGGCTAATCTGTCCAAAGTGTCTTAAAACTTATTTTCAAAAACTGGTATGCAAATATTCGGCCACTGGGCAGAAACATTTTATTCATATTTATTTGTGCATACTCGTTCAGTTATTAAGTTATAAAACGACACAAAAATGAAAACAACATTATCAAGAATGCATGATCATTTAGAATAGCTCGTGGATTCACTTCACCACATCCCAAACAAAAATTAAAGGTCTAACCTACGCCGAGTGTTTTCAGTATATTCTCCGTTCTGTCCAATATCTATTTGGATTGCTAGCTCGCACGACTGAGCAAGGGATCAATATGGTCCATAAAAAATAAAAGTATTTTTATTAATTCTAATCCCCTCCGAAAACCACCTGTCATGCTATCGGGTGGGGATTATATACATATATAATTCATCATTGTCATTAATAACCTGCCACCATTCCGATGACCTGGAGCCCAATGCTGAGGAACTTTTAAAACGCTGAGACCATGTATCTTGTCACACGCACTGTTCTCATTGTGTAAGCACCACCGTGTTCCCGATATCCCGCAGCCACTACACGTACAAAGCCGTAAGCTCTATTCATCTCCATACTTAAATTATACTTCAGGGATTAACTTTCCGTCCCAAGTACTTGTTTATATTACATGACAAGTAAACCAACCCACCGGATATCAATGTAATCTCCTTGTTTGCCTGTGTCTCTCTCTCTCTCTCTCTCTCTCTCTCTCTCTCTCTCTTGCAAATGTAACAGTAGGCCTACCTGCTTGAGAACATGAAAAAGATCTATACTATATACTACGATGGATCAGGTTTTAACATGCTTTATACAGAGGAACCTGTCTGAAAGACCCACTGTTTGTTTAAACCAGCCTTGAGTAAACCGAAAGCATTCACATTAGTTATAACTGACCTGTCAACTGAGAGGACCACTTTCAGCCAGTCACAGGGTGGTCCTATGTTGATTTTCGTTGTGAAAATGTACTTTTTATATAAAGGGAATTACCTTTCAGCATGGAATATTATTTTTAAGCTAATTATATCTTTCCTGATTTCGAGTTCGGTTGCTTGGTATGACCATCCCGCTAACACGACCACTTCGCTAACACGACCACTTCGACTAGTGCCGCAGGTGGTGTGTAAGGGCCCAGTTACACCTTAGCTTCGGTCAGCATCGACCACCCTTCCGTCAGAGGCCGTTTCTGACTCACCCAGTCAGACAGTGTTAGACGGCCAGGACTATAGTTGTCTCAATTGTCGAGCTTTAAGATAAACATTTGTTACAATTCAAGAGAATGCCTTCTGTTTACATTTAACGTGCGTTTGCTTACAATATTTTATCACAAAATCACCCAGTGTAAGACCCAAATGTTATAACTAGCCCATACTGTAATGACGGCCCATAATGAAATAAAAACGACCTATAGTGTAATAACGGCCGATATTGTAATAAAAAGGGGCCCATCTTGTAATAACCATACCCTGCCAATATTGTAATAAAATTGCAAGTTGGTTAAACGGCCCATATTGTTTTAAAATCGCAGGTAATATTTTAGCCAATAATTTAACAATTAAAATTTCATGCAATTTAACTTGGACAATTCAAATATTGACTTCTGGTGACACGAATGTGTAAGTAAACATACAGGTATGAACAAACACTGGATTTACATAATCACTGTCTGTTTAAATGAACGAAAATGCCGGTGACCAAGCAAATATGAGCGAAATATGGCCATGCGTCATGTTTATCCTTTTATATATATATATATATATATATATATATATATATATATTTATATATATATATATATTTATATATATATAAATATATATATATGGTTGTAGTTTTTTTGGCGTCTGTATAAAACCCAACAAATCATGTATTGAATTTAATTTTGGTTTGCTAAAAACAACATAATAATTCTCCTGGATACATTTCTAGGATTTGATTAAGTACCTGAACCCATTAAAGCTAAAATATACATGTTTATGGTCCGAAATAAATACCAGTTGCAAATAAATTACCTGTAACTATTACTCTGACCCAAAATAAGTTTTGGATAATCAGCTGTATTGTACAGGGCTAGCTCGAACAGGGAGAGAAACGGGCGATGATGGGTGATCGGACATAGTGTAAGAGCTTGGAAAAAAAGTCAAGGTCAAAAATAAATATCAGGTGCAAATATGTCTCCCGTGACTAATATTGCAGCCGACGGTCAGTCATATTTAAGCTCACACACGGGCAAAAGAAAGAAAAAAATCGGTGGTTTTGTACTATGGACCTATGGAAGTCCAACAAAATATTTAGTCCCAAATAAGCTGTCTTGGACCACCTACAGAAGCATCTTGCTGAAGCTGAGGTGTGCGGCCGTTTTAAGTCAACATTTTTAGACAGACATCATGAATAGGCTTAATGAGGGTTTGTCTGTAGTTTTGGTTCTTTTGGACTTGTCGACAGCCTTTGATGCATTGGACCACCGCATCCTCCTAGATAGGTTACAGCATTTGTGCGGCATCAAGTCGAAGGCTCTTGAGTGGTTCGAGTCTCACCTTACTGGCCGCTACAAGGCTGTTTAAATAAATGATGCGGTGTCTGACGAGAAACCCCTGCCATATGGCGTCCCTCAGGGCTCATGCCTCGGGCCACAACTTTTCTCCATCTACACTCAACTCATTGGAAACTTATTCAGCATTATGGTGCCAACTACCACTGTTACGCAGATGACACTAAACTTTACCTTTCCTTCGCTCGCAAACCTCCATAAGTTCATGTCTGAAGTACGTATCTGGATGTCACACAACATGTTAATGTTAAATGACAGTAAAACTGAAGTCATTCTATTTGCACCCAAGGCGAAACCTCACCTTCTGAAAGACTTCAGTGTGCCAGTTAGGGACGAGATTTGTCAGTCTAAAGTGGTAGTACGCAATCTCGGTGTAAAGCTGTCAAATGTGATGTCCATGAGCAATCACATCGACTCGGATCGGATATCAGTTATGCATCTCAGAACAATCCGCTATATTAGACAATATTTTTCTACTGAGGCTACTAAAACACTTATACGTGCTTTCTCCCATCGATTATGCTAATTCCCTTCTCTGTAACGCCCCGGACTACGAGCTTGAAAAACTCCAACGGGTACAGAAATCTGTGGCGCGAATCATATATATCCAGAAACAAAAAAAAAAAAAAAAATGACCACATAACTCCAGTACTGATTCCGCTTCATCAGGCAGCGCATTGATTTCAAAGAACTTTAACTTGTTTTCAAAGCTTTGAAAAATGTGGCACCAGGATACATTTGTGACCTGTTTCAATAGAGAACTGCACCCAGGACACTAAGGTCATCTTCTTCACCGTTTATAGTCATACCAGTATGTAGGTGTGTGACTTATGGTGATAAGTGTTTAGTTGTTATGCCTCGAAACTCTGGAAAAGTTTACCTGTCAGCATCAGGAATGCTGGCTTTGTTCCCACATTGAATTGCCAATTCGAGATAATTAGCATAATTCAAATAACCATAATAACCTTGAATTTCACATATAGGGTCAACCATTACACGGATTCTAGGGTATTATGACCCATATAATTCAATTCTGGTATTACTGTATCCACAATATCTACCATTTCAACCCACTCACCCCTCCAACCCGTCTCCGAGCTATGAAAAGTGTATATACGAACGGACAATGTTGTTACAAGAAAAAGTAAGCGCGATCAAAAACATTTAAATATGATCATAGAGGGGTCGGAACGCATTACCGGTCGTCCTTAAAACCACCCCCTTCTCCGCTCCCTTTCACACAGTCTTAACTTATTTTACAAAGGTTAATTTAGCTGTAGACTTGCATTGGTAACAGCTGACATTCCCAGACTTAGGGAATGAAGCTATGTATATTATTATACTTTGGTTCCCTGATTGGTTATTTGGTTGCTTTATCTATCAGCATCTTCACTCTTAATGTTGTGGACGGTTAGGGTGACACATAAGGAATAACCTTTTAAACATTTTGAAGACAACCTATTTCAACGCTATAAGATTTCTCTATCCCATCATTTTCGGGGGCTTATTAGTGCCAAAACCGATCCGTGTTCCGAAAAGGGAGTTGGTTTACCGTGACACACATTTTATATGAAAAACACAGCACAGTTTTATTATATCCTGGCGGAAGTTGTGGTTTCTGACTACTTTCAAGTTTTTGATAATGTCCTACTAAAGTTAAGCTGCCCGGCTCAGATCACAAATGTGTAGCAACTTTTAGGATCTTCCGGCTGACCTTTAAGGTATTTCTATCCCTATCTACAGTATATACACCGCTTGACTGGACAGTGCTACAGGGTACTCCAATCAGTTTACCCTATACTGAACGAAGTATTGACATGTAATTCTGGTGTATCATAATAGTTCTTTATCGTATGAAATCCTAAATTTGCACCTTAAAGTTCAGACTCCAAGAATAACACAGAACTGCAAATGCAAACAAGGAGGAAAACTGAAAAAAAAATTATTACAAGCTATACATTGTGTATAGAAATAGACTGTAGAGCTGACATACAAGTCTGATGTCATTTTTCAATACGATAGTAGAACAATATATATTTCAGTTCCGTCTCATATTGCAATTATGAAAGAGTAAAACAATCTATATGGTGCATTCCATAAATGTTTCTTTTCTTATGCATGCGAACCATAGCATCAGCCGTACAAAGTCGACTGATATGGTGGACCTTAATAAAGCAGAGCTAAACTGATATAACTGAGTATTCTTAATATTAGTAACCTATATGCAGTGTCGCAATCAATATCCAACTAGTTCCCCCTCCCCTTAAATCGCATATAGGTACCTAGGTCATATTTTTTTTATTTTCAGGGGAAATGTCGTTTTGTATTCCTCCAGCTTTAATTGGGAACATTTTAAAAGCATTAATTATGAAGAACCATTAATTGAAATTTTAGCCATATTCTGCTCATGGCAGATCATTTTGCTGTCTGCATTTTTATTCATCCATCTTTTTATCAAGACAGGCAGGGAATTTTCGGTGTAAGTAAATCCCTTGATTGGCGATATCGCCTTACAGGATAAAATTAGACTGATTAGTTATTATATAGTACGTGTTTCTATGGTTTGTGCCAGCATTATACTTTACCATTCATTGTATTTAATTTGCGTGCTTTCTGTGTGCATGTTTGTGAATACATCTAAATTTTGCCGATATGAGTCCATATATATTTAGGTTCATCGGTATCATCAACAACATCGGCGGCATATTTTTTTTTGTGGGGGGCGGGATTTTTATATGTCATCATTTTTGTTAATATGAGTTTTTGCGCTGAAGGCTGCAGCTATTCCAGAGATATTTGATAACAGAAATGACGTCTGACGATGGATTCAAACACATCAGGTGTCACATTTTGCTAATGATTGAATTTGAAAGTTTCCATAAAAGGATGCCATTTCAACGCTATTCCATTAAATGATGCTGATGACAGCCTGCAGTCGTATTCCTGAGATATTTGTTAACAAACTTGTCATTACATGCAAACAAATACAAATTTTACGTTTACAATCGAACAAATTTGAATTTCCGAACTTAAATTAATTTTACCCTAAACTAAAAATACCTTGCTTAGCTTAGGTTGCAAATATCTGGCTTCACCGTTACACAAGGGTGAACATCAAAAGTATTGATAATGGCAGATTTACCGCTCTTATTATTTTTTTTTGAAGGCCATACATAGGTAAATAAAAATTATACTATTCATAAAATGTATATCGGAATGCTTGTTCATTTACATTTGTATACTTAATTAGTTTAATTTATAACCCTATATCCGCTACCGGACTATTAGTGTGGGGCCTTCACCATAATACGAGTGATCAGTATCTCTGCAAACTGCATAATACACGCAGGAGTGGATAGGAGAAATATATTTGTATATTTGCAGTATCAGTCTTATTAATGACACTAAAGGAGGTTTTTGGAATTTTATAAATCATACAGGAATTCTCACAGGGCTAATAAATTAACTGCAATGACAATTTTCTACTCAATTCATCCTTAAGTTGTTGTCTTTTATTCCTCCGATACACACAGTGTCAGTATTTAGTATTGAAGGCAACCAATGTTTTTACAGCTTTACATCGAGGGTTTTAGCTGATGCAAATGTCTTCCTGGAAGAAGAAATCGTTGAAAGGATGATTGATTATTTGAAACATTGCCTAGTTAAAGTAATGCAAATTCGAGTTCACCAAAAGGCTATGATGAAGTTATTTTTATGCCAACTTTCACTGTATATATTTCCTTATATGCAATAACAGATAGCCTTTTAGCCATTAACTTTCGTATTTTTATGTATCTTTACATATATAGATATAACACAAAACAATCGTAAAAATAACAAATGAGTTTAATGCAAATGTTATTTGACATTATCATGAGTCAAAAGACTTTCATATTTTTATGTATCGTCACATATATAGATACAACACAAACCAATCACAGACGATAAACAATGAGTTTAATGCAAATGTTATTTGACATTATCACAAGTCAAAAGATCAGTCTTCCTGTATGACAAAACAATATCAAAAGTGAATAAAAAGCCATAAAAAATTCTGTCTTGATATTACTTTATGTTCTGGTCTTTGGCTGTCGTAAATTGAGACGGCCCAAATATCATTATTTTCTATACTGTGATTCCGTTATTCGATTGCTTTTTGTTATTTTGTCTAGAAACATAACCAAACAAAAATCTGTCTCCATCATTATCCTCAGAAGGAGGCTCAGTCATTCACTCGTGACCAGCCCAGGTTCAACGAATACGTTCCAAAATGTCTTGATATAAGAGGTCATTATTTTAAGCCGACTTTCCGCATGGAACCGCTATAAACAGCGTGTCTGAACTGCCTTCGTAAGAGAATCGCATACCAGTTAATACATACTGGTGATTTCAGACATGATTTGCTAATTTCTCACATTATTTTAATTAATGCCTATTTACAAAAAGAAACAAATCTTAATGCCTATAGAAATCTGTTGTTAATATATGTCAATAAAAGTATTGAATCTTCTGGTCCATGTGAAAGAAAAAACAGGATTTCATGACTTACATTATAATTTCAGACATAAAGAAAATATTCATTCCTCTGAGTAGTGGTAGTTGCAGTTAATTCATATGGGGCTTAATTTTGCGTGCTAAGAAAATCGAGGCTTACGGGTATTCATTCATAGGAAGTGGAAGGACAAAAGTTACAAATATAATTAAATATTCAAAATGGCTGAAGTTTGCCAGTAACTTTTGTTGGTTGAGGGTGTACCAGTCAAAGACTGTACAACACTTAGGATCTGTAAAAAAGCTTTATAAAAAAAACTATGTGACTCAAGGCCACATGCAGAGGTACCCAACGGTAAACAACATTCTTCAGTTGGTCTTCTTTTCAACAGAAGTATTCACGGGGACCAAGTGAGACTGCCGTGCTGCAGCGTTTTCTAAATGACTAAAGTGGACCCAGATGCATTCCAAAAGGTTGATATTGGCCTTTGTCAGGGTAAATGTTTTCTGTTATCACGTTTTACGGTTTACATTTAAAAGGATTTAGTTCGAAGGTCTTTCGTGACACTCAATCAGTCCTTTATAGCTCTATCCCAAATAAAAATATATTGTATACTCAGTCTTATCTACTGAACAATCTATGCTGTAATAGTACATTTGTAGATAATTATTTCATTCATATTATATGACGATCATTAAATAGATATAACTAGGACTAAAGGTATTGTTTGAATTAAGCAAATCTGTCTGCTTGTCTATTTGTCTGTCCCTCTGTTTCTCCGCCTCTGATGCAGCAGCCACTACAGCTCCAATTGTTTTTCATTTACATTTACGTAACGGTTTTGATTAACGGACGGTATTTACATTTTGAAAAGGATTTTATATACTCGTTTTTTTTGTATTTGCGTGAATCTAATGTTGAATTAAATTTAAATATAAGAAAACAATATGAAACAATCCGATCATACAACCAGTGCTAAAATCTGGTTCTTGACTTTGGGATGTTGGAAAATATTTTCAGTACACATGCTCAATGGCATGTTTGACAAGGAAAAATTGATTTCGCTTAAACGATAAACACAGGTTATTCAAATTAAAAAAGGCATAGAAATAGTGACAAAGGACAGAAGAAACCTTGTAAGTTTCTATTCCACTTAAAAGTCTATATCCATATGTAGATAAAATGAATGGCCACGGGATATAACTAAAAAAACATAGTTCAAACATAACTTTAAATAATGTATGAAGGAATAACAAAACATACTGCATATAAATTTAGTCTCAGTTACGGCGAATCAGCAGCAATCTTCAGATGACTCGTCTAAGAAACCTGACCATTGCCATCTCGCGTGATCTGAAACTGATATTGACGCAAACCCTGTAAGGAGGGTTCCTTGGAGGGGTTGATGACTTCATTTATATATGAGTTTCTGTAAAAATGGTCAAACAGTCAATATGTTCTGTCATAGTACATATATGTTGATCATGATTCCGCTCACAAACAGAGGTGATAAACATGAATTCAGTTACTGCATGAATAAAACAAATCTAATAAACTTTCTGTCTTTCTTTCTACCTTTATCTCTCTTTATTTGGCTATCCTTGATTCTGTAATAACATGCTTCCACATACGCTCCTCGTGTAGCGGTTATACACTGGGTTACATCCCTGATCTCAGTTCGTGTATCCGCTGCTTTGCATGGCAAGGTTTCTGTATTCAACAACCAGGGTGGGGGATCAGAAAGAGAGAGCAATGTTGCGCAATGTGCATCCAAATTTTAAACATGCAACATACGCTTCCGCTGGTTTGATTATTGGCACCGTGCCAGAAACGAGAGCGGGGGTCGCATTTAATATTTGGAGCTGGGTGAGGAGGTGACATCCACATCATTTCATTTAAATGTCTGTTGTGGCCATGGTTCTCGGAAATCAGTCGTATTGAAATTTTAAAGGCAAATCCACGTACTTGCGGCTGGTAAAGGGATTAGGTTCCGACATCACATCCCAAGGATCCAAACTGGACAATGTGATCACCATTGGCTCCCTCAAACCTTGAATGGTTATCGAGCAGCAATAAAAATGAGGTACAAGAGTAAACGGTCGGACGACGTCACAGGACAAAATGTGCCCTAGCAAGATCACTTTGAAGTCTGACAGTTCCTTTGTAAACTAACTTAATTATTCCAGGAAATAAGATAGGGAATATTCTATGTTTTATTCATTATTTATAATTATTGTACATTTCGGATAATGCAGAATATGTGATAAAGCTCTGTTGTCATAAACAGGTTTGAACATCTGTGCCAGTGCAAAATTTAATTGAATAACTCATCCTGGCAAGCCGTAAGGTTAAAGCCATTGGAAGAGTTGTGACTGAGACTCGACGAGAAATGATTTTATCTCGGCTTCAATATGCAGCAGTTAAAACTGAAATCTGTAACATATGTTAACACTTGCGTAAAATTATTGTACATTAATTAGAACAGTTGCTGTTTTTTTTTTTGTTTTCCAAATACATTTATTTCCAGGGTATATGTTTAAAGCACATTGTACAAGCTGGTATTGTTTGTTTCTTATTAACGCAAATTTTAAGTGTTCGTCTTTACTTGTCAAGAATAATAAATTAATAATGAACATAATTAAAGACTTCAGTAGGGTTCCTTTATTGCATGTTATGTTCCCTGGCAGCGATGTTAATTTCTTACTTTTTGCAGGTTTATGGTGTCATCTTTTGTAAACCATTTCACCTGTTGCTCAACCAATCATTTATAGGGGACTGCATCGTGGCGTCACTGACCACGTGATTTAGCAGCACGTGCAGTGCTGGTAGGCAAAACTGACTGAATCAGTTGCACTCCTTCTTCAGTGGGCTTGTTCTTTGTTCTATTTTGTTTGCATTCAACATTAAATATGTCAGTCTTATTTAGTTAATTGCAAGATAATTTACCAATGAGCTGTACAGCTGTTGCATTTGCCAATCCACAGCAAAATGGACTTTGCTTAAGCTTCTTTAGGCTGCCTGCTAGTCTGTATATACAATTAAAGGGCCACATAGATCCCCTTGCAGACACACACAAAGTAAAGCCTCATTTTTCTTAATTGACCCTATACATGCTTCATCAGAGGATCACTAGTTAAATGCCTCATATCCTGTAACTGATATCTTTATGCTACACCACATGGAGTATGATGAAGCCTGTACAGGTATTGTAATGACGGTCCTATATTTTCATCCCTTTGTAGCCAAATTGTCAGCCTTCTGTCGAAAGTTTCAAAGTGCCTCAGCATGACTCTTAATATAATATAGCATAAGTTATTACTGCAAAGCAGGTTGCAAACCAATGATAGTTAATGGGTTAACTTATATAAAGTTATATTCATAAATGAAAATATTCTGTGAATCTTTACTTAATTACATGAACCAACCTTCTATAAACGCATACTCCGAATGCTTATATATGTACAGACCTTATAAAGCACATTTAATGATAATACTTTTTATATTTGCAATTAAGGCTCGCTAACACTTGCACTGATAACAACGAAAATGTTTTCAGTCATCTGTTAATTAGGAAATCATTATTACGGCTTGCCTTCAAAAGGCTCGTTTCACCCGAATGACAAAGGGAAATATATGGCTTTGTAGCTGTCATGGTTAATGATCTGATTCATTTGTTTTAGCATTTTTAAAATTGATTTATATACAAAAAAAAAACAGTTGATGTTAAGAATTATTTATTTTTAGTGATTTTATCTTCTTTTAACTGTTTACGTTAAGATCGATATTTCTCCGCCATTAAGTGTTAAAAAGATTTCATTTCAACAGATGGAACCTTAAAAATAATGCTTGATTTTCTTTATATTTTACCTAACATGTATGCCCCTCATTGATGAAATTATATTTTTTAAATTTCAAATTTTAAAATAATAAAATCATAATTTTAATTTAAAATTTTTATTTTTGTTTTAAATTTAAAATTCACTACTTTTATTTTTATTTTATTGATTACTTATAATTCTTTTTACATTTCAGAGAGATAGGAAACTGTAATTTAGAAAATCAACACCTGTTTAAAAAGTCTCTCACCCAGAGGTTTATATTTATTTATATATATTATATTTATAACTGTTTTAAATGGATTATATGAAAAAAATTCTTAAATCTAGATAATATCAACCTGGGTTAGAAAACTCAAAGAGTGCATATATTATTCTCAGCTTTCAGAATATGTACATTAAAGGAGTTTCAAAGCAGCATTTTGGAAATCATTATATGACAAAATGTTTACTCTCTTTCATGAGACAAAACTTTATAGACCTAAGACAGGAGATTCTGCATAAAACGAGCTCTGCTACATTTCTGTATTGGGTGGTACCATAGGGGCCTGCACATTCAGATTTAGAATAATTGTAGCCCACCAGAGACAAGTAAGCTGTCTTTGTTGCTGTATTGTATAGGCTAATGGCACAAATGAAGAACTAATAATATTGCCTCTGCTGGTATCTAGTTATACTTTTACATCATCCGTTAAACGATTTGTAAAGATCAGGAAGGGTAAGCTGACCACTGTGTAATCACTGACATTGTGTAAATATACTTAGATGCAACAACTAATTTGTCAACAAATTGATTGGTGCATATAATTACTAGAACAAGTGTAAATGGAGATATACTATTAGCACATGTAACAGCTAGTACATAAAGGATGACCTACGTATGAGGGGTAGATCGAGGCTTTTGCAAACCAGCCTCTGAACAGGCAAGCAGTAGCCGGACGTAAACAACAACGATGCAGTCCCCTATAGATTTTAGCTCTAAGATTATCAACACTTGGGCTTTAATCTCGCCTCCTCCGCCTACGGAGCTGGACGACGGTCATGTTTTTATCCAATTTGGTTGTGTCCATTTGTCCGTTTGTTTGTCTCTCTCCGCTCTATTCAACGTAAATGATGAAATGGTTAGACTGTTTAAGAAATGTCACTGTCCCCTGTTGCAAAATAATGGTGTAGACAGATGATGAAGGAATTTGGTACTATAAGTTTAGTTTCTAGGTAAGAAATTAATAGATGATTCCATGTTGGATGTGAACTATGCAATATACGGCCCTGGTAGGGTAATGCGCATGATAGCTCTATAATTTTATTATTACTGACTATATTTCCCACTCCTACTTGTGACATTAAGGAAAAATGTACAAGTCACCATGTTTCTATTAAACAAACTTTTCATTTCATAGCCGATCCCACAATTCAGTAAAAATTCTTTATTTATTACCTTCGTTTTAGTGAAAGCTGTTTAGTTTATATCGCAGCATTTAAGCTTTGCTAGGAAAAGACCCAATAAGACAACGAAGTGATTCCCTGCTCTATATAATAATCTGGGGTTATAATCGGATAATAGCCCGCAAAAGCCGCGATTGCACAAGCATTCTGCTATTTCGACAAGATAATGATTATACCAGACTCTGATTCAATCACCTCATGTAGGCACTCCAAAATTGATGAGAGAAAAAATGTGAATACAATTAATGTAAATCCGCTTATCCCACTTTTATGAGTTTTAAGGCAACCATATATATATATACAGTAAAACCTTACCTAACGACCTCCTGGGATAAGCAAATACCTCAAAAAAGACCACTCTTCAGTCTCATTACTTATTTGTTCTTTAAATCGAAAATGAGACCACTTTATCGAGGTCTCGTTTGTGTTCGTAATTTCGATTTTCACTATATATATATATATATATATATATATATATATATTGTATATGTATGGTATAATTGTATATATATATATATATATATATATATATATATATATATATATATATATATATATATATAAAGTGAACAATCAAAAGCCTGAAACACCTCAATACCGCAAGGATTTCCTGACCACATCTCTTTTAATAGAAAATTTTGAAAATGAATCCTGTCACTCGTTATATAATAGAAAGGTTTTTCGTGGATATTTGCATGTCCACTGTTGTATGTCGATACTGTATGAGGAAACTTTAACAAAAAATCATCTAAAGGTATAAAGGAAACTTTGTAAATAACTGGCATGAAAAAATCAAACTGAAAATGAAACATGAGAAAACAATCTAAAAAATCCCGGCATCTAACCCTGTGCAAAGACCAGTTCCTGAATAAATAAATGGGAAAAGAAATATTTATTGAGCAACTGTTTTTGACATCTTTGAAACAGTCAATGTAGGCATATTGTGGTCAACAGTTCCATGGAAGTGATGAACACGAGCATTCCTCATTCAGCCTGTATCAAGACGTAGATAGAATAAAAGGCCACGGGATATTTCAATCATAACTATGAATAATGTACGAGGGAATAACAAAACATACTGCGCATACCTTGGGTCTCAGTGTCACAGGGAATCAGCAACAATCTTCAGATGACTGGTCTCTGAAACCTGACCATTGCCGTCTCGCGTGATCTGGAACTAATATTTAATTATTGTTTGTACAGTCATCTATATTATTCCTTCGTGATATTTATTTGATAACAACTCCCTTACAGAAGTATAAATAACTGCACAATAATTTATAGCGGGAAAATATTACTTCTATGTAATTAATTAAAGCCCACTGCACAGATTAAAATGGGTATCTAAACTTATTTACTAATCATGAACTTTGAGTTAGTGACTAAAGTGCGAATTCTTTGCACCTTATTTAAAAAAAAAACAATTAATAAAGACCTACCACAGCCCATATATAAGCCCCGCCCATTTAACCGAATTATGATAATGAGGCCCCAAAACGCTCCTACACAGGTCTTCAATGCCCATTGTTGCAAGAGCTGTTTACAAGACTATAATTACGTCAAACAGGTTGATGACGTAGGACTTGGCACTGACTGACGTCATCAACTGGAATCGCTATATCTATGTTCTCTAGTGATGAATATATCGCAGTCATTGTGAACTGTCTTCAATATTTTGGATTATTCGTCTCGAACAAATTTCGTGCCAGGTATGACATTACTCTTCACTAGGTAGTCGGAGGAATGGCTCCTGTTACCTTTGGCCTGGAACATTTTATAATGTTGCCTTTGTTTAAAAAATATATTCTGGAAAACATGCCGATACGGGTACTGGTACAGACTACACGTGATTTGTAGGTAGAGTCGCCCAAAAATTTTTCCGCTTGTCGGATGGTAGACTGTTTACATTGCTAACGGTAACTTGATTGGTGGCTCCCAATTGCACTGCTTATGATTATTTATTGATTGAGGTCACATACAGTTAATGGATAGGTCAATTGCTACAAGGTGTAGAATATATATATATATATATATATATATATATATAAATATATATATATATAAAAATTGAGAGAGAGAGAGAGACAGAGAGAATCAGCTTATTTTAATATCATTGTACCGTTTGAGAACTGAAAACAAGAGCAAACGATTGTTACCTGCATCTGAAAGCCTACTGTAATGAAACCTGAAGTAAACATAACTTTATATCTATTTTTATGCTTTAATTATCTTAGTAGATATAACTGTCTGGAATGTTTTCCCTCAATGTTACATGCAAAGTCGGATGGAGTGGGGCGGGGGGGGGGCCCATGCGACACCCCCTCGATACGCCGCTGATTGTTATAGCTTTATGAAAAAAGGGTCTTGACTGAAAAGGAATATGTACATGTTTTTTCTCTCTAAAAATGGCTTACTTTTCTATTGCTATAAAGTGATCGAGACAATCTATGGATCTCTATAGATATCTTCTTTCTCCTGTATGCGTGGTGCTTTGGATAATAAGGGATCCTTTATCTTTCTTTCAGGTTTTTCGGCTTAGTATATATAATATGATTATGTAATTTTATAGTGATCAAGCCACATCAACATTTCAGTCACAAATATCGCCATGCTGTTATATCAGCTGCTGCCGATAAATCAGCTGACAGTTTAAAACACCCATTACGTTTACTGACCGCTGGTGCAACTATCGAGTTAGTGTGCCGCGACATCTATTTATCTTTGTTTGCAATCACATATTTCCTGCGCTGTAGTAGCACACACGAAAGTTTATCAGTAACTGTTGGCAGGCAAAAACGCGTCTCTGACCACTTTCTAATTACATCTGTGAAAATGGCGTAATGTTGAACCAGTGCTATTCTGTTTATATTTAGAGGCGATTTTTTTAAGACAAAGGATAATGGGACATTTTGTTTTAATTGAACGATATATTTCCAGCTACAATGATGACTTAAGTCCAACGTTATTAAAAGGCATGTACGATTGGCACTTTGTAATTCCGAATAAAAAGGATATCTTAATAAACTGTTTATATTCTCCTGTTATTGTAAACTGAATGTTATCAATCATGCCTTTATCTCCAGCTGTATCTGGTACAAGCTTCAATAGGGACTCACAGACCACCATTATATTTTTCATGCACGACTTGCATTGTACAATTTAAAGTGAAGGATATCCTCTATAAATATTTAAAATTTTTTAAACCGAACGTGATAAATCATGCCATTATGTGTCACGAAACTTTTACAAGCAGTAATACAAGCTGCAGTATACCAGCAGAGTATATGCGTTTTCCATGGGCCGGGGCGATTCATGGATATGCTGAAAGTTTCAGTCGAGGGAGTGTATATAAGGAAACTTTCAAAAGTTTTATGATCATAACTGTGCAAAACCGGGTGCTGAGTGTATGGCCTTTCAAATAAAGTGAATTACAAAACTTAAATAAATTTCAAATCTATCACTTATGACTACTACTGTTCCCAATGACCAGTTTATAGTATCCTCCAAATTGGCGATCTAGCGCAAGCGCGAGGTAAAAAAACACAAAGAATTGAAAAAGGAAAACAAAATCGTAATCGCTGGGGGACCTCAGAAAGTCCACGCACATAAATTGTTAACCAAATTATGGATGTAGAAATAAACTAATCAACCTCTATAAATCCCCTCTACAGTAGGGGGCTTGAAATCATATGTTTTATACTTAAAGGTGAACGTGAAAAAAGGCACTTTCTCATCCCCCTTCACGTGGGGGAGAAATCTGCATTCTAAGGAATGTGGGAGTTCCTATGATAGGGTGCTCCCAAACTGTGTTTGAACTCATTCGGCCCATATTCCCAGGTTAATTTGTGCATATGTTCCCTAACAAGTATTTGCATTTACTTATTCTCCCCATATTCCCATGTTCATTCGTGCAAAAGTGACTCTTCATTTATGAATATTCTTTGATGGCGTTCCTAAATCCGGACTATGTGCCACATTCACACCAAACTAATCGATTCTTCGTTGGCCCATGTCCTGAAAGTTCCATGAGATTCCGTTCATGAATGCGTGAGTTATGTAGTGAACAACCACACACACAAACACACACGCACGAACCAGGATGAACGATTGTTTCGATACCCTGTTCGTGGAGGCAATAACTGTTTATACATAACTATTTCGCTTCCCATAGGTTTCCAGGCTGGGGATCCAGATCCGCGGAGTCAATCATATAAGGGTCACGTCCTACATAAACGTCACATGTTGTCATTGCTACATATTGATTGTGTACCGCACACACTGTTATCCAGCTGTTATACGTGCCCTACAAAACCTGTTTTTCAATATAGAAACACCAATACTTCACTTAATATTTAAATATTTATTACAAATATAATTGAATTTCCTGTTACAAACGCATTCACATAATAACAATAACAAATTTTGATAGAACATATGATGGGAAAATGAGATGAAATAACGACAAATATATTCACCCAAGTTGAGTTCCGTGTTTGAGGTAAGATAACACAATGAAATACAAGACCTGTTTATTTTAGGATTCACCTCTCACACACAGGAACACGTAGAAGAAACAGACACGGCGGATTCCATGAGCTCCATCCACGTCTCTTATTCTATTACTACCACTCTTTCCTACAAATAAGAAAGTGAACGAGGGAATTCCTATAAATACCCAAGCCATCAGTACGGATCAAAGAACTGATGCAGCAATACAAGGGGTAACCGAGAACTGTCCTAGCACGTTAATCAGTCTCTCAGAGATGTGTCCATAAAGATTTGTTCCTCGAGTAACCCACGGATAAAGACCGTACATGGCAGACCTAGTCAACATTGTTGGTTAAATAATTGATGTGAACACTCTCTATGATGTGGAGGTTGACAGAGGGACGCATGAGCCGAGTTAACAAATGTGCCCAGTGAACTCGATGACACCTAGAGGGCGTGACTGAGAAAGAAAATCTGAAAGGGTGATGGAGGGATTTGACTGCGGTTGATAAAATCAGATTCTTTCCCCTGCGTGGATTTCTGGCCAAGTTTAACATAAAATGTGTATGGGGAGTTAATCCTAAAAGGCCGTTATGTCAATACTTTGTAAGAAAGCCATGAACCCGCATCAGCACCGAGCAGAAAAATAGAGCGTTGTGTTTTGTTACAGTTAAAGACTAGTAAGGAGAACTCCAAAATTGACTTAAGTTAATGCTGTGACTTTCTTGTGGAATCGTATCTGATCCCTTATGGCATTATATCTGAGGTATTTGCAGAATTAAGGAAGAAAATGTGCAATATAGTTAAAGAAGTGACCATAATGAATGAAGCAAAAAAAGACAAATTAAAATTTCATAGATTGTTGTCTTCTAATGAACGAACGGACCGTCGAACAAAATCAATTTTATAGGCCTAAAATACTGACTCGGCGACTTAAAAAATATTATAAAAACAGGTTTCTGTGGCCCAGGTGCAGATTACAGGCCTCAAAGCCGGGAGACCAAGAGTTCCAATCTTAGCCGAAGAGCTGGGAGATTTTTCACGATCGGCCCTCACCGAGGGTGAGTGGTCTGCAGGCTTAATGAGAAGACTGTACCCCACATTCGTGTTTTCCTCACAAACGAATGCGCATTTCATGGGTTGCTCTGTGTATCACCTCCAGGAACCACTGGTGCGGTACATAGAGCTTAGTTGACCCCAGGATAATCGTGTTTGCGGCCTGCCACATGGTACGAAACCGGAATGAAATTCTGCAGCTGTATATTGTACTTCATTAAGCCGGCATAACAAAATGGAGGTGGTAACCTTCACCCAAAAAATATATATATAAAAATAAATCAGTTTAAGTCTAAGTCACGTACTCAATCAACATAGATCATATAAACAAGATCCTCTGCTGTCAAACGGTCATGTGACTGAATTAATCCATCACGTAAAAAGGAGAAAAAAAGGTGGCCCATGGGAATGCCATCTGATTGATGATAGAAAAGAAAATGTACCTATTTATTGAAACGTAACCTATTTAAAGTGACACACCATAACCATAAAATAAATCATGTAGTATTTTCGTTTTCTGTTGCAATATTAAAAAAAATCGTCATCTTATGGCAGTCCATCGAAGAATGAGTGAAAGAAATCTGGTTCAGCTGTAAATAACATTCCCACATAAAATTGGAGAAGGGTTGACTGCGCAAATGCGTCTCTCCACTGACCTATTACCGAAAAAAATGAACAATGTTCAGATCAGAGTGAAAATATGTTATGTTAACCCAGAGAAGAGTAAAGATACGCAGGGTATTGACTCAATGGATCGGTATATAAAAAGTTATATGGAGTGATACTGGTTTCAGGTGGCACCGCGGTATAGGCGTGTAATATAGCAACGCATGGCTAGAATGCTATCCTCTTTTAAATTGTCTGCATGCCTTCCAGTTGTAAATTTCAGACCCTCGGACCTTATGTATTGCTCACCTGTTCCGACCTTCTGTATGACTTGTGTTACAGGCGATGGCTCTCCGCGGACCTGAAAACGCGTAAGAAATGAGAAACTTGAGTTCAGAGAAAACCCTGTTCTGCAAACCCATAGACGAGTAAAGATACGCTTTTGTAAACTGGAGAGAGGAATATCAATTTTGAAATCGGATTCTCTTACCAAAGTAATGCCAAGCTAACCTCGCTTCAAAAATATGCACATCCGGGTAAATTTGTCGGAATATAATATGTTATTTATTTTTACTCTGGTAAAGTAATTGTTGATGCTTTTAGTCTTGATCCTGTGTAAGAATTGATTTTACATTTTTCTTTGGGCAAAGACTTGGGAGCCTTGATACGAGTAAATAATGATTCATCCTCTCTTTGTAATTATAAAGGGGAACTAAAGCTAAGATTCTTTATGTACGGTATGCGGAATGCAGCAAGCTGAATGTGTGTTGAGAGATGTAATACGCAATGGCAGGCGTACATGCATATTTTCTATATGTGTTGCTCCGAGAAAACCATGCGGAACCGGCAAAAGACGCTCTATATTCATGTAACGTTTTTGCCAGATACACATTCCGGATACGCGCATAAAGCTGGTGACACATACACAGACACACATATATATATATATATATATATATATATATATATATATATATATATATATATATAGAAGGTAGAGTTACCCTCCGTGTAAACGTGGTCTATGGCCTCTATACAAGGCAAGAGCGATTTAACGATGAAGAAAAACAACACTAAGTTCACTACAGACTGTTCACGGGATGCGACCCGATGCTCAGGTGATTGTTGTTAGAATGAACATTTTTCAGGAGATATAGTTAGCTGTTTGACGCGTCATGTGCTGTCGCATGGTTCCCGTCCGTTTATCGCGTGTGATGAACAGGTGCGATAATGGCATTGCGATAAACGCTGGTGTATGTCACTAGCTTAATTAGTCTATCAATTTTATTCGCATGCTGCATTCCGCATTCCGTACATAGTTTAAGTCAGTTCACATTTTTGCATTTTTGTAGAGAATTTTAACAGAATAAAAAGCAGGCACACAATCCGAAACGTAAGACGTTTTACAATATAGGACCATGACAATAACACATACAATCAATTATTCTTTGATCTGTTTTCTAAACACCTTTCGTTTGGCGTCACCGAGTTCCCTTTATATTAAGTTTTGTCTGAAAAGACAGAGTAGGATTCCTCCAACCAGAAATGACGTCATCAGACAAATATTTACCAGTGTGTGACCCTTCAAGATGTTAAATGGTAATGACTGTTGTGACTGAAGGTGCTAGTTTAAACCCCGTTTGTTTAGACAAAGTTAAAACCTCGACTATTCTTAAAAGCATTTCAAAATGCAGCTGTTTTCTGAGCGGCACATCCCGCGAATTTAGACGTTATATGTTGCCATATGCAGTTTAATGGTATCACACTTCTATTAACGTTTTATCTTAAATGTCCCATATAGGTTATAGGAAAATGTAATTCCAGCAGGCCGGTAAATGAACGATTATCTCTTATCGCTTTTTTTATGTTTTACTCTCATATAAAGCACGATACGTTTGGGATCGCGGTAGTTTGGTCTATGAGAAAGAATCGTCTAGACCACGGACATAAAAAAAACAATAGAAACTTTATATGACAGATCTATAAAATAAATGTGCCATTATTACAGGTGCCCCTTTTTATTGTGTGCAGCGGTCTTACAGATGATTGTTTTATTGTGCACACGGATGTTCCATGTGTTGTTGGCGTTTGGTTTGTGTGCCACGCGTAGCTCGTGTTGTGGTGGCCTCGCCTGGCCGGATGTTGCAGGCTCGGTTTAATCCGCATTGGTTGAACCCTAGATACACAGCGTTCTTTGTTCTGGTATGTTCTTTGAACGTGTGTACTGTGTTAGATTCTTTAGAATGTTCAAACAATGGAAGGTTTTCGGCTGGAGGTGAGAAGTTATAAATAGGGGGCTGTGTTTTAGAGCCGGGATAGAGGTGAGAGAATATTCCAGCGGACACAGAAGCGTATATGTCAATTTTGGGGACCTATTCCGATAGGTGGCTATTATAGATTGTCTTCAGATTTTCTTCTGGATTTTGTGACGAATCTTATTTGGTCTTCAGTTTACTTTCTGGATTGTTGCAAGAGCTTTATATTGGACTGTAATTTTCCGAGGGAATTTGTGTGAACTTTTTGTCTGGCTTATACATTTTAAAGGACTTATCGCTGTGACAGTGGTGGTATCCAGGTACTGTGCACTTTGTTTATATTACTGTGTGACTGTATTGATTTGTTGTTATACTGCTGTTATACTGTGTAATTGTATTGATTAAGTGCATTGTAATGTTAGGGTTGTTTTAATAATAAATTATAATTATTTGTTTATCAAACAACCACTGACTTCTTTATTCATTCCCCTTTTTCACGCTGCCTAGTGTTACAGAATTAATTTTTTTTATCTCCTTGACAAAATTTATGTTCATCACGCATACGTGATCTGTTGATATTAGGTTCCGTAACAGCATAAATGTGCCATAATATAATATAATATAAGAGTGCTTTAAATCATGTAAGAAAATTGGTAAGAACTGGCCTCAGTTTCTTGATCCATTCCTGAACCATGATTAGTGCTGCTCATACAGAGGAGTGTTAAACCTGCAAGGAAAATCTTTAGGGTATAAAGATTTGCATCTAGGCTAAATAGTTCCGCGCCTGAATAGTGGCTTTTTCCATACTTGAAATAAACGACAAAATGAGCAACTATATAATAACAGAAAAACGTCCACAGCAATACATTGAGTAAAAAATTTTGGTAAATAATACTGATAAAGAAAATTTTATTCTTCAAGTCTAAATAAACAAATTTAATCCAGATTTTTAGGAGACAAAAAGTGTACATGGAAAAGATGGGATTTCTCATAAGATTAAAATTCGCAAAAAAAAAGACTTGGCTCAAGGCCCGTATTTCAGTTAATATTATACAGGGTCAGGAGACATACGTTTTCAAGTGGTAAAACTATGTCAACGCATATTTGTTGAAAATACGAACAGCAAGTTAACTTAATCTTTGAACAGCAATTTATCGTACATTCTAATTGCGCCGGTGACTAAAAAAATACGCACGCAACCCGACACGAAGAAGTTTTACAGTAAAGAAACCGAACAATAAAACACACAGTCAATTATTCTTTGACCCATTTTCTAAACACCTGTTCGTTCGGCTTCAGTGGGTTCCCGGTTGATTCACTGTTGTCTGCGCAGAAGAAGCGGAATCTTTAGTCCGCAGGTTGTATTGACGTCATAACACAAAGATTTACTAACAGATGTCCCGTCAAGATGTTCAGTCGCTATAATTGTTGTGGCAAGGATCTTTAATTTATAAATATGTTTATTTAGTCCTCTCTTAATGCTTCTCTTACTGCAATGACGGTAGAGTTGGACTTATAGCACTAAGTTTTGAGGACTGGACATTGAACTAAAGTGCCGGTCTGAACCATGCCGAGCGTTTTATTGATGAAAACAACAATTAACGTGTTGGGAACATTTCAAGTAAATGATTATCTGTGATGTTTGAATACTTGATAAAACCTTTTGGATAAATTATATCTCTGGTCAGAAAACCAGGAACGGGAAACTTAAAAAGTCGTATATTAGTCCTTGTTATTTAGCTTCATTTTCATTTACTAGACAGAGCCATCTGCCGGCCATGGGTTTTTTTCATGATTCAGTAATTCAGGGTGTGATCGATCGCTGTCTTTGTTTTGAATAATTAAAAGAATTGACAAATACAAATAAAGATGGGGCTAATTAAGCATTAGTATTGCCTCGAATAACTTTGTTTGGACAAACGTAATACCTCGCTTATTCTGAAAAAAGAATTTCAAACGGCACTTGTTTTCTGAGCGGCACATCCCGCGACTTTAGACTTTATGTGTTGCAACATGAAGTTTAAAGAAAACACTTCGATATCACACCTAAATTAACTTTTTATCTTGAATGTCCCACGTCGGTTACGGGAAGAACTAGTTCCTGCAGGCCAGTAAATGAACGATTATCTCTTATCGCTTGTTTTTATGTAAGGCGTTATTCAATGACTCTATCGTTATAATGAGATGCCATGTATAAGGATGATAGGACTTAACTAGTGGGACAAATTGTAGAAAAAAGTAAATGCTTTGATTTTTACTAATAGTCGCCTCAGGACCAAATAACTCATGAATAAATTACTTTGACACAGATTTATTCTTAACAGGCAGGGACTTAAGCAAATCGCATACAAACATACCATATTTAAAGAAATAACCCTGTCACTAGGGACAGCAAGGTCATACCAACTTTGAGGGTTTTTAGCTTGTAAAGATAAAAATCATGAAATATATTAATGTAAAATCTCAAATATCATTCGTACAAACATGTTTACAATTACCAACCAATCCATATTTAAGATACAATATATATATATATATATATATATATATATAATATATATATATATATATATATATCTCAGACAGAGAGAGAGAGAGTGAGAGTAAAATGTATGATAAGATTTTAAACATATGATATCGATAGTTAAGATAATACATTACAATCAGATACTCCATGTTAAAAGATGTAAGAAATGAATGTGTTTTTGAATCGCCATTTGAACTTGCATCCAGTATTGAGTGAACATTATTAACTCGATTGATCTGTATTTGAAAAAGTAAATATGGAGCGATAATGGCTTTAGCTGACGCCGGAGTGTAGGTGTGTGTAATAAAGCATGGACGGTGTGCCATCCTCTCTCAGATTGTCTGCATGGCTTTTGGTTGTAAATTCGAGACCCTCGGACTTCATGAAATTGATCTCATGTCTGACCTTCTGTATGACTTGTGTAACTGCTGGAGAGGCTGGTTAAGAACAGGTGCATGTGCCAGATGGAATTAAATCCCGCGTCTGACTGCAGACTTATCAGAAAGGATTAAATTGATTTTCATCAGTTTTTCTTTCTGTTATAAGCATCATCGTCCCAGCCAATCTATGTGTGAAATAACGTTGTATACCGGTGCGTATGGTGCAAACGATATTAAATTTCTTTCCTATGTATATTTGTCACTTCGTCTACAAGACGTAAGTTCCTAGGGACAACCGCGTAAATACTGTTTACCATGGTCTTTTCCAGCTTTGTCTGCCAATTGCAACATCTACATTATTTTCTCAAACTTATATATTATCAAAGAGTTTGACACTTAAGAGCGTTACGGATCAAAGGTCAAACTTGAGATGAAGTCTTCATGAAAACAACCAACATTTAGATATTGCAACCGTTTGGTCTTCTACAGCTTGTGGCAAAGTGGCATGTCATCTGCAAGGGGGTGTCAGTGTCACTTTGTTAATTACATTTTAAATAATATTTATGATTATAAAAAACTAATTAAAACCTTTAATGTAAAGTTCTTTGTGTTAGTGACCTTACCTTGATCAGTAGGTTTGAGCTGTAGCGAAATAAAGACTGTATCATCCATTTTACTGAATTTCTATAAAATAGCAAGGTTTCATTCATTTTGATTCCATTCAGTTAATTAGGCTGTTTCTTCATTCTTTCATTGCTACTTGTTATCTTATAAATGCATGACACACCAGTTTGAAAAATTGTTGGCAAATTTCAATAGACTCCACTTTGTGCAACAAACTACAGTTTTATCTGCAGTGTCAGTGTATTCAAAAATTTGAAATTCAAGCATTACCCATCATAATATTTACGTGAAAAGTAACCTGGTCGACTCAACATGTTGCACCCCGCTGAATAAATCTTGTTTTTCAGTTAGGCCAAAAAAAATAAAAAGGTATGATTCTCAGGCACCGCCCGCGTCAATTTTAACCCCCCGCTTCAAAAATCTTTATTTTGATTTTCATCTTTCAGAAAGATAAAGTAATACAATTTTGATAAGTCTTCCTTTGTTATGTAGTGCTTTTACCTGTTTAGACAAAAAGAAATATGTTATTATCATGCTTTTCCCTGATCATATGACATTTTTATCGAAACATACAAAATAGGTAAATAAAAACCCCGCTCGCCCGCACTGCTTTCTGGAAAGAAGTGCCTGACAACCAAACTTTTTTTGGGCCTTAATCTACAATAGAAAGAAACAGCCGTTCTCCAATCGCACATGTGAAGACTTCCAGAAAAAAAAGGTTTTCTCGGCCACATTTTAGTATATACCGAAAATCTTTCTGACGATAGGTCAACATATATTTTGATCTCTCATCTTGTGCTCAAAGTCCAATAACCTTCAGAATTGTGAAAGAAAACAAACTACCGGTCACAGACGTGAAAAGACAAGAGCCAGTATATCGCCTTTGACCTCTTACTACAGAAAAACTGAAAAACAGATATCGGCCAAATATGTTTTGTAAAGTTTATGTATTGTCACTTGACTGTTTGAGATGGTAATATTGTAGTGTTATAGGAATTTGTGTAGCAGTGTTCTTGCAAACATGAAAATTGGGATTCAAACAGGGCGATATCCTACGTCCGTCTGCCATATCATGTCGATCCAGATGAGAACATCTATGAAAAATTTCTGTCCTGGAAAATCTTAGCATATCACAGGGTAGTAAATCCTACGAGAACTCAAATAAAATGGCGTGTTTATGACTCTTTAGCTGGTCATACCATGCGATATGTAATGATTTAACGCAAATTAAAGAAATGTTAGGGTTTCATGTCGGAGGACCCAACCTCACACAGCGCCTCGTGATTCGCCCGAGTATCTTTGTACGTGTGTTTGTGTACATTATTATGCTTGCCTGAAACTTCCTCCAACCACTCCATATACGCTGTGCTTTGGTACCATTATCTACGATTTACTACAAAAGGCAACGCCCCGTCCACACTATCTTAACATGCCCGAAATCCATGCAATGATCTGATACGATTTCAATGTGGTTTCCTTTACCCTATGATTTCAAGGTATCAACATAAAATAAAAAAAATAAAATAAATATATTTTTACCTATTTTTATATTGTGATTGGCCACCCAATTGATACTAAACCAGCAAGTTGTTCTATACCTCATACTTTTCGTTTCGTTTAGAATGCGTCTTTCCCAAAACAGCTGGAATATCTACATAAGTATTGGAGAGAAATGTGAGGGAAAAGCAGGGATACATAAGAAATCCTTTTTCCAGCACAACGGGACACTTTTCCTGGTAAACTGTCATAGTAATATTGGGACCGGCTTTTCGAGGGGTTCAAATTCGGGATATTTGCGACAGGGATATTATCGCGAAAATTAAAGCACAATGAATAAAACGCCCCAGGTACACATGTGAAACTTAATATATATATATATATATATATATATATATATTGTTACGAAGACAATTTTTTCAGGGGAAAATATAGGGCCGATCCGGGATTCGAACCCATGTCGGTGGCGCACATGTCCGGCTTTCCAACCGCTTCGCTAGAAAAGCAAGCTTCACTAGCGAGACAGTTCGGTCCGCTTTTATGTCACCCCATAACAATATATATATATATATATATATATATATATATATATATATATATATATATATATATATATATTCATGCTTTAAGGATAAATATTGGCAAAATTTTGATATTATTTATTTCAGCAGATCGTTTATGTTTTCCGTAAGTCAAAATGTTAACATTATGAGTAATATGAACTATTATTTTATTATCTAACTTTATTGAACAAGAATTTCCACCCGTTTGATGTTCCCTGAATCTTTCTCAAATTGTAAAGATTTCTGCGAATTTATTAAATATTTTAAGGGATAAAGAATAACTTCTGTGTACTTTACCATATTGTGTGATCGCGAAACTCGTACCCCCGCGAAACACTGGAAAGTGGTAATCGAGAAACCATAGTACGCTTGAAGAGAGTGTTAACGGGATTGTCTGACGCGTATGGCAATTGGATGTTGCAAATGATCCATTTCGAAACCACATTAAAATCTATGTCATTTACGGAAGCGTCTAAATGTAATAGCTAAAGTACTGCCTTAATCATTAAGTCTTGTTCATGCTTTTGTCATTTCAAAAGTCATTAAGTTTGAATAAGACAGAATTGTCATTACTTTATTTTAATGTATTAGTATAAACGGGATCGGACAGGTTTATATTTCAATAAATGAAATAGGGAGGTAGATATAAAGTACGTACCTTGAAGTCTTCTTAGCAATCTATGTCTCTTTTATCTCCTGTGACTGGAAGATCCGACTACGGGAGATCCATTGGAGTTGCATCAAGAACCTCCCGGGTAATTGCGGCGAGCTGCTCTGCGCAGGCACGATTCCAGCAAGTCAATTATACCGGCACCCAAGCCAATGTGGACCTTCCATTGATCCAGCATACAGCGAATGGGATGGACCTTCTTGGAAGCTTCCGTAACAAAGTAGAGGAATGGTGTTCCATTGTGTCGTGCGTATCTCTTCATTTTGTCGATTAGGTGCCTTTGTCACGACTGATATACTGTTTTTTATTATTATCCTGTGTGCAAAAGGCACCCGAGGTCCAGCTGACCGCTCACACCCGCATGCAAAATGAGAACAGCCCATTGAATGAGACTTCAGCTTGGTCTGTTTGTGAAGATAATGCCTTGGTGTATTGTACCCGTTTCATGTTTTAAGCCCCTGTTTTATCTTGTCTGTACGTTAAGGAGGGATTAATCCTGAAATATTTCATGAAGACAATATTGAACTGATTGATCCTGCTATTCTCGGTATTCTCTCGGTAGCACCAATCATCTTTATGACAAGAAAGTGAAAATTAGTATTCCAGATAATTAGAACTTATCATGGCAGCTTTTTAACGGCTTTCCATTTGATAAATGTATTTTTTTCTGCTTCAATTATAATTCAGATAACAGGAGGCAACAGACAGCTACTTATATCAGTTTGGGCTGCATGTAGTACAGTGTGCATTCACTGGTTAAAAACTTTCCTTGGCATATCTCGGAATCGACATCTTTTTCAAACGCTTATGTGATTTTCTATTTTCCTCTAGAATATTACTAGCCCATTGTTTTAAATTTAAATCAGGTTTTTAAGATAACTGTTACAGTTATTCAAGTAACAGTACCAATCCCAAAGATATTGTTTTAGTACAGCTGTTTATAAAATGTCTGACTTTTAATGATTTTTCTAGCCGTTTTAAGGTGTCGTTATTGGCTTTCCTATGGCTATAAAATCAGTCTTATGGCTAGACAAACTTTAAGGTCAAAACCATTCACTAATTCTCAATTCAGGTTAATCATCTGTTATTGAAACTTAGACAGAGCTCATGAATGGCCGATGTTGTGTGCGATTTAAGCCGATATTACATAAGCTTATCATTGGAACATCATTGTTGAGGATCGGAGTTAAAATCGTATAATATCGGGAAGATATCGAGACGCGAGTCAAATTCGCGAAGATATCAGGACATATTATAAGCTGTGATTTTGAGATCGGGCTGATATCGAAAAAAACCCATCAAAACACATCTAGACGCACCGATTGAATTTGTGACACAATTTATTACCGCGAGTTTGTTATCTCGATAGTTCTCGATTTATCTAGATATTGCCTTGATTAAATGAATAGGTCCATCTCTCTGTAAGCCACACAAACTTCTAATATTTATTAAAATTTATCTGGTAAATTTGACATCGGGAAACATCTGTTTAACCCCGACATGGTGATTACGAACCAGTATACGTTCCACCGTCATATCCGGTCTACGCTCTCAGTCTGTCACTTCTGCTGAGAACCAGTACGTCGTCAAGGAATTTTTTTAACAACTTTAATTAATTTCATGAGCATGTTTGTAAGAATATATGTTATTGGATAATACAGTATTATGAACCGTCCGTGCTTTAGATTTTCAACTTTTACTTAAGGGGATCAGTATATGACCCAGTTCTAACTGATATGCACTACATTGTCCCTGTTCAAATTCTCTCTCCGCCGTGTTAGTTATTGGTTGTAAACCACAGATATACAACTATCTACAGCGTATAGAGATCTGCAACGGTGAAAGTCAGGAGGTGTTTTTTCGACGAATTCTTGAATTCAGGAAGAGTTCATGTACGCTTACTCTGGGCAGGACAGCTGCCGAAAATATACAAGAATTTACACTTGGGCATACATACTGTACACTTAATATATATAGCATATAATTTAAAAAGTTACAAATATATACAGTAAATCCCCGCTACAACGACCCTTAGGAACACCACCACTGTTTTTCATTCGATTTGTGGGGCAGCGTGGTTAGACATACATGTGAAGCCCACGTGCTTTGCCGGTGCCAAAAGAAGTAGACATCATATCCGATAGTATACAGGCCTGTAACGTAAACAATAGACTTTATCCGGAACTCCCTCTGGAGGACAACAGGCCTGCAGGTGGTACAAACAGTGCCTAGTCAGGCCAGAGGCTGTGACCCACAGCAGTAGGCTGGACACAGGGCTATGTGTATAATCTAGGTAGCAGGTACCCCCTACCACTTAGATTTATCTATAATTAACCATGGATAATTAGAATTAATTACTCATCTGGATAACAATGTCAGCTACTGAAGCCACACATAGAAATATTGAGCTTTGTTTACATCTCAAATTAAGATCTCAGAAGAAATAGATCAGACTGTGGATGTGCCGATCACATTCTGCATATATATATATGTATATAATTGCTAATTTTAACTATTTTTTTTGGTTTTAACTTTCAATTGTGGTATTTTTGGGATAATGAGAGTATTCAATAAAATATCAATTATATCTTTTTTATGCTGAAAAAAGAGCTTTTATTACTGGATTTGGAAAGATAATACAGTGAACCACTATATTTTAAATCATTGCAAACATTAAACAATTTTAAAGAATAAGATAATTACGGCATAAGAATAATTAAGATAAAATAAAGAGTCCACACAATAAAGTTACATTTGAGTGAAATAAATTTTAGCATTTACAGTAACATTTAGACAAACATGAAAAGCTATGATCCTTTTGCTTCTGACTGAGACTTATCAAACAATAAATCAGGAATATGCACCAGTAATTACCCAGGGTCACATTATGGCCCCAGATGACAGACCAAGTCGGGCAGTTTACCAGTGTCTGATAATGAAACAAATATTCAAATGTAACTCGATCTCTGAAGTGGTGTTTCCTAATGTGGTTGGTCCTCCCACCGTGAGAATGAAGATGAGAAGGGAAATATCTGGTTGATATCAACCTAATTGGCAGATTTAAAATATAAATGTTAATATTGTGATCTTAAAAAGTTTAACATGCTTTAGACATGTTGTAGTAGCCAAAGGTACACCAGGCATTGTGAAATATCCCGTAGTTTGATGTGCCTATTTACAATAAACAGAGGCAATTCATCTGCTTATGGGTTATTCAGGAATTCCTTCACTCATTCTGTTAAAAGAAATAGTGAAAAAAAGAGCCCACTACACAGAATGTAGCTGACTTTTATACACAGAGTAAATGCTATATAATATGACCAAGAGGTGCTGGAGCAGGCTCTGTTTGTACCACCAGCAGGCTTGACCTGCCAGATGGCCGTCATAAGTGGACAGTTCCGGAGTAGATTTATTCTTATTTATTTTTTCTTTCTTGTTAGGTTACAGGTCCTAAGGTGGTAAGTTTACCCTCTAAAGCTATGTCAGATATGACCAATGTGGTTTAGATCACGATATTCGGCGTTCAGCGTGAAGACATGCAGCAGCACCTACATATTATGCATAATACACTTGTGCTTACTCATTTGAGATATAAATCATTACTTCATGTTCAGTGTCTGATAATGTTGGGACTCTCAAGAAAACTGGATAATTGTTACATCCATGGGCTCTTGTTTACAGCCTGGTAAGGCATTCTGGGAAGGCCAACGAGTGTCTATTCTCAGGCGACGTCATAGGAATCTGAGGGAACCACCATCTATCGGGTATTTTAGGTAATTTGCACAGATCCCCCTTTCATTTGCATGAGATTTCCCCACAGGTGATCTGACTCCATTCCTGAATGTTCGGCTGAATGTTCGGGCTAATCCAATAGGTATTGTTACCGGGCATGTCGTCAGGAGGTAGTTTCACACACAAAGTGAAATACCTGGCGTTACGATAATTACTATGCGTAGAGTTAAGTCTGAACCTCAAGATGCAAAAGGGTATATTGAAACATGAATTCCGCGATGCTTCGTCGCTTAAAACGGTAAATACATGTGACGTCAGTAGAACCCTTCCAAATCCATTTATATTGTCAAAAGTAAAGATGTTACCAAACAGTTACCTGATAAAATAACACAAAATAATTCTTTTTAATGCATTGGAGTCTGCACGAGTCCTTCAATTGGTCATTTGATGTATAACCCTATACAAATTAGTTTCTGATCTCTAGCCCAAGGATATGAAGCAGGCATCTGATGTTCTGATAGCAAGACACTCGTATGATTAACTTATTAACCTGCCTGGTGGAGCTTACCCGGGTAGAAGACCTCCTTTGTCGGTGCAGTTCTCCTGAATATCCAGATTCTGTGATTGCATTCCTTCTTGAATGAAGATAAAGGGAAATGAGTATTAGGGAAGAAGTTCCGGGAAGTGGTTCCGGTTTAAAGCTGTCGGCACTAGATATGTATTGATTACTTTCAATCTAAATCCGGCCGATTTAGATCCGGTAGTGTGAGAAAATCCTGCTTCCTTAAGATGCAGGTTGATGCATCTGAATCAGATGGTTAATCAACATGGACAAAAGTTGCTGTGATTTTATCAGAAGGTATCCTGTTTCTAAAATCAAGAACGAATTAGAATTATTTGTAACATATCTCAAGCCTTAGCGGTTCAAGAATCCTACGTATTCTCAGCAGGTGATGGTTATTAACATGGTTTTTCTAATTTCGCAGTAATTACATTTAATTAAATCAGTTAATTAAAACACCACCCGGTCACTAAGCTGGATTTTTAATTAAGCTGAAGTGTATTTCGTCTACTGTAGTCTATGAAAATTCAAAATAATTATATAACGATTATCAACATGGAACTCAAGAGGTTCAATTAATTTTGATACGTTTAAAAAAAATATTAAACATTGGGCAATCTTTGTTTAAGTCACAGAAGAACTGGTAAAGAAATGGAAAACGTTTTTTTTTGTTTCTTGATTGATGGTCCTTCTTCGTTTCTGCTGGTATCAATAACAAGACATAGTAACCGGAAACACGTTTGTGACAGTAATATTGGGCCTTGGCTGACAAGTTCATTTCTAGCACTTCTTTAATTAGATTGTCAGATAAATTTCACGGTAGTATTTTGTTATCACAAATATGCAGAATTAAATGTTTCTCATTGCCAATTAAAGATAAAAGGCTGGACTCTACTGCAGTGTTATTTGGCTCATTTAATTCCGAGAATCGATCAACTTTGGCAGGATAATCATCTGTGTTCAAGAAAACAAATGTACTGCTCTACCTCTAAATTCTCTTTCTGCGCCTATTTCTTTTTATCCAAGTTTGTTGCACAAAGCGCCCAGTTGCTTGCCAGTTTCGGGATATTAATTCAACTCATTACAATGTTAGCTACAAAATTAAAAACTGATCAGATGTATTCGTTGTTAAACTGTGTTTTCTAATATCGTAGACAACAAATGAAAGCATACCTCATGTCGTTTTACCGTGACCCGTTTTGAGGTCGTGATAAGGTCGTGGTGTTCTTGTGTGGAAGATTGCGTGTGGCACAATGACCACCCCTGACCCATCGCCATCCACCCAACATCTTGTCCTGTCTTGACCTAACAGGGGCTGCCTGGGCTGCTATGCGGTTGGCCCGGATAGCATTTTTATATTTCAAAATTCACCACCAGTTTTCTTTGTTTTTATTTGATTAAGCATCATGGCTGCCTCGGGTCTCAGACACATCCTCCCTCTGTAAGACTTTGCATGTACAAAACAATGACCATTGGATTCCTTACTAGTTATTCATTACATGAAATCTTCCAAGTTTCTTGAGCTTTTGTCGAAGTATGGACTCTAATCATTTCCCTGTCTCCCTATTTCAAATGATGTTTTCAGTTTCACCTACTGTGAATTCCAATGTATTAATGTGGAATTGTGGTCGATGGCTTGATTTAATTTGGGGCAAACTTGGTTGCGGATAGAGGCGTAGGCGGAAGGTATACGCTTTAAGAGTGTTTTCTATAGTTGGAATTATGTTCTTCCAAACATTTTTCTATTGCAGCGTGAATCAGTTCTTATTAATCTTTCTAACGCATTAGCAGATTTAAAAAGTATACTAACAATAAAACAATTTAAGTTTCTGAAGTGTTGAAACAGAAAGTTACATGTAATGACTGTTTAGTTGGATCTGTTTATTTCAAGATTTAAAAGGAACCTGTAATAGATTGTGGCACCCCGCTGATATCTAAGCCAAATATATAGTTGAAGATTTAATAAACAAATTACATGAATTGTCTGAGGAAACTTTATTTATCTGATGAGTTCATGAACCAGTTGTCCAAGCGATTGTACAAATTACTAAAATGAAAATTATAAACGAGGTTCCTATCTAAAAATATATTACTGATGCTTACTTTTGCCAATATATAAACAATTAAGATACTTTGTGAGAGTAGGCCTTTTTTGAGGGGGGGGGGGGGAGGGGTCCTAACCAGTTTATACAAATCTTCAACTTGCTTTTAACCAATTGTATATTAAGAATGGTATTATATCTGACCCATTTAAGGGACACCGGAGCAGTTCTGTTTTATACATTCTGATACCGTTTATTAAACTGTCACGTAAACAGTTCAACTGGCACACGTACAGTCATCCAAACCATCACGCGAGCTGCCATCTCCAGCACTAATGGTGAGACCACATCAGCATTATAAACAGGATTCCTGCTACACACGTGATACTCTCATCGTTCTGGTTTCGTTCTCCATTTTTGTCAATAAATTAAACAAGAGCCTTATGCATTTTTCAAAACCCCATCTCCTACCAATACGCCGAAAACACGACGGCCTATGCTAGCTACGCATGCTACAGAATCGTAAGACCGCATCAATACCCAGCCAGCCCTGGAGGCTGGAGTCTTGGTGAAACTGTTAAACAATTAAATATAATCTTGTGGGAAGACGTACCCATCAAGGCCTGTCCAATACCCCTATTACTATGATTTTAATACGCTGCTTGTATTCTTTAGGGAGTTTATACTGCATACGTATATATGGAATGCCACCTTTAGCGGTCCGTAATCTCTACACGGCCACCTCACCACAAGGTCAAAGATAAAGGTCTCTCTCTTTCTCTTTCTTACTCTCTCTGTCTTTCTGTCTGTCTGTCTGTCTGTCTGTCTGTCTCTCTCTCTCTCTCTCTCTCTCTCTCTCTCTCTCTCTCTCTCTATATATATATATATATATATATATATATAATATATATATTGTAGCTTTCGAAATGAAAATTTAATATAAGATATGACATAAACGGTCGCATGGTTTCCGCCCATGCAGGAGTAGAGATAAATTTCATACACATTCTCCAGCGTTCTAACCTCAATTATTTTTACAAAAAAAATATTATAGTACGTAAAAAAGCTATGAATCTGTTTAAAAAGAAACCCCTTTTTATAAGAAGTATCTTTTGTGTTACAGGTTTCTGTTGTTCAGAGGTAGAGCACAGGATCCAAAGCCGGGAGATTGTGAGTTTGAATCTCAGACGAGGCGTTGAGGTTTTTTACGGTCGGCCCCCACCCAGGGTGAACGCTCTGCAGGCTTGATGGGATGACTGTGCCTAACGGCCGTGTTTCACTCACAAAAAGTGTCCCTTTCGGGGGTTCCTCGGTAGTATGACTCAGAAATGGGCCCGCAGGTGCAATAGCCACACGGCCTTGTTAACACAAGGATGTAAAATCAGAGGAAGCGTGTGTCACGTAGTCTGAAACCGGAATGGAATATATTGCACAGATCCTATATACAATAGAATATATAATGAACATATACTTAGTTAAACAAGCATTAAAAAATTTAGGCGGTTATCTCCAGCAAAAAAATATAAAAAAGGTATTTTTTTGTAGTCCGGTTAGTAACTTTTCAGAGAAAGGTTGATGACATTTCCGATATCCACGGATCTAAATGTGAACATCTGTCTACTTGAAATATATCTAAATCGTGCGGACATGTGAGGTTAAGATTACTTGGCTATAAATATAATCACAAAGTTAGATGCTGCTACAGGATTTATTTCCTTAACAGTCTTTATAATGATGCTTTAATTTTCTTGAAGTCTCTTTCGCAGTCGGTTGTATGACTCTGGGCAAACGATACTTTTACGGGCGTAAATATTATGTAAGCTGTATGCTCCGCAAAGACGCAAACCTGCAAAATACTGGCTAAACATACATTTTTCTATTTTATTTTCAGTATACTCACAGAAAAGTGCATGTGTGTAGTAATGAGACAGACGATACTTTCGGAATCACACGGTGTCTGCTCGCCTAAGTATAATTAACTAAAACAAAGTTACCGAGACGATGATTAGAACATGAGTAATATAACACCTGAACACACCTATCTATAGTTATTGTTTTCACACGAGTCTAGAGAACGAGGGCTCCGTTTCGTCTCACGCAGGCATTTTGTAAGGGATGATATAGTCTTGTGTGTAACCGAGAGAAGATTGTGTTTCGAAGGGACTTTTATCCTACTCTCAAAAGTGCGATATGTCAATCATAGGCCTAACAACCTGTCGGTGTTCTGTATGAAATTACAGTCTAGGTAGTGGAGTCCTTGTAAAACTATATGCATATTGTTGTAGTTTACGGCATATAAACACTACAATGATGAGCATCATAAATTTACCGCATGGACATATTTGAGTATGCAGCAAGAACAGTTAGTCTTAAATTATCAAATTCACAGCACTTAGATCACTGATCCTTTTAATGTACTGTTGTTATGAACTATAATTTGTTTTATCATGTAAGTTTAACGAAAGCGAGCATAGCAAGATAAATTCTTGGTGTCGAAATGAGCGATCATCAGTAAAACAAGCGTCTCATTCACGTCATAGATCACACCTCACACTACCTTTTGTCTTTCACCACAACATGGATGTATGTTGTTAATTCGAACAGCAACATGAAATTATAAATAATAAATAACAAAATATTACTCTTTTTTATTCTGTTATACATATATGTATATATAAATATATATATAAATATATATATATATATATATATATATATATATATATATATATATAATTTTCATATAAATGAATCCCTCATTGACCAGTGGTATCTTACACAGGAGACGAAACCTGCTCATAATAAACCTTTTTCATGTTGCCCATGACATCGGCTAAATGTGTAAATATATCTGATGCCTGAGTTGAATAAATTACTTGCAAAATATGAGAATTATATTTTTAGGGTTCTTCCCCTCTGAGTCTATATTATGAAGCCCCCCCCCCCCCAGTCTGGCAGGCATGTGAGGGTTATGGGGGCTGATGAGTTGATATCTAGGGGAGGGGGCCCCTGGGGTACAAACCCTCGACTGGTAGGTCAGTAAAACAGATTGTGATTAGTCGTGCCACAAATGTTTGGGAAATGGCGTTCTGCCGTACATAAATCATGATAAAGCGAAGTTACTGTACATGACATACATTTTTTTCAAGTGTTATACATTGTGCGAATAGGTATCCTGTATCCTTCCATGCATATTTAAAGAAGTATATATACCAATTTGACAGTTTGATTAATCAGGGCAAGATTTTGTACATACCTCTATTGTGGAATAGTATATATTTATGTAATATCATCACAGAAAATTACTGAAAATCATTTTCATTCCTTATATTTATAAATACCAATGCAACGTTATTTTGAGACACACCCTTATCGTATAATGTCAACATTTTTTATTTGATTTTATTAACAGTTGTAACGCAAATATTAATGAAGGAATGATACAAAACAATTGGCGGTAGAACTTTGTTAAAAAAAACAGCTGCACACTATCTAACGGGGTAACCAAATGTGAATCTTTCTTGCAAAGAACAGAGCGTTTAATTTGACACCTGCATTCCCCTCGAGACCCTGGAATATCTTATGTTGTCCTGATAATACAGTTTTTATTTACAGCAAATCTTGTGGCCTTATGTCATGTGCCATCTTTAGATATAAAGAGAATCAATACTTTCCTTTCTCGGCTTTACGGTGTGAGAAAAAGTCAGAAACAACCAAGGGGAATGATCTAAAAAGACACCTTTAAGCATTATAGAGAAAAGACATACAAAATATCTGATTCTTTTATTAAACATAATGTAGTTTGTATTCCAATCTTGCATGTTTCCAGACTCCAAATACTCATTATTCGGGCAAAGTGACCATAAAACATGGATCATTTGACAAAAAAGGCCTTAAGTCATTAATCACCCAACCCAAGTCATGTACTTCAAAACATGACAACCAATCTATTTTCGTCCTTGGGGAATACTTATCTGTCGCAGAACGGCTGCTTATACCTTGATGGTGTCACCACGAATGACGCTCACTACCAAACGCGACAAAACCAAAACAAAATACACGCAAAATCCTGATACAAGCTTCATGCATTTTCGGTGGCACAAGTCATAAAAACACGCCGGCAACAAAAAAATTTAAATTCATTACGATAGCAGACATCACTTAAATTGAACATCATTTCCCTAAGCACTTTCAGCGGTATACTTCAGTAACACATGAAGTGCAAAATGAATTTTTTGTTAAAATGTCAGCTGTGTCTTCCCTGCTGGTAGTGGTCTGAGAAAGCAGAGGAAATGAATTTCTTTTACTTCTCAGATATTATTAATAACTAATTTTTACTTTCTGGCACAGCTAATCTACTTAGGATCCTATAAACATGGTTTTAGAGATACTGAAATGACACGTGATCCAAGAATAATAATAAACAGGACAACGCCCCCACTGACATCGGGTTTATTCCGATAACCTACATTCCTACAAAATTCAGTCTACTAATCATTGCTTTTTTATCAATTTGTTTTGAGGATGCCAACATTCCACCACCAGAGAGCATCAGTGCCAAGGAGTTTGCCAGGAAACCAATTCCACATCTGCATCCGAATCAAGTCTTCTTTGTCAATGGGGGATTTTACTGGTGGGGGCAGGGGGTGACTTAGTTCCCGCGTATGTAATTGAATTACAGGTAAACCCTATATGGCATCGTGGACAACCTGGTCCAGTTTTTCATGAAATTAAATCATAGATAAATATGAAATCGTACAAAGTAAACAAAAAAATTACTCTAAAGTGTCATTTGCCGTTATCACCTGAATGTTATCTAGTTTAATAATTAGACTTTTATTGAAGTAACGATTCTTTTACACACAATTTGTGACAGTGTTACTGAAATATTAGTACAGTCTATCAACAATTGTTTTTTTAAATATCTTGCAGTCGTTGTCCTTTGCTTGTACAACATGATCGGCTGTTTTTGACAGTGGTTTCGCGAGTGATATGACAATATCTGGTTCATTCTACGACATTGTTGAATCCAGCCATTTTGTTGTTGTTGAAACACACAACAAATAAACATTCTATGCACTTTTCATGGCTTCACATGAGACCTTTGTGCTCTTATTTAAAAAAAAACATAAAGATAAAGATAATAGAATGGCTTTCTCGTTTAGAAAAAAAAGATTTATGAAAGGCCCCAAAGCATATCTCTCCCATGGTTATTGTCAGCTGTCTAGTGCGGAATTATACATCTCTAAGACGCAGAAAATATTATAACCAAGAAGTCAGGGGTCCATCAATATATGTCAAGGCAAACTAACTTATACATTTTGCCTCCTTACTGCGGTTATAAAGGCAACGTATATTTGTACAATAGGCTTCCATATAATGAAAAATGAATTTCTTCTGGCTTCTGTGGTCTAAGGGTAGAGCACATAACTCAAATGTGAGTGCTAAACCGAGTAGCGATGGGATTTATTCCACCGAGGATGAGCGCTATGCAGGCTTAATGGGAAGGCAATACCCCACGGCCGTGTTCACTAACAAACGTGCATGTGCAATGTGCGGCTTCCTCGGTTACATGATCCAGCAATTGGGGTGATTGGACCGCCGGTGCGGTAGTCACCTGATTGGTTAATACCAACATTTAAATGAAAGGATGCGTGTGATACCGCCTTGTTACGTAGTCCGAAAGCGGATGGGAAATGTGCAGATGTATATACTTGGTTAAGATAATTATCTTCACCAAAAAGTAATGAAAACTTTTATACTGAATACCAATGTTGCTGATGATCGATTGCCGATCACGGGCTTATGATCAATCATTATTAATATGTCCTCTACAGCCGCTCCTGATAAATATATATTCACAGGGACCGATGTTTGGTTTTGAACCCCTCTAGAGGCTTAAATGGCGATGGGGTCACTTTAATTTTAACCTGGATATTCTGTATAATACTAATCTAGCTACAAAACAACCAGATATCCAGCCAAGGCGGATTACGATATAGCAGCATCCATCACTTTTACATTCATTAATCATTTATGGACAACAACAAAAAAGACCAAAGAAAATTCTTGTTAAACAACAGGAGGACCCATACTGTCTGGAAAGTGATTGTTCTTTATAAACCAAAATCTCGAAATGGCCTCAGGCGACATACAGTGTACAGCTTATGACTCGGATGATACATGTAACAGGCCCCGACGTACCTTCATGATTTTCCAAGGCAATTTCGGCATAATATGTAAAGCGATTCATGAATATTTATTTACATCCACCCAGGGAGCCAAGGAGATACGTGATACATCTCATGAATACTATACTGCTGATCTAGGTCCGTGTATATGTAATGTCTATTCGTAATCCTTTCTATGTGTACCTAAGCCCCAAAAACATACATTTCGACAGTAGACAAGCTACAGTAAAGTCAAATCAAATGTGTTCAATATATAAACAATCTGTATACATTTGTAACGGTGATATTTGCTTTTTTGGTGCAAGTAGTATTTTTTATAAAAAAATATAACATTCTCGATAAGCATCGTTGATTTCTCTTCCTGCATAAAATTAAATAAATCAAAACAATATAAATTAAAAAAAATATCCAAGATATCGACTTCTTCTAAAGGACAACATTTTCGGTAATAGTGGAAGAGGATAATTTATGAGGTTATGGTATCTAATCAAAGCAGATATATTGAAGAAAATAAATATAAGAAGCAAGCTACCTCAGAGCAAGTTCTTATTTACGAAACATGTACGGCCAAACGAGTGTCCAGTGTGATCGGCGGCCACGTTGAGAGGAGTCTAACAGGCAGAAAAATCGAGGTTTGTGTTCTATTCCTGAATATGTAAGGTATCATTTAGTTTTATTTTTACGGCAATAGGCAGTATATCACCGCATTTTAATAGATGAGCCTTGTGACGGGGTTGATCATCATCGTTGCCTTGACGGCAAATATATAAATCCCAGTGGTGATCCGCTGATGTGTCTTAACAGGTTACGACATCAGGAGTCCCCATAGCCGTATGTGACCAGAGAGCTTGAAATATTAAATATGTCATCATGACTTCTCTTAACTGTTACAATGTCATCTTCTTTTTCGTTCAGGTGACAGGTCTATGAATGCAGACTGAGCAAAACAGTCACCCATTTACATGTACCTAAACCGATGTTATAATTTGACTTAGTGTGTATCACATTTTTCACTCTATCATCAAAAGCTAAAATGTCCAACCCGTCTGGCGTCAGAATTTAACTCAGAATAATGTATGATTACGTTAGGGAGTCAGGTTAAGCTATTGGTTTGGTATAATTCATACAAAAAGAGAGGTGCAATGTGCACTTGTATTGTAAACTCGTATGAGTTCCGGAAATGTTTAATTTGCATTTCAAGAAGGACAATTTTTTTTAACTTTGTTGTTTCAGCTGTTCTTATCGGTCCTGAGCAGTGTGTGGTTTAGATGACACAGTAGAGTGCTGATATAATAATCAGAAAGCTTTCAACATTACATAAGACCCTGCATTACATGGCCGAGGGTAATAAACAGGCATCTGTATTTACTGTCTTTAAACGATCTCAGGTCGGTTCCAGACATCGTTCTGTGACATGAAATACAGAACATAAATAAATTTATAAAAAGTAAATGCCAAAAACATGTATTAAACAAAGGACCCATGGGTCACTGTGCTCAGCTGAAGTTGACCTTCTACCTAAAAATCCAAAATGATATCAAATGGAGATAAAGTGTGAGAGGAAAAGGTAATATAGGCCATGGTTGGTTGATATGATTGTTTTGTATTGATGAGTAAGAAATCGTAGCAAATAATAGTTTGTGACCCAACCATGTGTTACTTAATACTGAAAATGAAGCATGTGAGCATTTTGTGAACAACTGATCTGTACTATTACCATGGTCATTGGTTGGCTTTTTGATAAACTGTTGACAGTTCAGCAGTTTACACATCTGTTATATTAGATCTATTTTTTATAGTATATTAGTCAATGATCTTACTAAGGTCCCCAGTAAACAGGTGCAAGGACTTGATGGTGTGTGTGTTGTGTATGTTTTAAGGGGATGGAATTGGGATTAGAACTTCTCTCTATGTACATACACCATAATCACTTGATTCAATGGTACTTACAGGATAAAACATTCCTTTCCAAATTACGGAATATTCAAAAATGGATAGACAGACTGCTAGACAAACAAAGTTTATCTCCCATTCTGCTGAGACAGAAAAATTGTGACAACATTTTTGCATTAGGTCCTCATTTTTTATTACAATTTTTTTCAATTTTTTATTTTTATACATTCCCAATATAACATATATATCTGAATATAAAAGTTGATTTATAATTATAATTCATCATCACATATCTACGTTTTGTTAGATAACAACTCATTATGGTTAAAAATGTATTTTTTTTACCACAAAAAAAAATATATCTTTTAATTTGCAAAACAATAAATATCTGGAAATAATACTTTATTCAGAATTCACAATTTTAAATTGTGCCTTTATTTATACATAATTTGGCTCATATTTTAGCAATTTATGCATACTGATCGCTTTAGTTATATTTAAATTTGCTAAAATTAGTTATCAGAAAACTGATTTCTTTAAAAATGCTATACTATCACATAGTTGCATCTTCTCGATTAAGGAAATACAGTGTAAACAATAACAATTACGGCATAAAACTTGGTGGGGAAGTGGGGGGGGGGGGGGATGATATGAGAATAACTGTACACCTGTCACAGCAGGGAATCTCCCCCAGTGACCTGTGACAAATCAGGTCCCTGGCACAGCTGACCTCAATTGACCAGAAATGGCCTGCCTGCTGCGGTATGAGTGCAAGTGAATACAATAGAGGCTCTGACAGAAAGTTAAATAGTTACCCTTATTTTTGAGTTTATATTTTCAAATTTCAGAATTTTACAGATTCAATCATGATGTGTACCTGCTGTGAAAATGAAATCAAATGTACTTACAGGAAAAAAAAAAACGAGCCATGGTCAAAGTTGGGCAAAATTTAGGTACTGATATTATATATTTATGTTAATAACTTAAAACATTTACAATATTCAGATCTAATCTTTGATATACTATTGAATCTTGAATCTTGAAATTATATCCCTAAAAAAAGTCTCTAGCTTCAACAATTATCATGTTAAGTGAGTAAATATCTTTCCTTATTTTTTACCAAGTGCATTATGTTTGGGGCCTTAACTTTAACAGATTATGTAATACTGACCTAATTTCCGGCATGCACATAGGAACTATATGCAGGAATATGTATGGTAAATATTAAAAAAAAAAGGCGAGTGGTTGTGAAATTAGGCAGTCCTGAAGTAAGATAATAGGTCTTAAATGGAAAATTGAGGTTTTGCCCTAATTTCTCCAAGATATAAGATACGAGGTAGCAGTGACCAGTTGTCATTCTGGTAGGAGATCTTGGTAACATCTAACAATATGCCGAATTGCGGATTCGTAGGTCTAACGGTTTCAAAACGGACAATGGACCACGACTAAAGCTCAGCTGAGCTAATAAAATGGTACAAAGTGGGTTAAACACAGTGGCATCATCAGTCCGAAGGTTTCACACGATGTCTGTGGAAAGTCATGTATCAACGCTTACCCGTCCATCTGTTATGCATGGTATGACAAAGTGTTGTATTAATGGCAGCAAGCGACGGGCGCGGCTTAATTCCACGGCTGTTGGTCCGAGACGGGAAGTTAATGAAGGCTGAGCACGGATGACTGATACCTCGCCGTCACCTGCCTTGTTAATCAGGTGTCGTCTGCTCGAGACTCGAAAGTCTCTCGAGCTTTAAAATATTAACTCCAAAAGGAGTGGAATTTCAAGCAGCTTCTCATGTTCAATGATAGGTGAACTGTCTGGTCCCATAGAAAAAAAGTCTGGTCAGAGAGATAATACAACTGAACAAAAATATGGTGCTTCTCGAAATAGGAAAATAATGATATAACATATATATATATATATATATATATATATATATATATATATATATATATATATTAATATATATCGCTTGAGTTTGTTTATGGCTATTGTTAAAACTAAAAACAATGTGAAATCATCAGTAAGGTTCATACGTTCCCTCTGGCTACAACGAAAAACACTTTTGCAACGGCTTCTATGGTCTAGGAGTAGAAGGCATCTCTCAAAGCTGGAAGGTCGTGAGTTCAAATCCAGCCAAAGAAGGGTGAGATTGTTTTAATATCGTTCACCCGAGAAGAGCGCTCTGTCGGCTTACTGGAGTACCGTAACCATGCATCACTGACAACTGAGTACAACTTTGGAGGATTTCTCGGGGATATGGCCTTGCGATTGGGCTGGTTATACACACAGGACCCGCAGGTGCGGTAGTAAATAGGTTAGGTTAATACCAGGATATAAATAAAAAAAATGTGTGTACCACCGCCGTGCCAAGTAGTCCTAAACAGAAGCGGAATTCTGCTGGGGTACTTAGTTGGTAAAAAGTAGTAAAATCAGCATTACCCTCATCCAAAATATGTGTTAAAACGCTGAGCGCGCTTTGTAACCACTGACTCAAGCAGGGGTCCATATTTAATCTAGCTCACATGGCCAGATAATTACCGGTATACAACATGATCTCGTGAATAAAATCATAGAAATTTGATAGCATGCAGCGGGCAAGATCGTTTCAAAAATTTAATCAATTAATCCTCCATTGCTTCCAGACCTTTCAATCTGACGAGTATCAATTTCTCCACCAGAGGCCAGTACTAATGATAATTGCTGGCCGGGAGATTAATGTCAACACAACAAAATAATTCTGTGTAGACAACTTGTGGAGATAAACCCGTATAAGTCTGATATCTCCACACAAAAAAAACATTGAAATACATTCAGTATTTGCAGGTTCAGAGTCAGGCGAACAAACATACAGACAGGCAGATTGGCATGTGGGAAAATATAACTTTGTTTATCTTAAGTCACTGCACATATTGTGACCATTGATGGTGAATACATCCAGACCTGTGCCTTCTTAGTCTTAATGGCTGTGATGATAAAAGGATCAGAGCGACCTGGCTGTGTATGGCTTATTCCCGCGGCAGGCGGGCCGAGAATGTACACTGGGGAGTTCAGTAGGCTTATCTTTAATGACCGGTATCAGAACACCACCTGTCTTTTGAATGAGGGATTGTCTGCCGGGGACCCTCTAATAGGGGTTTACATTCTGTATATTTATCAACGTATTATCACGGTTCCGTTTATTCAGATCTCAAAGAAGATCAATGAAAAATAAACATTACCAAAAAAGTCACTGGCTTCTGTGGCTCAGGGGTAGAGCGCAGGACTCAAAGCTGGGAGAAAGTAGGTTAGAATCTCAGCCGAGGCGGTGAGGTTTTTTCACGGTCGGCCGCCACCCAGGGTGAGCGTTCTGCAGGCTTAATGGGAAGGCTGTGCCTCACAGCCGTGTATCACTCACATACGAGTGCGTTTGGGGGGGGGGGGGGGGTTCCTCGGTGTTATGACCCAGCGATGGGGATGATTACATACACACACACACACACACACACACACAGGACGTGTAAAATGATAGGAAGCGAGTGCTACCGCCCTGTCAAGTAGTCCCAAACCGAAATGGAAACTCTGCAGTTGTAAATACTTAGGTTAAGAATTAGATAAGTCAGCATTAAAAAATTGAGGTGGTTACCTCCACCAAAAAAATAATTTAAAAAAAAATAGCAAAAAAGTCTAGTACAAATAGTGAAACGACTTTTATGTTTAAATATATAGATTTTGTTATTTTAGTATTCTAAACTTTTTGCATACCTTTCATACCCGCAAACCTAAAACACGTTTGATTTTGATACATTTACTAAGAGGCAGTTTTTCATTCGGGACGACAATGGTATTTTTAGGTTATTTCGCAATCACCCAACTGTTAATATTGCAAAACGATTTACAAAGAGTCATTGTTACACAAATTCGTTTTTTTTTGGTAAAGAAATGCATAGAAATGCGAAGCTGTATTCAAGGGGAAAACAAAAAAAATATTGAAACTTGGGATGATATATATGTCTGCTTTATTTATGTACTGTAATTAAATCTCGCGTTTCTAACAAACTGTTTGAAAAAAAAAAATAAAATGATTTTCAAAGAATTAACATTTGTGTATTTACTGTTTTTTTTTTTTTTTTTTTTTTACTTTTTCTCACTCTTTTCTGTGCATTGAAACTGGAAATCGCATCAAGGATGATAACGAACATGCATAGACATTTGAAAAGTTAAAGTTAAAATTTTCCTTGCGTTGATATATCCTGAGATGCATTTACAAGAGAAGAAAAAAATCGCATATTAGGTAAATCAAGTACCATTAAGGGTATTCAATTCAAAGGAATTTTTCTTTTGTCTCACTAACAAGCTTCAGATTAATTGTTCCACAAAGCGGGTCATAGAGATAGATGGCTGTTTAACTGGAGGTTTCCATTGATCAGATAAGTCCTGTTGTATCCCGCTGTATTTGTGTGAAGGCAGGTCTGCTTTCGTGACATAACGCTTACAATATTGTCACAACGCCATTGTAGGCGGTAGGTCTTGGTAAATGTAAATGTTGAGAGCGTTGACTGAGTAAGTTGCCCCATCTCAATTCTGACAGTAATTAAGAAAGTAACATATACCTGGCCGAATTTGTATACACGGGGTCACATATTAATATGATGTTGCAGGTTGATTGGTTTTAGAGGATATGCTTTGTCTGAGATGAATCAAAAACGGACAAATGCGTCCCCTCTGTACCCGAAGAAAGAGAGCGAACGGCGTCTTAAAGCAACAACATCCGGGAATATTGATATTTAAACGTCTGCACCGGGTAATCAAATAGGATCAAGTAGAAGTATCAGGAAATATCGATATGTGCGGCATCAATTAAACATGGTGCCATTTGCGATAACGCTGCGTGTCAACCGTTTTATATAAGGGCAAGATCTTCTCTACTGTCCATTTCTTAGTAACTTTGTGTCTCCAACTTGTTTTTTTATTTAAATCCAGTAGTAGATTTCACAAAGATAAACATGTGTACTCCTTAAAAAAATAATGCTATCCTTAGAAATAGTAAAATCCTCATTTAATTAATATTCAATTAACTATTGGGTAACATGAGCTATGTTGACAATTATTATTTCTGTATTCTTCTTGTATTATTACATATATGACAAATCCAATTCTGATACAGACAGGGATGGGATAAGGAAGACTCTTTACGTACCATTACGTACTGGGATCTCTTTACTGCTGTTCCCAAGTGGTTCTTTACTGCTGTTCATGGCTCTGCAAGGCAGACCTTTAACACATGCTGGTATATTGCCGGCCTGCTGGTGACCCCTTTGTAATTTATGAAAATAAACACAGCTTATAATATCAAAAGGCAACATGTCATTTATGTGAACTCCTATACATGTTCTCCTTTACACAGACTTTTATGTCTCGGACTGCTGAGAGGTGATGTGTACATATTGACTCTACGTTTGCACTCTGGACGGCAGCCCCGCTGTGTTTCTTGAAGATAGCACCAAGAAAGCAATTCGACGGTACCATACGAATGTGTTCTTCTTTTGTTTGTATCCTTTATGTATATCTGAGCGAAAGTATGGAATCTGAATCATAGGTCATTCCATGAATGTGGTTTAAAAGAGCTGTAAAGAAGTTCACAGTGTATGTAAAATCTTATATTTCAAAGCTTGCTTTCTTTTTATCAAGTGGGCTGGATTTTTTCAGATGAGCGTTACAATTAATCTTAAGATCTTCAGAAAACCGATTTAATTATGAATAAAGAAAAATATATATTATTTTCATCCAGGGGTGAGAATCGCTAATTGCCAATAATTTTCTGATGACAGAAAGTAACAGCAAAGACAGGATAAAGCATATACCTCTTTACTTGAATAAACCCAAAGCCATATCTTGCAAACCTTTTTAGATATAAGCAACACAAAATCAAAACATCAGAAAAACAGGCTATTTTTCGCAAGATCTAAATCTAGCTGACATTAAGGTCAGTGGCCACATGCATATTACTAATAAATTTGACAGCTGCTGATTGTACCTGTGTTCTGAATATTCTAAAAAGAATGCTTCAAAGTGAAGTTGACAATTGGTTATTAGACCCCAAAGAACTCGAATATTCTCCTGTCCGAGGGAGGGAGAAAATTGCCTCGAGCGGGGATGGGATTAAAGCATATCCGCTAGCGAAGAAGTCAATTAATATATATTCGCTATCAAACTTATGTTTCATCTTTTTTCTAAATAATAAAGGTAAATATATGTTTATATTATATATGAAGTATTTATTCCTTAGGAAGAAAACAGAAAAGCATATTTGTTCCATAATTGATCTCTTGTCCTATTAACATTTTATTGACCTCTTGTCCTGCACATGTAACACTAGTCTTATTCAAACTCCCCTTGGTAACCTCCTTGTACATGCGAAGTAATAATATTGTTTACGTGTGTCTGGCGTTTTTTGGAAACCTTCCCTTTTTAACTTACCTTATTCCCAAAGACTGCTCTTTCAATTTTCCTTACTTTCAGGTTCATGGCAGGCACACGATAAAACTGGTTCAGGGAAATATTTTCGATTAAACGCAGACGATAGCGCAGACGAAATTTCTGGCATATTCAATACAAAATTTTCTTCTCACAGACAATCAATTTTGAGCACACCGGCTTCTGTTGCTCAGGGGTAGAGCACAGGTCAAAGCCGGGAGATCGTGAGTTGGAATCTCAGCCAAGGCGGTGAGATTTTTTCACGGTCGACTCCCCACCCAAGGTGAGCGCTCTGCATGCTTAAAGTGTTTCACTCATAAACGAGTGTGCCTTTTGAGCGTCCCTCGGTGGTATGACCCAGCTATGGGCAGGATTTCCCACCTAGGGCCCGCATGTGCAGTAGTCGCCGGGCCTGGTTAACACAAGGATATAACATGAGAAGAAGCGTGACACTCTCCTGTCACGTAGTCCAAAACCGGGATGGAATTCTACAGATATACATATATTTAGTTAAGTTAGCATGAAAAAATGGAGGCGGTCACCTCCAATAAAAAATATTAAAAAAAAAATAAATTTGGAGCATCATATTGTGAAGTAAATTTGATCACCAGATAGTTCCATCACACAACTTCAGATCTGAATTGCAGATGTTTTAATTTTCGGTCACAAGGGCTTACAGATATACATCTCTATTCTCATTCTACTTTTTTTTCTTTTCTTGCTCACCTTCATCTTGCTCTTTTTTTTCTTTTTCATTTTTATCTTCTTCTATTTGGTATCCTTTTTGCTCTACTTCCTTAACTTCTTTTAAATTCCTTTCCTTTGTATTCATCTTTTTGTCTTGCTTTTCTTCTCATAATCTGAATCGTTTTCCCCTTCTTCTTTCTTCCATTTTACTCTTATTCTAATTCTACTTTTACTTCTTCTTCGTCTTGCCTGTCCTATTTTATTACTTACTACTCTCTCTTTACTTCTAGTGAATCTTCTTCCTTTCTGTATAACTCTTTTAAATGCTTTCTTCCTTTTCTTATCCTCCTCATTCTTATTCCCGTTAATCGAGCGGAACTAGAAACTTCAACACACTTACTGATTGATGATGTGTAGTTTTATCAGTTGAATGAGCGCGGTGGTACCACTAATATTTTCTTTATATTTGTAGACATTTTTATCCTTTTGTTAAATTGCGAAATATATTTTGTGTAACAATTCTGTAACTTTCTCAAGTCTTGTTCCTTTTTTCACTCTCTTCTTCTCCCTCCGCGTCTTCTTGCTCTCTTTTGTCTTTTCTCCCCTTTAATTCTTGTTCTTCCTTTTTTCTTTTTCTTCTTCTACTTCCTCTATTTCATCTTTTTTCTCTCCTTCGTCTCTCATTTATAACTCTTCTTTCTGGTAATCTTTTAGTCTTAACTTTTATTATCCCTCTAATTTGTCTTCTCATCCTTCATCATTATCATCACCATCACCTGATTTTTCCTATTATATATTCACCCTTCTTCTTATTATTATTTTTTTATCATTATAATTCTTATTAATATTTTGCCTTGAAAGCTCAGTGGTAAACGCTCGGCCTTCTCTGCGGCAACCCGGGTTCCATTCCCGGTGAGGCTAAGAGAATGGGTTTTAGTTGTCCGTCCAAGGTTGGTGGTTTTCTCATCCTCTAGGAACTATTGAGCTTTGTAAGTCGATCTCCCCCTTACAAAATTTGGACGCCAATCTGAACCCTTATCTTTATTCATCTTTCACAAGGCTGAGGGAGCTCGCAGATGGAGGGGTATCCGGTTCGGATATTTTTTTCAGGAAAGGTTAATTTAAGGTATTTTTATCCAAACCAATAAATACAGAACGAAATGCAAGTTAACTGATGCCTATTTAAAAAAAGGTTCTTTCTAGATGGAACTGCATCAGAGCATAAAACCTAGCCTGGGTATTGCATCTACATCATTTACAGATTTATTGAAAATTATGTCTGTTTTGGCATATTTAGATTGTTGTTTTGTGAGCAATTTTACCTTCATACTGTGCTCAACCAATGAAAAATGTGCAACATTCCCACATTTGTTTCGATTATCATGCCAACTTTTGAATTAGGCGGCCGTTTCTCTATAGCTCACATGCCACAGTTATCTAATCTAGTTACCTTAACCTTGTTTGTTTTTTTCTGTACTTTTTTCATTACTAAAAAATACTAACGGATTTTGATGAGTTTTTTAAGATAGATCGGAAACGATACAATAAGCAATTGACTAAATTTAAAGATGTTCCGGATCACCATCTGAATCAAAGAATTTTTTAAGGATTTATTTTTAGAACAATGCTGCATTCCTTCCTCACAATACCAAAGATGGTAATAAGAGTGCTTATATCTATTTTTAAGTGTCTCAACTCGCTTAACATTAAGAAAAATAACATAAAAATAACTGATGCATAGATTAGAAAACCTTGTAGTATACTTGTATATACATGTATATATATATATATATATATATATATATATATATATATATATATATAACTTTGAAGAATAACAACACTGTCAATTCACAAAAGTCTGTTTCACGGGATGCGACCCGATCATCAGGTGAATGTGGTTAGAATAAAGCTAACGGCGTGGTTTAAAAAGCCAGGACTTTACGAGATTACGAGATTTTGCTTTGTGCGATTCGGGGGGCGGGGGGCATGTGAAGGACTGACACTGATTCTATTGTCCTCGGGGGCACAATAGGATTGGTCGGGGTACATGTGCGATACTGGAACATAAAAGGACAAAGAGGTTTGTTGTTGTTTTAGTGTTATTATATAATACAAATATATTTTACCAGGATGTCCAATAGCATAGTAAACTGATTTGCTATAGGGTTCTGGAAACAGTGAACATATCAGTAGTGTACATATGATAGAAAATACACAATATATAAGGCAAATATACAACATAAAAGGAAAATAAACTATACTATACCCATAGCAAGTGGACTCCACTCGATAAACTCACCATGGGGTAGTGGTAACGCCATGTCCCTCAACACTGCAAAGCAGTGTGAGAGAAACTACCAGAACAGGCAAGTCTGCCCAGCGGATCCTCGTTGGGGGGGGGGGGGGGGCGGTTGGATGACCGGGCACCTTGAATATAGTACGAATGCTGGGTTTTAAAACATTTCAGAGTGAATTTGTTTTGATGGTGGCACCTGGAGAGAATTTCAGCTCTTGAGTTCAACAATCATCCAGGGGGGGGGGCCGTTGCTATAAGTAGCTTTTCAGACAAACAGAGATCACACTTTCTAGTCCCACAGAAGTAAGGTGCTGCCTTGGCAGAGAATTTACCAGGAGAGCTTGTAATTGATATTGTTGTCTTTTAGTGACCAGATGTGTTTAGACAGTTCTGTGTTTTTAGCGTGGGATCTGTTACGAAAGGATTGTTTGTGGTTATTTTATCTGGTCTTGAAGTCACCTTCAGTACACCCTATGTAGTGTTTCTCGTCATTGTCTGTACTAACTGTTGCCTTGTAGACAATGCATTTCAGCTGGCACTGACCATTCATAAGACATTCGTCTATTTTACGGCAGTTACATTGTTTTTGAGGTACATTCACAGCTTTGTCAATATTTAGAACCTTCGTATTATGATTGCTGATCAGGTTAGACATGTTGGGTAGACAGCTATAACTAATTTTCAAATTGTTCCTGTTGAATAGCCTGTGGTACCTGTGATGTTTTGGAAAGTGTTTTTCAACTTGTTTCATGAATTGTCTGCCAATGTTGGTTTTCACACGACGGCTGTAAGGGGGGGGGGGTATTATTTTCACTGTGGGTTCAACATATTTTAAGCTTTCTGTGAACCCGCTTTTCGCTAAAGCTTTGTCATACATGGGCTTGACTTTCATTAATAGCTCTTTATTGCAGGTGTCAGATACACGCTTGCTGATCATCATAGGTATCTGCCTGATAATAGCCTGGGGGTTATATATATATATATATATATATATATATATATATATATATATATATAAAATTTGTCTCTCCTCGCATTAAAGGAATAGTGATATTTTAAGAACTTACTATAAACTAAGTTGGACATGTTTATCCTAACACGGGAAGGGATTGTAAACGTATCTATCTGTCTGCTAAGGTCTGAAAATAAAAAAAGTTATATTTTGACAAAAACAAACATGGGTTTATCTTTTTGTATTATTAATAAGATACCTAGCATGATTATACCTAATATTCAATACGCTGAAGGTATATCATGTTTTTCTAATATATAAAGAATGCTTGTCAGTGAAGCATAACTTCAACAATCAATTCGAAATAACTTTACCAAAAAAATTATTCATTTCTCTATATAATTATATTAAGAAGTAAGAAGATACCTTTCGAAATAATAATTATAATAATATAGTATGTTATAACAAAAATAATAATAATAATGATAATAATAATAAAAATAAATAATAATAACCATAATATAATTATTATAATTATATTAATAATTTTAAAAACAATAATTTTATTACGATGATATTGATAATGTTGTGTTAGAATTATAATAAGAATTTTATAAGAATAATTAGAAATGAGTAAATAGGAAAGAAAGAATAAGAAGAAGAAGAATCACTTAAAGGGGTAAAATGATTATTTCCTTAACATTTAACAGATATTTACATATATATATATATTATAACATAATAAAAGAAGGGTAAGGTAAAGAAAGGAGAAGAAGAGAAAATCGCCCAAAAAGAGCAAGAGTAAAAGTCAAAAGAGGAGGGAAAAAGAGTCAACAAAACAGAAGAAAAAAGGAAAGAAGACTGACAAGAAGAACGAGGTAGGACAAGATAGAAGGAAAAGACGAGTAGGAGGAATTAAAAAGATATAAAAATGATAATGATTAAGCAATGAGAAGGTTAAGGGCAATGATAAGGTTGAGGAGTGAAGAAAAAGAATATTAAGATATATAAGAAAGAGTGAGGTAACAATAAGGAGGACTCGAGATGTAAAACGAAATGTAAGAAGACGGAAAAAGAAGGAGAATGGCAAGGAGAACAGGAGTAAGAAGGAGTAGAAGAGGAAGTAGAAAAAACGGAAAAAATAGAAGAGAAGAGAAAGCAAAGGTAATAGAATTAGTAGTTTAAAGAACAAGAAGAAGGACGTGCAGGAGAGAAAAAAAATTAAAAGAAAGGAAAAAAAGCAGACTAATAATAATAAGCGGAAGCAGAAGATGAAAGCGCAACAGAATAGGAAGAGAAAGAGATTTGAAAAGAAGAAGATTAAGAAGACAAAAAATCCTGAGGAGAAATAAGAATAAAAAAAGAGAGATAAGATTAAGAGGTAGAAATAAAAGAAAAAGGGCAAGAGGACGCATGAGAAAATTCAAAGAAAATTTAAAATAATAAGAAAAGTTGGGAAAAGAAAACAAAAATGAGGAGAACCTGAAACAGAAGTAGAACACAAGAAAATAAATAGCAAAACGAAAGATCAATATCACGACAAAGCTTGAGTAGATCAAAGAGAATAACAGTAAATAAAGGGGGAAAAGGGCAAAACGAGTGTAAGCCGGAGAAAAAAGCAAAAACAGAAATAAAAAAAAGGCTGGGGGGGGGGGGAGAATTATAGTAAGAGGAGGAAGAAGCAAAAGTAGCACAAGAAAAAGAGTAAATTAGCGCAGAGCAATAAGAAGAGTAAGAAAGCGAAACGGACTAAGTAGAGTGAGGAAAAGTCAAGGACGAGTAAGAAAAAGTAGAAGGGGAACAAGAGGGAGGAGGAAACTCAAGCAAGAACAAGATGGAGGAGGAAAAGAAGATTTAGACGAATGGGGAAAGGAAGATAAAATAAATGAAGAAGACAAGATGAAAAGAAGTAAGAGAAGAACAGGAACAGGAATGAGAAGAAGAGAAAGATTGAGGAGAAGAATTAGCGGAAGGGTGAGGAGAAGAGGAAGAAAGTGCACAAATACAAGACGAAGAGCAAATAAAAGGGAAAAAGACAGAAGAGGAGTGAGAAGAAGATATAAAACAGAAGCAGTGTAAGAATGGGGAAAAGAAGAATGGTCTTTGCTTTACTTTTATGAAAAGCTAACAGGCAGTCCAGCTTATTATTATTCACATGCATGCAGGTTTTGATAGCAATTTTAAGCGCAAGGTATTCTGCTACGATTTAATGGTTTTTTTTCTATTGACTCTAATATATCATAAATATGCCAGTAAATAAATTATCTGATACGTTAAATCATTTTCAAATATAGGTAAGTCACCTGTATACAGCATACAGAAGACCGGTATGTTTGGAAATTAGCAAGGATTTTTTTGCTGGTTTCAGTTTCTTCGCTTTTGGCATACACAAAAACTCTAGTTTCGCGATTTGGAGGCAAGCTTGAATCGTGAATACACGAAACATGACAACAGCACTTACCGTGAAACCAGTTATTTTCCTCATAAATGGACACTGAGACCTCAACAAACCGTGATTTCACAAAAAGTTATCGGAGACCAAAACGTGAAGTCGTTTTCCATAATATTTTTTTCACGTTTTGTGTTTAACGGTTCGGAGATAGACTTTCACATTATATATTTTTTATGTTTTTTTCGGAAAAATAAAATATTCGACTTTGACATATTTAGCGGTTTTGGGATATTTTTTTATGATTAGTGTCGACTCACGTTTTGAGGCCTAACAGGGGTACCGGGATGCGCCGGGGCAAACCGGGATCCAAAACCGGGAATGTGTCAAAGAGGGAGACTTGTATTTTCCTCGTGCACATGCTTCATTGTTACGTCACACATTACGCATTACCTTATCCCTGAAGGATACACAATGGTCACTTGTGAGGGATGCCATGAACCACGGATATATATATAAGACATGTCAACCAGGCCGTACAGGGAATTATTTTTATATTACTTACAGGTATGGTACCAAACCTCACTCATTTCCCCTTTCTGTAGCTGGTGAAAATTTTGTTTGGTAAGTTTGTCTTTTGTGGAAATAATCGCAAAAAAAACCAGGTTGTCAGGGGTTGTGGAACGAACAATATAATATATGATTAAACAGCAGCAGCAGGGCGCTTTGTCCCCTAACATCCGCTGAAACTAAAATTTTAATTTCATTAGATCGGCTGTGTAGTGCGTAAGACGCCTGACAATCGGCTAGAACAGTTCGCTACCTTTTCGTCATTAATCTCTGAGATAGATACGGCCTGGGCGGCGTAGTGTCAGCGGGCTACACAGGGCTAAATGAGACACCACTACTAAGGCTAAGAACAACCTACCCTTTACAAGAGTAACTAATCATTATAAGTCGGTAAGGGGCAAAGTATTATATTTTATCTTTGGTGGTTCACTGGGTCACTTGGTCATCTTTTCTTTTAATGGCAAATTTTTGACAAATTTTGTCGAGGGTAAGGATGACACCATGAATACAGTCTATTTAATTTGTTTAAGTAATCTGAATCACCTATATTCATTTTTGATTCAATTGATTCTGAAGTTTTATGAGAACAATATCTTAATGTCCTTGTCCTTGTCCGAGCTGTCATTTTTTGGTATAAGGGCCGTGTTTTCTGGAGCGTACCCGTGAACCGTGTTGAAGAACTGTGACTGTCTAGTACACTGAACAGTTTGATCAGGATCCTGGCGAAGGTATCATGTAGGCTCAGACTACTGTTTTAGTTATGAACTGTAGTAAGATGTTACAGATGGAGATGAAATTGTTTATTTATTTATTACAATATACTTCAACAGGAGAGCTCATTAAGCAAAGCTGTGTTTTTGAATAAGGTCCTGCTACAATTTAAAACTAAAGATACAATAAATAAAATTTACATATAGACATGAGTACAATCAAGAAATATATATGACACATCAGTTGAAGACTTATACGGATTTTAGGATGATCGAGTACACGAATGATCGAACAATCAAAAATATCTGATGACTAAATGGGCCAACATTTAGCTATATAAGAGCTATAAATAACGTATACTATGATAAATATATCATTTAAAAAGTATACGGGATATAAAGAGTTAAAAACGTTAATAATTTACCTTATTAGGTATTGTGTGTTTCAAGATTCATCTGAAAGAAGGATGTGGTTTGGCTTCACGGAGCTGAGAAGCGAGCCTGTTCCAACAAAAAGCTCCCGAGTATGGAAATGAGGTCTTGTAATGTTGTGTTTGGTTTACGGAGTTACCACTGCATGCATACTTTTCTCGTAACAAATCTATGTTATCTAAGGAGAACGTGCCTCAACTATCATCAGTTTAAACTGTTAACTAATCAACTTAAGATTTTTATTTATTTGTTTTTGTAACAAATCTGGTAGCATGCTTTTGATTTTTTTTTGCTCCCGAATTATATTTCTTTTCGCATATCCTCACTAAACAGTCAGACAGTGGTCAATATGTCTTTGTATTAAAGGATTGTATAAGTGCTTACAGTCGTTTGCGGTAAAAGAAATAAGATTTGAGTGATTGTGGGAACAGTAACTTTCTAATTTTTAGACACTTTCATCTTCAAAGTGCAAGTGCTCGTCCTTTCTCATGTGATCTCGGCTTCAAATAGACATTGATTCCTTACTGGATACACATGGTGGTATTATCGAAATAGCTCCTTCCTACCTTGAATGGTGCTGCATATTCGGCTGTTTTACATACAAATAGAACGCATCAGTCTTGACAGCATGATTCTGTTTCTGGTTAGAAATATGTGAATGGTGCACTAAATGTCCCCGTAAACTGCTTAAAACTCGCCAACATTAACTGCTTCCATAATTCTCGTCAACGCAAGCTAAAAACTACATTGTTATCAGCCAGCATTATCAAACCATTTGAATATGAAAACGTCACACCTTCTTGCTTACAAAAAAAGTCTAATGTACAGTGGGACATTGGTATCTGTGTCAATTTCAATATCAAATGGGGGATCTAGTTTCAGTTCCGACCGTGGCAGCTCGCAGCTTAGTTTTTTTTCTGGTGATCATATCTATATGTGTATGTATATTCCAGGGGTATTAATAATATAATATAATATAACATAATATAATAAAATATATTATATTATTATATAATAAAATACAAAACATTATAATATAAAATATTATAATAATAAAATTATAACTGCTACTACTACTATTAATAATAATAACAATAACACAATATTAACAATATCATGACGTTTGAACATACCAATTGGGCTCGCAGGTTAACATTAGAAATGCCACGTGTAGCTCGCATACAGTCAAATCACACGAACGTCTCACATTATAAGAAAACACAGAAATCATAATATACCGCGATAAGCAAAATTTAAAGTTAATCATACCTGCCATTTTGAAAACGGTTCATTTCAATACATTTAGTTCAACTAAGTCTAATGAATAGTCAACCTTTACATTTAAGATTATTATTGACTTATGTAGGAAGTAGAGGGTAAAGATCTTTTGACTCGTGGAAAGTCAAGAATAGGCGCTTCCCGCTCTTTAAACTAACACACCATGCACTCACAATAAATTATGTTGCTCATTGTCCCAGCAATACCTGAGATATTGGGAACAGACATAACATCATAGATACAAACTTTCAATCAAAAACATTGTAATGAACGAAAACAAAAATATTCGGCTAAGCCATTTAAAAATTAATTTAACCATCAACCTTTTATTTCAACCATGTTACAATTAATCGCCCAACATCACGAAGGTAAAGTCAAATTATATTGTCAATTTGCTGCTGATTGTCTGAAAGGTGAAGAACATGCACGTTCTCTACATAATATGAACCAAACAGTTGCTCAGCAACCTCGACCACTGAGAAGTGCACGACTTTCAGGATGCTCAGAATCACATGTTTGCTCTGTAGATCGTAGAATTTAGGTCACCGTGGCCTAATCTCAGACTTCCATGAAGGTTTCCCAAGATATCTGAAGTTTAAGTAAGAAGTTTTTATGTTTAATGGTTATGATTGGCGTCCTATTTACGGACGGGTGACCAGACCACCGGACTAACAGACAACTTTCAGTCAGCTGAGCTGACAAAGCTCACAAAACCGTCAGAACAAGATATTCTGGCAATATCCGTACATTTTCAATTTATCAGTTGTTCCTATTCCATCGGGGAAGAAACCAGCGATAGTGTTTTATTTTCTGTTTTAATGTGATATCTTTTATATAAGCTAACTGTGGTGTACAGATATGTGTATAGTCAAAATGATTTCATCGGTAAAACAGATTTGGTGAATTTCCTCCATGTAGAACATGTATGTCCTAAAAATTGACAAGCAATAACTCAGTGGACGAATTAGCCGATCAGTCTGTCGGCTTTAACCAGCATGGCCGGCCTTTGAAAAACCCGGAGGTAGCAATTTATTATGTGTCAAGTGGATCGAATCAGCTAACGCTCTCCTGGTAACGATGCCCATGTATAAAACACTGAATTCTTTGGGCGTGGAACTTGTTTGATTAACGAGTCACCACGAGGAAGTGGACAGGTGGACGGGATGTAAAGCCTCATCCCTACGCTCTTTCGGATTCCAGTTTTAGGCAATCTGTAACCGGGGTTTGAAATCATCGTAAAACAGATACGTCCTATGAAACTGTGCCGCATCCTCCCTCGGCAGAGTGACAAAGCGGAAGATAGTGGGTTGTGTATGAGATTAACTGACTAAAAGGATGTCATTGTTATAACTGAATTATAATTGAAAGTAATTAAATGACACTAGGGTTGACTTTTAATGGGAGCGGCTGATGCTTTTATCACAGTTTTGAAATAGTTGCATCATTCCTCGTTAAACAGAGTGTAAAATAATTGTCCTTTATATTCTATTGAGTTTGCTTTAATTAGTGTTTATAAGACCTTGTAACGATCGTTTTGATATGCAGGTATGCTCCCCCTTAATAAAAGTCACAACTAGTGTAGAGGCGAATTCTGCTTCTGATAAAGAAAGGGGGATGGCACAGAGCCAAGGATATTTCGTCCAGTGAGAATGGGAAATTGTGAGTTTGAATACACACACACACACACACATATATATATATATATATATATATATATATATATTTATATACACGTTTCAAAACAGGTTAAAACAGTATTTTGTTTTGACCAAACACCGATAATTAAAAACAAGACAGAGAACACCGGCTTTTATTTTTTTATTATTATTATTATAGGAAATCATATAATATCATAATGTGTATATTACAACGTTTACAGCAGATATTGAAGGAATACAGATATAATCTATTTAGACGAGGCGACTGGTTGTGACCTGAAGCTTACCTTTCTCAGTGGTCATGGGTTTTATTCGTGCTGGTTTCATTCCACTAAAGAAAAGGATTTCTTGTTGCGGTAAATGGCCACAATGGCGCTGGCACAGAGCCAAGAATAAGAATGAACTCTCAATTCAGCAGCATTCTTTTTAGCTGAATTAATGGCCCGTCTCTCTGACGACAGTACCCGCGTTAAAAATTTAATTGATAGTTAAATTAAGCAGTTGTTTAAATTATGCATTTTTTTATGGGAAAAATGAAGTTTAGTATTTAAGAAGACGTGGTTTTGACGTGATTTACATCTGCTTTTGGTTTTGCAGAGAAAGTCACCATCTTTCAAGAAAGTCTTTCCACTCAATGGCAGATTAATTATAATTATCCCAAAAATAACACGTGAACAAGTCACATGAAGGTAGTTAATGTTCTGAAATTATGAAAATACGTAACTAATATCATAATCAATACACTACTCCAACTGCTACTACTAATGCTCAAACTGATCCTGCTAATAATAATAATGATAATAATAAATATAGTAAAAATAATAATAATAATTGCTGATTACTTATAATAACCGAAAAATTATTATATCTTCTTCTCAACACTTTCGAAATCAGCAAGTATTTGTAAAATACTGATTCCCTTCCATGACTTTTCCCAGCGATCAACTTGGCTACATCACGATTAAATTAATGGCTAAAAAGGCATTTGTAACAGATAGCCAAAGGGGTCAGTCATAGTTACTGCTAGGTGCAGTAATGAAACACTGCCGAAGAATTACATAGCACTGAACGCCCTGCAGTATGATCCATAATACAAATAATTGGACAGAAAATTTACGAAAACGTTATTTCAGAAAGAAACGCTTTTCTGTCGCGCTACATATTACTGCCATCTGCAACCATTGTCCTTTCTCCATAAACTCCGGCGTACATTCTTGGTTTACTCCTACATGATGATATCGACAATTATATTTTGTATTAAATGTATTTTCAACATGTGAAGAGCTAGGGATAATATTATTGTTTTTGATAGGCTGAGGTTGTATTCTGTCGAGGGAGAAAAAAAAACGACATCTTTCTTACATTAAACCTAACCGGAGGTTATATATTCATCTATGTTCTTCTGTCTATGTTTATGTATTAACTTGTCTTGCATGTGTCTTTTTGTTTTCAAACTGTTCAAAATTCTTTTTCTTGTCAAGGCACATCACAACAACATGTTCACCGGTATCCGTCAAGCAAAGTTTAAGCTTTAATATTAACAAACAGACAAAAGTAAACAGATTATCAAACACAACGCACTGAAGTTGATGAAATTTTCTGAATGCGCATCGGTGTGTGCGTGTGTGTGTGCGTGAGAGAGAGAGAGAGAGAGAGAGAACGAGAAAGAGAGAGAGAGGCCCCTGATTAGCTTCGAGCGGCTAACTGTGACCTGTGAACCGAACGGAAAAGAATTAAGCTTGATTGTATAAGAATTCTTCAATCGAAGCGCAATTACAGAAGTGCTAACGATGTGACACGGCAGCGACCACATGTTGAGTGCCAATCGGAAATAATGGTCATACAGCAATCAAATTAGGTAGATTATGTGACGTTCCACTTCCGGTCAAGGTAATCAGAATGACCATGGAACCTCAGGCAGTAACTAGATGATCACATGACCGGAAATACTGGAATTTGGTTACTGGGGGGGGGGGGGGGGGGTATTTTCACTCTAGTTTCTTTACAGGGCAATTGTTGATATAATCATCAACCTAAAATTCAGGACCCCAAAAGGCGGATACAATATGAAATTGTAAGAATACTTAAATTCATAGATTTCTCAGAGTATAGTTCAAAATGTATGTTACTGTCATCACGGGAAGTGAAAAACGTATGTTACATATTCTATAGTTATAAATTAAAAATTTAATATGTACGAACAATGCTCGACAAAACTAAAGAGTTTCTGGGTTTTTTTAATATAAAATAAAAGCTTTGGTTGGAAGATGCTTAAACTTCATTATTTTGTATACAGGGATTCCAAAGAATACAAAATGCATAATTCCTGCTATAAAGAAAGAGCTACAATCTAAAATAAATCGGGTATAGTGAGGTTTTAATATCCATATAAACTTTTTGTTAACATAAATTTATAACTTGATGCAGAACCGAATTGGTTTAGGTTTTATCTAAGATTCCATATGCACGGCATGTGATATGCGGTACGCGTAACGAGCAATGCGTGTGGACAGATGTTAGAATATGTACAGGATATACCGGTACGGCAGTATGTTATATTTTCTCTTTATTGCATCCGTTAAATGATGCAGAACCGGCAAAAGTCGATACATGGTAGCTTAATCTTAGCTTAAGACGGTCTATAGTTGTTTACGGGAAACATGATTCGGTTTTTATTATCGCCTCACAAGCAGCTGTTTCCCCTATTATGTGTCATGGTCTTGTTAAAGGGGTCTATTTCGATATCTGTGGTCTATCACCTAACGGTAATCCCTTGAACCCTTAAAAAAGGAAAGGAGAGCCCCGGTCCCGCCGCATATAGGTTGTTCGTTTTGTTTATTCCCAGTTGTTTATATTATAGCAAGAAGGAAAGCGTCAAAATAATATAAAAAAATGTTTTCCTTAGGCATTTTTTCACATAGATTTGCTGATACTGATGTACTTGGTTAATTTCTTTGAAGAGGGAGTCGTTTGTCCGATGATAAGCCGACTTGATATACTTGACGGCTTGCTGTGCCCTGGCTTTACAGCTCGCCTTTGAACGTAAGGACAGCATAAATACGTGACCACAGGGAATTTATCACTCTTCTCGGTAATTATCATGCCAGCTCACCCAGTAGAAAACCACGACACCGCGGCGCCCAAGATGAAACAAGTCATGCCGGCTCTAATTACAATCTATATCTATTATTTGATCAATAGTGATAAAGTGGCGCATTTAGTACAATTCCAGAGGATTTTAATTACGATTCTCTTGACTCTAACAGTGATTTAATACCAACAGGTCCATGCTATAAGGCAGGGAATTCTGACAACAACTGAGGATAGATGTTTTTCCTCTGATATTCAACGTGAAAAGCCGCGTCCAATTACATCTTTAAGCTCAGTAACCCAAAATTTACGGGGTGATAATAATCAGGCTCAAGGATAATAAGAATTTAAACATTAATTTATAATAAGTTTTTAACTATTAATTTAACTGATTATGAAAAATTCTGCAGCATAACACCTTATAAAAGAACCTGAGGAAAGGATGGGAAATAGTTGGTACTTTCTGCCTTTTTATTTGGATATTTCAGTGGTCCAAACTTTGTATTCTCTGGCTTCTTCTCTGCATTGTATTTTTTTTGTATTTTGCTTATAGTGGAGAAGAATGTTATTAATATTCATTTATATGGCGCACTTATCCATTATTATATCATGCTCGTGGCGCATTACATATTTAAATCATTATAAAACGAATGCTATAGTTGATGAAGCGCAAGTCATGAAGAGTCGTTCACTCGCAAACACTTACATAACATGGCGAACAGTATGATAAAATATGTGTGAACGCATAAAAAAAGGAAAACAAGACATGTACACGAACAAGAAGTACACTAGTAGAAGTGGGTCCTTAATAACATAATCTTTAACTTTTCTTTCAAACTAGCATGTGTGGCAGAGATTTTTACATCTTCTGGAAGTTAGTTCAAGACTTTTTGTGGAACACACGTAAAGGTTATATTTTTTTAAACAAAATTATGCTTGAAAACAAGATTAAGAAGAATTTTTGTGTTTGGATGGAGAGTTCTTTGATACGAGCTTTTCCTAAGTCGATATATAAATATTGCCAAGCTTATGGCGAGCTTGAAAGGTGATAAGTAAAATGCGTTGCACCACGGTATGCTAGTAGAGCCCTTACACGTCTGGAGTAATTCTATACAATGTGCGGCAATTCGCTTCAAGCCGGGCTGCATTATTGTGAATCCGTTGAATTTTATCTGGTATAAACGTGGCAAACTATGCAATACAGAGTAATGCATGTTAATTCGAGATGTAATTTCTCTTGTAGGTTTGGTCAGGTTTTAAGCAGATTCTTTTATTCAGAAGATATTTTGCTAATTTGCATAATTTATTGACAAGTGATACCTGATTTACTATGAAAAGTGATACCAAGGTTTCAGGTATGTTTATTCATGTGAAATGTTACACTGACCCATGTGAACTGATATATTTGGTAATTTGGAACGTTGCTAATGAGTGCCAATCATTTTTACCACCGCAACCGAAAACAGCTCGGGTTTATAGCATGATAGTTGTGGATTGGTTTATTTTACCAGTCAATATCTATTAAAGTTCTCAAGGCTAAGACATGGTCCAAGTGACAGTTTTAGTCGGATAAATCAAATTTCAATATGGATCTGGATCCATCAAAATGTGTTTGACCCTTTTCCTTGCTTCTCTGTTTGATTCCCTGACAAGTCATTTGAAACTAAATGGATCAGCCCCTTAATTTAGACACGGCGTACCCTCTACGAAATTACAGTGGCATCTATTCATAATCTTTATATATCACAATAGACATCCATATTCTCACATCCATAATACAAATTGTATTACCACTGCTGTAAAATTATTGATTGAATTAGTACTAACTTACTATTGGTACTGTTCTGTGACAGTGAAAATACCATTTAAGCAGCAGTCCAATAACAGTCGGAAGGACTCACATTTGTTAACCAGTCACATGATCAATAGTTGAAGCTATTTCTGATATATCTGGTTAAAGTAATTATTTTATTTATGTAATTAAATGAAATCATTAAATTTAAATTTTGAAAACAGAATTAAGAAAATAAACTCAGTTCTTACTTATTTAACTCCACATGCTCTGCAGAATGGTTTATCATCATATATCATCATAAATATTTCTTTCTGACTGAATTACAGAAAATTGGATATTGCGGCTAAAAAAAATAAATCAACATAGGTGACGCACACCGACTGAATTTACACTAATTTAATTTAACTTTTTCTACGAAATTGTTGACTTAGACATCAAACCTTAATTTAAATACTTTATTATTTTTCTAAGAAAAAGAGTTACATGTCACTTTGGGCCACCGAAAGCGCTTCAACACAGATAGCGCCACCTGCAGCCTCCAATCACATACCAGTTGCATGATCAAGGTATCTGTGAAACTTAGTGCTGAAGGCTGCAGACTTTCCATAGATATTTGTTAAAAGACGTGATATCATGTATGCAAACAATCAAATCGGCCATTTTTGCGTTTAAGCAAATTTGAAGAAAAATAAATTAAACTGAATTCATACTTATACTCGATACCTTCCTCTATGGATCTAATAATTGTGACATGAATGCCAAACTATTAATATGACATGACATATCTTGAAAAAAAAGAGGAAAGGCCCATTTCGACCCAAAGAAAAATAGGTCAACATAAATGGCGCCACCTGCAGCTTAAAATCACAAAGCATCACCTGATCAATAAATCTGCAAAGTTTCATATAGAAACCTGCAGTGGCTGTTGCAATATTTGTTCTCAAATTGTGGACGACAGACGATGTATGCTGCAGCGGGGCATCAATTCACGGAGTAAACTAAAAATACCAGTGTTTAACAAGGTTCCTGCAGCTTCAAATTACAAAGCAGTCTGATGATCAATATTCCTGTGAAACATGGTGCTGAAGGCCCCTGCCATTCGGGTTACATTTTTATTTGTTCTACAAACATATCACGTCCTCAAACACATCCATTTGTTTAATTCTGGACCAAGTGTAATGTTCCTCCATTTTGAAAACAATATGACTCAAACAATGTATGCTCATTTTATTGCCCTTCCTATAAAGAATGGTATATTATAATATGAAAGCCTACATGTAAATACTTCGTGACTTGTCTCGAAAAAAAACATTGCAGCTCCCAGAAAGTAGGTCAATACAGGTTGAGATACCAAAATATTATCATCACATGCTTAATAATGCTTGAAGAAAAAGCATTAAGAAAGCTGTAGTGGCTGTTTGGATATTTGGTCCTAGACGGTGGACGATGGACATTTGATGCTGCTTCCGCGCATCAGTTCACGGATTGAACTAAAAATACCAGTTATCGAGGTTTCTAACTGTAAATGAGGGTCTGTGTGACCCTGATAGAAAAATACTTTCCGCATTACAATAGCAACTACATGATACAATCATTATTACTGGTACGGTTTTTGAAATTAGAAAAAAAAAAACAAATACTAACGGTGCCGACCGAAGTATCTGCCTTTAAGTACTACTTGGGAAGCAAGAACCACCAGTCTGGTGGCTGATTGACCTCTTATGGAGATGGCACCTTAAGTTATCTTCCCAATATTTTACTTATAAAACATTCTGCCGCTTAATAACAACTATAAATATAATTTACACATCTCTAGTGATTGTATTTATTTACATGCTATTAAATTTGGACAAGAAAGTCCTCCAGAGATGTCTTACAACGGCATATAATAACCTTTCATCCACTTACTCAGAGAAGGTGTATGTCGCAGGTGGAATATTCCGTTATAAACGCAGTTGAACCCTCCCTGAAAACTGCTGGGAAAAAGGGAAAAACGACGCTAATTTCGACTAATTTCTTATATTCCTTAAGCCTCACTTTTGACGTCTTAAATCCATTTTGATCAAGTTTCGAATTGACCTCTTGTACTGTGGATTTCAAGCAAGCACTGGCGTTCCTTTCTGTTGAACTCCTGAAATAACAGTTGACCAAAGAACACAGATCAACAGACCTGACACCCACATACTCCGTTTTTGTTATTATCGGCACGGTTAGCCAGACACTCCTTCAAACAATCAATGCCCGAAACCCGAGGCTAAAGTGTACAAGCAAATTATGGCACAAATTCACTTATTTGCACTTGGTCTTATAACCGCACATCTTTTTCAGTAATAATTGAAATTAAGCAGTCTGTTCCCCAGCTATATTATATGTTTCTAAAAAATCAGAAAATTGAATAATTGCTGGTGGCCACCCCCGGCTCATTTTGTCTTATTTCATATAACGCCATGATATTATTCCGTCAATATGACATTCCTGGGGTTCATATGGCTTTTTAGATGAGGGAAAGGATTCCCGAGGACTGTGAATACATAATTTTTAATCCTATCACCCAAGGATCACCTAAAATGAGTATATCCTGACATCCGTTGGAGATTTATATAAATTACAAATATATAAAGTATAACCAGTTAATAATTTAGTATATTATCTCGAGATCCCGAGATAATTCATTTCCAGATCGGAATAATAGTGACCCCATATATGCACTATAACAACCATTAACTGACAATTATTGACAATAAATGTAACACCTGTTGTCTGACTTCTTATATGAAACTTTGAGAAATAACATTGTCTCTTGTAAAACCAAGAAAATCATAACAAGGGGCCGATATACCACGAGGCCGAGGTTAATCGCTTCACCACAGGAGAGAACTTGTGTCAAATTTGTGACCAAAACGTCTATTCGAAAAAAGTCGCAAAAAAATTACAATATTTTCGAAAATGCAATACCATGACATTCTTGGTTTACAGTATATTAATTCCAAATGTTATGTTCATTATGATTGATGAAATTAGGAAACATCAGTTCTTGTTAAACATAAAGTTAAGGTCTAAGACTGTAGCTTTCATAATGACTCACGTTATATGTAATACTGAATATTTGGAAAACTTGATATTAAAATGTAACCCGGAAGCCCTCCAGGTCGTGACAAAGGTCCAATTAGACCTGAACGCTTTGTGAAACATGTTGGCATCCAGACGCTTGATGTAAAAGATGGTACATTAGTAACGATTTTCTACATATGTGGATGCTGCTTCGTCATCTTCATGTTCTCCTTATCACGGCTGCAGAGTGTAACGCAGTGTTCAGTAAAATTGCAGGCACGTCACCCCTACACAGTCCGCTGAACACCGGGTGTGCTCAGAAATCCCTTTTACCATCTTCCCAAGACATCTTTTACCCAGTCTGTCAGGCCCAAGAAATGAGGCAAATATCTCCAGCAAGAGGCTTCTTCATTCATAAAACAATTTGATCATCAGGTCATGATGTAAATGATTCCATTCTTATGACATGTGTCATTACTGTTAAAACAACAGACTTTTCCCATCTGCCATCAATGAATGATACTAAGAGCTGACAAAAAATCATATTTTGTTATTTTTTAAATAATGAATGTAAAAATTATTTAACATTGAACCGTATCTCCCAACGTCTTGTTTATATTAAATATCATTTGACCAAACTCGAAATGCTGACAAATAGGGCTCCAAAAGAGCAGATGAAGCTCGATGCGCATGCTCGCGAAAAAAGATGAGCTTGAATGCCCCTGCCTCGCACTCCGCCTAGTACATTTTTAAGTGTACTCGCACAAGTTTTACACTCATACAGCAAAATAAAATATAATTTTTGGATACTGAACTATAAAATGTGTGTACGAGTGTGCAAAGTACGATCCCCAAGGGGTCGAAAAGTGTAGTATTAATTTTATTCTTTTCACTCAGAGATTTGCATATTTTTATTTCATGCATATGTGCAATATATCATATTAAAATCTTAATATCTATGCAATACCGGATGACATAAAGCGGTGTGTGGGTTTCCGGAGTTTTTAAATGATGTATTTGTCTTGTGCATCTTTTTAAGAAAGTTACTACTCCATTTAATAAAGAATCATTCAATTCTCCCCAAAAGCTGTTTATTCCAAACATTAAAATAATATTGGTTTAAGTTGATCCAGATATACAGTTCTTTCGTAACCTGACCCCAGATATGTTGCAGGTTATCATTTATCAACCGGCATGCGGCTAATCTCATTTTCTTAAACCTGAAAGTTAAGTCATATTCAAACTCCACAGTAGCAAGGGGAGAGATCCTTGTCACATTGTTATAAAATATCCCAACGACTGACGATAAAATAAGATATAATGCGATAATGATAATGGCTGATTTGGAAACGTTGTCGACAGTTTTCAAGTAATTTAAGTATACATGTCTTGGATATGGCGCCGGAACTGCTTGAACTCGAGGATCAATGAGTGGTTGGTAATGTCTTCGGGGACACCTCTACTGAGACGACTACATAGCCTCTTTAATGATATACACTTAGGGTGCATTATGTGTCATAAATCGCATAATAGCACCTCATCAGCAAGTCTTCTCTGAAGGGTCTCTCAAAATATCGAACCTGCCGTCGGCTTCCATGCATGTTCAATATGGAGACTGGGCGCCCAGGTTATTAACGTCTCCTCTCTTAACCTGCTGTTGTCATGTATGGTTTACTGGTGTGACGTGCATTATGTTTCAAGAAGGGGTACATGTATATCTATATTTTCACTATAGTCGGAGGGGCAGCTGCCCGAACCCCCCCCCCCCCCCCCCAAGATCTGGGCCTTCTTTAGCAAAAAAAAAATGTAGGCAGTATTTGCAAGAAAGTTCAATTTGACTGGGGACTATCTATCAGTTACCGGGTTACTGAATACATATTAAGTTTCTATGATTAGAGCTGATATTATAAGAAAAATACCCACAGAAATGCAAATTTATATCATGAATTGAATACACCATCCCCCCTCGAGGGGGCGTAGCCCCTCGTTATGCTTCGCTCTGACAAAGCATTTACTGCCCCCCACCCCCACCCTCTGACTTTGTTCGGGGTACGGCCCTAACATTCACTCAAAGAAAGTGAAACATCTGCTTGGTAAAAGCAGTAACATCTCAGCAATGCAGCGTCATGCCCAGCTATTAGAGGACGTCAATTCAACCTGAAAATCACGAGATATTCATGAGCTGCTAACAATTGAATATTTCCTTAGCACTCAGTATTCATACATTAATGCAGGGTAAGAGGTTTGTGTTTCTGGGGATGATCAGGCTGAGCATTGTGGAGATGGGTGATTAACAATGGTTTGTCATTTGATTTCGTCCGTATGATGGAACTTCATAAAACTTATTATTACTGGTGTTATTTTTTTGTGTGAGGTAGTTGGGAGATTGGGAGCAAATGCAGCACGATGTATTATGTATATGAAGCGCTCATTCTGTTCGTACGTTGAAACGGCATTTAATAACATCAAATATAGAAAGTGAAGAACATTTTAAATTGGCTGGAATACCAAGAAGAATAAGTTTACTATTTTTACTATTTTTTCTTTAATCAGTTATAAAAACTAGAGGATGTATCAGCTTTATAAGCCTTATTTTAATTTCTAAGAAGATTATTCAACAAAGTCTGTACCCTTAACATTGTTATTTTAAGACGACAACTGATCAAATATTTGTGTTCGGCAATTCAGCTACGGCACACCTTTAGTTCATCTGCTGATAGGTGTAGCACCAGAAACATGGGAAACGGTAGAATAATGCATACTTTATCATACACATGCCAAAGTGACAAGGTTTCCCAAATTTCCATTTAACATCCCCTTGTGACAGTGCAGCATCCGGCAGCTTGGAGCTGATAACGACCTCATCACAAATCCTATTTGCCCTTGATCCGGAGCGTTACCCTGAGTTATTAAGTACCCGTTGGTTGTACTGTAGTGTTGTCTGTGACTATTCTAATGCCCAGTCTGCTGTGTTTCTGACTGTGCTGCAAATTCAGCGGCAAAACAACACACCAATAATCAAATCCCAAAGCTCATAAGGTTAGAATAATCAACACCATGGGCACCACGGGTAAGTCAAGTTTGACCTCAAGTGACCAAAGGGCAGAAATGCACTTAGCCATATTAACATAATTTTCCCTCTCACTGGACATCGGAGTCCCAGAGGAAAACTGATTCCCAATTCAGGCCCCGAAGCTGTCTATTTGATGAGACATTCACAAATGATTTCGGACGAAGTTAACCACATGAAGCGGGATAATGGTTTACCCTAAAGCCCCTTATGAAATGCAGGGGGACTCGGGGGAAAAGAGCACAGGCTGTAAATATAAACAAACACCCCTGGCGCAGAAGGACAAAAAATATACGCTCTTATTATGGTGGATAGACCGGTCACATCGGATACTTTTTAAAATGAGAAAATATGCAAGAGCTTTATGACAGAAACTGGTAGGGTTTAGACGTCATGATCTGCATGTAAAAAAGTAGTGTAAAACCCGTCCATTTAGTGGCGACTACAAGATACAGAAATCGCAATGTTAATGAATGTTGCAACATTTGAGATACCGTTCAAAACCTTCCTTAATAATTTCCTTGCTAACTTAAAAACATTTTCCCCCGTTTTACTGAAAATGAGAATAACTTTATATAAATCATCAGGAATATTTCAAGTACCAAGGGAGCAATATCAACGGTTAAGGTGATAACAAAAAAGACATGCCAACAAAACTTAAATGTAGCCTTTTAATTCAAACCAGGATGTATTCTCAATTACCGAGACAATCAACAAATACATATTTCAAGTGAGCTATTGTGGTCTAAAATGGTCTGTTTTAATAGGCATAACAGTAGAGTTCTCAGGCACCGTGCGCATTAATTTTAACCCCCCCCCCCCCCCGATCAAATATTTTGATTTTGATTTTCAGTTTAATCTTACCAATTTTGAGCTCCAGCAGCTTGAACATTTCTGTCAAGAAGATACAATGATACAATTTGATTAGATTTCCTTTGATATGTAGTTCTTTCACCTGTTCAGCAAAACAATTCTGTTTTTATCATGCTTTTCTCTGATCATGTGACATTTTTATCGAAATATACAAAATAAATGAAACAAGTAATCGCCCTCGCGCACTGATTTATAAAAAATGTGCCTGAGAACCCAACCGTGTTTTCTGCCTTGTTACTTGTGTATATTTTTACAGAAAAATATGTATAAGAATTTTCATCTTAAAACCCTGATTGTGGTCGAAGCTTTCGTGTTTTCTCCAAGACGTACACTTCTTTCTTGGGAAAAGCGTCATTAAGTTCTTGTATAGATAAAACATATTGGAAAAAATATCAGTATGATTTATCTTTATTTTAACAGATTAAAAGTTTAACCTCAACACTTTTCATAACATCATACCTGCAATCAAAGTAGTTTTTTCCTAGCTTCAAAACCTTATTGATGCTGCGGTACAATAGGGGAAATACGTGTTAACCAAGAGGGTTTTTTTTTCACATTTTATGCTATTCCTCGCTATCTCGGGCGGGCAACTTTGAGCCAATGTTGTTTGGTACTGCATGCCTGGATAAAGCCTCTAGATTAAGTGTCCCTTGAGTCTGAAATGCTATCAGACAAAACCATCTGGCAATCTAGAAGATAGCCCATATTCTCCCACGACCGTTTATGACAGCGTGAAGGCGAGCGTCTTCGGAGGTTTTCCCGCATAGAATGCAACCGTAGTAAACGACTATTCAACGCGCCAACGTTTTATTCTTGAATTATCGCCCTCAGGCGGACTATTGTGTTGTACATAATCGATTAAGTCACGAAAAGGATGTTGATGAAACTAATGTTACTACAGAGACAAACCGCTCCCATCCATCGTCACAAGACTGACAAGAGTGGCTCCAGTAGGGGCGGATCCAGTATTAAGGAAAAAGGAGGGACAGTGAATCAAGGATCTCAGTACACCCATTGTCTGTTCATGCCCTATTTGTCTATCCAACCGCCACAAGATATATCACTCAACATGTGATAACCATGCCTGGTCTAGTTATTTATAGAATATAATTATATATATATATATATATATATATATATATATGTATATATATATATATATATACATACAATTAATGGTATAACTGTGTTAGTCTGTTGTCGAGGTGGAGGTAAAGAGTAAAAGTGATAGATAGACTAACTTTTTTATTATCCCACAAGCTTTCAAAGCTCACAGGCCCCTTCGTCAGTTAGTAGGTTAGGTTCCCAACTACGTTATATAACTACGTTATATATATATAAATAGTCGTCTTATTTTAGTAGTCATAACATTTTTATTCATGCTGTGATATATTCAGGACTTCGACCTACTATATCAACCTTCTGTCTCATGAAAATACATTTTTTTTACCTTGAATAATTCTCAGCAATGCATGGATTTGAACAAAGTATTCTAAACGTGATTGTTTTTAAAAATGTTGCTAACACTTGGCATTTTTTAGGCATATAAACCTAATTGTTAGGTTCCCTCATACTATCTAAGGTGATGAACATATGTAACGTGCTCATCCCTCGAAAATATTTTGTTGATGAACTCAAGGAAAGTGTTATTTTTTTATGGAAAGGGGGAATCCCAAAGACCACATATAGAGTGTGATTAGGGAGAATTTAGAAGGTAGTTTGGATTACCAGATTTAGAAAATATGATTAAAGCAAGGAGGATACTTTGGATAAAAAATGTGTTGATAGTGAGGAGAGTTGTAGATATTGATACCTAAAGTCTATCTTAAAAAGACAGGTTTTCAAGTATTAGGTGTAAACTTAGATAAAACACGCATTAGCTATGATATACCTGTCTGTTACAGGCATTGCTTGATATACTGGTGTGAGTTGTATAAGGAGTATAACAAAACAATAATTTCAGCATACGGGAACAGCCATTATGGTATAATAAATATAACAATAAAAATTTTAAAAAATCATGGTTTTTAGGATTTTTCGGACAAAGGACTTAATTATATTCAGGATATAGTTGATACAAAAGAAGGCTTCAAAGCATTTTATACTCTCAAAATTCCAAAATCTAAGGTTTTCTACTGTCTGATGCTATAACAATCAATCAAAAAAGAATGGAAGAATAAACTTAAAGAAAAGTCGGAGGAGTTAACTACTTCAGGCCACCATTACCTACCATTGACAGATGAGATTGTTAATATTGAAAACGTACACAGTAAAGACACATATGATAGATTAATATTTTGTATACAGGAAATTCCTACAGGAAGATATGTTTCAGAGAAAATGACAGGAAAAGAGGTAAATTGGAAATGTGTGCATAAATCAATGAACTGTTCATGTATTGACACCAGAATGAGAGTCTTTCAGTTCAAGATATTAAATAATATATTCACTGTTAATGACATATTAAAAAGATGGAGATTAGTGGATTTGAACAGATGCAGTTACTGCTTTTGTTTCAGGAAACATTAGAACATCTATTCTGTGAATGCAAGGTTACGTTTTCATTCTATCTACAGTTAAAACATAAATTCGAGAATATTGATCTATCCCTACCGACAGAAATAAAGCCAAATGTACTAATTGGTATACCACACCCCGGTCCAAGGAGAGTTTGATCAATCATATATTGTTGTCATATAAATTGATAGTATTCTAATGTAGAAATGATGAAGCTAGTTGCAACATAGCCACTTTGCAAGCAATTTTAAATCAGTATGAACACGTTGAGAGGACAATAGCCATCAAACGTAATAATTATTCATATCATATTAAAAAATGGGAACTGTTACTGCTAAACTCACGGTGGATTGAAATGTGATTCTTTTGTCAGATTTTGTCATTTTTATGTAAACTTTTTCAATCGATTCTCTTTCGAAGAACCATTGCAATATCGGATTCACAGAAATGAGTACAAATTGATTCCAATTTGAGACAGTCAACTTCGACATTAAAAGCAATTTTCTTGAGGGAAATAGATTAATTCCATTGTGATTATCTCCGCAAATCATGATTATTTCTCCAAGCTGTATCGCGTGATTATCTCAGCAGGCAGTACCGCAAACTGTGATTATTTCTCCAGACTTTATCAGAAACTGTGGTTATTTCTGCAGGCAGTAATGCAGCTGTGATTTTTTCTCCAGGCTGTATCGAAAACTTTGATTATCTCTGCAGGCAGTACCGCACAGTGTCTTTATCTCTCCAGGCATTGCCTAGCCGTGAGTAAACGACTCAGTACTTATACTAGGCTGGGAAGCCTATCTTGATTCGTGATTTAAGCCATACGGAGGGATGCATTGCAGTGTTCTTCCATAAAGTTGCATTCATATTGTGGTAAAAAGCCTTAAATCTTAACATTAGGTTACATATGATGAATTAACACAATAGAATACACATGAACTCACAACCCAAACTGAAACTCCGTCTCTAAGGCAACGAGTCAATTCCTGTATCGCGTTCGCTGCCCCCACCCCCCAGTAACTGGGTTGTTAGAAAGTATATTAAAAAAGCTTACGATCGGTCTGATTTATGTCAAGTGGCAGCGCACTGGTATAGGCCATGAGGTGTCGTCAAAAATGACGAAAGTATTAGCATCCACATAGAATCATAAAGTGCGTTCCTCGTTGTAAGATGTTAAGGCAGTGACTTTTTCAATGCAAACAGAAAACTTCTCGCAAGCTGAAGTTTTCATAAAGGCACAATGATCACCGACCCTCGTCATCTATATATTAATAGCGTAAGGCGATTTTTGTGATTTTCCGTATCTCCTCTGATACCGCCGTACGGATTGCCGTGATTTTCGACATACATATGCTCTGGGTTTGTCCGAAGAGATTCCGCCCCTTTTTATTTGCAATATTTGCGTATTACCTGCATAATTAATAATTTTAATATTTACTCCCCCGCTGGCGCCTCTTTTCTTTGTGTCTTCGGGCCTGGTAACACAATGGCCACAGAGTGTTTGATGGTGGGACAGAGTTTTTCTCCGTGGGCCCTATCTGGGCTTTTCTTAAATTTGCGGTGACCGGCCCGAAATAATCCCCATTTGTGATCCCTTCTCAAAAGGCAACCTCCGCGCAGTGAAAAGGTCTATTGTGCACAAGGAGATCTCGCGTGAGGAAAATGCTCAAAAGGGGGATCTTTCAAAGAATGAAAATTTTCCGAGCGGTAGTGAATGCAGGGTAGTGCGTAAAACCCGAACCCCACGGTCCCAGGACCCCATAAACCTATTTCCTCATTTTCCATTATTTATACCGATAAAAACACCACTATTGTTGATATAAGGACAGAGCAAAGTCCCTAAATGTTGCACATTTGTAAATGACCGATTCACTGAAAGATTTATAATTACAAAAAATATTTCGATGAAGACGGACCTCATTTACTTGAATTTGCCGACTGTTCAATTTTGACGGACCCCAGTAACCACCGCTCATATTTTTATTTATGACTAAAAGAGGACAAAAATAGCACTCATGTCACACACTAAAAAGTAAATATAATATTTGTTATTTTAAATGAAAATATATTAGTGCGGACACAGTGGGGGAGATTTAATTTGAAGTGCACTAACAGTTGAGCGGACCTGAGACTGATATATCAGAGCACTTCCACATAACATCAGGTTTCGTGCTCCGTTCATAACAACCATGCAATTTTAGAGTTGGCAATAATATAAATACCGAAAGGAATTGTTGATTACTTGCATTTCAAGCAACTACAGGTTCCAAAATAATGATTTTGTAAATGTTTTAAATTATAATACTTTTTTTAAAACGCTACACAAATGAAATAAATAGCAAATATAAAATTATAAATAAAAACTGAGACAGAAATGTAAAAATACAGATACTAACACAATAATAAATCACAAATGTGTCATGGCTAAACGTGATGTCAAATACATGTATGTACTAAAGAAATGGTAAAACAACGAGAAAACGGGGTCCGTGTAATCCGTGAGGTCCGTGCCCCAGGGTCCGTAGGTGTTTTATTTTTTTATCAAATTTTGTTGCAAAACAGACTATTTTTTATGTTTTAACCAAACATAATATAAAATATGTCTTTTGATACGATTATGCTAAAATTTCTGGACAAATTACCATGAGAGTTTAAGAATTACAAATTTTTCTTGGGTTCCGGGATCCGGAGTGGGATCCGGGTTTAACACACTGACTGAACGCAGTGACTGTATCACTGGAAAACATAATAACAGGTTCCTTTACTGGCGGATTCACGGGCGCGGAGGGCAACTTTAAATGGCGATGTTCAGCATAATATATAATTTCATATAAAAATGATTTTATTTAACATATCAAATTCTTCGAAAATTCTCCGGCCAACCTCTCGGCTTCAATTAGAGTTTTATCCATAACACCATGCATATAATGGATCTATTTATTAAAAGCGTTACGCGATTAGTGTTAATTTACATGTCTCCTCTGACACTACGGTTTGCCGTGATTTTTGACATACATGTGCTCCGGATTTGTCCGAAGACATTCCACCATTCGGACAAGAACGTATTCGTCCAGGTCAATCAGACTCCGACACAAGATAACTCAGAGACAGAACACTTATACCAAATGTCGGATTCAAAGAGACAGTAACATTGTGCACCCAAGACATGAAACTATGACAGACTATTTGACATCAGAACTAAATGCTCGCCAAAAACCGTGCGTAGCACGGGTAATTGCTAGTCTATATATTAATAGCGTAAGGCGATTTTTGTAATTTTCCGTATCTCCTCTGATACCACCGTACGGATTGCCGTGATTTTCGACATGCATATGCTCCGGGTTTGTCCGAAGAGATTCCACCCACTTTTATTTACAATATTTACGTTTTACGTGCATAATTAATAATTTTATTATTTGCTCTCCCGCGGGTGCCTCTTTTCTTTGTGTCTTCGGGCCAGGTAACACAATGGCCATAGCGTGTGTGATGGCGGGACAGAGTTTTACTCGAGGGGCCCTATCTGGGGTTTTCTTACATTTCACGGTGACCGGCCCGAAATAATCCCCACCGGCGATTCCTTCTCAAAAGGGGGATCTTTGAAAGTATTGTTTTTCAGGAGCCCTCTTCGTGACCTGATATGCTTGAGTGCACATCTACCGGGTCGAAAGAAATCGTGATGGATAGGCCAAAAAAAGGTATGGTTCTTGGGCACTTAATTTCAGAAACCTGTGAGGCCGGGCGATATTTTACCTTTCTTTTGTTTGTTTCGATAAAAAGTTCATATGACCAGGGAAAGCATGAAAAATAACAGAATTGTATTGTTATACACGCAAAAGCACTACATAACAAAGGAAATCTTATCAAAATTGTATCAATTTATCTTCTTGAAAGATGAAAATCAAAATAATTTTTTTATGCGGGAGGGGGAAGGGGGGGGGGGATACAATTGACGCGGGCGGTGCCTGAGAACCATACCTTTTATTTATTTATTTTTTTGTCTTATACAGTCGCACTTTGTCGCACGAAGTCCAGGGCCTTGCATGCGATTGAGGTCCTCGACAAATATTCACCAACACGTGTAGGCCAACTATGGAACAGATGTAAGGAAAATGTTAACCAAATTTAAGTCGTGGTTGGTACAGTGTAATGTGTCAATGTGTGGAGTGGCACCACCAAAGTTGTAAAGATATAATATTGACGTATAATATTTTGAAAATCGAGATTTTTTTCTCATTACTGCAGTTACAAATGTATAACTCCTGTAAAAATGTATATTTGATACGTTTGTACTGGTATTTGTTTCTTTTACATGCATGTGCCATCTCATTTTTAATAATGTTCATCTAATACTCTTTGTTTTTAAAGACTTTAAATTATTTCATTCAGTATGTGTACTTATTGCGTATAAGTCATGGCCATCATTCATACTATTTTCACAAATAAAACCGGTATTTTTGCATTTTCTTTTTAGGTCTATTCCGTGGACGGTTTCTTTTGTATTTATTTGTAATCCTTTGACCAGTCCCTCATGTCACATGGTGCATGTGTAGGTGACTATTTGTCAATGACCCCGACCACATATTAAGCACTGGCTACGGGGGACCGTGTGCGACTGTACGCTGTTCCGAAACATGTTCCGAACGCTGTTCCGAAAGATATTCATCCACAACACCATACATATAATGGATCTATATATTAATATCGTAACGCGATTTGTGTGATTTTCCGTATCTCCGGATTTTCTGTGGATTTCCGATACCATCGTACGGATTGTGCCGTCCCAAACCGTGCGTAGCACGGGTATTTGCTAGTAATAACATAATTCATCAGCGGGAGAAATAATTAGATGGTGAAAGGGTAGACTGAAGTAGTTTAAAGAACGGATTGCGTAGTCATGTGAAATTTACAGAACATCAACTATCACAAAACAATAATCCTTACACGTCTAAGCCTAGAAACACGAGACACATGTGAACTGTTTTATGATTTGGTGACCTTACCGAATGGACAAAACATATTGTTTGGGTATAATTGAGATAGATGACCAAAAGTGTTCAAAGAAATTGGCTGTTGGTAAAATAAATTCAAAAGCTCCCGTCTAATATAAGTGTTGAAATGAAAACCTATTTTTTTTTATTTCATAAGACTATTCACGTATGAACGTTATTTGTAAGCGTCTGGTTAGATACAAATACCGTGATATAACAACAACGGCTTTAACCAGTAAAGGAGTACACAAAATCTTCTTACATTGAAACAGCTGTTATGTTATATGCTTAACATAATGTATGTGTATCGCCGGAAATTATCACACAATTATAATTTTATTATTTTGCATTGTATTCAGCAACTGTCTTTTAGTAACTTAATCATTAACTAAAATTAACAAATGTGTATTACAAATAGAAAAATATTAAAAATAAACTAAATAAAAATATCGAAATGTTTTTAAAACACTTTCCTTATACTTAAAAGATCACTAGGACTCTGAACATAAATTCAATGAAAATCGATTACAGGAGACTAAAACATGGTTTCGCAAAAATACTATTTATATACTAACACTAAATTATGTAATGAGTTATAATTGTTAGAGTGCTAACACTTCTTAATTCTGTATTCTTTAACCAATCCCTCAATAAACGGAACATCGTGTTCAGAACATCGACCAGGGACACAGCAAAATCAGCTTTGCCATTGCAGAATAATGTAATTTCTCAAGATTACTGTTGCAATCTAATCTCAATAATGGGTCTAATGGCTAACCCACCCGAGGGGGTCATATGGTTATCCACTTTCGTGATGGAAGAATGGAGAGAATGATTTGAACTGGAGAAGTTTCAAACATTTATCAACAGGAAACTTGAAAGTTTCTCAGTTGACTATTTTTGTTTTGTTTTATGTTATGTTATTTATATTGACAAGGGAGAAGGAAACTGATCTAGAACAGAGAATAATACTTTCATCCAGGATATATGCAAGATTTTCTAGTTATATTTCATTGGTTTGTTTGTCTTTGGTCAATATGTCTAAATTTCAGCGTGGTTGGTTAACGGTTAGCTAATTGCAGTGGAACCTCAAGATTATGAGATCGCCCATCGCACCAAACTTTGAGCTAAGGTCTGCAACATAAAGTTCTGCACGTCATGAGCGCCATCAGATTATAAAGACACATAAACATATCTATTTCTAATAACATTTAAAAGTCCTAAGAATTTCAGTATATTATGGTTGAATGGCAGTCCCGGTACAGGATTTTTTTTTGTATATAGGTTTTCTTGCACTTGTTTCTTCACGTAACATATACGTTATAGGCGAGCGATTCAACGCTCTGTACTCTCCGCTGGCGACCAGGGTTCGATTCCCGGCGTGGCTATGAGAGAGATTGGTTTCTAGCTGCGTGTGTTTTCTCCGTGTTAACTATGCCGGGTTTCCTCCGCCTCTATAGACTACCGAACACCACCATCGGAGCCATGGAGAATCCCTTGCATTAGTTATACAATCTATGAAGCATAAATAACGTTTATGCACTTTATCCACTCATTGTTCAACATGCGGCGGTTTTCCCTTTGTTCTTACTGTACGTCAAATCCTGCATTACACCATAAAAGTATTATGCAACTCATCTTGCATGACAGTTTTAAAAACGTAACTCCAACCGACTGGTAATAGCTTTCCCTATAGTAAATCATGATAAATCATACGCTGTTCGAGAGCCCTGGAAGATCCTTAGAGAAACAAGGGACATTCCACTCTGGCCTCTCGATAACATTATGATATCTCAGCTAATAATGTTAAATTCATAATAAATCCAAATAAAATATATTTTTATCGAAAGCACATGTAAAATACACTTGGGCAGTGCTTTACACTTTACACATTGTTTGATAAGCACTGATTAGTGGTGATTAGCAACAAACCCTATCCGCCATAGGTTCTCCCCAAGCCACTTCAAGCCAGGAGCCTCTTGGGTAAACTTGTTATAAAGTATTGTCACCTGCCAGCTGTCCGTCTATCTTATTAGTGGACAGTTTCAGTTTCACAGTTACAATTTTTAAGCGACTACAGTTTCCAACTATAAACAATATTTAGCTAAATTGCAAATATATTTCTTCTTGAGACCCGAATTACTGAGGTTCCCCTGTCATTAACACAATATTTGATTACATACGATTTTCCCCAGCACTTGATATAATTTCTGCAGTTATTCTTAACCTTTTCATTCGGCGATATCCATGTATGCCACGTCGCGTATATATGTAGTTAGACGAAATCTAAACAAAGTTAGACTCAGGAATGTTACAACAATGCAGCTGATAGACCTTCGACCTTGAGGTGGGGCTTGTGGGGTTAATCAATTAAGGGCCAACGAAATGTTATGCATCAAGTAAGTTTACTCGGCCTTTGTCAATTATGGCATTCTATAACAAATTCATGCTTGGGTTCGAATGCCTGTATGGAGACATAATATGGTCCTAAATAAAACAAGAGAAAGGGGTAGTATTAATTAAGATTACTGTATTTTATTCCCTTTTAATCTGAATCTAGAACAATACTGCGGAACCCAAATTCATTTGTACCGGTTGTTGTCATACAATATCGCCGGTAAATTGATCGTGTCGGCGAAATACCCTAAGATGTCATACAGATATGGTAAACGCATATAGTCTCCGCTATCTTGTATCAAAATAGGAATTTACAGGCAATCATAGCGAGGGATTTTAGAGTTATCCAAAAGAACCTGTCCGTGCTGGCTCTTGAGACCAGGTACATCGCTGTTTCATGTGGCTGTCCCGTTGATTGCGCACCTTGTGTTTTAAATAACACTAGGCCGAACTTTTGAAACCATGGTTATCATGGAAAGATATATTTGAATGCATAAAAATGAACATACCTGAAACCCATAAAAAATTCGTCAAACGGTGGTCACATCACTGGACTCAGTGCCCAGTGTTGACCAAACTGAAAAGCCCTCGCAATGAAAGCAGAGTCATGTGGTCTTTGGATTAAAAACCTTTATTTCCTTTTGAGAGAGAAAATTCCTTTAGAGGCGTTACAATAGATATGGGGGATCAATTTTGGATTATAGTGGACCCGCGTGACCACGAACTGCACGGAAAGGCCTTTTGGACAGGACATGCGCTCTGACCACGGTCATAACAGGTCAGTGAAAATCCCCGAGGCGCCTCCTGAAAAGGCGTCACAGGCGTTGAGACCTTGCAGCACAAAAGAAATAGGGGCACCTAATAATTAATTATTCAGCTTAATAGGGCATAATCTCGCAAAATAAAACAAACTTGTCCTAGAAGAGCAAACCACCGATACGTCTGTCGTATTTGGAGAGTCAAATCAGAACGGAAGCAGGTAAACCTTGGTCTAGAAAAATCCCAACTCCGTATTAATTATATAGATAGATAGATAGTTTCCACCTGAACACGGGTTGGCCTAGCCCGATTTAATCTGATTCAATATAATTACGCCCTGTTACAACGTTGAAGTTAATTTATTATCACGCTTTCAGTTTGTGTTACATTATCGGTTAATTTCTTAATACATTATCGGTTAATGTTACATTATAAGATGACTATTACATTATCAGTTGTAACACGGCCTAAGAACAAGACCGGCTTCAATTTAACACCTGCGTTTATTTTTCTAAAACATTGTCTCGACCCGGCTACTAAATAAGACAAGCGACCATTTAAGGCCCTGCGTCTGATCAAGGAAATATGGTAGTTAATGGCTCGCCTCGGTGTATTACGCAATGTTAAACTAGTTTAAATAAACGACCAATGAAAAAAGGACTTAAAAAATTATAATGTTACACACACAATAACAGCCTGTGGTACTAATGATGCCTATATATACTGTCACGGCAGTACTGTTTAGGCTGTTCTCAGATAACAACAGATTAGTATAGCATATAAATTACAAACCTTTAGATTTATTTTTAATGGCTTTTCCAACAAAAATAAATTTTCTAAAGAGGCAGTATGAGTAGTAGTTATTTTCTCAACCAGATATCGGCACCAATGAAAATTTACTTCACGCGAGCTATCACGTCCTAAATACAGTACCTCAGGGAGCTGCATGGCCTTACAAACCAAATGAAAAATGTGTTTTTCGTGACCGATATAATACCGCAAATGATAGCAGAACATCGGATGAGAATGTGATTACAGATACACACGATAACAGATACATATGTTATGCTTATTTCGCTCGTATGGTTGGCGTATAGGCTATAGATTCTTTATCACAAGAATAGAAGCCCCATTTTGAAAACTTGGCCGAAAAGCTTTTGCCCCAAACCATTTATACCATCGAAAGGGAAAGGGACACTGCTAGTTGGTGCTACTAGCGAAGCATTGGTTTTCAGATTAAGATTTTAAGAAAACTGTCAAACATAGATCCAGTTCCTTTAAAAAGTAAGAATATGGACGAAATCTTATTATGAATGTGCCAGAATAAGAAACCTAGGCGTTCAACACATTACCCTTGATGAATGTTAAAATAAATCACACCGACGGAGCTTGTCTCATTTAATTTGGTAACGAAGTAAGCAACTCGCCAAGACTAAAGAAGGTAGTTTTATTCACTGATCGTAGGAGAATTCGCGATTAATATAAACGCGCAACTATCTGATCAATATTTAATACTCTTCATGCTCAGTTAGCATATGTTAGTCATACTTTACTGTCGTTATTTTCCGTGTTGTGCATAGCCTATATGAAAGATAACAATATACCGTACCGCAAGTGAGCATAATTCTCCCATTGTAAGTCTGGTGACCTCTGACCTCATAAAGTATGCACGCACTATTCGCGGCGGAACCAAGTTAATAGAACGAACGAGGGACATACTGTTACGGAACCTAATAACAACAGATCACGTAGTCCTGACGAGCACAAACCTAGTTACAGGGATAAATAAAAATCATATTCTGTAACAATAAATAAAGAAGTCAATGTTTTTTTTGTTAACAAATAATTATAATTTATTCTTAAAACGACCCTAACATTACAATACACTAAATCAATACCATTACACAGCATAAAACAACAGTATAACAGTAAACCAATACAATGACACAATGTAATAAATAAAGTATACAGTACCAGATCGAGTGTCCGGATCCTAGGCTTCTCTGGATACCACCACTTTCACAGCTCAACAAGTCCTTTAAAACTAATAATCCAAGTAAACAGTTCAAATAGTCCAAAGTAAAGCACTTGTAATAATCCCGAAAGCAAACTCGAGACAGGCCGCACTAAATCTGCATACAGTTCGTAGAATCCCTGACACTACTGCAATTATCGGATAGGTCCAAAACTGACTCAGTCAGGCTCACACTCATCTGTGTCCGCTGGAATATTTCACTCTCTCCCTCGGCTCTTAACACAACCCCTAATTTATAGCTTCTTACCCCAAAGCTTAGAAACTTCCATTTCACGAACAATCCAAAGAACCCAACCATACATAATACACACGCGCCCAAAGAACAATACAAGACGCGCGAACAGCCCAGAAAACCCAGACGAGCGCTGTCTCCACACGCCAGGGTTCACACGTGGGCCAGTTCCCGGCCAGGCGATGCTGCCCTAGCAACGAGCTATGCGTGTGCCCCACGAACCAAGTGTCAACAACACATGTAACAGACATCTGTCACATTACAGACAGACGGATTCTCTCCATTCTATGATACCCCTTTAGATACATAAGGATAGAAACAGAAACAGAAGTGTAGGGGGGAACCAGAGTTGTTTTGTTATCGATGTTGTATAAATGTATGATGTTAAGTATTGAAATCAGGTCATGGAGCTCATGGCCACTCACCAGCATGCAATATGCGCGATCCCGCTGTTGGGTCCGGGCATTCCTACTAGTTCTTGCATGCAATAGTTGAGTTCAGAGACCACACAGACACACACACACACACATATATATATATATATATATATATATATTGTACCTTTTTTAAGGTGGTGCCATTAGTCCTCCTGGATTGGACCCCCTCCTTTTTGATAAATCGGGGATTTGCCCCTGTTATGAGCAATAATGGTTGGCGCAAAAACAGTAACTTGCTGCCTAAAATACTTCTTTCTTCCCACTTTTGCAATATCATTGATGATGAACATCATATGTTAACTACCCAAATTACCCTATCTCTTATTGTAGGCAAATAGATTTTGAGCTGAACCAAGAAATTCTTACATTTAAAGCGGTTCCTACCATCCATAGCTTGTCTCACTGAATCAGAGTAATACGTTGTCTGGATTATTCTTTGTGCACACCATTGGAGTAAGGTTTCATAAATCAATATGTTAAAGGATCGTCAGGTGATCAACATGGAAATTAACAAAGCAGAAAGGGAAGAAAAGGTAGAGCTATAGAGAAGTTAGTACAGTGAATATAAATAACCAACAGACTTCTTACGTAACAAGGGCTGATATATATTGGTACTCAGTATGTCTCACACCTTCAGAGCAAACGATGCCGCTCCTTTATCTAGATCCGCACCAAATTTTCCTCAGGCATTCATAAAGTGTGATGAAAACCAGTCCAGTAAAATGTTGATATTCCTGCTAACAGACAAACTAACAAACAAACACACGGGGAACATAACCTTCTTTGCGTATGTCCCTGCATGCAATATGAACATTTTCTCCGTGGATATATGCTTTTCACTTTTCCCTACAACAGCTTGAAATAAAAGAAACTACGGAAAAACATATTTGAACAATTAAAAAAATTAAACCCAAACACGAGGGATACAAGAGCCAAAATTTACACGAAAAAAATCAAAGAAAAACACTACACAGGAAACAGATGGTAAGCATACGATGTGATACGGTGTTAATGCATAACGACTTAGACTAGGGTGTATAATAGTTTGCGCTGAGAAACAGATGAGTATAACCGTAAATACAATAACCGTGTTCAAAGGTAGCACGGCCCGGGAAAACGAACTTACTTGACATGAACGTAAAACGCTTAAATCCCAACACACCTTCACTATATCACATCGCTTCGATCATGTAAACTGATGCCATATTCATAAAGTGAAATGCTATACCGACTAAATATCTCAAAGGACCTGACAGCCGGCTGTCAACTGGCGTAAAAGGAACATTTAACGAATACAGGATCATGTGACATGGAGAACTGGATCAACGATATAGGTAACAGATTTATTCTTAATAAATACACAAATAAGAGATAGAAAGAACAAGTAGAGGGCATAAGAGATTATATGAAATACACATTTGGTTATATAAAGGATTAGGTACACTTCGGGATATGAGGTTAGAAATATTCATCCCGAGTTATTCTGGTAGATCAAGGAACTTTGACGGGAGTGCTTCAGAACCCATTACCATCAGAAAAATAATAGGATCCAACCCCTCCACCCGACGCCCCCCCCCCCCCCCCGAGCGATAATCGGGAGTTTTGGAAATGAGCTATTTTTTTAAATCAGCTATATTGGAAACATATATTGTTATAGACATGAACTCATTAACTCTATACACCTCCCTACCTTACGGGGAGGCTTATTTGAGACCGCAGTTAACTTGAACTGAAGATATTGAGTATGGTATCAAAAAGTAAATAATAATAAGGTTGAAAAGTAGCTTGAGAAACGGATGAACAACAAAATGTTCTTGGCAATAGTACTTATATATGGCTTGTAACAAGTGAAGTGAAGGTTTGACAATACCCAAACCTGCTATACCATAATTTTTGCAAGGACCTCCCTATTTTTTACTAGAAATGTCTGGCATCAATGATATCCAAGTGTTACAAGCCTTTGAATAGAAAGCCTTAAAATCACCAAAACTTTAGTTTCGCACAGTTTGGTGATGATATCTTCAGTGGTTTATCATATACTTGGTAACAGGAGGGGAACTGATATGGAGCATTTGAGTGTTTCTCCCTCCTATGACTGGACACTAAATTTATGGGTAGAAATGGGACAATATGAAATATAATATAGAGGATAATTAAACAATAAAGTCGCAGAGACAGCAAAGTATAGAGATAATTCACCAAAATGCAACTCCCCTGTGTATAGTTTAATCAATTGAATCGGCCTGAAACGAGCTCACGTGATAGGATGAGAACGTTATTAATGTTCACGCCATATAAATAACATGCTAATTAAATATTACCGATTGTTAGAGAGAATGTTTAAATGAACACTATAAGACTTTGCCATCAACTATGTTTCCCTAGGATGACAAACCGAAAACGTTTGTCACATAACGTATTGGCACTGTGGTCTCACACACGGAGAAACGGAAGTGATGTCTTTTATTTAACGTATACAAATTACAAGCGACATATATGCAAGTAACTCTGCAAAATGACAGGAAACAATGTTACTGGACCTTGGATCAACAGTATATTACTTTATACAAAGACCTTTTTACAATCGGCACACGAGCCGAAAAGAATTGATCCACATATCCGAGAAACATAAACGTGGAGATATAACTTTGAATATGAAAAATATATGAAATAAAAAAGGATAGAGAGAAGAGCGGGTATATGAAATACAAGAATCCATTCTATAAATGATGACGTGTGTCATGGAATGTGAAATAAGATATACACTTGCTAAATTATGATTGAATAGGGGAACTGAACCGCAATCAAAACGTATATACACTGCGACAATATAGCCGGAAAAGCACATTTGTCAGATTGAGGAAACCTGAATTTACTGCGTTTCAAAGGAAAGACCATCGATTAATCTTATGCTTTATATTGCCTAAGGATATCTTACAAATAAAACTTCTCAGGTTTGATTGAAACATGATCGGTAACGCACGTTAGAGTTGGGAAAAAATTGCGGGTAGTCGCGTGTCCGGTTCTTTGAATTTAATACTTTTATCATCCAACTAGATGACTGCAACGCTCCACACGCCCCACGCTCCACACGCCCCGTCCCCATGCCCTGAATAAATTTGTTATCGCAAGAAACCATCAAATGGCAGAAATGAGACTTTCGAAATAAGAGCTGAAAGCTATTCACTACAAAGCCCTGAAAAAAAATCTTAAGCTCCTTTGTAATGTTGTACTAGGTTTAGTACCTGTTGGTTCTATTATCCTAAACAGGGTTGGCAAGTTTGAGGCGGGAAGGTTTTAACCGTAGGTTATAACCTGGTTAAAACTGCCCCGCCTTAAACGTACAGGCTTAGGCAAGTTTTAGGAACCAAAAGTGCCTAAAACCTACATTTCTTTAAATTCTTTACTTAAAGATTTATAAAACTACCAAACTGTCTAGGGTGATGCAGCCACAAGGCTAATTTGCTGGGCTTCTGGAAGATTTCAGGTACCAGTATTAGTTATGCATGATTTCCTATTAGCTGGCATCATGCATTCTTCAAGAAGCTATATAGGTTTCTTGAGTATGAGACTATGATTGTGTGGCACATAGTTTCACTGACCAAGGTAATTTCATTATCACGACTCTTTGGGTTTCCTTTAGAGTGCCCTGCCATCTGGAATGCTATAATACAGCCTCTAGTATAAGGTAAGGCAAGGTATCAGAGGGGGAGGACATGCTTGATTAGACTAGTTAATTACTGTTTATTATGGTGATGGGATCATAAGACCCAATGGTCATAATGCCAACTTCTGTGTCTTACTAGATGTTCATGACGATGTGAATATTTATGCATGACTAAAATGATGCAATCAAACCCCTTGCTTTTCCTTACTGTTCTTTTGCGTTTTTCAGTTTTATACTAATAACAATGTTTCAAAAGTGTTCCATTTTCATAGTCTCATCATACAGTTAACAAAGCATATTCATCATCATTATATAGACAATAAGTATGTGCACAAAATCTTATGATTTGACAAGGGATGACCTAGCTAAGGAAACAACTAATAATGTAAAGGATATTATCATAGTTTTAGTTAATGGCTAGCATGCTAGCATCTAATTTATAGAATCAATCCTTTGCTTTTTGCCATATGAAGATACAGGCACACAAACCAAACGTGATATGTTAATGGACTACTGTACATTATAAATGACTATTCATCAGTATAAAATGAACATTTTTTTATATCCGGGAAAACTTCTTTCACATATATCACAAAATTTAATCCCAAGGTTGTGATCAAAAACCAAATTTAAGTATCTCTTAATAAGCTTACAGTATAAGCATTCTTTTCTAAATTGGCAGTAATGGCATGCACAGGAGGGAGACCTCAGAATATGATTTGGGGATACAATCTAAAGCTGTTAGAGAAGAGTGTGGAAAACCTTAAGTAGTGTTGTATTCGTTTCTTTTTTTTGTATCATGGTTTATTATTTTTTTTTAGTTTGAATATAAAGTGTTCCTCACTTTTTAATTTGTTGAGCATATTTTTTCATGTATTTAGCTGAGTAACAATAAAACATATTTAAACTGCAAGTTATAGGTGAGGGCAAGAAAGGTTTTAGTCAGTTTAAGGCAGTATTAGGAACGTTATAACCCATTTTAGGCAGTTAAGGGCAGGTTTTGGGCAGCCTAAAACCCAACCCTGCCCAGATGATTATATTAATGACAGTTAAACCAATTTAAAAACTTAAATGGATTTAAAAAAAGAACACCCGGTAAAAATACACATTGAAGGGGCCTATTCCAATAGATGATGTCTATTAAATAAAGTTATATCCTTGGTTCTTTTGTAAAAAATAAACCAAAAAGCCCAAAGGATTGGGAATCCGTCCAAATGGCCGCCGATCGTTACCCAAGCACTTCCAGCAAGGACATCAGGGGCGAATCAGACGATCCATTGTTTTCTGAATGACAAATGATTATTCATAAATTCTCACGACCACCAATTTATGACTTCAGTATCCGTCCATGTACATTTAACCATCCAGGGTACATGTTTCTTTTCTGTTTGTCTACAGGTTCATTAAATATGTTTACTAACTCCTTGTAAATAAAAAAAAACCTAATACCTAAATGGGCGTTATAAGAACTAAATACCTAAAGTTAATATGTACGCAGAGTACGCATGAATTACATAAATTCAACAAGTAAGGTAAGTGAATAGATAGCTGGGTTTCAGGTAGACGTTCCTATATCAGTCGCGGAAAATCTTGTACCAAAAAACGGGAGGGGACACAATCCTACCATGTCATAAGAAAGTGTAATTTACTTAAATTTTACGAATCATTACCTTTGGCATAATATTTCAGAGGGTAAACAAGAAAACCCCTGTGGAATTCCTAACTAAATCACAAAAACTCACCTTTTGGCTGATTCGTTTATGAATGACTGGAGGAGTTAACAGAATATGGGCGTTCAGGCACTCAGGCACATGCATTAACTTATCCAAGTATGTCAAGAAACTCCGAGAAAACTGTTTGCATATTAACATCTGTTCAAGGGATGCTTAAAACAAGATCACGTTTAGATCCTCTGAAACATGCAGATATTCTTTATAACAAGCACAAGTCTTTATAACGAATGAGCTAATCTAGGAAAAATACCCCAATACATTCTGAGAGACGTAATTAATCAAGTAACTAAATTTCGGAGGCTTTCATGTGACAAAGAGAAAAAGGTCAACGATATGTAAATTGAGTATAAAAATGCAAAACACGACGGATTTAAAAATCTGATAAGGGAAAACTTTTAAGTAAATTAGTGCATACATGAAACCGAGGATCCGATAATACAAATGATTCGATGTAAGATGATATATCAGATCAACTTTGCAGATCAGGACTTAGCCTGATTGGTCATGGTAGACTTCTTGAAATGTATCAAAATCTACTCACAACAGATAAAAGAGTTAGCTAATTCATTTTAAGTATAGGATAAAGAAACCGAAGGATACGTCATTACATAAATGGTAGCCGTTTTTTTCTGGTTCTGGTGTTGCATTTCAAAGAGTAAGTGATACATAGCTCTTGCCATGGGGCACGATAGTAGCAGACGGATTGAACATGGCAGTGTACACCCTCTAGATACCTTGTGATGCTCGGCGAACTTCGTCGATTTTTCGGCGACCTGATTGGAGAGGTCTTGCGATAATCCAGTTTTCCATCCAAAATACTTTGCCAGTCAGTCGCCGCGAGTGTCAGTGTAAATGAGGCATTTAACATTTTGGGTCCTTAGATATATATATATATATATATATATATATATATATATATATATATATATATATATAAAAGTCCGTATAGGCTATGTAGGTTTGCCTTCTGTAAAGTTTATACAACCTGAAAACGCATACATAACAAAATACCCCAATACATTCTGAGAGACGTAATTAATCAAGTAACTAAATTTCGGAGGCTTTCATGTGACAAAGAGAAAAAGGTCAACGATATGTAAATTGAGTATAAAAATGCAAAACACGACGGATTTAAAAATCTGATAAGGGAAAACTTTTAAGTAAATTAGTGCATACATGAAACCGAGGATCCGATAATACAAATGATTCGATGTAAGATGATATATCAGATCAACTTTGCAGATCAGGACTTAGCCTGATTGGTCATGGTAGACTTCTTGAAATGTATCAAAATCTACTCACAACAGATAAAAGAGTTAGCTAATTCATTTTAAGTATAGGATAAAGAAACCGAAGGATACGTCATTACATAAATGGTAGCCGTTTTTTTCTGGTTCTGGTGTTGCATTTCAAAGAGTAAGTGATACATAGCTCTTGCCATGGGGCACGATAGTAGCAGACGGATTGAACATGGCAGTGTACACCCTCTAGATACCTTGTGATGCTCGGCGAACTTCGTCGATTTTTCGGCGACCTGATTGGAGAGGTCTTGCGATAATCCAGTTTTCCATCCAAAATACTTTGCCAGTCAGTCGCCGCGAGTGTCAGTGTAAATGAGGCATTTAACATTTTGGGTCCTTAGATATATATATATATATATATATATATATATATATATATATATATATATATATATATATATATATAAAAGTCCGTATAGGCTATGTAGGTTTGCCTTCTGTAAAGTTTATACAACCTGAAAACGCATACATAACACTTTTGAACATTTCCTTTTCTGCTTTCCATTGTTCTAGGGTCGAAATATACGGAATATGATTATCTTACAACTACTTTTTTCGTGTAACACAGGCGTTGTGCTGACATCAGATGCAAGGCAAATTCCAAGAGTGCTACATTCAATTTGAAAAAAAACCTGTGATATATAGCAAATGTTTATTATCTGACAGTTCATGTCCGTTGTGAAATAGCTTAGTCAAAGCACGTATCACATTTCCAAACTGAATGTTTTGTTACGCAATAAATAAGAAAGGTGTTCTACGGAAGAAAACTCACAAGCAAAAATCAATAAATTACATGATGTATTCTTTGTCGCCGTTATTTAAAGGGCTCTTCTTTGATTGTGAGATCTTCTTTATTATCGTTGTTTCTTAATGTTACCGGGTTGTCCAGGTTTTTCATGTTTCAGTCAAAAATATGCCATTTATTGAACAAAACGTTGTATTTGTCATGCACATCCCTTTTCTATGTGATGTCCAGGTTCTTTTGTATCGTCCTTAGACCGTGTGAGACATTTTCAGTTCTACAAGCAAGCAAATAAGTGTGACCGAGTTTCACACAAAACAGTCATATAAAAAAGTATGAAACTATTCTTACATTTAGCTCCATTCTATATGGTCTCAAAAAATCATGCAAGTTATTTTATCAACGTGCACACAGTAATATAGATGCACATTATGCAACTTAAGTTCTTTATTCACAATGCCAAATAATCAGAAACCATACACCAGTTGATGTTTCCACGCTAAGCCTATTCCGAATTTGTTGGCCTTATCGAAGTCCGCAGACCCTTTGAGCCCGAACGTATGCACCAGATATTCTAACCCATGTGCCACGTGATCCAAGGAATAAGCCATTTTTACACTCATCTCAAGTGAAGCACATGAGTCAAGGGTGCTAGTAATTTAGTTCTAATCACAAGACGACTTTATAGTCCTACCTCTCGGATAAACCCCGTGTATCCTCAACTTTCTCCTTAAATGGTACTTCCGTGTTTTCTTCTACGCTCTTTACACAGCGCTTTACCTATAGGCCTACTACCTATATTGTAAGCGCTGTTTTTTTACCTCGAGTATCCTGAATCGCTACACTAGAGGGGAGCACTGTATTTAGGTCCAATCAGACCCTGTGCTGGAAGACACTCTTATTCTATTTATAGATGTGGTACTCTTGACTGCGTGTAAACAATGCCCGATATGCGACACAAAACTGATGCGACAAGGTATTAACAAGGCCGTGTTTCCAGCAAGACGGATACCGGCCAAGCGAGGAATACAAGGAGCAACTGTTGTTACATTTGTTTTGAGCGACAGCTCATCGCCACAGTCTGCACGTGGCACAGGCTCAGAGAAAATGGCCCGGCACGTAGTTTGCACTGGTCCTTGAATGTGCACAAAGGATGCTCGACTGGTGAGCTGCAATTCAAACTAAATGTAACAACATTGGCTCCGTGCACACCTCGCTGGCTGGTTTCCGTGTTGCAGGCAAACAGATACATGGCTACGCTGACAAAGTCGTAATGTCATAATCGAATCGATGTTGAGAAAACGCAAAGGGAGCAATTAATATTCGACTGTTTTTTTTTTTTTTTTTACTAAGAGTAACCACTTGAGTGCACTTGAAGCGCAGCTATGGGCGGCGCCATGATCCCCGTCGAGTGTTTGTTAACTGGCATTTGGTTGGCTGCCAGACAACGCGGACCACCTGCTGTCTAAGTGTGTCATAAACGGTCAAACCAGGCAGCGGGAAAATCAGAAGCTTCTTTAGAAGTGCAAGATTTCCGCTGCCTCGGGAGCGTAGTTATCTTCTTGCAGACAATTCTTACATCGCTTACCAATGCAGGACCCTCGGTGGTGATAACATAATTACAGCTTTAATTTTTCCGTTCTTCTAGACTACAAGCAGTTCTTAGTGTCCAAAGCTTAACATCTTGAGATGCTCAATTCTATATTATCCATTTCATAATAAAAAAATATTATCAAATATCATTAATCAAATTAACACAACCTTTTATGTAAAACTGGTCACAAATGACTTGTGACAGTTTAATATGACTGGTATATGTTAAATATAAGTGAGTATGGCCTCCCGTGAAGTATTTACATGCCCTGATAGCCATACAATTGAACAACACTCACTATTACACATACCATCATTTTTTAATTGGCTTTGGCAGGTGTTAATGTGGGCAAAGCAATGGGATACCTGTCCTCATACTGTAACCGTTTATTCCCTTTTGTGTGAGTTTAGAAACTTATTCAATCTGAAGTGTTGACGGGTTTCCTATTGAGAGAAAAAAAATGCTCCATTCCGTAGTTTTAACAACCCCAATTTTCCGTCACATTGGAATTATTCCTGGAATTATTCCTGATGATCCTTGATCACATAATTGTACGGCAAAGTAGAAAAATGTTTCCACTTTGCTATATCACATACAAAATGCTACATTAATCTTATGATTAAAGCCAAACATAATCTGGGATCACATTCTGTAAAGCCTAAAGAGTCAGGGTCAAGTCTTATCGGTCACGTGATAAGTCGGGGCAGACTCCGGTACTGCCTGAAGGTGTTTCTACAGTATGTTTATGAAAACTTACTGGCTGCGTCCGGATGAAAAACCAGGAAATCATCCAAATTATTGGATTAATGTACACCCTTCCAATCCAAGACGAAGGCGCCTGGCTTGCAAAAATAGTGGAAAGTACGTATAAGAGGCAAAAGAATACAGGAAGGTACATTTAGAAGGACTTGTATTATATGTTATTAGAAAGAAGACCTTTGAGAAAGAGCTGAAGTAAAGTATTTGATTTTTCACGTGGCATTACAGTAAAGTACCTTTGGTCAGGTTGCCTGTTTGATAAGACAAATCGGTTAAAAAAATCATAGTCCTCTAAGGGTTTACTTGCGATAAAACTAAAAATGTCATTTAAGTGTAAAGGAAATGAACAAGCGTCCTGATTATGTGGAAAAGCCATTTAGATTAAGCACCTGAAAGTAAACCATAGGAGGGAAATCTCGAGTCACTTTGAGGAACGATAATAAATATTGCTTGTGTTTAATGTATCTTTAATTATATCATTTATTAATTTGAAGTAAAATTATAAATTGACGTAAATGTATGGCATTTAAAATATATTGCTTTATACTATAAACAGCATAACAATCATGCTATTATTTATTGTACATTTCGTAATTATATCTGTTGTAATGAATTATTATATATAATTATATACACGTGAAACTAAAATTGTTAAATTAAGATTTTAAGTTAAAAGTAACATGCTGCAACATGAAAAAAAAAACTTGAAAAAATTAAATTTCAAACTTAGATTAATTTCAAATTACATTTGAGCTTCTCATATATTCGTACATGAAATTTCAAACAGAGGAAAATTGAGTACATGTATATAGACCGTTATATATTCTGTATATAACCTCTCTCTGTGCGCTTGAATTCCATGTGAAAAAAAAAATCTGACAGAATCTAAATACTCTCCTGTTGTGATAGATGCACATAAGAGGTGACTTTTCAACCTTCAAACCGATAACACGTTAGAGAAAGCTGGCTTCGTCCAGGAATGGGAATTCCTGAGCCTGGAACTTGGCGCTGGAGTGTAATCAATAGGTTCTTTTAGGGGTTTTTTTGTACGAGTTTATTTTAGGTACCATCTGCGCTCAGAGACACCGTTCGCGTGAACCTTGAAGCTGTGATAACACGACTACCCCAAGGCATTCCGTGACGACAGCTTCTCTAGCGTATGCAAGATGCCTTTCTCTGACTATCTTCACTATTAAAAACGAACGCAAATAAGGAAGCCAGTCATTATTAACTCTATCCTTTGTCCATTCTTGCATAATTTTCACTGCCGATTTGAAAATGCAAGCATACAGGCTGCCAAATGTTACATTATGAGCCAGGATTTTCTAACAATAAGTAATATAGGCGGTCCGGTTTTTTTTACAGAATTAACATTAAGGATAAGACTTATAAAATGATGAGGAATATATAAAAAAACATTTACGATCGATTCTGTTAGGCGTTCTTTCCTATGGAACTTTGGATCTATCGCCAATCGTTTGGGTTCCACAGAACAAACTAAATTATATATTCATTAAGATGGGAATAAACTATTTTTACGGAAAACAGGATGTATGCATTAAACTCATGAATTAATGAATGAATTGTTGTTTAGGACTGCTAGGAAGGGAGATCAAGGATTGGGCAGCGTAGATCCGAATTGAGGAAAAAACCTACATTTGTTTCTGAACCAACGTTAATTTATGTAATAATGTTAATTTTTCTGATTACCAGATATACGTTTGAAAATTCCGAGCATTCGAGTTATCATATATCGTATATACGAAATGTCAGCAAGAGTCCAGGAAGAAATTAATAGCAGCCTCAACCAGATAGTTAAAGAAATAAGAGAAAATTCTTTATATTAGAAAATTCTAATTATTGAAATTTAAGTCTTGATGAACAAGCAGCATATTCTAGGTTACATTTGTACCTTGCTCGGAAGTTACAAACAGATTAAATAATACTCGTACGCATCGAAAATATTTATACCCTATGTGAAAAATGTAACTGATATGTAAAACTGCAGTTGCCGGGTTAATAAATAAATTTTACATGGCTCGGATGTTGGAGCTCGGTAATCAATGAGGGTGGAGAAAGCCGGAGGACCCGGAGAAAAACCAAGGACATTTGACGGGGAACTACAACCCACTCTCATAGCCACGCCGGGAATCGAACCCGGGTCGTAAGCGGAGAAGGCCGAGCGTTTTACCTCTCAGCTGTTCAAGGTTGATGATGTATAAGAGAGAATGACGCTGAAATAAAAAACCTTAAACAACATGCATTACCGAAGGGCATCCTCGTATGGAGAGTAAGGCATATTGTCACGAAGAACAAGTCCAGCTGTTTCACCTTTAACATAGAATACCTCTAATCAACGTCTATTTTTTTCGCGTCTTGGCCTTATGGAGGGAATACATGATCTGTCAGTCTTTTTGGCAAATGATTAGTCAAAAGTGACGAACAAATCCTCATCTGGTCGTATCAACATTACAAAAGGAAATTTTATTCTCTAGTATTTGAGAATGTTCACGGAGTCCCTTTAATGAATTTTCAGTGGATTACCCGTTTTATGGTGTTATGTGTTGAAATCGCAATGAAATCTGATTATGTGATGTTATATTTTATTTACCAACATTTAACTTCTAAGATTCCATGGGTGTAAGGGTGTCACACTGTGGTTTAGTGATGATGCTATTGAAATCTACTAATTATAACTTTATTTGATTTTTAAAGACAAATATGGCAGGTGAGTTTGATTCTTAATGTTATATGAAAATTGTTAATGGGTATATAAGTTTCTGTTCTGTGGGTAAAAAAGTTTTCTTCCATAAATTATTCATGGATCTTCTTTTTTTCTGTTGGAGCTTATAGCTGCAAGACGAATTTAAATCCAGGTACGGTCACTGTTTAGACTTTTTAAATATATATTTGTAGGGAGAAGTATTTTATTTAATTTTATTTTTAACGAAAGTTTCTAATATGTTTCTCAGGTAACATATCAAACTCATAAACATTTTAATGTTTCACTGTCAGTTTCAAAAGAACCTTTACACTGTCCCTATCGTGGAATGCTCCTCGACCCGTGTTTGCATTCACTAATTCCTGAATTCGGATCGTGTGAATGCTCCAAACAAAAATCTATTTGATTCTTCCGAAATTCCCTGATAATGTTATATGCTCCGTTCATGATTGCGGAATTATGTTGTGAAAAAAACAGACATAAAACACACTAACACACACGCATCCCTCTTCTGACAGAGGCAATAAGAAGCAGCGTTACAGGAAAATATGAAACACAGCTCCCTTTCAGTAATGTGAGTTTGTTCAGCATTGTTTTTTTTTTAACCAAAGCCCTGCATAATTGAAACGTCGTATCTATTAGGGAGGTGACATTGCCCCGAGAAAATGCAGGATTCAGGATTTAGCAAAAGAAGGGGTCAAAACAAGGAGGAATAATGATAATGCCTTAAATAAAGTCCCAAGGTCCGGAAAGGGGGGCGGGGAACCCCCAACCCCCGATCCACTTCTCAAATATCGCTGGTAATATCAGAATGAGTGAATGGTGCACACTGATTTTATCTTACGTGTGTATATGACAGCCGAAATGACCACACAGTATGTTCTATTTATAAATTACTTCCTGTCGTATACATGACCAATATATATGACTGTTAGAAGTTTTCACTTTTAGTTTTATATATATATATATATATATATATATATATATATATATATATATATATATATATATATATATATATATATATATATATATACTTCCTCTTTAAAGAAGAGCGTACGGTTTTACAATATGTGCAACAGCAGCATAAAGCTGGAAATGGTTAATAATGTTAATAGGTTCTCTTCTATCTTTTGTGATACATATATTGCTGGTACTTGCCTGATTTTTCTCTTGCCCCATCAAACTTGTTGAATATATATCATTCCTCTTTAAAGGAGAATATTGATTGCATAAACATGTAATGTCCAGGCATTGTAACATTATAACAACAGCGAAAGCGGCAAAAATCGAGGAGGTATATTCACCAGACTTTTGTTTTATCCTGGTGGGACGGTTAATGATTGATAGACGTGAGCAGACGACACCAAGCGCCTCGGGGATTTGTTAAAATTCAAGCTACCTGATTAAATTTAATAGTTGGCGGGAAGATATCAATTTACGCCGGACAGTGATTCATTGGCTAAATTACTTCCGTAATGTTACCCTTCTCTTCCGGTCACAACTGATGAGTGGTTGTGCAGCCTTTACATAGCCTTGCTCATATCAACCAACTCTCAAGCTCTTTATATTACATAAAAAAATCAATAATTCGGAAAACTAAGAAGTATGGATATGAAAAAAGGGGAAGGGATAACAAGTTCCAAGTACCTAATAATCTAATAATACGCCCTTTTTGGCTCTGGTTATATATGTAGTCCCAATTTAGAAAAATTCTATATGCAGATAATTAAGGTACCGAAAGGCTGGACCAGTCAAGCTGGGGTTGTGCCATTCCATCTGTTATAACTTATAATGATTTGGTTCTGAGTGGCAGTGGGCGATGAATCGGAAACTGAACTAAAAAGTGGACACCAACCTTTAATCAGAGGGCGTTTGTACTAAAAAAAAACTCTTCCGGTTGAGGATTGTAGGACGGCCAGGACTACTTGTCTTAACTGTCAAACTTCAAAATATGTCTCAATGTCACCTAATCAATATTTTTACACTGCACATGCACATGCTGACCCAGTGTTACCTTTATAATTTTGTCCTTATCACAAAAACAATCAGGTGCATGAAGCCTAACATTAAACAATCAAATTTAACATATTTTAGTAGCTTATATTAAATCTTTTCAAGACATACATATTAGTATATAACCATTCTATCGTTTTCCCTTTTAGAGGGTAAGCGTCAGCTTAGTTAGCATTTGCTTACTCTGCTGAGATGTTACAGTAGCACTACACAGGGGCGTCAATACGGGGGATGGGGGGGGGGGGATGTATCCCCTTCACATCTCACCAAGGGGGGATCAATGTAATCATCCCCCTCCAGATATTCAGAGAATAATAATTATATATTGGTAATGAAAAATATTAATAATTAGAATTGTAGACTTTGTTACCATTTCTACGTTTACTATGAAATATTATATATCTGGTTTAGAATTAACATATACTGGAAACATAAAAGTTTATTTTTTAAATCTTATTCTTAATTGTAATATATTTGAAATTTTCCTCACAAACAAAATTTATACATGTAATTATATATATATATATATATATATATATATATATATATACCATTTATAGCAGTTTATAAAACATTTGTCTCAGCTTTGATACCCTTCTATCCTCTCCCCCCGAATCTTTTCTTACGGTGCTAATGTTACAGTAGCACTTTAGTGAGATACTTACATTTACTTACTGTACTAGTGTAGTGCTGCGGTAAGAAACATTTTGTGGCTGCTAATTTATCTTATATTTTTTACCTTGGTTAACCTGAATGACCTGACTGACCTGTAACACAAGATCCAATCTTCCTCTTTCTCGTTTGTTGTACAAAACAAAAAGATTGTGGTTCTCACATAGTCACAGTAACAGTTTCTGCAAACAAGCATTCAACAGGGTTTGAGTAAATACTTTTGAGGGTGTTGACTTTGGAGTTCCCCCTGCTATTTTTTATCAAATGTGCCAAAATAAATACCAAGAATAACCTGAATGCCCCAGCATTATCAAATGGTCCTGTCATATTCATAATTGTATGACCTTTCATGCACGTGTATATGGTCCCTACTTCATACCACTTTTTGTATCTTTCTTGTACGAGTATATGATTTCTATTTAAACTCCCTCTTGAACTTTCTTGCACGTGTATATGATCTCTATTTTAATCTACTTTCTTGATCTATCTTGCACGTGTATATGATCTCCATTTTAAACCCCTTTCTTGATCTTTCTTGCACGCGTATTAGATCTCTATTTTAAACTACTTTCTTGATCTTTCTTGCACGTGTATATGGTCCCTACTTCATACTCCTTTTTTATCTTTCTTGCACGCGTATTAGATCTCTATTTTAAACTCTTTTCCAGATTTTTCTTCCACGAGTATATGATCTTTATTTTAAACTACCTTCTTGATCTTTCTTGCACGTGTATATGATTTCTATTTTAAACTACTTTCTTGATCTTTCTTGCACGTGTATATGATTTCTATTTTAAACTACTTTCTTGATCTTTCTTGCACGCTTATATGATCTCTATTTTAAACTCCATTCTTGATTTTTCTTGCACGCGTATATGATCTCTATTTTAAACTACTTTCTTGATCTTTCTTGCACGCGTATATGATCCCAAATTAAACTCCTTTCTTGATCTTTCTTTATCTCTATTTTAAACTACTTTCTTGATTCCTGGCAGGTGTATATGATCTCTATTTTAATCTACTTTCTTGATCTTTCTTGCACGCTTATATGAACTCTATTTTAAACTACTTTCTTGATCTTTCTTGCACGTGTATATGATCTCTATTTTAAACTCCTTTATTGATCTTTCTTGCACGCGTATATGATCTCTATTTTAAACTTCTTTCTTGATCTTTCTTGATCTCTATTTTAAACTACTTTCTTGATCTTCCTGGCACGTGTATAAGATCTCTATTTTCAAGTACTTTCTTGATCTTTCTTGCACGTGTATATGATCTCTATTTTAATCTACTTCCTTGATCTTTCTTGCACGTATATATGATCACTATTTCATACTCCTTTCTTGATCTTTCTTGTACGCTTATATGATCTCTATTTTAAACCCGTTTCTTCATCTTTCTTGCACGCTTATATGAACTCTATTTTTAACTACTTTCTTGATCTTTCTTGCACGCGTATATGGTCTCTATTGAATACTCCTTTCTTGGTCTTTCTTGAACGTGTATATGATCTCTATTTTAAACTCCTTTCTTGATCTTTCTTGAACGTGTATATGATCTCTATTTTAAACTCCTTTCTTGATCTTTCTTGCACGCGTATATGATCTCTATTTTAAACTACTTTCTTGATCTTTCTTGCACGCTTATATGATCTCTATTTTAAACTCCATTCTTGATTTTTCTTGCACGCGTATATGATCTCTATTTTAAACTACTTTCTTGATCTTTCTTGCACGCGTATATGATCCCAAATTAAACTCCTTTCTTGATCTTTCTTTATCTCTATTTTAAACTACTTTCTTGATCTTCCTGGCAGGTGTATATGATCTCTATTTTAATCTACTTTCTTGATCTTTCTTGCACGCTTATATGAACTCTATTTTAAACTACTTTCTTGATCTTTCTTGCACGTGTATATGATCTCTATTTTAAACTCCTTTATTGATCTTTTTTGCACGCGTATATGATCTCTATTTTAAACTCCTTTCTTGATCTTTCTTGATCTCTATTTTAAACTACTTTCTTGATCTTCCTGGCACGTGTATAAGATCTCTATTTTCAAGTACTTTCTTGATCTTTCTTGCACGTGTATATGATCTCTATTTTAATCTACTTCCTTGATCTTTCTTGCACGTATATATGATCACTATTTCATACTCCTTTCTTGATCTTTCTTGTACGCTTATATGATCTCTATTTTAAACCCGTTTCTTCATCTTTCTTGCACGCTTATATGAACTCTATTTTTAACTACTTTCTTGATCTTTCTTGCACGCGTATATGGTCTCTATTGCATACTCCTTTCTTGGTCTTTCTTGAACGTGTATATGATCTCTATTTTAAACTCCTTTCTTGATCTTTCTTGAACGTGTATATGATCTCTATTTTAAACTCCTTTCTTGATCTTTCTTGCACGCGTATATGATCTCTATTTTAAACTCCTTTCTTGATCTTTCTTGCACGTGTATATGGTCTCTATTTCAAACTCCTTTCTTGGCCTTTCTTCCACGAGTATATGATCTCTATTTTAACCTACTTTCTTGATCTTTCTTGCTCGCTTATATGAACTCTATTTTAAACTACTTTCTTTATCTTTCTTGCACGTGTATATGGTCTCTATTTTAAACTACTTTCTTGATCTTTCTTTCACGCGTATATGATCTCTATTTTAAACTCCTTTCTTGATCTTTCTTGCACGTGTATATGGTCTCTATTTCATACTCCTTTCTTGGCCTTTCTTCCACGAGTATATGATCTCTATTTTAAGCTACTTTCTTGATCTTTCTTGCTCGCTTATATGAACTCTTTTTTAAACTACTTTCTTGATCTTTCTTGCACGTGTATATGGTCTTTATTTTAAACTACTTTCTTGATCTTTCTTGCACGTGTATATGATCTCTATTTTAAACTACTTTCTTGATCTTTCTTGCACGTATGTATGATCTCTATTTTAATCTACTTTCTTGATCTTTCTTGCTCGCTTATATGAACTCTATTTTAAACTACTTTCTTGATCTTTTTTGCACATGTATATGATCTCTATTTTAAACTACTTTCTTGATCTTTCTTTCACGTGTGCATTATCTCTTTTTTAATCTACTTTCTTGATCTTTCTTGCACGCTTATATGAACTCTGTTTTAAACTACTTTCTTGATCTTTTTTGCACGTGTATATGATCTCTATTTTAAACTACTTTCTTGATCTTTCTTGAACGTGTATATGATCTCTATTTTAAACCCCTTACTTGATCTTTCTTGCACGCGTATATGATCTCTATTTTAAACTACTTTCTTGATCTTTTTTTGCACGCGTATATGATCTCTATTTTACCTACTTTTTTATCTTTCTTGCACGTATATATGATCTCTATTTCATACTTCTTTCTTGATCTTTCTTGTACGCGTATATGATCTCTATCTTAAACCCGTTCTTCATCTTTCTTGCACGTTTATATGGTCTCTTTTTCATACTCCTTTCTTGATCTTTCTTGCACGTGTATATGATCTCTATTTTAATCAACTTTCTTGATCTTTCTTGCACGCTTATATGAACTCTGTTTTAAACTACTTTCTTGATCTTTTTTGCACGTGTATATAATCTCTATTTTAAACTACTTTCTTGATCTTTCTTGCACGTGTATATGATCTCTATTTTAAACCCCTTACTTGATCTTTCTTCCACGCTTGTATGAACTCTATTTTCAACTACTTTCTTGATCTTTCTTGCACGCGTATATAGTCTCTATTTCATACTCCTTTCTTAGTCTTTTTTGCACGCGGATATGATCTCTATTTTAAACTCATTCTTGATCTTTCTTGCACGTGTACATGATCTCTATTTTAAACTACTTTCTTGATCTTTCTTGAACGTGTATATGATCTCTATTTTAAACTACTTTCTTGATCTTTCTTGAACGTGTATATGATCTCTATTTTAAACTACTTTCTTGATTTTTCTTGAACGTGTATATGATCTCTATTTCAAACTACTTTCATGACCTTTCTTGAACGTGTATATGATCTCTATTTTAAACTCCTTTCTTGATCTTTCTTGCACGCGTATATGATCTCTATTTTAAACTCCTTTCTTGATCTTTCTTGCACGTGTATATGGTCTCTATTTCATACTCCTTTCTTGGCCTTTCTTCCACGAGTATATGATCTCTATTTTAAGCTACTTTCTTGATCTTACTTGCTCGCTTATATGAACTCTATTTTAAACTACTTTCTTGCTCTTTCTTGCACCTGTATATGATCTCTATTTTAAACTACTATCTTGATCTTTCTTGCACGTGTGTATGATCTCTAATTTAATCTACTTTCTTGATCTTTCTTGCACGCTTATATGAACTCTGATGTAAACTACTTTCTTGATCTTTTTTGCACATGTATATGATCTCTATTTTAAACTACTTTCTTGATCTTTCTTTCACGTGTGTATGATCTCTTTTTTAATCTACTTTCTTGATCTTTCTTGCACGCTTATATGAACTCTGTTTTAAGCTACTTTCTTGATCTTTTTTGCACGTGTATATGATCTCTATTTTAAACTACTTTCTTGATCTTTCTTTCACGTGTATATGATCTCTATTTTAAACCCCTTACTTGATCTTTCTTGCACGCGTATATGATCTCTATTTTAAACTACTTTCTTGATCTTTCTTGCACGCGTATATGATCTCTATTTTAAACTACTTTCTTGATCTTTCTTTCACGTGTATATGATCTCTATTTTAAACTATTTTCTTGATCTTTCTTGAACGCGTATATGATCTCTATTTTAAACCCGTTCTTCATCTTTCTTGCACGTGTATATGGTCTCTTTTTCATACTCCTTTCTTGATCTTTCTTGCACGTGTATATGATCTCTTTTTTAATCTCCTTTCTTGATCTTTCTTGCACGCGTATATGATCTCTATTTTAAACTCCTTTCTTGATCTTTCTTGCACGTGTATATGGTCTCTATTTCATACTCCTTTCTTGGCCTTTCTTCCACGAGTATATGATCTCTATTTTAAGCTACTTTCTTGATCTTTCTTGCTTGCTTATATGAACTCTATTTTAAACTACTTTCTTGATCTTTCTTGCACGCATATATAGTCTCTATTTCATACTCCTTTCTTAGTCTTTTTTTGCACGCGGATATGATCTCTATTTTAAACTCATTCTTGATCTTTCTTGCACGTGTACATGATCTCTATTTTAAACACCTTTCTTGATCTTTCTTGCACGCGTATATAGTCTCTATTTCATACTCATTTCTTAGTCTTTTTTGCACGCCGATATGATCTCTATTTTAAACTCCTTTCTTGATCTTTCTTGAACGTGTATATGATTTCTATTTTAAACTACTTTCTTGATCTTTCTTGAACGTGTGTATGATCTCTATTTTAATCTACTTTCTTGATCTTTCTTGCTCGCTTATATGAACTCTATTTTATACTACTTTCTTGATCTTTTTTGCACATGTATATGATCTCTATTTTAAACTACTTTCTTGATCTTTCTTTCACGTGTGCATTATCTCTTTTTTAATCTACTTTCTTGATCTTTCTTGCACGCTTATATGAACTCTGTTTTAAACTACTTTCTTGATCTTTTTTGCACGTGTATATGATCTCTATTTTAAACTACTTTCTTGATCTTTCTTGAACGTGTATATGATCTCTATTTTAAACCTCTTACTTGATCTTTCTTGCACGCGTATATGATCTCTATTTTAAACTACTTTCTTGATCTTTTTTTGCACGCGTATATGATCTCTATTTTACCTACTTTTTTATCTTTCTTGCACGTATATATGATCTCTATTTCATACTTCTTTCTTGATCTTTCTTGTACGCGTATATGATCTCTATCTTAAACCCGTTCTTCATCTTTCTTGCACGTTTATATGGTCTCTTTTTCATACTCCTTTCTTGATCTTTCTTGCACGTGTATATGATCTCTATTTTAATCAACTTTCTTGATCTTTCTTGCACGCTTATATGAACTCTGTTTTAAACTACTTTCTTGATCTTTTTTGCACGTGTATATAATCTCTATTTTAAACTACTTTCTTGATCTTTCTTGCACGTGTATATGATCTCTATTTTAAACCCCTTACTTGATCTTTCTTCCACGCTTGTATGAACTCTATTTTCAACTACTTTCTTGATCTTTCTTGCACGCGTATATAGTCTCTATTTCATACTCCTTTCTTAGTCTTTTTTGCACGCGGATATGATCTCTATTTTAAACTCATTCTTGATCTTTCTTGCACGTGTACATGATCTCTATTTTAAACTACTTTCTTGATCTTTCTTGAACGTGTATATGATCTCTATTTTAAACTACTTTCTTGATCTTTCTTGAACGTGTATATGATCTCTATTTTAAACTACTTTCTTGATTTTTCTTGAACGTGTATATGATCTCTATTTCAAACTACTTTCATGACCTTTCTTGAACGTGTATATGATCTCTATTTTAAACTCCTTTCTTGATCTTTCTTGGACGCGTATATGATCTCTATTTTAAACTCCTTTCTTGATCTTTCTTGCACGTGTATATGGTCTCTATTTCATACTCCTTTCTTGGCCTTTCTTCCACGAGTATATGATCTCTATTTTAAGCTACTTTCTTGATCTTACTTGCTCGCTTATATGAACTCTATTTTAAACTACTTTCTTGATCTTTCTTGCACCTGTATATGATCTCTATTTTAAACTACTATCTTGATCTTTCTTGCACGTGTGTATGATCTCTAATTTAATCTACTTTCTTGATCTTTCTTGCACGCTTATATGAACTCTGATGTAAACTACTTTCTTGATCTTTTTTGCACATGTATATGATCTCTATTTTAAACTACTTTCTTGATCTTTCTTTCACGTGTGTATGATCTCTTTTTTAATCTACTTTCTTGATCTTTCTTGCACGCTTATATGAACTCTGTTTTAAGCTACTTTCTTGATCTTTTTTGCACGTGTATATGATCTCTATTTTAAACTACTTTCTTGATCTTTCTTTCACGTGTATATGATCTCTATTTTAAACCCCTTACTTGATCTTTCTTGCACGCGTATATGATCTCTATTTTAAACTACTTTCTTGATCTTTCTTGCACGCGTATATGATCTCTATTTTAAACTACTTTCTTGATCTTTCTTTCACGTGTATATGATCTCTATTTTAAACTATTTTCTTGATCTTTCTTGAACGCGTATATGATCTCTATTTTAAACCCGTTCTTCATCTTTCTTGCACGTGTATATGGTCTCTTTTTCATACTCCTTTCTTGATCTTTCTTGCACGTGTATATGATCTCTTTTTTAATCTCCTTTCTTGATCTTTCTTGCACGCGTATATGATCTCTATTTTAAACTCCTTTCTTGATCTTTCTTGCACGTGTATATGGTCTCTATTTCATACTCCTTTCTTGGCCTTTCTTCCACGAGTATATGATCTCTATTTTAAGCTACTTTCTTGATCTTTCTTGCTTGCTTATATGAACTCTATTTTAAACTACTTTCTTGATCTTTCTTGCACGCATATATAGTCTCTATTTCATACTCCTTTCTTAGTCTTTTTTTGCACGCGGATATGATCTCTATTTTAAACTCATTCTTGATCTTTCTTGCACGTGTACATGATCTCTATTTTAAACACCTTTCTTGATCTTTCTTGCACGCGTATATAGTCTCTATTTCATACTCATTTCTTAGTCTTTTTTGCACGCCGATATGATCTCTATTTTAAACTCCTTTCTTGATCTTTCTTGAACGTGTATATGATTTCTATTTTAAACTACTTTCTTGATCTTTCTTGAACGTGTATATGATCTCTATTTTAAACTACTTTCTTGATCTTTCTTGAACGTGTATATGATCTCTATTTTAAACTACTTTCTTGATTTTTCTTGAACGTGTATATGATCTCTATTTCAAACTACTTTCTTGACCTTTATTGAACGTGTATATGATCTCTATTTTAAACTCCTTTCTTGATCTTTCTTGCACGCGTATATGATCTCTATTTTAAACTCCTTTCTTGATCTTTCTTGCACGTGTATATGGTCTCTATTTCATACTCCTTTCTTGGCCTTTCTTCCACGAGTATATGATCTCTATTTTAAGCTACTTTCTTGATCTTACTTGCTCGCTTATATGAACTCTATTTTAAACTACTTTCTTGATCTTTCTTGCACGTGTATATGATCTCTATTTTAAACTACTATCTTGATCTTTCTTGCACCTGTGTATGATCTCTATTTTAATCTACTTTCTTGATCTTTCTTGCACGCTTATATGAACTCTGTTTTAAACTACTTTCTTGATCTTTTTTGCACGTGTATATGATCTCTATTTTAAACCCCTTACTTGATCTTTCTTGCACGCGTATATGATCTCTATTTTAAACTACTTTCTTGATCTTTCTTGCACGCGTATATGATCTCTATTTTACCTACTTTTTTTATCTTTCTTGCACGTATATATGATCTCTATTTCATACTTCTTTCTTGATCTTTCTTGTACGCGTATATGATCTCTATTTTAAACCCGTTCTTCATCTTTCTTGCACGTGTATATGGTTTCTTTTTCATACTCCTTTCTTGATCTTTCTTGCACGTGTATATGATCTCTATTTTAATCTACTTTCTTGATCTTTCTTGCACGCTTATATGAACTCTGTTTTAAACTACTTTCTTGATCTTTTTTGCACGTGTATATGATCTCTATTTTAAACTACTTTCTTGATCTTTCTTTCACGTGTGTATGATCTCTATTTTAAACCCCTTACTTGATCTTTCTTGCACGCGTATATGATCTCTATTTTAAACTACTTTCTTGATCTTTCTTGCACGCGTATATGATTTCTATTTTAAACTACTTTCTTGATTTTTCTTGCACGTATATATGATCTCTATTTTAAACTACTTTCTTGATCTTTCTTTCACGTGTGTATGATCTCTTTTTTAATCTACTTTCTTGATCTTTCTTGCACGCTTATATGAGCTCTGTTTTAAACTACTTTCTTGATCTTTTTTGCTCGTGTATGATCTCTATTTTAAACTACTTTCTTGATCTTTCTTTCACGTGTATATGATATCTATTTTAAACCCCTTACTTGATCTTTCTTGCACGCGTATATGATCTCTATTTTAAACTACTTTCTTGATCTTTCTTGCACGCGTATATGATCTCTATTTTAAACTACTTTCTTGATCTTTCTTGCACGTATATATGATCTCTATTTCATACTTCTTTCTTGATCTTTCTTGTACGCGTATATGATCTCTATTTTAAACCCGTTCTTCATCTTTCTTGCACGTGTATATGGTCTCTTTTTCATACTCCTTTCTTGATCTTTCTTGCACGTGTATATGATCTCTATTTTAATCTACTTTCTTGATCTTTCTTGCACGCTTATATGAACTCTGTTTTAAACTACTTTCTTGATCTTTTTTGCACGTGTATATGATTTCTATTTTAAACTACTTTCTTGATCTTTCTTGCACGTGTATATGATCTCTATTTTAAACCCCTTACTTGATCTTTCTTGCACGCGTATATGATCTCTAATTTAAACTACCTTCTTGATCTTTCTTGCACGCGTATATGATCTCTATTTTAAACCCCTTACTTGATCTTTTATTGCACGCGTATATGATCTCTATTTTAAACTCCTTTCTTGATCTTTCTTGCACGCGTATATGGTCTCTATTTTAAACTACTTTCTTGATCTTTCTTGCACGCGTATATGGTCTCTGTTTCATACTCCTTTCTTAGTCTTTCTTCCACGTTTATATGATCTCTATTTTAAACTACTTTCTTGATCTTTCTTGCACGCGTATATGGTCTCTATTTCATACTCCTTTCTTGATCTTTTTTGAACATGTATATGATCTCTATTTTAAACTACTTTCTTGATCTTTCTTGAACGTGTATATGATCTCTATTTTAAACCACTTTCTTGATCTTTCTTGAACGTGTATATGATCTCTATTTCAAACTCCTTTCTTGATCTTTCTTGCACGCGTATATGGTCTCTATTTCATACTCCTTTCTTGGCTTTCTTCCACGAGTATATGATCTGTATTTTAAACTACTTTCTTGATCTTTCTTGCACCTGTATATGATCTCTATTTTAAACTTTTTTCTTGATCTTTCTTGAACGCATATATGATCTCTATTTTAAACTCCTTTCTTGATCTTTCTTGCACGCGTATATGGTCTCTATTTCATACTCCTTTCTTAGTCTTTCTTCCACGAGTATATGATCTCTATTTTAAACTACTTTCTTGATCTTTCTTGCACGCTTATATGAATTCTATTTTAAACTACTTTCTTGATCTTTCTTGCACGCGTATATGATCTCTATTTCAAACTCCTTTCTTGATCTTTCTTGCACGCGTATATGGTCTCTATTTCATACTCCTTTCTTGGCTTTCTTCCACGAGTATATGATCTCTATTTTAAACTACTTTCTTGATCTTTCTTGCACCTGTATATGATCTCTATTTTAAACTTTTTTCTTGATCTTTCTTGAACGTATATATGATCTCTATTTTAAACTTCTTTCTTGATCTTTCTTGAACGTGTATATGATCTCTATTTTAATCTCCTTTCTTTATCTTTCTTGCACGCGTATATGATCTCCCTTTTTAAACTACTTTCTTGATCTTTCTTGAACGTGTATATGATCTCTATTTTAAACTACTTTCTTGATCTTTCTTGCACGTGTATATGATATCTATTTTAAACTGCTTTCTTGATCTTTCTTGCACGCGTTTATGGTCTCTATTTCATACTCCTTTCTTGGTCTTTCTTGCACGCGGATATGATCTCTATTTTAAACTACTTTCTTGATCTTTCTTGCACGCTTATATGAACTCTATTTTAAACAACTTTCTTGATCTTTCTTGCACGTGTATATGATCTCTATTTTAAACTACTTTCTTGATCTTTCTTGCATGTGTATAGATCTCTATTTTAAACTACTTTCTTGATCTTTCTTGCACGTGTATATGATCTCTACTTAAACTACTTTCCTGATCTTTCTTGCACGTGTATATGATCTCTATTTTAAACTACTTTCTTGATCTTTCTTGCACGTGTATATGATCTCTATTTTAAACTCCTTTCTTGATCTTTCTTGAACGTGTATATGATCTCTATTTTAAACTCCTTTCTTGATCTTTCTTGCACGCGTATATGGTCTCTATTTCATACTCCTTTCTTAGTCTTTCTTCCACGCGTATATGATCTCTATTTTAAACTACTTTCTTGATCTTTCTTGCACGCTTATATGAATTCTATTTTAAACTCCTTTCTTGATCTTTCTTGCACGCGTATATGGTCTCTATTTCATACTCCTTTCTTGGCTTTCTTCCACGAGTATATGATCTCTATTTTAAACTACTATCTTGATCTTTCTTGCACCTGTATATGATCTCTATTTTAAACTTTTTTCTTGATCTTTCTTGAACGTATATATGATCTCTATTTTAAACTTCTTTCTTGATCTTTCTTGAACTTGTATATGATCTCTATTTTAATCTCCTTTCTTTATCTTTCTTGCACGCGTATATGATCTCCCTTTTTAAACTACTTTCTTGATCTCTCTTGAACGTGTATATGATCTCTATTTTAAACTACTTTCTTGATCTTTCTTGAACGTGTATATGATCTCTATTTTAAACTTCTTTCTTGATCTATTTTGCACGTGTATATGATATCTATTTTAAACTGCTTTCTTGATCTTTCTTGCACGCGTTTATGGTCTCTATTTCATACTCCTTTCTTGGTCTTTCTTGCACGTGTATATGATCTCTATTTTAAACTACTTTCTTGATCTTTCTTGCATGTGTATAGATCTCTATTTTAAACTACTTTCTTGATCTTTCTTGCACGTGTATATGATCTCTATTTCAAACTACTTTCCTGATCTTTCTTGCACGTGTATATGATCTCTATTTTAAACTACTTTCTTGATCTTTCTTGCACGTGTATATGATCTCTATTTTAAACTCCTTTCTTGATCGTTCTTGAACGTGTATATGATCTCTATCTTAAACTACTTTTTTATCTTTCTTGCACGCTTATATGAACTCTATTTTAAACTACTTTCTTGATCTTTCTTGCACGTGTATATGATCTCTATTTTAAACTACTTTCTTGATCTTTCTTGCACGTGTATATGATCTCTATTTTAAACTACTTTCTTGATCTTTCTTGAACGTGTATATGATCTCTAGTTCACAGTCCTTTAGTTGTAGCATATAACTGTAGATGGTAACCCAGCTACATTTTGGTCGTAAAGTTAAGACCGTTTATTAAATTTTATTTAATTCGAATTTATTTCAATGGGGTCCAGCTACCATTTAAAACATACGATGTAATTGACATAGGACATTAGTACAATAAAAGAGTAGATATAATACATGATATACAGTAAATTAATAATCGAACAATCAAAGGCATCAGATGACTATAAAGGCTCTCGGAAAAACAAAGTTATATAATAACAATTATTTCACGTAAATTGTAAAAAGAATAAAAAAAATATAAAAAATAATTTCAGTGCTCTTTTCAACGTTTTTTGTGTTCACATAGTTTGTGTTAATTGTTTAAACATTTGAAAACTGTTAAGGAATATATTCAATTTTTACAGAAATACCTTACTGGAAGAATTTCTGGCAGCTGTCTGCCGTTAAACAGATGAGCGTCAACAGGCAGAATAACAGTCACAGGGCGAGGAACGTGTTATTATTTGAACTATGTAATTGTCTAGCTGTACAGAAATAAATGTTCAATTGACATTATTATACACTGTTCTTTAGAATTCATAACCATTTCGATATTATACTCTGTCTGTCAGTCTGTCTGTTTGTCTCTTTCTCTCCTCTTCCTTATCATGTGGACGTACTCGGACTCCCGATATTACATTTAACCTGAGACAAGCCGAGACTAATCAAGGATCAGATTTGGTGTTGCGAGAAATATGCTGAGGCAGTTTTTTATCGCAAGTCTGTTATGAAAGACTGTGATGAAATAGTTGCAATTCCAAATAACAGGAATCTCGCCGTATTTGCGAGGCCTCTTTGACGGGAATGATATAATCAACATAATATGCAAACTATAGGCCCTAACCCAGAATGTTGGAGTATTGCCCAGTCGGACTAAACACGTTTTGCCATATAATTTGTATTATATGTATAAGACCTGGTACTCTTTCAACAATATATTTAGTTCACTTCCCTCAATGTGTTTTGCATTAACGGTAATATTACAAGGATACATTTCCGCTGGCATGGTACATATTATCCGTGCAGTTCTGTAACTGAATACCACCGGGACTCGCGCTGTAGTAGTCATAATTTCCAAGTCAATATCTTGCAAACTGTGAACCAGTCCACCTATAGAGTTGTAGATTTGAATGAATGTAGGAGGTGTTAATGTCTTATGACATTTCTGCTGCTTTCTTTTTTTTCACCCATCAAGTATATGAGGTAATAACGAGTCTTTAATGAGTTTGGGAGTATCAGTGATTGCTGTTAGGGGAAAACTAGTCACTCTTGTTGACTTGATTTCCCCTGGGACTAAACCTAAGCTTATTCTTCAAGAAATTTCCGATTTCAGAGCGGCTGCAAGAGCGTATGTTAAAATTCTCTTAAGGTTGTTTTTTTTCGTATGGCCGCCCCCCACGAACAATTGATTACCCTAATTATCACTAGTTTGTTTTTGTGAAGTCGGCTAAAAGTAATTTTTCGCATTATCAATTTCATCACTGGCATCCCTTTAACTTAAAGTTTATTAGACTAACGTGACAAAAACATAAATTGTTTCGCAAATGTAATTTTGCAATCAATTTAATATTGTTTTCATTTCCAGCTGTTCCATTATAAACACTATTTATCGCAAACGCTGGAAGGTGGTGTATTTCTACTGACGTGTTATATTAGAAAAAGAAAAATTCTGTTCATTTATGTTGAAAGGGCATTGTACATAATTACCATGCAATGAACGGAGGAAGTTTAAGTAAAGTGAATAACAAATAGGGTAGGATGGTGTGTTTATGATTTCCTACGCTCCACTGATCGCATCCGAAACAAGTTTATCACCACATGTAATGACATAAGTAACTTTTTTCATAACAAAATCTTGGCAGACACTATTATATTTTATATTATATTTCATGTATACACATTATATTAACCTATTTACCTTCGAGGCTAAGATATGACTGTTGATATTGACGATTTTCTAATTACTTACTTTGTTAAAAAGGGTATTTAATCGAAATTTTGATTACCATGACAAAATATTTTCCATATTCCTTCTGAATCACTCAGTCATCAATTTGACATGCGCTTATATGTTTTTCTTGTAAAAGCCAATTAAAAAAGGCCACCTTTTATGGCCGACTCTCATATATTATTATGGTCCACATGTCTGATCAGCCTGACTCAAGGCAGAGTAATCACCCTACCCGTTCAAGCACACTAAGTTTCCATCTATGAATATTCATGAATGTCTTAAACGAATGGGTACCTTGGCAGCCAGACTGTTATAACCATGCAAGTTTTACCATGGTCAAATTTAGAATAGCTTAAAAAAGAAGAAGTCCTTCCTGGTTATTTTATTCTTTATGATGAACATATATCAAATTAAAAAAAATACAAACAATAACATAAGAATTTAATATGAGGGAATGTTTTTACTATGCATGCATGCGCTGATAAATATTCCTTTATATATTCACAGGCGCTTGAATTGCAATAAGTGTAGATTTCGGTTAAAATCTGTTACTTTTCTGGGTCCATATAGTGTGAAAAACGCTAGCAAAATGTCAGATAAGTAATAGTTATGAAATGACCTGGAAAAGTAACAATTACACTACACTAATAGCAGTTCAAGCATTTGATATATCTTACCCCAAGCTCTATACCAGGGGAAGGTGCTATTTTTTAGGGTTTTTATGTAATATTTTTTTCTATCAGGAACATTTTATTCTCGACTCCAGTTTTAACCAATGTATCATTTTGCTGAAGGAAATTTATCTTTAAGGTGAGATTGGGTAAAATGGACACCGCCGGTGGAAGATTTTTCATTTAATTTTATACAGAGAAACCTTAATTAACTAGAATTTATCTGTGGACCTGCAATGTAATACAAATGGAGTTTACTGGATCTGCCACATTGTAGTCTTGTATCTGGCGCATGTTCTTTTAAAGTAATGTATGATGTGTTCGATAACGTTAAACATTTACAATACTGTGTGCATTATCTCGTGCCATTTGTTTCTTTGCCTGAACATACAAGAGTTTCGTAGAGAAACCTTCCCGGTATATGGAACTGTTATCTTCTATTCAAACTTTTATAAAGTGCTCTTCATTTGCTAGTGCTATTCTGCTTCATGATAAGGTGAGTTCACTGGCTAGAGATTTAAGAGTTCTTACATGTGCGTATTTAATATTTTTTAGGTTTATATATTGTACTGCACAAAAATATTTCCGACTTCTGACATGTTACAATTTGCCATATCTTTGACAATCGATATGTGTATTTTTATGAGGAATGTGAAACCGGGAAAGGGTCGGCCACAGAAACTGAGAAGTATGAGTACCATATAGATTAACATAGAGGCAACATTATCAGGCTAAAATTTAGCGAGAAGGCATAATATCAGGGAACGCCAGTTTTGGAGTGAGTGTAAGTTTCATAACATTATGAGAATTCCTTCTGGAATATATGAAACGTAAGGTGAACACATCATCATCAACATCATATAAACAAGACACCGGGGAGGGTTCTACATTTGCCCAAATGTGCTTGTTCCGCTTGTCAAATTACATAAAATCACAGTCCAAATGGCTGGAGCCGAACTGTCACTGAGACAATGCCAAGGCAGTCTACATGATACCACATGTCAATATTTATAAGCAAAACGTGTAACCGCAGGGGATGGTTATAATAATTCACGTCACAAAATTGCCGATACTGCTATGGACTATGGGAAACCCATGCACAGCCCGGTATTCATGCCTGAAGCCAAGCGTGATCCCTGGTTTTATGTGTTATGTGTATATCCATATTTCTGGAACCAGGGGCGTCAATGCGAGGGGAGGTGGGGGTATATATCCCCTAAAACCACTTATAAATAATTTATTATAATGTAACCCCAATAAACCCCACCCATGCGAGTTATCTCTCCTTCCTCTGAGTCAACTCCCATAGAAGTCCATGTGTGTTTCAGAAAAAAAAGCATTGGAAATTTGCAATATAAAGTCCTGATGTCAAATTGGTCTGCTCTTTCAATGCTGCTTTGTTATCAGCTGAATGTACTTTTCTTATGATAGTGCACAAAAGGTTAAAATATCGAAAGAGGAATTTATCAATGTACGACTTTTGACCAAAACTTGAAGTTTCACAATTTGCTAAGGTTCGGCATTGCGTAGTTAAATCATTATTGGGATGAATCAATTGATCTTGTTTTAGATGTTTATTAAATAACATTTATATGATATAAAATAGCAAAATATTTGGCGATTACGCAGTTAAAATTATATTTTATGATGCGTCATGCAAATTTCTTTGTGAAACATTTTCTCGGATAGTAGTTCCTCTTCGAATACGCGAAGGTAATAAATACGCAGAATTTCTTTATGCTCTTTATCTAATTGAATAAAGGAATGACATTTTACAATGGCAGACTGCCCGTGAAAATCCACACAGTGCAGTGACATAGTAAATGGACTACCAAATAACCAGGCCTTCAGAAAATTAATGGCGACCTGACATACGGTTCCAGTAACACAAAATATATTTGGACTTGATGACACCTGAGCACTGAGACAATCTTCTTATATCAACCCATCATGGGCAAATTGGTTTCATTTGGAACTCATTCTGTTTTGGATCGGCGGAAGGATACAGGTTTATGGTTGGAAATATAGATTGCTATACCGGACACCCTCCACGGACGTTTATCACGTGATAAACAGAAGTTAACTGGTGGGATGTGTTTCTTTAATCAAGGAAACGAGACAAATAACTGAAAATGACGCACTATTCTATGAGAGGGCGGCATGTTGAGGAAATATATGTTTTAGCCAAATGTCAACCGTGGACTGACTTTAATTGTTTCAATGCAGTTTCACCTCAAAGTAGTACAGTTCTCTTTGGTTTCCTATTTCCGGAAGGTCTATAACGCATTCGTCGAAGGATAAACTATCATTTCTTCTTTAATATACATGTGAGATCTTGAATCAATGTAAAGTCTTCAAAGTGATTATGATAACAAATGGCATGAAATGGCATTTTCATGTATTCCACTCTGCCTCCTACAAATGCTAGTTTTAACGATAACTTCTCAATTTTTATTTTGTATAAACCCCAGTAGAAAAAATTTTCTATTAAGCTTTTTCTATTGAAGTTCAAAATATATATAAATATTATTAAACTTTACTGGGTTGATTAAAAGATTGAAAGACCTTAACTTTGTTTTGCATTTATGTATATATGTAAACTTATTTTGTCCACTTCACTTAATCCTCCTTGAATGTTGATTTGCGTTTTTCTTTAATGTATCAAATGAGTTTCAAAATCGTTATGTAAAGATCAGAATAACTGACCAGTAAAACTCATGTAAAGCCTGCATTTCTAACAGCTATGGTTATCCGTTTGTGTCGTTAGTATTTAATTCTCTTGTGCGTAGAATTTTATCACCGTTTCAAGTACTGACGACAAATTTCCTGTATAGGAAGACATAATTGAAAAATGTTTACAATGATTGTATTCCCTCCGATGCCTTCAGTTTATAATCTTTGAATTTAAGATACAGAAAAATCACCAAATGTCCTGCTGTATCTTCAAAAAATCGTACAAAAAATATGTAATTAAGGAGTTTATATATAAACAAAATACGCCTATTCGCTTATATGTATCTACCCAATAACGATTCCGGAAAGCCAGGGGCTGATGTAAATAACATAACTTTTCTCTGGATAATTCCTTTAAGACCAATTATTCAACTCATTTAACAATAAAATAATCTCACTGTATGTACAAAAGGGCAAGACAAAGTCAACAGTCTCTCTGTAGGTACAGTGGAGCAAGACAGTACGTACAGGAGAGAAAGACAAAATCAACAGTCTCTCTATATCTTAGTGGAGCAAGACAAAATCAACAGTCTCTCTGTATGTACAGTACAACAAGACAAAATCAACAGTCTCTCTGTATATACAGTAGAGCAAATCAAAATCAACAGTCTCTCTGTATGTACAGTGGAGCATGACAAAAACAACAGTTTCTCTGCACGTACAGTAGAGAAAGACAAAATCAACAGGGTCTTTATATATAAAGTAGAGCAAGAAAAAAATCATCAGTCTCTGTGTATGTACAGTGAGTTGTTTGAGGGAACAAATCCAAACCTTATAATTCAACATATCAGAACCTGAGTTGATACCGCCCGTGTCTGTCTCGGCACCACGGATCCGGGAGCTGGACCTGATTGTAACAAATCAGAAGGAAACACAAGCTGACGTGGAACACAGGCCCGTCCTTTTGAATTACAGACGGAACATATTCTACTTCAGTTTTACATTTAGCAGAAGACCTCACTCCTTCCCACAGCAGACAGAAGAACTCGCTAGATTGAGTTCCTGTCTGCAGACTGGCCCATACCTTACTAGCGGGCTAGGAGAGGTTCAAAGGAAATCCACCTGGACTTGATTTTAAAAAAGCAGCTAATCTTGTTCTACCAAAGTACAAAAACTCAGTTAGCTTCATTTTTACATTTCTATTTTATGTTTAGAACAAAACAGATATTACAGGGAGTTGCTTCTATTAACATATTGTATTTTTGTTTAACAGATTACATATCAAGAGCACCGCAAACGTGCATAACTCGCCTGTCTCATGTCTTTTGACCTCTGACCTCAAATATGCGTAAATTTTCCTGAGAATTAAATTCAGATGAGAAACTGTTTTGATTAATATTTATACTGAGTTTTATGAATATCCATTGGAATTTCGTTAAGTCATCACGGCACCACCAATGTTTGATGACCTCCTACCACATTAAATATGCACGAATTATGCCGGGATTCGAACTAGGGCGAGATAATATATTGGTTTATATTTCTGTCGAGTTTCATCAAAATCCATCATATCCTGATAAATTATTGCGGCATCACCTCAAAGTAGCATTGTGACCTCTGACCTAATTAAATATCCGTGGATTTTACCTATAATCTAACTCGGGCGAGATAATCGATTTCGTGAAAATCCTCCGAAGCCCTGGTTAGTTATCGCTGCAACACTAATAGCTAATGGACGGACGGTGGGTATACCATAATACGTCCCGTCATAAACGGGCGTATGAAAAGGCTTAAGTAATAATTATCGACGAGTAAATTAATAAAAGTTGTTTTGCAAACCCAATAAAAGAACGCCTTGTACTGAGTATGAATTTAGTCAAATTTAATAAAAAAAATGGTGTTACAAACTTTTTTAACCAGTATAGGCAACTGCATTTTGATACAAAAAAATTCAAGCAGTCAAATTTGAAACCATTATTAGGCGAAATTCTAAAACTGGTTAAATCCGTCATTTGATTAAAGCGTTAACATAATGTCGCGGAACTCTTTTATAAACACAATCATTTAGAGGGCAATTAATCCTGCAACGAGAACACTAATCAGATTAGTGCAGTAGGTGGTTTAAAGCAGGCCATAATTAAGAAAATCTGGCATGCTCCAGGAGAGTTACATGGGGCACTGGAGTGCCCTGTGACTGACCTACGTGTGCATAAACTATCAGCTCAACCTTTCCTATATTTGTAGAAACATCTATTTTTGTTTCGTTAACCAGAAGCCCAGCTGCCGACTGCAGCACATAGAAGGAATGCTAATACATCTTTACCTTAATAAGTAAAAATGTATTTATAACTGAAATGTAAGAAGCCCATTTGATCAAATAGATCAATTTCTTTAATTTTTTATGTTTTTCGTGCTTAAGAATGTAAACTAAAAAAAGATGATTCCCGAAATATTCCAAAAGCTTTAATTATTTTGGCAGCTGCTCGAGCAAAAGTAATTACGTTAGAAACGTCAACTTACAAAATGCCTCCACAATTCGCCATGCAATAAAATGGAAAACGAATTTCAGTTTAAAATACTTGCCAGACATAGGTTATAAATTGACCACATGTGTATTTAAAATGTAAAGTCACGAAATCTAACGTGAAACTTCACAAACAGCTGTTAATATCTATATGTCCACCAGAAATGTACCTTGGAATGCAAATTATCACGAGGGAAACATAAAGAGAGATATTAAGCGGTCACGAAGTTGTCGGTTCGTCAGGAGGAAACCATTGAAGTTCCTAATTAAATAGTCAGGCTTACCGCGGATAGTTCATTGCTATATTTTTGAGACCTTTTGAAACTTTTCACTATGATGTTGAATTTAAGCGAGCGCAACAGAAACCAAATAAAACAAGAATGATTGTTTATAACATGTTGGGGTAACATCACATGGGTAGAGCTATCCTGTCTGAAAAGGCTGAATCAAGAAAAGCTCTCCAGACCACCAGTATGTTATTTAGCACATGTTAATCAAAGCTATGATCGTATGTGGAAGATATTAAATTCTCATGTCCGACACGTTTTACAGACCCATCTTGCATGAACTGTTTTCCTTAGATAAAATATAGTTATGGGGTCGTTTTAAAATTTACTTTACAAAAACTCTCTTCAGTATTATAATAGATTTGATAATAATATAACTGTAAATGCCTGTGCCATGCTTTTCTCCATGTTGTCCATGATGTTGACTTTTTTCTTCCCTTGCTTTGTAAAAAAAGAATGCCTTAAACCCTGTATTAATGCAACATATGTTGATAGAGTAAGTGCAACTAGAATCTTCATTCTGATTAGAAATGCAAGACTCCATCGTGTGTTTGCATTTTCTGATTCGGCCCATATTCCCAGGTTTACTAGTACCTTTGACTGTACATTAGTGAATATTCCTTGATGACGTTCCTCAATCCGGATTATGTATGGGATCCACACCTAAATCTTAATGATTCTTCTTTTTTTCCATTCTCGAAATGTTCCGAAAAAAAAAAGAAACACGCGCGAATGATAATGAACGCAAACCCTCATGACGGAGGCAAGAATTTGTCAAACAAGTTATTATGCACATTTAATTTGTTTTAATAACATCTTTTCATAACATGATGCTCTATGATTTATCCTTAAAGGTCGTGTGTATGTATGAGTATGCGTCTTATATCTCATGCATTTTAGGTATACCAGCTATCGTTATCCAAACTGTTGTAATACGTGCTGTACGAGGAAGCAGAGAAAGAAACGTACGGGAATGTTTTTCGTACAAAATACATAAAAGTTGTAATGGAAGACTGATATGGCCTGATGGAAAGAGAAATCAGCTACTGGTGACCTTGCCGCTGGCTGGTCGTGATGGTGGGCTGTATCAGGATCTGGTGAAGTACTGCAGGAGCAGACGCCTAGTCACTCCCAGTGAAACTTCGGGTTATTGAAACCAATAATTGAAAATGACGGAACAGCGCTCTGGGAGCAGTAAAACCTTCACTGTCACTGGCGGTGACACTCACGCCTAACTACTGAAGGTCTGCCGGTGTCCGGACACTGAATCGTTTGGTCAAATTTGTTGAATTTGAGACTTGCGCTTAGAATTTAACAAACCTGTCGGCCAACTCGGTTGGTGTCCATTATGCAAATTCACTAATAATCAATATGATTATGTATTGCGGTCGGTTAATGATGTCTAGACCTTTTTTTTTCAATGCATGAAACAAAAGTCAAGAAACTGCTGCCATCTTCGGTATACCCGGACGTTGGGCATCAAACCTGTAAATAGGCGCCTTCTCCTGAAACATTTATTGACAATTTACATGGACAAAGTCGCCAATTGTTTAACTCATAACAGAAAGTAGTTGAAATCTGGATCACAACACAGAGAAAAAAGTATGCGGTACTTATGGGATTCACAGTAATCCTGTTTTTGGCTGATTTAATATTGAAGATCACGGTCAAGGTCGTCGATTAACTATCTGAGGTCTTTATTTTGATTTACAGAACAATCCATCTACATGAGAAATGATTCTTTGGCGAATTTTCTCCAAATATATAACTATGTAAGATCAAGGGCACTCTCATAGTAAATGTAATAACCCAAATTTAAATAAGTTTCATCCGATAAGACATATCAATGAATGTGCACAATATGAAATATATCTATCCATCAGTTTGTGAATCATATTGCTCCACAGGACTTTATTTAAATAACAGTGATCGGGGTATTAGTCAGGGAAAAAACGAGACAGGGATTATAGGTCTCCCGTACAAGACAAGATCACTTAACCTGATTTGCAGCATAATCCATTCAGCCTTCTTGATATATTTAATGGTTTACTCCTGGTAAGGTCATGATCCCATTTTTAAATAAGCTTCGTCCCCTCACCAATATATAATGAACCTCGGCGGCGGGACTGTGCTATAACCATATGGCATCTCCTGAATTTTAGCCGGGAGTTAGAATATGTCGAAGCTGAGAGGAAATGTATATACAATTATTCCATTTTGGTAATATATTATAGTAATATTAAAAAAAAACTACTGTCGCCCAAATGGTGAAAATAAATGATAGAAAATGGTCTTATTAAACGTTTTTAAAAATAGTGTCCATTTTTTCTGCAGATCAGACACGAACCGAGAAAACATGCCTTATTCAGAAAATCTTCTACTAATTTAGAGTGGAATCGGAAACATGCATTCGCTATATATCGGGGATTACTCGACACTATATTTGAAGCACAGTTGTGCCAGCCTTTTGCATTTAGTATAGGTCTCATTTACTACGTTCTGTCTACGGTTAACTACGTTCTTGAAGGTCATGGGAGGACTTAATAGGATGTGGCCTTTGCCGTGGGACACCGTTCATGAATGCGGGTGGTCCTGAGGAGTCCACGTCTCTTTGAAATGTTCATACGCGGCCCCTGGATGGTACTGATTAGGGATAGATAACAGTAGCGGTACCCTAGCGAGGACGTGGCGAGTACTGGTAAGAATTATTTTATGCTTGATACTTGAGTGTGTTTTTGCAGTTCTAAAATTTCCTTAAAAATCTACCCAGCCAAAATGGTGTGACCATGCACTAATGGCCTTTGTAAGACTAGACCAGCCATGGTTTTTGTAGGTCTGGTTACAGCCAGCCTGATACCAGGGAGCATTTTACCAGACATAGTCATAATTATTTAAAGGGCCCTATTCCGATATCTGACGTCTAGTGAATAACAACCTTAAAAAAACAGACCGGTCCCACCGCACAGAGGCTGTTCGACTTGTTTATAACATGTGGGGGGGGGCAAAATAATCCAACCACATTCAACAAGGACATCTCGTGGTAAGTCTGACAAACCAGATTTTTCCAAATGGGGTTTTACAACTAGTGATCTTTATTCGTCCTCACATTATAACCATCCACGTTAAATATGTGTAATTTCTATTTGCCAGCAGTGGCACGTTCGCTAAAAGCTTGTAGGTCAACAAACTTAAACACCTGTAAGAGGGGCGTTAAAAGAACTTATCTGAATATAAATTACCTACAGTTCATTATATGTACGCAGAGTATAACAATAATCACACATAAATCAGTAGCCACCAGCCAGGCACACCCACTTATCACTCGACCAGGGGCATCAATTCAGGTGGGGGGATTGGGGATTGGAGTATACATAACCCAGCCCCCACCACACACACGCAATATTATTGTGATATATTTGAAATAGACAATAGAAGGTATATATATATATATATATATATATATATATATATATATATATATATAAACGTTGCCCCAATTACCCTCTAACGCCTGCGAATCATCCCTCCACCCTTTGAGATAAATTGAGGCCACTGCACTTGAACACAGGGACTGGTTTTGAACATTTACAGGGATTCGTGAAAAACTTCATTAACATTCCCGGATCGTCATTTCTTGAAAAGGAAGACTTTCGAATTCATTTTCTATGGCTTCTTCTTTAGAGAAAAATAAGACTTCAACAAATCTATTTCTGTGCCTTTAAAAAAAAAACCTCCTCGGAATGACCAACATAACATCATTCAGCTGTAAGAACTCGTCAGCGTAAAATGTTGAAAGATTATAATATCTAATGTCTTCTGAAGAAACATGTAATGTATTCCGTTATAAATCTAGACAGTCTTTAAAGGTGTCGAGGAAAATCATTTAATCAGTGTTAGGATGAATTGTTGGAATTATTTTGTCCTTTTTCAGCTTTATACGTTATTTCTTTAAGTAAGTTAGTGATACGTTTGTTCATTATTTGGCACTTAAAGTCCAGTTTTGTTTTAGATACCCTAGCGGGTGCTGCGCACTTTACCCTTTTGAAATCAACAGCTAGATACACAGGCGTAGTTTCTGACAGATGGCACCACGATCGATCCTTCGTGATATAATATCAAATTCCTCGGAATTCTTCAGGGAAACAAAATATAGGTGGCATCATTGGCCTTGTTAAATGCATGGACCTCTCTATGACCACCGATAACACCGCCCTTGATCAATAATCATTCAATATTTTAAGGCAATTCTTGGGTCCACTGCTGTCAAACTGTCAATATTGCTGTAATTTGGCAGTCTCAAAAATACAAGTAAATTGCGTAATACATAGGCTGATGCCATAATGATATTTATAATAAATTGTGAAGTTAGTTTTTCTATAAATTACTTCTCAAACTGGAAATATTGCAGTGAAATATGTGATATGTTCAAAGAGCAGATTTTGTTAATATTGTTTATGATGTTACGCTGACATGGATATATATGTAAATGAGATAAAATATTTAAAATTTGCGATTTCCTAGCAAGTTTCCGTTCAACAGCATTCAGCACTCAGAAAACAAAGACTTACAAAGACGGGGATTATAAATATTTTTTGAGATAAACATACTTGTGATTTGCAGAATAAAGGTCACTGTGACCTAATTTCGGGATTTTAAAGGAAAATTTGCTAGGACCTGTCTGGATATCTAGAAAGAGCATATCAGTCCTAATGGTTGCGTTTCTGCTCTGCAAACACCCCCGTCACACGAGAGGGCGATCTCGCTGCGATCACCGAATAAGGGCAGACCGCCGTAGAGCGCAGTCGGATTTGCCTCAAGTTTTCATGAGCTTATTAGGAGCGAGATAGTTTTGCTTAGGGTCATCATATGGTCACCATGAACGCCATGAGTGGCGACCAGTTTGAACATGGACAAAATTTCCGTCGCGGGGACGCCGTGGATTAAAAGCGCAGTCAGATCGGAATTCGATCACCATCAGTGTCCGAGCAGCGCAGTACTAGCTTCCCGACAGCGCAAGTCGATCGCCAGTGAACGGGTTGGTAACGGCATTAAACCCCTTTCACACATACACGTTCTAGCCACCACATTCACCATGTTCTCGGGAAATGTGGTCGTCGCGGTGTTGAACGTACAATGGTCTCCAGAAGTCGTCGTAGAGTCGCCATGATCGCCAACCCTCTACAACAAAGTTTTCCTGTAAAACTTGAGCGCGGTAGATCACGGCAAACGTGCCCAAACGTACTTCAGAACGTATGCAACGTACAAAAAACGTAGTGAACGTACAAAGGACGTACGAAGGACGTACATAGAACGCGGGTGGTCGCCATCATTTCTTGACTGAGTCTATTGTACGTCCATACTACGTTCATTGTGCGCTCTTACTACGACATCAGCGCGTCCTTGGCGTCTTGCATACGTTCTCTTTACGTCCAAGAAGTCCCAATTAGGTTCTCTTCACGTTCTATGTACGTCCATGGCGTCTGCTGTACGTTTTCAGCACGTTCTTACCACGTGATCTCGACGTTCTCAGTGCGTCATTTTTTTAATAAATCTTATTTTATATATCAATAAAAAAGTTAAGTCCAAATATCGAAGCGTAACAAAATGAATCATAAACTTGGTCCCAATTCCTTATTTCACAATACCCTGAAATTTTATAGTTTATTGTAGTTTAAAATAAATAAAATAAAATAATAAATAGTTTAAAATAATAAATATTAATATACTATTTTCTTTCTTTCTTTTTTTTATCAGATGGTTACACACTGTATATTACTTTCACTGGTGTGACAGTTGCCAGATACAGAAAAGACCCTCTCATTTAAAATAACATACAGGATGTAAGCATAACATGGGGAACATGAATAACTAAGATTAATTGGCATGTGTATATCATATAACTGTGAGAAATTACATTTTCGTATTATCATAGCGGTAGCAAATGTATTATTTTCTTTTTACCAATAAGGTATTCAAATCCTGTACTAACTGTTGAACTATTGGGCGTATGTAGAAATAAAGTGGTAATTTTTATATTTTATATTTACTTTTTCTGACTACACTTTTAGACTATGGGACAAGGCATATAATAAAGTAATAATTTCTATTGAAAAGGCAAATGCACAATCAACTTTTTATAATGATATATCACAAAATTAGTTACATTTTAAACAACTTCCACTTTTTATTGCAATTACATTACAATTTTACAAAACCACATTTCAACATAGCAACAATTGTTTAGTGTATCTTGTTATGAACTGAAATGTAGCTTTAAAAATGTTATCGTTCTGGGAAAACACTTGCAGCCTGCAATGGCACAGCTCTTACAGGGTGCGAGTAATACCTTGATAAATAATCCCTCACATTTTTTGCTGCATTTGTTGCACTGTTGCCACGGCCTGGTTGAAAGTTCACATTTAAGTTTTGTCCTTGACGTCAGGCACCAGATATACCCTGCAGATCCTCGCTGAGTAAGAGAGCATTTTGCATAGCAGGATAGCGTCTGCGCATTATATTGTGCAGGCAAACACAAGCCCAGAGTCACGCTTTCCACAATCTTTGGAGACAGTTTCAAAGTAGTCAACAAACAGGCAAATCGTTGCACTAATATTCCAAAGGCGTTCTCAACCACACTTCTGGCTCTAAAAAGCCTGTAATTAAATATCCGCTTTTCATCTGTGAGATTTTGTCGACTGTAGGGCTTCATAAGCTAGGTCCTCAAGGGGAAAGCATCATCTCCGATAATAAAATAGGGCAGATCCTCGTTATTTCCTGGTTGTGGTGTGGCTGGAGTGAAAACAATAGTACCTTCTTCTGCTGTAGTCTTGAGTTCGCAGGTCCCGAATATCTGACCGTCCGAACATGATCCATTAGCACCGACATCCATCCAAATGAATTTGTAGTCCGCATCAACAAGGGCCATCAAAACAATGCAGTTGAAGCCCTTATAGTTGTAATATGTTGATCCGCTTCTCGAGGGACACCTGATTGCGATATGTTTGCGGTCTATAGATCCAAGGCAGTGGTGAAAATTCCATCTTCTGGAGAAAAGTTCATCAATGTCCAGCCAACCCTGGATGGTGGTAGGTATGGCGAGGACTTCACCGGCATATTTCGAAATAATTGCTTCACACACCTCCGATATGAACAGAGCAAGGGTGTTGTGCGCCACTCGGAAGTTGTACATCAAAGACTTGTATGTGCAGCCAGTGGCCAAGAACCTGAGGGTGCAGACTAGCTTCATGCAAAGCCTTGAGGCAGTGCTTTCCTCCAGAAGGTGTGTTGACGTTGAATGCAAAGACCAACTCTTTCCAACAGTTCATAGAACATTTGCGGTTCGAGGCGAAGAAAGTTCTTGAAGCTGGCTTTGTCAGCCATCTCCAACTCCATCATCAGCTGCTCGTTCTGGCCGAAGAGAATTCTGGTTTGCAGCCAAGGCCTCACCCATCTCTCGCGCCGTTTCCCGTCGTCCCGACCGCATCTCCTACGCCAAAACAGCCAAGGCGAGGTCTTTTGCAGCAATCAAATCATTCGGAATGGCAACATATATTGTCACCAACATGTGTCTTGCAATAGCTGGTATGATGTTCACTCATCGGAAGTCAGACTGGAAATGAAAGCCACTCAAAACAATGTACTCGGGTCGTACATAAGACGCAAACAACGCGCACTGAGCGTCCTAAGATCGCGAAACACGTAGTACACATGTAAATCGATCGTAAGGTTGACGTGATACAGCGTAAAAGGATCGCAGTAATCGTATTAACAACGTAAGAATATCGTACAGGGGGCGTTGTGGACGTACTAAAAGCGTACGGGGATCGCACGTTTTATTTCGCGATCCAGTCGTAAGTCGAACGTACTGGACGTAATGACAACGTACAATGGACGAACAATGAGCGTACGTCGGTTCTCCGAGAACGTTGCGAAACGCGGCCAGACGTACGATCAAACGTGAATGTGTGAAAGAGGCATTACCGTTCCACGGCGCTGGACCGGCGCTCTTACCACGCTGCTACCGAGACCTCGACCACCCTAATGAGCTCTTTACACGCTTTGCACGATACTTCCGCTGCGATTATGACGTCAGAGGTGCGCTTTCGCTGCGCCTAGTGGGATTACAGGGCGCTGCTGCTGTGCTCTGACGAAGCTCTATAAATACTTCGCGGCATTGTCACATCTCGTGTTAGCGAGGTGAGAGCGACTTTGCGGTCACACTTGAAAGGTTTGATGTTGTCGACGACCAACGGCAATATGCTAGGTCGCTGGGGTCGCCGTTACATCTCCTTCTCATGTGATGGGGGCCTTAGCAGACGGCAGGCCCGCTCTCATGAGGGCCGGACAAAGACTAATCGCATGACTGGTGAGCTTAAATCACTTAAACATTTTATTTACGTTATGGAGTAAGTATACTTGTGTATGAGCATGATATATAGGAATTCATAACGTCTCAGTAAGAAAATCTCTGTAAAACCTTCCCGTAACACTTTGACTAAGCACTACTACGGTCATATAGAGAACCAGACTTGCTACCAGACAATGCTTTTATCTAGGCTGTATACTTCAACTAAAAGTCGATAAATGATTCTATTTCCCATGAGACTGACCGCCCCATCTGCTGTCAGGATACACACGAATATATTGGAATTACGCAAAACGCCAGAAGTACCTCACGTAAAGACTTAAATTGCCCTCTACTTATCCGAGTCCATGTTCATCCCAGTTCACAACTGACGAGCAGAATCATGAAAGAGGCTCGGAGAGACGTCTTCCGTCTCTAGTGAACACAACCATAATTTATTCTAGTTTTGATAGACATCTAGAAGAGTTTTTTTTATCTATTCGTTCTCAAGTCAAAAGGAATCGATTGAACTCCCGTATCTTGCTTTCTGTTCATTGACGATAGCTATCTCGCTTAATGGGAGACGTAAAAACTCCTCAGAGGAAGCGACGGAACCTTTGTAAGAATAGTCCCCATCTCCTTCATCATTGGAAAAATAACGTAAACACTCTCATTGACTTGTGTGTAAGTGCTTTTGGAACTGTCTGTAGGAAAACAAGGACTAGATCTTAGCTTATAAAGGTCGAAGTACGAGAGAGTGTCGTTTAAGCAACGTATATATTGATCCATCTTCTTGTTCTCAAGATCGACTGCTGACTTTACATTTTTATTTATCTAAAATAATACAATAACTCGAAAAGTTATGTTGTTAACAATATAAATACTTGAGTGCGGATAATATATATATATATATATATATATATATATATTATTATTATTATTATATTATTGTTATTATTATCATTATTCGGGGAAAACCACAGTCATTCACCATTTTTTTTTATTATATAATATATAAGGCTATTGGAAACATGCTTTTTTATCTCATGTATTTACACATTTATAAGATATTAAGATTAAAACACTTCCATGTTTATTGATTATTATGTCGCATGCCCATCGTAAACGTTAATGATTTAGATACATTTTTTTATTGAAAGACCATAAAGTGTTTGAGTAATGCCACACTGTTCCGTGTTATGACTATTTTGTTATACTTCTAGTATAGAGTTTAAAAAATGCACATTAAAAAAATTAAAGAAACATCCGAACGCACCGTGGAGAGTTAATGATTAAAAATCTGTAGAATGTTCATTTGAATCTAACCGATGGCTTTTTTTTATTCTATAATGCAGGCCCATGGGGTCGATACACTTGCTCTCTTCCCACGTGTTCTGTAGATCATTGCTTTACTGGTCTATTGGGTTTATTTTATGATGACCCTAAAATAACAAGTATTTAGTTACGTTATTGGTAACAATCAATCTGACGCGCTTGACATTTATTCGCTTCTCTTATTCAGAAACGATTTCATATCACCTCTTAATACGAGTACCAAACTAATTTATTGAGAACTTACATGAATCCAAAGAACCTTTTAAATCAGACTTAATTTGTAACGGCAGTGGAGTGTAAAGGTAAATGAAGCAGATGCCCAGTCTATGCATCCCGGAAGTGCCTGTAAGGAAAGAATAAAAACCTTTTGCGACCCGCTTAGTAGTGGTGGAACTTGTCACAGCTTCTCCTAGAGGAGACAGATAGGTGCCCTCTTATTTAGCTGTCTGTTCTTGTGGATATTTCGTGGCCTGATTATAGGGGAAGCAGAAGAAAGGTCCATTGATTCCTCTGTCCCTCTTTTGTCAGGGCCGCCCTGACATTTACTGCAGCTGGTCCTGTGTGACGTGAACTAGTGGTGACACCGAGTATTTAATTATCTTATCTGTGTCCTCATAAATAACCGTTAAACCATGATCAACGATTAAAGTGTTCACTGTGGTTAATCAGATGAAGGGTACATTAAGTTTCTTTGTTGTCACCTGTGTGTATTGTGTAAGTCGTTTGTCATACATCATGGCCGCGATAGTATGTGATAGCTTTCATATGTTGACGAGTGGAAGATGTTGACGTCATAGTGCGAGATTACAGTTCAAAGGCGCCGATAGTTTGCACGTGTAGCTATTTTACGAATGTAGGCGAGCTTGATAAGTAGTCGTACACGTGAATGCCATTAAACATTATACGTGTGATGTGAAAGGTCAGTTGTTATGCAATGAAGTGTGTGTAAATGTATGCTTGACAACAGAAACATGCAAGAGTTGTGGCAGGAAGCGGCAGTAATGAAGAAAAAGTTATGCAGAGCTCCCCTGTAGTGGCAGTCGTGGTTTAGGCAGAGGTGGACATTTGCACGTGCATGGGGCATGTTTGTAGCGACCCTAGCTCCGGCCAGGGCTAGTGTGACAACCGAGGTGGGTTAACTGGACAAGTGGCTGTAAGGCGTGTCTTCTCGTTGTGATTAGGTCGATGGGTGGTTTGGTCGCCACTAGCCATATATCAGCCTACCAGGCGGAACGATCTCTGGATTGGGGCTACTATGTACAGAATGATGAATTCAGGGGGAGGGGAGTTAAGCAGGGGCCTCAATGTATAATAAAAGACGAAACTACAAATACAAATTTAAATTATTGGGTTTATTGAATTTACACAGCAATCAAACATGTAATGGTGATGGTCAGAGCAGCTGTGTCATTATACAACAGTCCTGCCTAAGCTGTATCCTACAATAACAGGTTTACCAATTAATGACCCTTTAAATCTACGTAAAACAGCCTTGTAAACTAGCCAACTCCGTCACGGAGAGCCAGTTACTAGTGAAGAAATGTATTCTTACCGCGTTAACTGTGTCCTAACTTCTAAACATCAATTAAAATTACGTCCAGTTCCTTCTGTGTTACGCGCACCTCTCTCTGGTTTGTTAAAAACTGCGCAATTTCTTAACACATGTCTAGCATTTTTTATATTAATCCACGTAGGGTAATTTGGTCAGATTTACCTGTTATTACATTATAAAACCCTCCCTGTATCAATGCGCGACAACCCGGTTACTTTTCTGTCAATCATGCGTCGGCATATAGTCCCGGTTTCCATGCATATAAAAAGCTATTTATCTTTAACTTTTACGTAATCTAAAATACGATTCTTACAAGAAATTAATACTAATGTTACTAGCTTAATTTATAATAGGTGAAAGATGAACCATTTATTTTCACAGAAACTGACCATAGCATGATAAACGGTCGCTTGTCAGACAAATCACGACAGCAGGTCACAACTGCCGAGACAGGATAGTCCATTTATGGAAACAGGGGTGTCGGGTTGAAATCACCACAGCAATAGCCCGTATTGAGAGAAAACCTGTATTATATTAACATAAAAAAAACATAATAAAAGAAAGATGATGACCAATTAAGCCTTTTGCCTGTATGGCGTAACAGCGAGCACGGAAGATGCACATATAACCGTGTCCAAGGTGTTGCTCACCCTGCCCTGTACATGGTTTGACCTACTCGCTTATCTCAGCCACGCTCCCCACTCAATGAACTCAGTAAGCACCCGCTAGTACCCAGCTTGCCTGCATCGAAAACGTCACATTCCCCCCTCCCACACTCAACTCGTCCTCGAGTTGAAGGTTTCGATTAGTAACCGATAATAAAGTAAAATCCTGCTATCAATACATTTAACCACTCTCGGATAACAAGACTAGGCTATGATGATTCACGGCCTACTAACGATTAAACGTATACAAGAATAACATTTCATCATTCTTACGAACAAAGCGTACAGCTCATGATAATCGGTGTTTCAGTTACTTAACACCCAAGAAAAATAAACTCACATCATTTTGTTACTAGTCACCAGCCATATGAAGAGGTAGATATTAAAAAATGTGTTCTCACCTTAATGTATTCTCAGTTTACACACACATATATATATATAAAATAATCATAATATAGACCAGCCTAAATCTACCTAAATAAACTGTAAATGTATCAAAAATATCCGTAAAAACACTAGCTTACACAGATACCTGAAAACAAGATATATAAACACATATATTACATCAACATTCATGTTAAGCACTGAGTGACTTGGGGTCCTGGTTATCGGTCTTCTCCTTCTGTGCTTGCTCAAGCTGTCGACGTAGACGGGCGATTTCTTGATCCGCTTTCCTCCGTTTTATGAACTCCTGTTGATACGCTTTCTTCAGTGATTCCTTCCCTCCATGCTCCATCAGTCGACGTCGGGCTTCCTCTTTAACTTCATCGAGCCTGACAGTAAAGTTACCAAGCCATGTCAGGAAGCCTGGTATTTCGTCAATATTCTGGGGAATCCATGACATTGGTTTATCAACGTCCATCGGAAATCCTCTTTGGTTTGATGTTGGGATTGCTGTCGCGCCTCGGTTAACGGTCGACAAAACTGTTTCAGTGACTTCCCCCTCGTGCTGTCTAACAGGTTTCTCTCTTGCTTCATGTCTACTACCGACGGATGCGGCTGGGTGCGTCTTTCGTTCTGCAGACGATCGTTCTTTAGATGTTTTTGTTTGTAGGGTTTGGTGGTGTGGTCTGGTGTCTGGCCGCTCATGCACCCTCCGAATTACGGATCTGACAGTTGGTGCCACATCATGATTGTACCTGGGTGTGTCTTCTACTGTATTCACTGGTGGGGGCACCTTACCCGGGTCTATATACAAAGGGTTCGGTCGTCTCGATCTGTGGCACCGTTGTAACAACCGCTGCACTTCCCTTTCTGCTAGATTGCTATGCGCATTCCGCAGATGCCTGGCCATGTCACTTCGCCTTCGCACGCGCCAGTGACCTGCCTCTATCGGGCACTCCCAGTACCATGCCATCTTATCCATGTGCGTTTCAGCGAAATGCCTACAGTAATTACTGAATCGTTTTATTGGTTCCTTCCGGCGGCACCCCAATACTGGACACTTTTTCCCAGGAGACCAACTCGGCCTATGTTCCTCCTGTGTGGCTCCAGTCGGCAAAGCGGCTATGTCATCAGGTGCAACTGACTTTGGGTGTTGGTCCTTCATTTCAGCATTCTCAAACACTTCTCCGCCACACTCCTGCTGTAGGTCGCAAATTTCATTGTCAAGTTGCCCGCCTGTGTCACCATGCATGTCGTCAAGGCTGGCTCCTGCCGAGTCCATCTCAAGAACGTCAGGAATCCATCCTCCACTCTTCTGATCGTCCGCCATACCTGGAAATTATTGAAACATAATCAGGACTTAAAGTAACAACTACAAATCAAGAATATCTCTAGGTTTGATAATTCTACGAGTTCGCCGAATGGCAATGGGATCATCGATACTGGCAGTGTCTCTATCGTCTATACCACTGCCACTACCCTGTCTATAAACTGGAAGTAAAGAAGTATCTTGACTAATAGAGGAATCATCGAATCGACTGCTCTCATCTAGCCCTACGTCGTCTTCTCTTTCTTCCTGCCTAGTAAGCCAATTATGCGGATAGGTTTCTGATTCATACTTCTTCAAATGGTCCACATGGACCAAGAGAAAAGGGCTTCGTTCATTGGACTGGATCTTGTAAGTAACATCCGAAACCTTTTCAATTACTAAATATGGCCCGGTCCAACCCTTCCCAAGTTTTTCCTTGGCCCTTGGGGGATACCATCTCCATACCCATTCCCCTGTACTGTATACCCTTTCTTTTGACGATCGGTTATACAATCTTTCTTGTCGGACAGCACTTTCTCTTAGGTTTGTTCTTGCCACTTCAAAGGCGTTGCCTACAGCCTGACGAACCCATTCAACATATGCTATTGGGCATTCCATCTGTTGATCTTCCTGAGGTCTGCCAAACATGACGTCGATCGGCATTGTTGTCTCACGACCAAGGAAGAGCATGTTTGGAGTGCACTTGGTGCTTTCTTGAGGCGAAGACCGGTATGCCATCATCACATATGGGAGGTGGTCGTCCCAGTCGTCACGATGGTCGTTGACGAAAAGAGAGAGCATCTGATGGAGGGTTCGGTTGAACCTTTCTACGAGCCCATCCGACTGTGGCCTATAAGCACAAGTTCTGGTTTTCTCTATTTGCAGCAGACTACACATTTCCTGGAAAAGGTGTGACTCGAATTCAGGCCCCTGGTCCGAATGTAATTGCTGAGGGACTCCAAACCGAGTGACAAACTCGGTGACAATTAGGTCTGCTACTGTCTGTGCCCGATGGTCAGGTAAAGCGTAAGCTTCAGCATATTTGGTAAAGTAGTCACTGAGGACCATTATGTATTCATTTCCTTTATCAGTAATTGGTAGAGGTCCCATTATATCAACTGCAATCCTTTCTAGTGGCATCCCTACTGGCTGTTGCTGGAGCTTTGCTCTACCTGGGCCTGCACCAGGTTTCCTCTGCTGGCATACAGTGCACTGTCTACACCATCGATAAATGTCGGCTTTAAATCTAGGCCAATAGAACCGTCTTTTTACTTGAAAGAACGTCTTGGTGACACCTAGATGCCCGGCTATCCTTTTACAGTGAAGTTCATTGAAGACCTCATGTCTAAGCCTATCTGGTAACACTAGCTGCTTAAGGGTTTGAGTACTGGTGCCTTCGGTTTCCCATTTCCTGTATAGGATTCCATCCTCTATCACCAGATTCCGCCATTGTGCCCACAATGCTTTAAACTCTGCACCCTCAGCTGCAATTCTAGTCCAGGCAGGCCTTTCCTCACTGTTTGTTTTGAACTCCACTATCTTCGTGATGCCGCCATCTTCTCCTTGTCGTTCACGCAGCTCTTTTTTCGTATATTGACCGATCCACTGACTGAGTACCTCCACCTCATCACCAGAACTATCAGATTCCGTCTCCTGGATCACTGGTGGTTCGTTAGCAGGAGGCCCTTGTTGTCTGTTCCTTCGGGACGTTCCCCTTCGAACTGGAGCACATTTAAGCTTACTCGTTGTTGCTGCGCAGTCGGGGCAGTCCCCACGTTTACACTTTCTCGGCTTCCTCGATAAGGCATCGGCATTACCATGCCGGGCGCCGGGTCGGTGTATTATCTCAAAGTCGTAAGTGGTAAGAACTGACAGCCATCTAGCCAACATGTTTTCTGCATCCCTAAAATTCAACAGCCACTTCATTGAGGCATGGTCCGTCCTCAGTATGAATTTACTGGTGCCTAGATAGGTTCTGAAGTACTTTATAAAGGTGACAGCAGCCAATAACTCTCGGTATGTTGTGCAATACCGTCTTTGAGTCTTATTCAAAGACAGGCTTGCGTAAGCAATGACTTTCTCCTCCCCGTTCTGAATTTGTGATAGGACAGCGCCTATTCCTACTGCAGATGAGTCAGTGTCCAGTATAAAATTACCACCGTCGCAGGGGTATGCTAGTATCGGTGCACTGGTTAATTTTCCCTTGAGAATGTCAAAAGCCGCCTGGCACTTGTCTGACCACTGAAAGGCCCTGTTTTTCCTCTGAAGATCATGCAATGGGGCGGCGATTGAAGAGAACCCTTTGATAAACTTGCGGTAATATGAAGCAAGGCCCATGAAACTTCGTAGTTCTGTCAAATTCTGTGGGACATCCCAGTTCTGGACTTCAGCCACCTTACTTGGGTCGCAGCGAATACCGTTAGCGGACACAACATGGCCCAAATAATCGACTTCTTCTCTGAATAGATGACACTTTTTGGGTTTCAACTTGAGCCCCGCAGCCCGCAACCGAGAAAACACTTTCTCCAAATTTTCCAATGTTTGATCAAACGTACGTCCAAAAACGATTATGTCATCTAAATATACCAGACAGCGGTCCCACTGTAGTCCTCTGAGCACTAGCTCCATCAGGCGCGAGAACGTTCCAGGTGCACAACAAAGACCAAACGGCATCACTTTAAACTCATAAAGCCCTCGGTGGGAGGCAAAGGCTGTTTTACACCTATCTGCTTCTTTTATCTGAATTTGCCAGTAACCTGATGCCATATCCATCGTGCAGAACCACTTTGCTCCACTTAGGGTGTCTAGCGTGTCATCAATCCTCGGTATTGGGAAGGCATCCTTCCGGGTTACGTGATTAAGCTTCCTGTAATCGACGCAGAACCTGGTGGTTCCGTCCTTCTTTTTCACCAGAACAATCGGTGCAGCCCAAGGACTGTCACTTTCCTGTATCACGCCCTGGCTTAGCATTTTATCTATTTCCTCATTCGCTATATTGCGCTGAGCTGGAGCCATCCGTCGCGGAGGCAACCTGATGGGTCTTGTATCCCCTGTGTCTATCTTATGCTTTATCAGATCCGTCCTCCCTAGCATTCCTCCGGGTACAGCAAAAACATCTGAATACTGACAAAGCAATTGCATCAGTTGGGTGCGCTCCATAGCAGAAAGTTTATCTGACGCATTTTCTAAAAGACTCTGCATATGTTCTGGTAGACAATCCGTAGATCCCCTTTTGTCATTTTTCCTGGCACCAGTGACACATACCTTGGTAGTTGTGGGCCCTTCGATGGCCTCCACAGTTTGAGCGCTGGCTACCTCTGTTCCCCGTTTTAAGGTAACCGCTTCACTATTGAGATTCATCACTCTTATCGGAACCTCTTTTGCCACGTCTACCAATGCCCTTGCTATGGCTATACCTGTATCCTCTGAAAAACGTTTAGGTTCTATCATTTTGTTCCCTGTTATAGCGCTACTGTGAAACTCGAAACTGGCTAAATATCCCGTGATAATAAGCTCCGAACTCGGAGGAATGACCACTTCTTCCTTAACACAAACTGCAACATGACCATCCGAGGTGTATCGGAGCAAAGACGCCTCATGAGTAGACATCTTTAGGCGCCCTGCCACAACATCAATAACCGCTCTAGTGCCTTCTAGAAAGTCTATCCCTAGGATGCCGTCCATTTCACACAGATCAGCCACCACTAGATTCCACTTGTAGATTCCACCTTCAACGTGTAGTTCGAACTCGTCCTCGCCATATATCTGCATATCCATCCCCGTAGCTGTGCACAACCGGGTTTTTGCTGGCCGAAGAGTATGGCCGCCAGACCAGCTGCACAACTGTTCAAAGACATTCCCATTGAGCAAGCTATGGGGTGATCCAGTATCAACCAGCATTTTCAAGAACAGATGTCCGATACGGACTGGTAAATAAAAACAACCTTTGTTACTTCCATTGAGTTGGACAGGTGGCCTAATTTCTGATGGTTTGTTCAATTGGCTTGTGTTTCTGGCCGCAAACGCAAGCCTTCCTGGTTTAACGCTTCTTCGTCAAGCACCTCCGCTCTCTCATGCTGCACCGCGCCGGTTTGGCCTGGCTGATTTCTTTGGTTCAAAGGGCATTGACGGGCAAAATGCGTCTTATCCGAACATATGAAACATCCGGCATCTCGCTGACGTCTCCTGCTCCTTGAAGCTTGTCCTTGTAAACTAGTGTCTTGAATACATTGATTCACCACGCTCTGGCCCTCATTTAGCTGGCCCTGTTTTGACCGTGTCTCTGCTGTCAGTAGTTTTCTGAGCATTTCAGTGTTTTCCCTCACCAACTGAACCAAATCCATCTGTCCTGTCTGCGGTATCGTTACAGTGTCCGGGGAAGATGTATTACAATGCACCACCGGCGAAATAAGCCCTGAGGGTTTGCGGATACCTCCGACTGCCGAAAGCGACTCAAACTCGACTGCCAAGTCGACAGCTGCATCTAGATCTTCTGGGTGCCCAAACTGGACATGTTTGGTAACATCTGGTCCACCCAACCCAAAGATGAACTGGTCAACACATAAAGCATCCCTATTCACCTCAGATAATTGAGGATGAGCTTTACTAGCCAACCTGCGTAAAGCTGATGCAAATGTTGAAGGGCTCTCATCTCTCCGACGTTTCCGATAGCGGAAATCGTTTCTGTAAGAAGGTCGCCGCTGGGTCGGACAGTAGCGACGTGTCAGGACCGCCTTCAATGCCTCGAAACTTCCGAGTTCCTGTTCGGTCAGCCCTCCCAGGACTGTTTGTGCCTTACCCCGAAGGCTCATGGCTAGTTGTTGGGCTTTCTCTCTTTCTGACCAGCCATTCCACATAGCCACTGAAAGGAAATGCGATAAGTAGTCCTCCCATTCCCATACTGTATCATCAAAGAGGTCGGGCTGTTTCTCTTTTCTGCTGGCACGTGGGTCCATCTGCGGGGGCGGCCCGCCATATGCAGCTGAACTCATCTGAGGTCCCTGGTAAGATGGCGGTGGCACTTCCCTCCTGCTAGTCTTCCGACCACGTTGCCTGTTTTCGTTAGACCTTGTATGCCTGAAGACGGGCCTTTGATCTCTCCCGGTCATCCGAATATCCGCTTCCTGTGGATATGGCGTAGAAACATATGCCGGACGAGGACCGGAAGGAAAAAAACTTGTCTCCTCGTCACCTCTGCTCCAGGACACATCCGAACGGAGAGGCTGCTGGTCGGATGGCCAATATCTGTGTACAGACTGGTGTCTCCTTGAAGGAGTCTGATAGTCATCCGTCAAATGACTCTGCATACCTCTATGAAATCCCCGAGGAGCAGGCGGAAAAGGACTTTGGGGTCGCTGCTCATACTGTCTCCGATACGGAGAAAATAACTCTTCCCCAGAATCAGCACATATTGCTCGTGCCTGGTCACAGGCCATCTCTGAACGACTTGGCGGTGTTGCATAACTGGGATCCGGACTGGAGAAAATACCTCCGTCTCTGGATGCAGCAGCGCTGTCGGGCATTAATCCGAATGAACTGTCCGGCTTTGCCTCGTATTGTCCCCCATCGCTGTGCGGGCCCTCCCATCTCACACTGTGTTCACCTATTTGCCGTTCTGACATGAAGTCACCTGTATCTCCTGGCAGCGCCTCTCTATACGAATCCTCTAAATCGACTCGTTTTCGTCACTATCTATCGATGGTGGGGATGAGGTAGGTTGAACATTTCGGGGAGAAATGCCTTCATTTCTATCAATCCTAGGGGTGGATAAAGCACTAGGAAGCATAGAGACTAAACCCCGCCTAAGTGTCCCAAACAAATTACTGAATGACTCCATCAGACCTCTACAATCATTTGAAATTCAAACCCCAATCCTGGTGACGGCACCAAAAACTGTAGCGACCCTAGCTCCGGCCAGGGCTAGTGTGACAACCGAGGTGGGTTAACTGGACAAGTGGCTGTAAGGCGTGTCTTCTCGTTGTGATTAGGTCGATGGGTGGTTTGGTCGCCACTAGCCATATATCAGCCCACCAGGCGGAACGATCTCTGGATTGGGGCTACTATGTACAGAATGATGAATTCAGGGGGAGGGGAGTTAAGCAGGGGCCTCAAAACATAATAAAAGAAAGATGATGACCAATTAAGCCTTTTGCCTGTATGGCGTAACAGCGAGCACGGAAGATGCACATATAACCGTGTCCAAGGTGTTGCTCACCCTGCCCTGTACATGGTTTGACCTACTCGCTTATCTCAGCCACGCTCCCCACTCAATGAACTCAGTAAGCACCCGCTAGTACCCAGCTTGCCTGCATCGAAAACGTCACATGTTGATATAGCTGTCTGTGTTTACTGCAAGGTGGACGTTACTGAGAATGTACCTGTCGATGTCATGATTAGTTCGAGTAAGCCAGTGAGAAGCACATCCAGCATCAGGGTTATTGTGCCGTAATCCCTTAGAATACCTATCAAAATGAAATGTCATGTTCGTAGGAATTAGAGGGTCAGATGTGGGCAGATGTAACTGATCCAGATGTCGCTTGAGGAGCTTAAGCCATAGGTCAGAGTGGACCAGGACGCTGATTGCGTGTAACGAATGCGGGAACTGTCAAGATATCCATTTGGACATTTAAGTTACCAGATCATTATTTGTTACTTATTATTGATATACTTTAGCTAAACACTGCACGGTCAAGATTGAATGTTGATACCTAATATGTTTTTTGATTATATTATTATTGTTTATACCTCAGTCTTGTTGACTGTGTACGATCGTGTATGAGTTCTTTTCCACATTTCTCTTTATGAAGTGTGTCATATTTCGGCTCAATATAAATACTTGAATCAATGAAATGGGACATCCAAAGTTTTAAAATTGTTGAAAAGCCTAATGAAGAATACTGCATCTTCAGAGAAATCCAGGTTATACAGTGCAAACGGGATTGGCGTGTATTTTTGTTTTAACCGGGTTACGCTGGCCTTGCTTTGCACCCGAAATTCATCTCTGATAGGGAGATAAACTATAAACTATATCTCAGACAAACCGAAAAAGGAATTTTTAATATCTTTTTTCCACTCCCGTTTGCATGTTTTTCCCTCCTGCTCGTCCATCTTTCTCTCCTGCTTGTCCCTCTTTCTCCCCTGCTTGTCCAACTTTCTCTCATGCACGTCTCTCTGTCTATTTATCTGTTCAGGAACTCTTTCTCTCCTGCTCGTCTCTCTTTCTATTTATCTGTTCGGGAACTCTTTCTCTCCTGCACGTCTCTCTTTCTATTTATCTGTTCGGGAACTCTTTCTCTCCTGAACGTCTCTCTCCCTATTTATCTGTTCAGGAACTCTTTCTCTCATGCTCGTCTCTCTTTCTATTTATCTGTTCAGGAACTCTTTCTCTCATGCTCGTCTCTCTTTCTATTTATCTTTTCGGGAACTCTTTCTCTCCTGCTCGTCTCTCTTTCTATTTATCTGTTCAGGAACTCTTTCTCTCCTGCTCGTCTCTCTCCCTATTTATCTGTTCAGGAACTCTTTCTCTCATGCTCGTCTCTCTGTCTATTTATCTGCTCAGGAACTCTTTCTCTCATGCTCGTCTCTCTTTCTATTTATCTGTTCGGGAACTCTTTCTCTCCTGCACGTCTCTCTTTCTATTTATCTGTTCAGGAACTCTTTCTCTCCTGAACGTCTCTCTTTCTATTTATCTGTTCGGGAACTCTTTCTCTCCTGCACGTCTCTCTTTCTATTTATCTGTTCAGGAACTCTTTCTCTCCTGCTCGTCTCTCATCCTATTTATCTGTTCAGGAACTCTTTCTCTCATGCTCGTCTCTCTCCCTATTTATCTGTTCAGGAACTCTTTCTCTCATGCTCGTCTCTCTGTCTATTTATCTGTTCAGGAACTCTTTCTCTCATGCTCGTCTCTCTTTCTATTTATCTTTTCGGGAACTCTTTCTCTCCTGCTCGTCTCTCTCCCTATTTATCTGTTCAGGAACTCTTTCTCTCCTGCTCGTCTCTCTCCCTATTTATCTGTTCAGGAACTCTTTCTCTCATGCTCGTCTCTCTGTCTATTTATCTGCTCAGGAACTCTTTCTCTCATGCTCGTCTCTTTTTCTATTTATCTGTTCGGGAACTCTTTCTCTCCTGCACGTCTCTCTTTCTATTTATCTGTTCAGGAACTCTTTCTCTCCTGAACGTCTCTCTTTCTATTTATCTGTTCGGGAACTCTTTCTCTCCTGCACGTCTCTCTTTCTATTTATCTGTTCAGGAACTCTTTCTCTCCTGCTCGTCTCTCTGTATATTTATCTGTTCAGGAACTCTTTCTCTCATGCTCGTCTCTCTTTCTATTTATCTGTTCAGGAACTCTTTCTCTCATGCTCGTCTCTCTTTCTATTTATCTTTTCGGGAACTCTTTCTCTCCTGCTCGTCTCTCTTTCTATTTATCTGTTCAGGAACTCTTTCTCTCCTGCTCGTCTCTCTCCCTATTTATCTGTTCAGGAACTCTTTCTCTCATGCTCGTCTCTCTGTCTATTTATCTGCTCAGTAACTCTTTTCTCATGCTCGTCTCTCTGTCTATTTATCTGTTCGGGAACTCTTTCTCTCCTGCACGTCTCTCTTTCTATTTATCTGTTCGGGAACTCTTTCTCTCCTGAACGTCTCTCTTTCTATTTATCTTTTCGGGACCTCTTTCTCCCATGCTCGTCTATCTTTCTATTTATCTGTTCAGGAACTCTTTCTCTCCTGCTCGTCTTTCTCCCTATTTATCTGTTCAGGAACTCTTTTTCTCATGCTCGTCTCTCTTTCTATTTATCTGTTCAGGAACTCTTTCTCTCATGCTCGTCTCTCTTTCTATTTATCTTTTCGGGAACTCTTTCTCTCCTGCTCGTCTCTCTTTCTATTTATCTGTTCAGGAACTCTTTCTCTCCTGCTCGTCTCTCTCCCTATTTATCTGTTCAGGAACTCTTTCTCTCCTGCTCGTCTCTCTTTCTATTTATCTGTTCGGGAACTCTTTCTCTCCTGAACGTCTCTCTTTCTATTTATCTTTTCGGGAACTCTTTCTCTCATGCTCGTCTCTCTTTCTATTTATCTGTTCGGGAACTCTTTCTCTCCTGCACGTCTCTCTTTCTATTTATCTGTTCGGGAACTCTTTCTCTCCTGAACGTCTCTCTCCCTATTTATCTGTTCAGGAACTCTTTCTCTCATGCTCGTCTCTCTTTCTATTTATCTGTTCAGGAACTCTTTCTCCCATGCTCGTCTCTCTTTCTATTTATCTTTTCGGGAACTCTTTCTCTCCTGCTCGTCTCTCTTTCTATTTATCTGTTCAGGAACTCTTTCTCTCCTGCTCGTCTCTCTCCCTATTTATCTGTTCAGGAACTCTTTCTCTCATGCTCGTCTCTCTGTCTATTTATCTGCTCAGGAACTCTTTCTCTCATGCTCGTCTCTCTGTCTATTTATCTGTTCGGGAACTCTTTCTCTCCTGCACGTCTCTCTTTCTATTTATCTGTTCGGGAACTCTTTCTCTCCTGAACGTCTCTCTTTCTATTTATCTTTTCGGGAACTCTTTCTCTCATGCTCGTCTCTCTTTCTATTTATCTGTTCAGGAACTCTTTCTCTCCTGCTCGTCTCTCTCCCTATTTATCTGTTCAGGAACTCTTTTTCTCATGCTCGTCTCTCTTTCTATTTATCTGTTCAGGAACTCTTTCTCTCATGCTCGTCTCTCTTTCTATTTATCTTTTCGGGAACTCTTTCTCTCCTGCTCGTCTCTCTTTCTATTTATCTGTTCAGGAACTCTTTCTCTCCTGCTCGTCTCTCTCCCTATTTATCTGTTCAGGAACTCTTTCTCTCCTGCTCGTTTCTCTTTCTATTTATCTGTTCGGGAACTCTTTCTCTCCTGAACGTCTCTCTTTCTATTTATCTTTTCGGGAATTCTTTCTCTCATGCTCGTCTCTCTTTCTATTTATCTGTTCAGGAACTCTTTCTCTCCTGCTCGTCTCTCTCCCTATTTATCTGTTCAGGAACTCTTTCTCTCATGCTCGTCTCTCTTTCTATTTATCTGTTCAGGAACTCTTTCTCTCATGCTCGTCTCTCTTTCTATTTATCTTTTCGGGAACTCTTTCTCTCCTGCTCGTCTCTCTTTCTATTTATCTGTTCAGGAACTCTTTCTCTCATGCTCGTCTCTCTCCCTATTTATCTGTTCAGGAACACTTTCTCTCATGCTCGTCTCTCTGTCTATTTATCTGCTCAGGAACTCTTTCTCTCATGCTCGTCTCTCTTTTTATTTATCTGTTCGGGAACTCTTTCTCTCCTGCACGTCTCTCTTTCTATTTATCTGTTCAGGAACTCTTTCTCTCCTGAACGTCTCTCTTTCTGTTTATCTGTTCGGGAACTCTTTCTCTCCTGCACGTCTCTCTTTCTATTTATCTGTTCAGGAACTCTTTCTCTCCTCCTCGTCTCTCTGTATATTTATCTGTTCAGGAACTCTTTCTCTCCTGCTCGTCTCTCTTTCTATTTATCTGTTCGGGAACTCTTTCTCTCCTGCACGTCTCTCTTTCTATTTATCTGTTCGGGAACTCTTTCTCTCCTGAACGTCTCTCTCCCTATTTATCTGTTCAGGAACTCTTTCTCTCATGCTCGTCTCTCTGTCTATTTATCTGTTCAGGAACTCTTTCTCCCAGGCTCGTCTCTCTTTCTATTTATCTTTTCGGGAACTCTTTCTCTCCTGCTCGTCTCTCTTTCTATTTATCTGTTCAGGAACTCTTTCTCTCCTGCTCGTCTCTCTCCCTATTTATCTGTTCAGGAACTCTTTCTCTCATGCTCGTCTCTCTGTCTATTTATCTGCTCAGGAACTCTTTCTCTCATGCTCGTCTTTCTGTCTATTTATCTGTTCGGGAACTCTTTCTCTCCTGCACGTCTCTCTTTCTATTTATCTTTTCGGGAATTCTTTCTCTCATGCTCGTCTCTCTTTCTATTTATCTGTTCAGGAACTCTTTCTCTCCTGCTCGTCTCTCTCCCTATTTATCTGTTCAGGAACTCTTTCTCTCATGCTCGTCTCTCTTTCTATTTATCTGTTCAGGAACTCTTTCTCTCATGCTCGTCTCTCTTTCTATTTATCTTTTCGGGAACTCTTTCTCTCCTGCTCGTCTCTCTTTCTATTTATCTGTTCAGGAACTCTTTCTCTCATGCTCGTCTCTCTCCCTATTTATCTGTTCAGGAACACTTTCTCTCATGCTCGTCTCTCTGTCTATTTATCTGCTCAGGAACTCTTTCTCTCATGCTCGTCTCTCTTTTTATTTATCTGTTCGGGAACTCTTTCTCTCCTGCACGTCTCTCTTTCTATTTATCTGTTCAGGAACTCTTTCTCTCCTGAACGTCTCTCTTTCTATTTATCTGTTCGGGAACTCTTTCTCTCCTGCACGTCTCTCTTTCTATTTATCTGTTCAGGAACTCTTTCTCTCCTCCTCGTCTCTCTGTATATTTATCTGTTCAGGAACTCTTTCTCTCCTGCTCGTCTCTCTCCCTATTTATCTGTTCAGGAACTCTTTCTCTCATGCTCGTCTCTCTGTCTATTTATCTGCTCAGGAACTCTTTCTCTCATGCTCGTCTCTCTTTTTATTTATCTGTTCGGGAACTCTTTCTCTCCTGCACGTCTCTCTTTCTATTTATCTGTTCAGGAACTCTTTCTCTCCTGAACGTCTCTCTTTCTGTTTATCTGTTCGGGAACTCTTTCTCTCCTGCACGTCTCTCTTTCTATTTATCTGTTCAGGAACTCTTTCTCTCCTCCTCGTCTCTCTGTATATTTATCTGTTCAGGAACTCTTTCTCTCCTGCTCGTCTCTCTTTCTATTTATCTGTTCGGGAACTCTTTCTCTCCTGCACGTCTCTCTTTCTATTTATCTGTTCGGGAACTCTTTCTCTCCTGAACGTCTCTCTCCCTATTTATCTGTTCAGGAACTCTTTCTCTCATGCTCGTCTCTCTGTCTATTTATCTGTTCAGGAACTCTTTCTCCCAGGCTCGTCTCTCTTTCTATTTATCTTTTCGGGAACTCTTTCTCTCCTGCTCGTCTCTCTTTCTATTTATCTGTTCAGGAACTCTTTCTCTCCTGCTCGTCTCTCTCCCTATTTATCTGTTCAGGAACTCTTTCTCTCATGCTCGTCTCTCTGTCTATTTATCTGCTCAGGAACTCTTTCTCTCATGCTCGTCTTTCTGTCTATTTATCTGTTCGGGAACTCTTTCTCTCCTGCACGTCTCTCTTTCTATTTATCTTTTCGGGAATTCTTTCTCTCATGCTCGTCTCTCTTTCTATTTATCTGTTCAGGAACTCTTTCTCTCCTGCTCGTCTCTCTCCCTATTTATCTGTTCAGGAACTCTTTCTCTCATGCTCGTCTCTCTTTCTATTTATCTGTTCAGGAACTCTTTCTCTCATGCTCGTCTCTCTTTCTATTTATCTTTTCGGGAACTCTTTCTCTCCTGCTCGTCTCTCTTTCTATTTATCTGTTCAGGAACTCTTTCTCTCATGCTCGTCTCTCTCCCTATTTATCTGTTCAGGAACACTTTCTCTCATGCTCGTCTCTCTGTCTATTTATCTGCTCAGGAACTCTTTCTCTCATGCTCGTCTCTCTTTTTATTTATCTGTTCGGGAACTCTTTCTCTCCTGCACGTCTCTCTTTCTATTTATCTGTTCAGGAACTCTTTCTCTCCTGAACGTCTCTCTTTCTATTTATCTGTTCGGGAACTCTTTCTCTCCTGCACGTCTCTCTTTCTATTTATCTGTTCAGGAACTCTTTCTCTCCTCCTCGTCTCTCTGTATATTTATCTGTTCAGGAACTCTTTCTCTCCTGCTCGTCTCTCTCCCTATTTATCTGTTCAGGAACTCTTTCTCTCATGCTCGTCTCTCTGTCTATTTATCTGCTCAGGAACTCTTTCTCTCATGCTCGTCTCTCTGTCTATTTATCTGTTCGGGAACTCTTTCTCTCCTGCACGTCTCTCTTTCTATTTATCTGTTCGGGAACTTTTTCTCTCCTGACCGTCTCTCTTTCTATTTATCTCTTCGGGAACTCTTTCTCTCATGCTCGTCTCTCTTTCTATTTATCTGTTCAGGAACTCTTTCTCTCCTGCTCGTCTCTCTCCCTATTTATCTGTTCAGGAACTCTATTTCTCATGCTCGTCTCTCTGTCTATTTATCTGCTCAGGATCTCTTTCTCTCATGCTCGTCTCTCTTTCTATTTATCTGTTCGGGAACTCTTTCTCTCCTGCTCGTCTCTCTTTCTATTTATCTGTTCGGGAACTCTTTCTCTCCTGCACGTCTCTCTTTCTATTTATCTGTTCAGGAACTCTTTCTCTCCTGCTCGTCTCTCTCCCTATTTATCTGTTCAGGAACTCTATTTCTCATGCTCGTCTCTCTGTCTATTTATCTGCTCAGGATCTCTTTCTCTCATGCTCGTCTCTCTTTCTATTTATCTGTTCGGGAACTCTTTCTCTCCTGCTCGTCTCTCTTTCTATTTATCTGTTCGGGAACTCTTTCTCTCCTGCACGTCTCTCTTTCTATTTATCTGTTCAGGAACTCTTTCTCTCATGCTCGTCTCTCTGTCTATTTATCTGCTCAGGAACTCTTTCTCTCATGCTCGTCTCTCTTTCTATTTATCTGTTCGGGAACTCTTTCTCTCCTGCTCGTCTCATTTTCTATTTATCTGTTCGGGAACTCTTTCTCTCCTGAACGTCTCTCTTTCTATTTATCTTTTCGGGAACTCTTTCTCTCCTGCTCGTCTCTCTTTCTATTTATCTGTTCAGGAACTCTTTCTCTCCTGCTCGTCTCTCATCCTATTTATCTGTTCAGGAACTCTTTCTCTCATGCTCGTCTCTCTGTCTATTTATCTGCTCAGGAACTCTTTCTCTCCTGCTCGTCTCTCTTTCTATTTATCTGTTCAGGAACTCTTTCTCTCCTGCTCGTCTCTCTCCCTATTTATCTGTTCAGGAACTCTTTCTCTCATGCTCGTCTCTCTCCCTATTTATCTGCTCAGGAACTCTTTCTCTCATGCTCGTCTCTCTGTCTATTTATCTGCTCAGGAACTCTTTCTCTCCTGCTCGTCTCTCTTTCTATTTATCTGTTCAGGAACTCTTTCTCTCATGCTCGTCTCTCTCCCTATTTATCTGCTCAGGAACTCTTTCTCTCATGCTCGTCTCTCTGTCTATTTATCTGCTCAGGAACTCTTTCTCTCCTGCTCGTCTCTCTTTCTATTTATCTGTTCAGGAACTCTTTCTCTCCTGCTGGTCTCTCTCCCTATTTCTCTGTTCAGGAACTCTTTCTCTCCTGCTCGTCTCTCTCCCTATTTATCTGTTCAGGAACTCTTTCTCTCCTGCTCGTCTCTCTCCCTATTTATCTGTTCAGGAACTCTTTCTCTCATGCTCGTCTCTCTCCCTATTTATCTGCTCAGGAACTCTTTCTCTCATTCTCGTCTCTCTGTCTATTTATCTACTCAGGAACTCTTTCTCTCATGCTCGTCTCTCTTTCTATTTATCTGTTCAGGAACTCTTTCTCTCCTGCTCGTCTCTCTCCCTATTTATCTGTTCAGGAACTCTTTCTCTAATGCTCGTCTCTCTCCCTATTTATCTGTTCAGGAACTCTTTCTCCCATGCTCGTCTTTCTTTCTATTTATCTGTTCGGGAACTCTTTCTCTCCTGCTCGTCTCTCTTTCTATTTATCTGTTCAGGAACTCTTTCTCTCATGCTCGTCTCTCTCCCTATTTATCTGCTCAGGAACTCTTTCTCTCATGCTCGTCTCTCTGTCTATTTATCTGCTCAGGAACTCTTTCTCTCCTGCTCGTCTCTCTTTCTATTTATCTGTTCAGGAACTCTTTCTCTCCTGCTCGTCTCTCTCCCTATTTCTCTGTTCAGGAACTCTTTCTCTCCTGCTCGTCTCTCTCCCTATTTATCTGTTCAGGAACTCTTTCTCTCCTGCTCGTCTCTCTCCCTATTTATCTGTTCAGGAACTCTTTCTCTCATGCTCGTCTCTCTCCCTATTTATCTGTTCAGGAACTCTTTCTCTCCTGCTCGTCTCTCTCCCTATTTATCTGTTCAGGAACTCTTTCTCTAATGCTCGTCTCTCTCCCTATTTATCTGTTCAGGAACTCTTTCTCCCATGCTCGTCTTTCTTTCTATTTATCTGTTCGGGAACTCTTTCTCTCCTGCTCGTCTCTCTTTCTATTTATCTGTTCGGGAACTCTTTTTCTCATGCTCGTCTCTCTGTCTATTTATCTGTTCAGGAACTCTTTCTCTCCTGCTCGTCTCTCTCCCTATTTATCTGTTCAGGAACTCTATTTCTCATGCTCGTCTCTCTGTCTATTTATCTGCTCAGGATCTCTTTCTCTCATGCTCGTCTCTCTTTCTATTTATCTGTTCGGGAACTCTTTCTCTCCTGCTCGTCTCTCTTTCTATTTATCTGTTCGGGAACTCTTTCTCTCCTGCACGTCTCTCTTTCTATTTATCTGTTCAGGAACTCTTTCTCTCATGCTCGTCTCTCTGTCTATTTATCTGCTCAGGAACTCTTTCTCTCATGCTCGTCTCTCTTTCTATTTATCTGTTCGGGAACTCTTTCTCTCCTGCTCGTCTCATTTTCTATTTATCTGTTCGGGAACTCTTTCTCTCCTGAACGTCTCTCTTTCTATTTATCTTTTCGGGAACTCTTTCTCTCCTGCTCGTCTCTCTTTCTATTTATCTGTTCAGGAACTCTTTCTCTCCTGCTCGTCTCTCATCCTATTTATCTGTTCAGGAACTCTTTCTCTCATGCTCGTCTCTCTGTCTATTTATCTGCTCAGGAACTCTTTCTCTCCTGCTCGTCTCTCTTTCTATTTATCTGTTCAGGAACTCTTTCTCTCCTGCTCGTCTCTCTCCCTATTTATCTGTTCAGGAACTCTTTCTCTCATGCTCGTCTCTCTTCCTATTTATCTGCTCAGGAACTCTTTCTCTCATGCTCGTCTCTCTGTCTATTTATCTGCTCAGGAACTCTTTCTCTCCTGCTCGTCTCTCTTTCTATTTATCTGTTCAGGAACTCTTTCTCTCATGCTCGTCTCTCTCCCTATTTATCTGCTCAGGAACTCTTTCTCTCATGCTCGTCTCTCTGTCTATTTATCTGCTCAGGAACTCTTTCTCTCCTGCTCGTCTCTCTTTCTATTTATCTGTTCAGGAACTCTTTCTCTCCTGCTCGTCTCTCTCCCTATTTATCTGTTCAGGAACTCTTTCTCTCCTGCTCGTCTCTCTCCCTATTTATCTGTTCAGGAACTCTTTCTCTCCTGCTCGTCTCTCTCCCTATTTATCTGTTCAGGAACTCTTTCTCTCATGCTCGTCTCTCTCCCTATTTATCTGCTCAGGAACTCTTTCTCTCATTCTCGTCTCTCTGTCTATTTATCTGCTCAGGAACTCTTTCTCTCATGCTCGTCTCTCTTTCTATTTATCTGTTCAGGAACTCTTTCTCTCCTGCTCGTCTCTCTCCCTATTTATCTGTTCAGGAACTCTTTCTCTAATGCTCGTCTCTCTCCCTATTTATCTGTTCAGGAACTCTTTCTCCCATGCTCGTCTTTCTTTCTATTTATCTGTTCGGGAACTCTTTCTCTCCTGCTCGTCTCTCTTTCTATTTATCTGTTCGGGAACTCTTTTTCTCATGCTCGTCTCTCTGTCTATTTATCTGTTCAGAAACTCTTTCTCTCATGCTCGTCTCTCTGTCTATTTATCTGCTCAGGAACTCTTTCTCTCATGCTCGTCTCTCTTTCTATTTATCTGTTCAGGAACTCTTTCTCTCATGCTCGTCTCTCTTTCTATTTATCTTTTCGGGAACTCTTTCTCTCCTGCTCGTCTCTCTTTCTATTTATCTGTTCAGGAACTCTTTCTCTCCTGCTCGTCTCTCTCCCTATTTATCTGTTCAGGAACTCTTTCTCTCCTGCTCGTCTCTCTTTCTATTTATCTGTTCGGGAACTCTTTCTCTCCTGAACGTCTCTCTTTCTATTTATCTTTTCGGGAACTCTTTCTCTCATGCTCGTCTCTCTTTCGATTTATCTGTTCGGGAACTCTTTCTCTCCTGCACGTCTCTCTTTCTATTTATCTGTTCGGGAACTCTTTCTCTCCTGAACGTCTCTCTCCCTATTTATCTGTTCAGGAACTCTTTCTCTCATGCTCGTCTCTCTTTCTATTTATCTGTTCAGGAACTCTTTCTCCCATGCTCGTCTCTCTTTCTATTTATCTTTTCGGGAACTCTTTCTCTCCTGCTCGTCTCTCTTTCTATTTATCTGTTCGGGAACTCTTTCTCTCCTGCACGTCTCTCTTTCTATTTATCTGTTCAGGAACTCTTTCTCTCATGCTCGTCTCTCTGTCTATTTATCTGCTCAGGAACTCTTTCTCTCATGCTCGTCTCTCTTTCTATTTATCTGTTCGGGAACTCTTTCTCTCCTGCTCGTCTCATTTTCTATTTATCTGTTCGGGAACTCTTTCTCTCCTGAACGTCTCTCTTTCTATTTATCTTTTCGGGAACTCTTTCTCTCCTGCTCGTCTCTCTTTCTATTTATCTGTTCAGGAACTCTTTCTCTCCTGCTCGTCTCTCATCCTATTTATCTGTTCAGGAACTCTTTCTCTCATGCTCGTCTCTCTGTCTATTTATCTGCTCAGGAACTCTTTCTCTCCTGCTCGTCTCTCTTTCTATTTATCTGTTCAGGAACTCTTTCTCTCCTGCTCGTCTCTCTCCCTATTTATCTGTTCAGGAACTCTTTCTCTCATGCTCGTCTCTCTTCCTATTTATCTGCTCAGGAACTCTTTCTCTCATGCTCGTCTCTCTGTCTATTTATCTGCTCAGGAACTCTTTCTCTCCTGCTCGTCTCTCTTTCTATTTATCTGTTCAGGAACTCTTTCTCTCATGCTCGTCTCTCTCCCTATTTATCTGCTCAGGAACTCTTTCTCTCATACTCGTCTCTCTGTCTATTTATCTGCTCAGGAACTCTTTCTCTCCTGCTCGTCTCTCTTTCTATTTATCTGTTCAGGAACTCTTTCTCTCCTGCTCGTCTCTCTCCCTATTTATCTGTTCAGGAACTCTTTCTCTCCTGCTCGTCTCTCTCCCTATTTATCTGTTCAGGAACTCTTTCTCTCCTGCTCGTCTCTCTCCCTATTTATCTGTTCAGGAACTCTTTCTCTCATGCTCGTCTCTCTCCCTATTTATCTGCTCAGGAACTCTTTCTCTCATTCTCGTCTCTCTGTCTATTTATCTGTTCAGGAACTCTTTCTCTCCTGCTCGTCTCTCTTTCTATTTATCTGTTCGGGAACTCTTTCTCTCCTGAACGTCTCTCTTTCTATTTATCTTTTCGGGAACTCTTTCTCTCATGCTCGTCTCTCTTTCTATTTATCTGTTCGGGAACTCTTTCTCTCCTGCACGTCTCTCTTTCTATTTATCAGTTCGGGAACTCTTTCTCTCCTGAACGTCTCTCTCCCTATTTATCTGTTCAGGAACTCTTTCTCTCATGCTCGTCTCTCTTTCTATTTATCTGTTCAGGAACTCTTTCTCCCATGCTCGTCTCTCTTTCTATTTATCTTTTCGGGAACTCTTTCTCTCCTGCTCGTCTCTCTTTCTTTTTATCTGTTCAGGAACTCTTTCTCTCCTGCTCGTCTCTCTCCCTATTTATCTGTTCAGGAACTCTTTCTCTCATGCTCGTCTCTCTGTCTATTTATCTGCTCAGGAACTCTTTCTCTCATGCTCGTCTCTCTGTCTATTTATCTGTTCGGGAACTCTTTCTCTCCTGCACGTCTCTCTTTCTATTTATCTGTTCGGGAACTCTTTCTCTCCTGAACGTCTCTCTTTCTATTTATCTTTTCGGGAACTCTTTCTCTCATGCTCGTCTCTCTTTCTATTTATCTGTTCAGGAACTCTTTCTCTCCTGCTCGTCTCTCTCCCTATTTATCTGTTCAGGAACTCTTTTTCTCATGCTCGTCTCTCTTTCTATTTATCTGTTCTGGAACTCTTTCTCTCATGCTCGTCTCTCTTTCTATTTATCTTTTCGGGAACTCTTTCTCTCCTGCTCGTCTCTCTTTCTATTTATCTGTTCAGGAACTCTTTCTCTCCTGCTCGTCTCTCTCCCTATTTATCTGTTCAGGAACTCTTTCTCTCCTGCTCGTTTCTCTTTCTATTTATCTGTTCGGGAACTCTTTCTCTCCTGAACGTCTCTCTTTCTATTTATCTTTTCGGGAATTCTTTCTCTCCTGCTCGTCTCTCTTTCTATTTATCTGTTCAGGAACTCTTTCTCTCCTGCTCGTCTCTCATCCTATTCATCTGTTCAGGAACTCTTTCTCTCATGCTCGTCTCTCTTTCTATTTATCTGTTCAGGAACTCTTTCTCTCATGCTCGTCTCTCTTTCTATTTATCTTTTCGGGAACTCTTTCATTCCTGCTCGTCTCTCTTTCTATTTATCTGTTCAGGAACTCTTTCTCTCATGCTCGTCTCTCTCCCTATTTATCTGTTCAGGAACACTTTCTCTCATGCTCGTCTCTCTGTCTATTTATCTGCTCAGGAACTCTTTCTCTCATGCTCGTCTCTCTTTTTATTTATCTGTTCGGGAACTCTTTCTCTCCTGCACGTCTCTCTTTCTATTTATCTGTTCAGGAACTCTTTCTCTCCTGAACGTCTCTCTTTCTATTTATCTGTTCGGGAACTCTTTCTCTCCTGCACGTCTCTCTTTCTATTTATCTGTTCAGGAACTCTTTCTCTCCTCCTCGTCTCTCTGTATATTTATCTGTTCAGGAACTCTTTCTCTCCTGCTCGTCTCTCTTTCTATTTATCTGTTCGGGAACTCTTTCTCTCCTGCACGTCTCTCTTTCTATTTATCTGTTCGGGAACTCTTTCTCTCCTGAACGTCTCTCTCCCTATTTATCTGTTCAGGAACTCTTTCTCTCATGCTCGTCTCTCTGTCTATTTATCTGTTCAGGAACTCTTTCTCCCAGGCTCGTCTCTCTTTCTATTTATCTTTTCGGGAACTCTTTCTCTCCTGCTCGTCTCTCTTTCTATTTATCTGTTCAGGAACTCTTTCTCTCCTGCTCGTCTCTCTCCCTATTTATCTGTTCAGGAACTCTTTCTCTCATGCTCGTCTCTCTGTCTATTTATCTGCTCAGGAACTCTTTCTCTCATGCTCGTCTCTCTGTCTATTTATCTGTTCGGGAACTCTTTCTCTCCTGCACGTCTCTCTTTCTATTTATCTGTTCGGGAACTCTTTCTCTCCTGACCGTCTCTCTTTCTATTTATCTCTTCGGGAACTCTTTCTCTCATGCTCGTCTCTCTTTCTATTTATCTGTTCAGGAACTCTTTCTCTCCTGCTCGTCTCTCTCCCTATTTATCTGTTCAGGAACTCTATTTCTCATGCTCGTCTCTCTGTCTATTTATCTGCTCAGGATCTCTTTCTCTCATGCTCGTCTCTCTTTCTATTTATCTGTTCGGGAACTCTTTCTCTCCTGCTCGTCTCTCTTTCTATTTATCTGTTCGGGAACTCTTTCTCTCCTGCACGTCTCTCTTTCTATTTATCTGTTCAGGAACTCTTTCTCTCATGCTCGTCTCTCTGTCTATTTATCTGCTCAGGAACTCTTTCTCTCATGCTCGTCTCTCTTTCTATTTATCTGTTCGGGAACTCTTTCTCTCCTGCTCGTCTCATTTTCTATTTATCTGTTCGGGAACTCTTTCTCTCCTGAACGTCTCTCTTTCTATTTATCTTTTCGGGAACTCTTTCTCTCCTGCTCGTCTCTCTTTCTATTTATCTGTTCAGGAACTCTTTCTCTCCTGCTCGTCTCTCATCCTATTTATCTGTTCAGGAACTCTTTCTCTCATGCTCGTCTCTCTGTCTATTTATCTGCTCAGGAACTCTTTCTCTCCTGCTCGTCTCTCTTTCTATTTATCTGTTCAGGAACTCTTTCTCTCCTGCTCGTCTCTCTCCCTATTTATCTGTTCAGGAACTCTTTCTCTCATGCTCGTCTCTCTCCCTATTTATCTGCTCAGGAACTCTTTCTCTCATGCTCGTCTCTCTGTCTATTTATCTGCTCAGGAACTCTTTCTCTTCTGCTCGTCTCTCTTTCTATTTATCTGTTCAGGAACTCTTTCTCTCATGCTCGTCTCTCTCCCTATTTATCTGCTCAGGAACTCTTTCTCTCATGCTCGTCTCTCTGTCTATTTATCTGCTCAGGAACTCTTTCTCTCCTGCTCGTCTCTCTTTCTATTTATCTGTTCAGGAACTCTTTCTCTCCTGCTCGTCTCTCTCCCTATTTATCTGTTCAGGAACTCTTTCTCTCCTGCTCGTCTCTCTCCCTATTTATCTGTTCAGGAACTCTTTCTCTCCTGCTCGTCTCTCTCCCTATTTATCTGTTCAGGAACTCTTTCTCTCATGCTCGTCTCTCTCCCTATTTATCTGCTCAGGAACTCTTTCTCTCATTCTCGTCTCTCTGTCTATTTATCTGCTCAGGAACTCTTTCTCTCATGCTCGTCTCTCTTTCTATTTATCTGTTCAGGAACTCTTTCTCTCCTGCTCGTCTCTCTCCCTATTTATCTGTTCAGGAACTCTTTCTCTAATGCTCGTCTCTCTCCCTATTTATCTGTTCAGGAACTCTTTCTCCCATGCTCGTCTTTCTTTCTATTTATCTGTTCGGGAACTCTTTCTCTCCTGCTCGTCTCTCTTTCTATTTATCTGTTCGGGAACTCTTTTTCTCATGCTCGTCTCTCTGTCTATTTATCTGTTCAGGAACTCTTTCTCTCATGCTCGTCTCTCTGTCTATTTATCTGCTCAGAAACTCTTTCTCTCATGCTCGTCTCTCTTTCTATTTATCTGTTCGGGAACTCTTTCTCTCCTGCTCGTCTCTCTTTCTATTTATCTGTTCGGGAACTCTTTCTCTCCTGCACGTCTCTCTTTCTATTTATTTGTTCGGGAACTCTTTCTCTCCTGAACGTCTCTCTTTCTATTTATCTTTTCGGGAACTCTTTCTCTCCTGCTCGTCTCTCTTTCTATTTATCTGTTCAGGAACTCTTTCTCTCCTGCTCGTCTCTCTCCCTATTTATCTGTTCAGGAACTCTTTCTCTCATGCTCGTCTCTCTGTCTATTTATCTGCTCAGGAACTCTTTCTCTCATGCTCGTCTCTCTTTCTATTTATCTGTTCGGGAACTCTTTCTCTCCTGCACGTCTCTCTTTCTATTTATCTTTTCGGGAACTCTTTCTCTCCTGAACGTCTCTCTTTCTATTTATCTTTTCGGGAACTCTTTCTCTCATGCTCGTCTCTCTTTCTATTTATCTGTTCAGGAACTCTTTCTCTCCTGCTCGTCTCTCTCCCTATTTATCTGTTCAGGAACTCTTTTTCTCATGCTCGTCTCTCTGTCTATTTATCTGTTCAGGAACTCTTTCTCTCATGCTCGTCTCTCTTTCTATTTATCTGTTCAGGAACTCTTTCTCTCCTGCTCGTCTCTCTTTCTATCCATCTGTTCGTGAACTCTTTCTCCCCTGCTCGTCCCTCATTTTCTCCTGCTCGTACCCTCTTTCTCTCCTGCTTTTCCTTTATTCTTTCTTGCTGGTCCCTCTTTCACTTCTTCTGCTTGTTCCTCTTTCTCTCCTGCTCGTATCCTCTTTTTCTCCTGCTTGTCCTCTTTCTATTTATCTTTTCGGGAACTCTTTCTCTCCTGAACGTCTCTCTTTCTATTTATCTTTTCGGGAACTCTTTCTCTCATGCTCGTCTCTCTTTCTATTTATCTGTTCAGGAACTCTTTCTCTCCTGCTCGTCTCTCTCCCTATTTATCTGTTCAGGAACTCTTTTTCTCATGCTCGTCTCTCTGTCTATTTATCTGTTCAGGAACTCTTTCTCTCATGCTCGTCTCTCTTTCTATTTATCTGTTCAGGAACTCTTTCTCTCCTGCTCGTCTCTCTTTCTATCCATCTGTTCGTGAACTCTTTCTCCCCTGCTCGTCCCTCATTTTCTCCTGCTCGTACCCTCTTTCTCTCCTGCTTTTCCTTTATTCTTTCTTGCTGGTCCCTCTTTCACTTCTTCTGCTTGTTCCTCTTTCTCTCCTGCTCGTATCCTCTTTTTCTCCTGCTTGTCCTTTATTCTTTCTTGCTCGTCCCTCTTTCTCTCTTTTTCGTACACTGCCCACTCTCCTGCTTGTCCTTTATTTTTTCTTGCTCGTCCCTCTTTCTCTTCTGTTCGTACCCTGCCCACTCTCCTGCTTGTCCTTTATTTTTTCTTGCTCGTCCCTCTTTCTCTCCTGTTCGTACCCTGCCCACTCTCCTGCTTGTCCTTTATTCTTTCTTGCTCGTCCCTCTTTCTCTCTTTTTCTTACCCTGCCCACTCTCCTGCTTGTCCTTTATTCTTTCCTGCTCGTCCCTCTTTCTGTCCTGTTCGTACCCTGCCCACTCTCCTGCTTGTCCTTTATTCTTTCTTGCTCGTCCCTCTTTCTCTCTTGCGTACCCAGCCCACTCTCCTGCTTGTCCTTTATTCTTTCTTGCTCGTCCCTCTTTCTCTCTTGCGTACCAAGCCCACTCTCCTATTGTCCTTTATTCTTTCTTGCTCGTCCCTCTTTCTCCCCTGCTCGTCCCTCTTTTTCTCCTGCTCGTACCCTCTTTCTCTCCTGTTTGTCCTTTATTCTTTCTTGCTGGTCCCTCTTTCACTTCTTCTGCTCGTCTCTCATTCTATTTATCTGTTCGGGAACTCTTTCTCTCCTGCTCTTCTCTCTTTCTATCCATCTGTTCGGGAACTCTTTCTCCCCTGCTCGTCCCTCTTTTTCTCCTGCTCGTACCCTATTTTCTCCTGCTTTTCCTTTATTCTTTCTTGCTGGTCCCTCTTTCTCTCTTTTTCGTACACTGCCCACTCTCCTGCTTGTCCTTTATTCTTTCCTGCTCGTCCCTCTTTCTCTCCTGTTCGTACCCTGCCCACTCTCCTGCTTGTCCTTTATTCTTTCCTGCTCGTCCCTCTTTCTCTCTTGCGTACCAAGCCCACTCTCCTGCTTGTCCTTTATTCTTTCTTGCTCGTCCCTCTTTCTCCCCTGCTCGTCCCTCTTTTTCTCCTGCTCGTACCCTCTTTCTCTCCTGTTTGTCCTTTATTCTTTCTTGCTGGTCCCTCTTTCACTTCTTCTGCTCGTCTCTCATTCTATTTATCTGTTCGGGAACTCTTTGTCTCCTGCTCTTCTCTCTTTCTATCCATCTGTTCGGGAACTCTTTCTCCCCTGCTCGTCCCTTTTTTTCTCCTGCTCGTACCCTCTTTCTCTCCTGCTTTTCCTTTATTCTTTCTTGCTGGTCCCTCTTTCACTTCTTCTCCTCGTTCCTCTTTCTCTCCTGCTCGTATTCTCTTTTTCTCCTGCTTGTCCTTTATTCTTTCTTGCTCGTCCCTCTTTCTCTCTTTTTCGTACACTGCCCACTCTCCTGCTTGTCCTTTATTCTTTCCTGCTCGTCCCTCTTTCTCTCCTGTTCGTACCCTGCCCACTCTCCTGCTTGTCCTTTATTCTTTCTTGCTCGTCCCTCTCTCTCTCTTTTTCTTACCCTGCCCACTCTCCTGCTTGTCCTTTATTCTTTCCTGCTCGTCCCTCTTTCTGTCCTGTTCGTACCCTGCCCACTCTCCTGCTTGTCCAAGATTCTTTCTTGCTCGTCCCTCTTTCTCTCTTGCGTACCAAGCCCACTCTCCTGCTTGTCCTTTATTCTTTCCTGCTCGTCCCTCTTTCTGTCCTGTTCGTACCCTGCCCACTCTCCTGCTTGTCCAAGATTCTTTCTTGCTCGTCCCTCTTTCTCTCTTGCGTACCAAGCCCACTCTCCTGCTTGTCCTTTATTCTTTCTTGCTCTTCCCTCTTTCACTTTTTTTGCTCGTCCCTCTTTCTCTTCTGCTTCGTTCAGTTCTTCTTCTCGGCCAATTTTCTCTCCTTCTCGTACCCTCTTCCTTTCCTACTACACCTGATATTCTTAGCCGATTTCTTAATCCCATCTATGGAGTGATGGGTGAATAAGGATTTTTAAAACCGGACAAAAGGTCTTTTTTTCTATTTATCATGTTTTCTATAAAAAAAAACTATGATTGTATTTCAGTGCAGCAGTGGATGTCTTTACCAGAACTTCTGCATGGTTCTCAATGTTACTCACGGATAAATAACTATCTAGACAGAATAAATAAACAATACATTATAAGAGTGAAAGTAAAAAAATTGGAACCCAGCTAATATCATTAAGAGGACAGTGAAAGGAAGGCTTTTTCAGTAATGGAGTTAGGTTCAGTTTTATCAGAAATAAATAACGAAAAAGACCATTACATGCCCGCAAAGAAATAATATACTCATTGAGATGTTCAAATATAAATTATGGCTGGCACTAGAAAGCTCAAAACGCGATCAGAAAAGGATAATTTAATTTTAGTGTTCTTCCACGACTTCATTACTTAAAGCGAAAAAAGGTCCGTCTTAAGTTGGTGAACTTGTTTTGTACGAAAATGTATGAAAGTGGTCGAAACCCATACCCACAGTTATATAAATATTTGGGACTACCATGATACCGTTTGTATTAAGATCGACTCCATATCACATGATGTATATTCTAATTTCCAATATAAGTAACAAGCCTAGAAGAAGGCGGGGTTTCTTATCCACACTTCTCTAATATTTAGAGCCAATAAATAGGTATTACTAACGAAGATACTGAAGTATAGCTGCTACCATAGGTCAATCATATTTAGATTTGTTAAGTCGACCATTGGTCAACTAAAGATATATTGGTTCTGACTGAACGTTTTTGTGTAAACCCAACATGAGGTTTACAGGTCAGTAACAATGCTGATTTTTGTTAATGATGAACCATAATTTCAACAACGCCTGTTTGTGACAAGGCGCCATACAATTATTCTGAAATACACCCGTATATATCTGTTATATTATGTCAGTATTTAGCGTAAGTTCATCAATGATAAAAAGTAAGATCAATTAAAGAGTAAAGTGGCACATGTGTGTCAATTTATATTAACAGTCTATTCTACATTCAGCTGCTACCATGTGTGCCCATCTGCCTAAAAGAGTTTTACAATCGTGGTTTTTTTTTAAATATCTTGCAGAATATAGGTCACTATGACCTAATTTTAAGTTTCAAGAAAAATTTAGAAGATTCTAGATGTACATTTAGAAGATTCTGGTTCCAACGGTTACAGTTTGTGCCCTATCAATAGCCAGACAATTTTCATTGAAGGTGTAAAAATTTGAGAAAAGAAATGCGTAAATATTTTTTAAAAAATACAGGTGGCGCCACTTGTCTGCCAGAACTGATGAAAAACTCCACGATCTATACGCGTGCAAAGAATCATGGCGAGTGAACTAATTTCCGGATTCAAAGGAGATTTTTATATCTGGATGTCATGTTTGACCTAGAGGTCCAATGTTTACGATTTGTGCTCTGATGTTAACGGAGACCGCTTCACATTGTCTCAAAAATAGAGAAATATATGCAAAATTCGAAAAATACAAGTGGCACCCCAGTCTGCAGGAACTGATGAAACACTTCATTATCAATATGCATGCATAGAATCATGGCGATCAATACATTAATTACTCAGATGCTTTAGCTTTAGTATCATCTTTATATTTTTTTCGGGGGGGGGGGGGGGACTTTCGAGCCCAATAGCTCAGAGGATATTGGTAACTGAGACCTAATTTCAGGTTTCCATGGAGATTTGCCTAAGACCTCCCTTGATGTCAAGTAAGAAGATTCTCGGTCCAACGGCTACGATTTGTGCCCTGTTAACGGACGACCGGACGGACGGATGGCCCGACGGATGGACGAACAAAGAGTTATCGCTATAGCTAAGATGACTTTCAGTCAGCTGAGCTAAAACTCATAAAGAATATATTAAATATAAAATGCATGTGAGCATACAACGATCATGTAAAGAAAGACTCTGCACGGTGACCTTGCTCCTGGCTGGCTGTGAGGGCTGGCTCCAGCACCAGTCTCTAGTCGCTCCCAGTGAAACCTCGGATAATGTGAACCAATAATCGGAAATGACGGAAAGCGCTTTGGGGGACGTAAACTACGTTTTCTAGAGACACGGACTTTCATCGATATGCCGAAAAACTGGACAGATTGTTAGATTGTCTGCTATTTTTTTTGTTTGTTTAATTGTATAGGTACACATAGTCATTTTACGATAATAATTATAACTAGCTGATAAACCCGGTATACCGGGCTACTTAGCGGGGTTGGGGAGATATATTAACTGAGATGTGGACTGTTGGCTCGTTTTTTATTCTAAAAGTTAACAGAAAAAATAGGTTTTCAGTCTTAATAAGATATGTATAGATATATTTTACATTTATTTTGTGGGGTTGTCCTCGTGGCAAGAAATTCATAACCTGGTATGTTTACCTTGAAGAACTGGTCAGTTATGTTTACATTGCGAACTTGAATGAGGCGCGAGGGCATTCAAGTTTTCTATGATATATGACTGGATTCTATCTTTGGACGTATAAAGATTAGGTTGATGTGAGGAACACATGAAATATTTATTAAATGTACTTTGCAAAGAAACTGTTCCTGAAGAAAAAAACAGAAATATGCATTACTCGTAAGTTGCAGAAGCGGACCCAACGGGACTCCATGCAGAGGGTCCGTATCCACTATTCAGCTACAGCAGCCTTTTTTTTATCATATCAGACAAATCTTGAGGCCTGAAACCCCGACACCACTCCACCCCACCCCATGTCTGTTCCTTAAATTGGGACCTTAAATTAGGTTTTGTCATTAATCCACCTGGGTTGAATTCTCCATTTCATAAAGCGAGAAACATGTGTTTTTCTCTTTTATTGACCACACACGTAAGTGAGAGCCCCTTTCAAATTTAAGTCCCGACAGGTTCAAATCCCTCACTGAAAGCAAGCGTTATTCATACGAACAATAACAGTGTAATTTGAGGTTGACTGACCACGATGCACGCAGTCCGGTCATTGCCGAAGGCAGTTCGGCTGTGCTCGGTCTAACCCCCGTGCAAGTCATTAAAAACGGAAAAATCACTCAAAATTATATGTACATTAAAAATTATTTATTCTCATATCACCTATGTCACTGCAAGGATAATAAACTTAAAAATGATGTGTGGCACAGTATTGTACACAACGCGGTTTTAGAGAACATTGCAACAGACGCAAACCGAATTCCTTTTATAAGTATTATATTAAAAGATGAAAAATTATTTAATTATTCCGTTATATATAAAGAGACATGTACTTGATCTTTGAGAAAAAAAAGCAAACTTGAAAATTCGATTAATCATCTCATCACCCATTTTCAGGCTCAGTGTGCCTTTATTAAAAAGACGTACGGTTGTTGTTATACACGTGTGTGATAGATTTTCAAATCACTGGTTAGTGCAAACGGCAGTATATAATGTCATTGGTCCAGTTTGCTGGTCATAATGGGAGGGGCAATCCAAAGATAAAACGATATTATAATGTAAAAATATGCATCGGAAACATGCATTCCCGCAGTGATTTTCATTCTACGAAGATAGCAGATTTATATTCTTAAATTAATTTACAGATAAGATGTGTTTTGCTGATAAATAAAAAAAATTAACCACAGCAACAATTGTACCTTAATAGTTTATACACAAAAATCAACTAATAATTTGACACTTTAAGCCACTAATGTTATTATCCCAAAGGCAAAAACTCTTCTGAACACTTTTTATCTAATAGTTTGACAAGTTTTGGTTCGGATATGTTTAACCACAGTTGGTGTTTCTATGTGTATTTTTGTAATTTATAAGTATTATGTAATCATATGAATATTGTTGCATATTATGGAGTCGGGATGTAACTAAACAGGTGATGAAAAGAATCGACTCAACCTTTTTATCAAAACTATCGTAGACATATGCGTGAAATATCTGGTTTTCAGTTAATTCAAACATATTTATACCAGTTTTTCTCAGGCGAGGCTGTATAGATTAGCACCATATGAAGCACAAATGTTACCATTCATAAAGGTCGGTCAACTGATAAATACAATTCAACTTTGATGCTTACACATGTTCATTTCTAGTAAAAATTTGTTGCATGAACAGTTTAGTAGTAACCTGCATCATGAGTGATTTTATTAGAGATATTGTACATTTCCAACTATTCTATTCGTCATTAAAGAGTAACAAGCTTGTATACAGGCTTGGATATATATATATATATATATATATATATATATATATATATATATATATATATATATATATCCATGCCATCGACAGGTCAAGGATATTTTTTCAATTCTACCAGTTATGTAGGAAAGAAGAAAATTCCCATGAAAGTCTGTCAAACTTAAGACCCTCAAAGCTATTTCCCGTCCATCAAGAAAAGTAATCAGCTGAAAGGATTCGTCTGTAGACCGTATTGTAAAACAAGAAGAATTACAGATTTTTCATGGCAATTTCAATTATCGTAAAAATAATCATGAGCACATGCAGAGTTTGATTTTTTAAATTACTTTAACATCTCCCTTTAATCATAACATTTTTTCGATGGCAATAAAATTAATTTAATTTTATTGTCCTCTCTAGAACTTTATAGTGGGAGGGCGTCATAAAAGTAGATCTCTAAGATTTTTTATTGCAATTTACATTATTAGGAAAATTATAGTGATCACGTAAAAATCATTTATTAATAAGCCTCTCTTGTCCTCCATTTTTGAACGCCCTTAAATCTCATAATGCAATCCGAGCATATCCTTTGAGTAGAGGAATGTATAGAAATAGAACGTCATATAATATCATGTAGCAACTAAATTCTAAGGAAAAGACACTACATCAGTTATATTTAACATAAATAACTTCCGAAAGATATCCCTAAATTAAATTCTTACATATTATAAACACTGAATGTGTATACAAAACGGATTTTAAAAAAAGTAATCCACAGGAATTCACCAACTCTTCATTTCCACGACTTCAATTTCTTCTCCTCCGCAAGTCATGTATGGCCCTAAAGTGTCTCTCTCTGAAAAAAAAAATATAACCTGTGACTTAAGACGCATTTTGGTTCTTCACAACACGGAATCTATCGTAAATATCATATTTACATAAAAAAATGACCAGACGTTTTTGTTGAGATGTTTAAATCAACATTAAAAATTTATGACACACTGTGCGAATAATATGAAATTTTACACTGACATTTACATAAATGGGGAGTTTAGATGTTTCCATTAGAAGCGCAAGCTTGGACCTCTTTTCGAAACAGGTCTCAGGTGAATTACTGTTTCAAATTAGGGGTTTTAAATAAAGAAAAAACATATTTAAAAAAGGTAAATTTGATATCAAAACGTTTTAAAAATTATGGACGATACCCTGACGTTTGCAGCTTTCAGAGCATTATTCAGATATGCATGTATAATGCATAATGATATATAATGCATGAGTGACCAGCCTTGGAACATGCCAGAGGGCGGTCTTGATTCACAGGTGGTCGTATTAAACAGGTCAAGAAATGTCCCACACCTATGATGAGCAATATATATAAACTCTAACTAAATTTGAATACAATAAAGTGGTTTAATAAATTAGTAAACCCTGCAAACATTGATATGCTTTCGATAAGTGATGCCTACTTTGTAGTCAATAGCCTCCATAAACAATGATCATTAAAGTGAAAACAGTGAGCATCATTGTATAACTCGAAAAACCATATATATTGCTGGGCTGATCCCTGGCCGTAGAGGGACATGTTTGGCTGTGTTTGTGTCAGACGTCGTTATTAAATGTTAGGATTTACGATTGTTTTCGAAAACCCGCGAGAATCCACAGCTAGATTTCGTGAAGGATCGAAACTCTTCCTGCGACCGTCTGTGCGTGACCACCAGCGACCCCGAGTGACTTGTCGTGCCACTTGTTAACGATTGTCAATGCGTTCCCACGATGACATTTCGCATGTTGTTGTCATATTCCGTCGTATTCTCTGGTGTTACTGCACTCGGCTCAGGTTGTGCCCAACATTTCTCTAACAGTAAAATTAAATGTTTGATCGGGATCGCTCATGCACAATAGTCCTGTTGCTTCCTCTGGCGAGTCAAAAGATTCTTGTGCGTTTTCCGTCATTTAAAACAACCAGAAAGGAAAAATACACAGAGATTATCTCTATCCATCGATCCAACTGAAAGGAAAATTCTCTTTCCTAACTCTCTAGCAAACCTAGATTAATTTACGGATGTGTTCACCAGACACGGGAGAATTCGCTCCGAGTCTTTCATAATTCAACTCTTCCGTTTTGATCGAGAAGGAACCTGGACTTCGCTCAGTTGACGCAAATGTCGGAAGACATTTTTGTTATTCCCGCAAAGCGGGCTTTGCTCAGGCTTATCCAAACGAATATGTGAGGGTTGGTATCATACGATAGCAATGGCGTTCCATCAGTGTTTTCTTCGGAAGATTTATCGATATTTAGTTTACACTTCCATACAAGCACCTATAGGTTTTATGGGCCCTACATAAAAATGTCCAATATTTATGAACTTGTGAAATGATTTTCTTATTCATTTGAAGTTTATCTCTGAGTGACCGATTGTTTTTCTCCGCCCTGGAAATAATTTACTTATATCATGGCTTACTGAAACGGGCCTAATGGTGACAAGCTCTAAACCCAGGGCAGGGTCGGTTGATTTATATAAATAATTTGATTTAAATCACATATTAAAGTTGTGATCAAAATAGCCTAAATACTATAATAATTTTATAAAAAATATATAAAAATTATATAATTCATGTAAAGATTCGTGTTAAAAAAATATGTTTTATCCAGATATAAATGAAAATTATTGGGTTTCGTTAGTTAGGTATCAGGCTATATATATTGTTATGTTCACAGTAACAGATATTTACCACTGACTGGACCCAGACTCCATTTTAACTTGCCTTAAAAAATGATTGCACAACCTCTTGTTTCAACAGTACATATTCCATTACAGCTCCTATCGATTAGGGTTATTAAATTAAAGTTTGAATCACTAGTTTAATTTGATTTATATATGAATATTAAAATCTGCCAATATGATTTAGAACAGTCTGCGCACAGCTTAGAAACGTAGTTTGCATGCAAAACGTTGAACATAAAAATTATACTGTTTTACGACACATAAAAAAGTTATTGTTCACCTAATGAATTGTTCTTTTTATCGTGGATCTCGTGGAGGGGTTCGAGAATGAACACCAAGTCTTATATAATGTTGCTAAACAGTGCTCATATATATAGCGCTTATACAGCTAACTTACATTAAGTTCTGTTTTGTTAATATTCGTCATTTTAAGAGTGAAGTGTTTTGTTGTCTTTTTCCTACACATAAAAAAGTCAACATATTTTGTCCCCTACTGTAAATTATTGAAGTGGTCAGGCGGCGATTGAAAACCCCTTTACAAAAAAATATTATAATTATTTTCAGGAAATCTACATATAATATCAAAAGAAGCCTGATTTAAATGGGAAAATCTTTGTAACTAAATTAAAAAGTAATATATATCTATTTAAATCAAATAAATCTGATTGAAATAAAAATAATCCCTGTGTTGTTTATTCTATTAAGTGTTATATAACAGGTAACGTACAAATGAACCTGTCTGGTTATACATGTTCCAGCTCTTTTGTGTTGAAGGCGAAATGAACCATTCTTGTCCAATGCGAACGCTAAATAAAAGAACATTTTTTCGTTCGGATATGATCATTCGTGATAGATGTGTATGCACCAATATGACATAAAACGTTTAATTCTTTCGTTCGTACAGCAAACTTTCGTTCGGACGTAAAATTCGTTCGGACGCATCCGAAAGGAAACCATATGCAATATGACCGACAGCGAGTGTGAGAGCCAGAGCGAAAGGGAACGCGATTTTCTGAATCGCGCCGGGCCGGGTAGCAATGAAGAGGCCTTTCCGCGGGGATTTCTGAAAATAATGTCACGGAGAGAGGACAACCCTGTGTTTACAGCACGTGCCTTGAGCAAAGCCAGCTTGTTTAAGACACTGGCGATGTTCAGTGATGGCGATGTGTAGAGATTTGTAGAATTTATAAATAAAAGGCAACATTCTTTTTACTTCCTCGCCCTATCACAATGACGTTTAGATGATGAGCAATGTGTGACATTGGAAATGCGGGACGTGGAGGGAAAGTAACTTTAAATTCGTCGAGCTTCATATTCCTTATTTTCAGATTTATACGAACACATATACGATTCGAACATTTTTTAAATTCTAGAATACTCACTCTGATTAATTGTACAAAATTCACTAAATGAAACCATAAATTAAATTTCTGCAAAGTAATCGTGCAGAAAAACTAGACATCGCGTGTTGCGTCGCTTAATTGGATACACACCCGCGAGTGGCTCGCGATTCATATTCGCGTCCCCGCTTATGGAAATGTTGTCAGTTTTGGTGCGATAACAGTCGCCCATTTTCTTTATTATTCAAGTAACTCCTCGTCTGCTTTTAGTTTTGTGTTGTCTGTTGCAGAAAAAAGAACAGGCTGATATATCGTCACAATAAACCATTGATAATGTTTGTCAGTGTGGGAGACATATTATTCATATATAATTGAAAAGGTTGGCACATTAAATCAGACGAGATCAGATGGAATTTTGATCTGGGTAAAGGTTTATGAATTGACTTTAATTACACAAGATACATTTTAGTCGGTCTCAGTCACGGAACGGTACACGGTTAAGGGGATTAGGCCTGTTATTTAATCAGGGCCGGATTGAACTTCTGGGTAGTTTGACCACATTTTCTCATTTCAGGTATCCATTCAATACATTTTATATATGTGCTATACCATAATATAAATAATATACGGATAGATTTATATTTAAAACACCCGGGGGTAGCTATTTTTAGCTCAGCTAATTTAAGTCACCTGAGCTAAAGCGATTACCCTTGTCTATCGTCATCCAACGCCCAGAGAACAAATATCAAAGATTTTTGATAAATCATAGTCCACCCCTAGCTCGGCCATTCAAATATGAAACGCGGTTAAACAATAGGTTCAATGATGCATGGCTTTATTCATTAAATTTAAACTATATCATGACCTGTAACATTATCCCACATTAAATTGGTCTTGTTTTATAGGAAGATGTCGCTTACAATCCGTTAAGCTAAGTTGTAGGGGAAGAAACAACGGCAGTGTTATTAAGCAGCATTTCTCTTTAATGACAGATCAGATTTTAATTACAATTGAGCATTTACACTCTGCAATCGTAGGAACCTGTTGGCTACAGTAAAAGGACTGGAAATATATTCCATATTTTTTATAGTCATCCATAATTATGATATGGAACACATTCACTAAAGTTTATCAAGGACTTGTTAAATACAAATCCTAATATAACTTCTAAAAAGAGTCGGGGACTTTTCATAGGTGATTATATTGGTGTAGAATATTTATAGCCTAAACAAACTACGATGTGTACACCATGGCATACATTTAAACATGTTCCCAGTTTATATTTGACAGTCGTAAGACTACCGTCGCATGACTAATCAGTCGAAGCTTTTTCATGTAGCATCAAATATACCCTCCTGTCGGCATTTTTTTCTCAACAAGTAAATATGTCCTTATGTGTTGAAAAGATAACTGCCACGAAAAAATATCAACGCTGAAGGTGCGAGTTCGAATCTGACATTCAATACAGAAACATTGATCTTAGCTTGGTGTACCTCTTTACATTTATGTTAGCATGAGGTCAAATAACGGGCAGCCACACTCTTTCCCTTCGGACATACGTCTGCTGTCCTAGTCCACATAAAGCGCTTCCTGAGTCGTGTACTCAAGGGGGCGTATTAACTTTGTTATTAAAGGGATGGAGGCTGATTTTCGGAGGTACCTGGGACTTACTGGTGTATTTATCAAGCGTAAGCAGTCTCTGTGTCACACGTGAGATTCATCTCTGATCCAAAAACGTTTAATTTTAGTAAACAAAGAGAGACCCGACAAAAATTGTAGGTAAGGTCAGCCTGTTTGTTAGCAGTTGCCATACAAAAATGTCTTTATTTCTTAAAATTCTTTATTTTAGGTCCACAATATTACATGTCCATTTGTTTTTTTATTGCATTTGGATATGTAAGTCGTATCAAACTGCAAATTTGTTCTTTCCAGTCTATCACTACGATTTGACATATTTTACAATGACTTAATTTACACATTCTTTAAATTTTTTGCTAAATTGTTCATCACTTTCACATAGATTTTTTTGTATTTAATTGAAATTCCGTTTGATTACCATTCAGTGGCGGATCCGGGGGGGAAGGGTCCACCCCCACCCCCACCCTCTTTTGGAACCGAAACCTTTTTTGGGGGTTTCAACCCAAATTAAGCGACCCTGACCCCCTTCTTCCCTTACGAGAGGACTTTTTTTTAGGTTTTCTTTCTGACCCTCCCCTTACCATATATCCTGTGTTACCATCGCTCTGTCGCTACCTATTTTGTTCTTGGTTCTTGTGGTCACGTGACTCTGTTCTGTTATCAGATAACACAATACATAAGATGATGCACATTTTAAATTGGCAATGTTGGCCGATGGGGAATTCAATGTAATTAAAATTAAGTACCTATAGCTTCGTGTCCACTTGTATAGCTGAGCTGTTTGTGTGTGTCGATTTATACGCTTTTCAGTGCGATTTTAGGTCTTTCGTCTCTTCAAAATGCACCCAGGACATCGAACTTTACAATCTCTGCGCCATCGGGTTGAGATTATGTAACTGCCGCAGCTTACATGTTGATAATAAAATAACCAAAACAAAACACCGATGATCGTTAAGCGTCATTAATTGGAGAATAAGATAGGGGCAAACCATAATCTCGTAAAAAAGTTGCAGTTTGATGAAGAGGCATTCGTCAGGGCATTTATAGAATTGTCTGATGCAGGATTACTACACATATGCTTTCCCATAAAATTATAACATCAGCTGGAGTTAAAATTGAGCTGATTTCATCAGAGGGGAAACACTCGTACAGCAATTATGGTTCTGTGTACACTTGTACGTTTCTGTACCTACCGCTTCATTGACCGGTGGCAAAAACGTATCCGCAGCCGTACACCGGCCCGAGCTCCGCACCGCACAAGTGGACAGTATTTTTTTACTTCTTTGTACATGATTTAACCGCATCAGCATCCATACAAGAGGAGAGCTTACGAGTCAAACTTATAACATTTCCGGCATTTTTAAACATAATATCCTTTTTGTAATAATACAAGAAGAGGTCTTTCAATATACGCTTATACATCTCTCCAGAGTCTTCCCTAGATATCGTCCATTGAAATGGAAATGTCCAGATCGAATAAAAATGAAAGTCACTGTTTATTCACTGAGATGTCTGAATATTTAATCAATGAAAATTTGGTTTAAAATAAGTAATTAGAAAAACTTTTAAATGCGCACATGGAATATCAGTTTTTTTTTTAAATGTTCATATGACACCTAAATCGAGCAATATCAACGCTCTTCAGTTAACTGACTGATTTTGAAACATGATATATTATCTGGATTGGTCCTGCATGTTTACTTTGAAAGATTGCATCTAAATTAATGTTATTATCAGTAGATGTCATTTGAACTATAAATCATCCTAATCATTTACAACAGTTAAACAGTGTAAGGTGTTTGAAAAACCATATCACAAGACACAAGATTAAAATATTTTAAAACCGAAATTACAAAGAGTTCTTGATAAGGGCATACCGGAATTTAAACCAGTTTTGCCTCGAAATCACCTACCAATAAATTTAATCCGCATTGTGATAAGGGTTTTGAGCTATCATTATGCAGAGTGAGACTTGAAAACAGCCAGGCTAACAGATAGAGAGACAAGAGATAAATTATTATGAACAAAGGTTATAATGATTAATTTGTCCACAGGAAAACGCAGATCATTTGTTATGTTAATTGAGGGAAATGGCTGATCACAGTTTCCTGTTCAGGAATTACAAAGAAATCTAAAAAAATACAACTGTGGACGATAAATTTGCTGTATCTGCCATAAACACATAGAAGTCCTTTCATCCAACAAGTTTGGCGCGATTCCAATCTACTTATAATAAGGCGTTATATTTGAAATTTTCATTTTAGTAAAATTCACACTTAGAAAAAAGAAAAAAGCTTTAACTTTTCAACCATATATTTACAATTGTATAAACTGATTTCGACTGGTGTTCTACCCCGTTTTTCTGTATTTTCCTGCCGAAGAGATAACTTATTGTCTTTTCCGGATAAAACCTCTAGAGCGAGTCAATGCTTACAATATATTCTTCCTCTTTAAGAAAACAGCATTGATTAATTCAAATATGTCTTAATTAACAACAAGGCTCTTAAATTAACCCAAGGTCATCCAATAATCCATATTACATTTATGGATTAATTAAGACATAAAAGATACCATCACATCATTATTTCGTATAATATAGCAAAATTTTAATTAAAGCAAGCAAAATGACTATTGAAGGAACAATAAGATTCATAATTAGGTGATTTGTCTTGTCTTAAACCGCATCCCCCCCCCCCCCCGAACAAAATGATAAATGAGAGGACCAGTGTGATTTTGAGCCCCTATATATAAATAGGTTTTCGGAGGTTATGATTTTATTTTTTCTCCGTTTTTTTATTTCGGTTTCTCTACCTGTTTGCAGAACTACGCAAATCGCTCTACCGACAGGGAGCTCGTCATGTTATGGAAACGGATTAATGGGCGGATTCAGTGGGGATGTTTTGCAATGGAGAGTTACGCACTATACTGAGTCTTAGAGCAATTCTAGTCTTTCCGTTTGATTAAGTTTCAAATTGTTTTCGATCCCATTTCTGATATCTGGACTTGCTGATTTGTATGTGTCTGTTAAGGCTTGTTCCCACTACACCGGTATTCATTTGATGTGAAACCACATCGGGAGGCAGTTTAGATACCGAATTCATTAAAATTAGTTATTCACTTAACTTAGCTATTTATTTATTCATATCACTTAACCTTTCCAGAGACGTTATTTGATTTATGGCTTACCCTGCGCATAATTCAATGAAGTGTAGGTAATGCCTGTTAAGAAAAGTTTTTTTTTCTTTGTTTTGGAAATATGAGTTTCGTTTTTTTATCTACAAGCTGTTAATAAACACGGCACATGAGCAAATACTGACAAACAAACAAAAACGCTAAACCTAATGTGTTAAGTTCCACATGTGCAGAAGTTCAAAGGTCACTATTTACGAAACACCCTTTGCATAACTCTTGCTCGTTTGAGTTGAATGTGTTCGGATTATTTTGGCGCCCTTCCCCCCACATGTTATAAACTCGTGGATCTAAACAAATAACAAGTGACCCATGGGTCATGACGCTCAGCTGACTGGGAAGAGATTCGCAAAAGAAAATTTTATTATCTGAATGGTAGTATATACCCATTCAACTGAAGCATCAAACAGATTAACCAACAGGCCAAGATTGTGTCTGCATTTATATATATTTCAAAAATAGAGAAAAAATGCTTAAACTTAAAAAAAATACAGGTGGCTCCACTAGTCTGCAGAAACTAATAAAAACACTAAATGGTCAATATACATGCAAAGTCTTGGTGATCTCTGCATTAGTTGTTCAGATACTTCAGCTTTTGTATCAAATTTTTCATTATTCTGGGGGGGGGGTATTTTGGAGCCATACAGCTTAAATGATATGGGTAACAGAGACCTAATTTCAGGTTTCCATGGAGACTTTTCATGGTTCTCCCTGTGTGTCAAGAATGAAGATTCTAGGTCCAGTTGATATGATTTGTGCCCTGTTAACAGATGTTCTATCTTTAAAGGTCTCAAAAATAGAGAAAAAAATTCGTAAAAAAACCTGAACAAATACAGGTGGTGCCACCAGTCTACAGAAACTGATGAAACAATCCATGATCAATATCCATGCAAACAATTATGGTGATCTCTGCATTAGTTGTTCAGAGACTTCAGCTTTTGTATCAAATTTTTCATTATTCTGAGCTGTACTTTGGAGGGCCAAAGCTCAAAGGATATGGGTAACAGAGACCTAATTTCAGGTTTCCATGGAGACTTTTCATAAGTCTCTCACTGTGTCAAGAATGAAGATTCTAGGTCCAGTCTTTACGATTTGTGCCCTGTTAACAGATGTTCACATTTTTAAAGGTCTCAAAAATAGAGAAAACAATTCGTAAAGAACCGAAAAATACAGGTGGCGCCACCAGTCTGCAGAAACTGATGAAACTTCTCATGATCAATATGTATGCCAAAATCATGACCATCAGTGATGTAGTTAATGAGATATTGAAGATTTTGTATGAAATTTTTGACTATTCTGGGGGGGTACTTTGGGGCTCCATAGCTCAAAGGATATAGGTAACAGAGACCTAATTTCTGGTTTCCATTGAGACCTTTCATAGGTCTCTCAATGTGTCAAGAATGAAGATCCTAGGTCCAGTTTTTTACGATTTGTGCCTTGTTAACAGATGTTCACATTTTTAAAGGTCTCAAAAATAGAGAAAACAATTAATAAAGAATCGAAAAATATAGGTGGCGCCACCAGTCAGCAGAAACTGATGGAACACCTCATGATCAATATGTATGCGAAAAATCATGACCATCAGTGTTGTAGTTATTGAGATACTGCAGTTTTTGTATCAAATTTTTCATTATTCTGGGGGGTATTTTGGAGCCATACAGCTCAAACGATATGGGTAACAGAGACCTAAATTCTGGTTTCCAAGGAGATTTTTCATCAACCTCTCAGAATGTAAAGTTACAAGATTCTAAGTCCAGCGGTTACGATTTGTGCCAGGTTAACGGACAGACGGACAGACGGACGGACAGACGGACGACGGACAAAGAGAGATCGCTATAGCTCAGCATGACTGAAAGTCAGCTGAGCTAAAAAAAAGTTTGCAATAGGATCTGCTTTTCTAGCCATTTTTTAAACGGGTCAAGGGATTTTCTTTGGCCAATATACTTCATATAGTGGAATAGGCCCCTTTAATAGCGTATTCACATCAGCGCAGTGTAAACACAATAATTGTAGGCGGGTGGAACACAGCATCCATAAGTCATACACGTTAGGAAGAATATTTACACAAATACTCAACAAGGGAAGTGAATGGAATACCTGGTCAAATATGATACTGAATACGCTTATTTTCTGGTACAGTATAAACACGAAGTGTGTCGTAAACCATATGTTGAACCCTGAATTCCAAAATTGGAATTCGACATGCTTGTAGTGTGAAAACGGCTTTATTAACACATCTTCAATGTTAAATTTTGAATCTATTCCAGCAGTTTTCGATAAATTCCATTTTATAATGAACATTTTTTTAATTTTTATGCAGTCATAAGATAATGCCAGTTTTCTGGTTAATTTATGATCATCATATCTGCCTGGCACTGGAAATTTAATTTAAGGCCACATGCTGAGGGGTGTGGTATGTTCAAAAGCAGAAGAACATGCAACAACGATAGCTTTACTTCAAGTGATGAGGCATGTATTATCGCTGGGGCAAGACGTAGTTGTCATGTTTTTTTAATCTTTAGTATTCGTAACTGCCATTAGGAGTTGTCTTGAGCTTATAATGCGCCAAAACCTGTTACATCTCTCACTTTATGGCAGTAGGTAGAAGGATGAACAGCGAAATGTTATTTTCCCAATCAGTCACCGAGAGACACAAATTGATGTCCTACATGGCAGCTGTTCCTCTTCATCATCAATTTTGCATTTTAACAAATCCCTCGAGCTTCTCATGACGTCTCCTCGAGTAAATCAAACACCGACTACTGCTTCAACTGTACAAAACCCTTAATGGATATCGGTTACTGTCGCTCCTGTTTGTTTCCTAATATATGTCCCCACATGCTGCTTAAATAAAAAAAAAACGGTTTTGTATTGACGGAAATCTGCATAATAAGTTAGAAGTGTCAGGAAAAGTTTTTTATTATAATGTAGAATGAATGAAGAACAAAGGTAGAATTGTTTGAAATATAAAGATGTATCATGTATGTGTACCATTTAATATCGTAAAATCCAATGAATTGGCCCAAGCTGAGAAGGAAGATGTTTACGACAGTTTCGACTTCTCCTAAACAGGAGTGCCGTTCAAATTTACCTCGCCATTTAATTTGCCTATTTCTTCAATTGTTGCACGCGACTGGGCCGGGAGTAACGACTGCTATTTCTCACTCTTATCATAATGGTAATTTGATTTTTGTCAGACTCTCTTTCTCAGTTCCAGCTTAATGGCCGAATAGTTTTCACTGGATCATAAAAGCGACACTAACAAACATCATTCCAACATATATTCTCACATCTCCGGATGGAAGAAAATTTGGCCATTTGAGTAGCCATTCATACAAAAGATTCATTATCTCAAATCTTCAACATATTTTGTATCTGTGTAGAGATCAAGAATATCTTTAATCAGTACACAAAGCATAAAAAATTTCTCATTTTTTTCATAGATTGATTTTGTATTGCAAGACAAACAAAATAGATTTATGGGTTTTTTTCCAGCTTAAGGATGGATTATTTTGCATAGAATTAAAATAGTAAAATAATATTTCTCCTTTTGACACTTATCCTTGTCACAATGTAAAGTTTTAATTAATTCGGGCTGATCAATCTTTATTATATAACGCAAAATTTTACCCTTGTTGATCCATTTTGAGCAAACAATCATATGAAAAGAAATATCACAATATTGGCCTCAGGTCTGCTTTATCTGTTGCAAAGAAAAGGAAAAGTGGCACTTCCAGCGATGTCTTTATTCTTCAGGATTTTCAGTTTATTTTTCGCTACTGACAGTAGCTGTTATACTATAGTTTCATCTCATCAATCAAATAAATGCATTAGACTGAGTTATAAATATAAATGACTACCCAGGCCAGTTTAAATAATTTTAACAGCTAATCAGAATGTTGACCAACAAAAAGCGTAACCTTAATTGTGATAAAACAAGGTATAGCCTATCTGCAAGAATGTAGAGACTTTTTATTATACATTGCATGATGACAGTAGTTGTACGGAACTCAAGCACGGAGGAAAGCTTAGCTTACATATCAGATTTTTTAAATAGGAGTTTACATGACGATTTCACTTAGGTCCAGGATCTGCATGTAGGTTAACTGGAACTGGAAGTTCTGTAAAGCTCCGTCATCCAGACACAAAGTTTTATTTGTTTTGATTTGTCTCAATCCAATATACAATCTCACACCCGTTAGAAACAAAAAATGAAATGTTACATAAAAGTGAATAATATAAATCTTAACGGGTTCTTAAGACTAAATTGCCTATGAATTTGATATGGCTTACCTTTAATTACAGCAAATATAAGATTATGCAGGTGTCCCCAAAAAGGGAGAAAAAATACCTATTTTCAGAAGTATGTCGAGGTAGAAGGGATGATGATAGGCGCTCTACATTTTAGTGGCAAGTTGAATAATTTATTTCACCGATGTATATCATTGTTTAAGTACCTTGTACACTTTTTACATTTGAATTATTTTCTTGGATTGACAGTATATGACCCAGACTTATCTGTGACAGTGAACTTGTGTATATGCAGGGACGGACCCAGGATTTTGGAAACTGTAGGGTCCAACCCGATGAAGAGAAAATCTGAATACAGGACCTCTGGTCCGGAAAGGAGGATGTCGAGGTCGCAAAATTTGGTTTGAAAACCAAAAGAGGTTGTTTTGGCGCGAAAAGGGGGATTCGGACCCCCTTGATCACTCCCCTCTGGATCCGCCACTGATATGGCATTATTGATCTGTTTGGATGGCCACATAGTACAGAAACCTGCATTTCCTAGTATAAAACGGTAGCCTCCCCCTGACACAGGTCAGAACAAAGTCTCAAATAAATCCTTTCCTCCCTTGGTGGGTTGATAAAATGGTTGATGTTTATGTTAACAGTTGATGTACTACATCATTAAAACTACATCCCTATATTTTTCCAACAAAAAGGGCACAGCTTAAATGTAAAACAACACCTAATTGATCCGTTTCCTGTAGCCATGATCGATGTCAACAGAGATTGTTTACGCCAATTTTACAAATAGTTTACAGCCCTAACGACGGCATGTGGCTTTATTTCGTTTCAGTTTTCCTCTTCCTACCAGCTGCAACCTTGCACATCGACTACAAGAAAAGGAGACAGCATAATTTATGTCGTAAACAATTTCCTATCCTATAAAAATTGGTTTCTTCTGGACGTGATGCGGAGCGTCTTTGAAAAAGGACGTTGGAAAGTTGAGAATATTTCCGGAAACTACAACTTTAAACAGGATGGTTCAATTTTTTTGTCCGAGGGGTGTGCTGCCCCATGAGACCACATCATATTGTTTTCGTCTTTAATCATTTCTTAAAAATAATCCATAATCCAGGCAGCATACCTGTTTCTATTTTGCAGACTGGGATCAGTCTGAAATTGGACAGATATTGCTTTAACGAATGGACACCTGCCGAAGCTGAGTCTATAGGGTTAATATAAAGTGTCTTTTATAAAATTATATGTCCAAAACTGGAGTCTTCCATTGACACTGATCGAACTATATTCAAAATGTCTTCGTTTAGCTCAATCTGGTATCGTAAAACCCACTTATATTCTTATTAATCAGAGAGTAATGTGCGAATTCCGTATATAAATCTTCTAAAAACCTGGTTCTTTTATTGTAAGGGTCGCAGTGAAGGAAATTCCAGGCCAAAAGTACATGCTGTCCCGTATGTATCATGTATCATGTATTACTATAACCAAAAAAAATGAAAAACGCTGGATAATTCAGACAATTCTAATATGTTAAACGAACATCTCTACTAAATATATTAATAAAATGAATAACTGAGTAAAAGATATTTTCCTTCTTATTCTTCGCCTGTTACGCTGGGTTATGTAGAAAAAAGATGACGGAACCGTGTCGCAAATAATATGTTATTCAGTTGCATGGGCTTTTACTCTGTAATGCCTAAAGCCGGCGACTCACTTACCGATTTTATGAATCGGCCGACTATGTACAGTCTGCGTCACATATCTAACGGCCTCCGGCCGAATTTGTGGATCGCCACAAAGTCCCCGAAGTCCAAGCCCGCCAGGAAGTCGAGCGTATTTTACACTTAAAATCTAACCTTTCACATATCGGACGATGATCGGGCGGTGCCCATTGAACAATGGTGATTAAAAATCGCCCGGCGGCCGACAGTAATCAAAATGTAGTGGGCCGATGGTCGCCCGGCATAATGGCAGGCGCCGTCCGAGTTGCGGTCGATGGTCATTTGGTCTGTCGATGCCCGCCAGACACCCGGGCGACGCCAACCCTGCCTGACGTCGTTCGACGTCTGCGCCTCGAGTAGATATATATGGCATGTAAAAGGTTTGTCACATCATTTTTTTTAAGTCTGACAGAGTGAAGAGCACTTAACAGCTATTAGTAATAGTGCCTAACTAGATGTCGCCAAAGAAGACAAGGGAGCAAAGAAACCAGTTCCTAAGAAGGTGACACGAGGCTCCGTTTCGGATATGTGCCCCTTACCGACGGGGGTACATTGTCGTGTTGTGTGACACCCCAAGCGACGCGATTTTGTCGGCGTGAAAAATCGGCGTCGCCAAAAGTCTGGCACTGTCAAAGAAAATCGGCCGATTATTGTTTATTGGTTGGACAGGGGTGCATAATCTATGATGGTATATCTGCCATACTCTCTGTCCATCGTTGTTAATTCATTTCCTTTGACCAATCACTTGCAAGGGGCGTCAATACAGGCTGGGAAGGGGTATATATTCCCAACAATTTAACAAGGCGCATGGTTAATGTTAAAATGGAATGATAATTAGAATTATACACTTTGGATCCATTTCTTAGTTAATCGGAAAACATTACCCCTCTAGAAAAGTGTCTAAAGGCTTGATATCGGCAATTTTATAAACACACCTCGGTACTTATTTTTTTAATTGGGTTAATGTAAAGGGTTCACTCTATAAAATAGATATGGGGAGAAATACTTAATGCTAAATTTTATCAAGGCTATCACGTTACCTAATATTGATTTGCAGAATCCATTACAAATCCATTACTTTCGAAACTCTATTTTAAATTTTTAATCTTCAAATTTTAAATTTATAAGTTAAAATGTAAAAGGGCATATGATTTTAAAACCTTACTGTTATTTGGGATATAAAGATGCAAAATTGGTCCTAATCATCAATTTAATGTGTCAAATGGAATAAATTTTTTTGTCATTCAGCGTATTTCAAATATAAAATATAAACATCAAAAGGCATAGTTGTCGTTACACTTTGCATATGATTTGTATTTTGATGAGGTAAGTCTTAAACATATACATAGACAGGGGTGCATAATCTATGATGGTATATCTGCCATACTCTCTGTCCATCGTTGTTAATTCATTTCCTTTGACCAATCACTTGCAAGGGGCGTCAATACAGGCTGGGAAGGGGTATATATTCCCAACAATTTAACAAGGCGCATGGTTAATGTTAAAATGGAATGATAATTAGAATTATACACTTTGGATCCATTTCTTAGTTAAATATGAAATATATATCTAAAAATGTTTTCAAATTAATATATACTGGAAACATGATATCTCACTCAATGGTTATATAGTTGAAATATGTTACACACACAATAATAATTTATATATATATATATATATATATATATATATATATATATATATATATATATACTTGACATTTACAGGTAAACCCAAAAAACATTCATTGGGCTGGATCCCTAGCAGACACTATTTACTGAGCCCCCGGAAGGAATTTCCCATTATATAAAGCCATGCTGTACTTGATTCCATTTCTGATATATTTGACCTGATCATCCCACTTCTACGACATATCATAATAAAAATCAAAACCTAATTACAGTATCTGCTGCTATTGACGGTTGTTGTAAGAAGCGGTCAAACGAGAAAGGCTGCATGATAAAGTTTATGTTGATTTATAAAGGATAGAAGAATACATATCATTTCCTTAAATTCCTTAGAATCAGGAAATCCTAAAAATCACACAAAATTGCACGTAGAATATCCATTTCTAAATTTGAGTTTGATGATTACTTATTGCCAAAACCATGTGTGTAATTGCAAGCCGGGTGCCTGGTGAAATGGCCCGCGGGTATCTGATATCCTGATGCTGGTTGTAGGGTTTGACTAAATAAAGCAAATGACTTAAGTTGTGCAGAGAACCTGGTAAAATTGATGACGGTTTTGATGTGAATTGTATGCCACTAGCTCCTTTCTTCTCTCAAGGATTAACCGGCAAATCAATATTCTGCCGACAAGACCACCGGGATTGATTTGTACGAAAATATTTCAATGCGCACTGCAGCTCTGGGGCCAATTCCCAAACAGGCCCTAAATTTCGAGTTTGCTGCACACCCCCCCCCCCCGTCATTAATAGGTTTAATGGCATTTTCTGTTAAAGTGATTCATGGAGATAATATCGGAAAACATTACCCCTCTAGAAAAGTGTCTAAAGGCTTGATATCGGCAATTTTATAAACACACCTCGGTACTTATTTTTTTTAATTGGGTTAATGTAAAGGGTTCACTCTATAAAATAGATATGGGGAGAAATACTTAATGCTAAATTTAATCAAGGCTATCACGTTACCTAATATTGATTTGCAGAATCCATTACAAATCCATTACTTTCGAAACTCTATTTTAAATTTTTAATCTTCAAATTTTAAATTTATAAGTTAAAATGTAAAAGGGCATATGATTTTAAAACCTTACTGTTATTTGGGATATAAAGATGCAAAATTGGTCCTAATCATCAATTTAATGAGTCAAATGGAATAAATTTTTTTGTCAGTCAGCGTATTTCAAATATAAAATATAAACATCAAAAGGCATATAATTTTTAAAATTTACTGCTGCTTTGGGAAAATCAAGCATATTCAGTCCTAAATTTGACCGAATAATTTTGTCAATTCAGGCCGTAGTCTTTGTTTTATATTTTAAATTTCACTATTTGAAGATTTATTCAATTAAATGATAACTTTTAAATTTTTAGTATTAATTGGCTTTTTGAGCAGAAGCCCATCATAATTTTGGTGGGTCTATTCCACTAAAACGGCATGGGGGGTTCCTTTTTATATTTCTAGATTTGATTAAAACCAATTTAATTTAAATATTTTATTAAAAATTAAAATGAGTATTGAAATTTATAGTTGTCGTGACACTTTGCATATGATTTGTATTTTGATGAGGTAAGTCTTAAACATATACTGCTGGACAATCACATTTCTCATTTATAGCCATAAAATATAGTGCATTTGAGCTTCTTTTAGTTTAATTCAAAATCTTTGCGTATATACATTAGCTTCATTATTGAAGCCGGCAGATATATATAGCAAAACGTTTCCACACAAACAGCACTGACAGGTTTTACTGTCATGTTGCGAAAAATAATATGACAGAATTTAAATTTAATTTAATAATGGAATGGTGTCATAACATTTCGGATCTATAACTTACAACATACGTGCGTTTGAACTCAAAATATGCACGTTGGATGTACACGTCTTTTTTAACCCGGCAGGACAGCAAGGACATTGTGATTTATTGTTTTAAATAAATATAAAGCTTATCTTTCATGTTTTGGTTTTTTAAACCTCTTTTTAATGAAAGTCTATTTAAATGGTCCACTTCGTTCATGGTAACGGCGGGGTTGTTCGCTGCACAAGGTTCAGTTTTAAAACCGTCTGCTACATTGAGTCCTGTCTTTTGTATATCTCTTACAGGATTATAATAATTTTTTCTGAATAATATGACAATTTTGTAAGTGCATACATAATCGTAATTGATCGACAATCGATTACAGTGGCGTCAATTTATCTCCGAGAGTTTGTGTGTGTGTGTGGGGGGGGGGGTGATTCATAGACACATACACATATGTATATATATATATATATATATATATGAATGTATATATGTGTATATAGATGGAACTCATAAATGGAACCAAAGTCTATAATTTTATTTATTACTATATTTCATTTGCAATACCGTATTCGACGTAAATAATTTTTCCAAATATTTAAACCCTAATAAGCCCCCCCCCCCCAACATCTGCCAATTTTCAAAGTGCGTTACGATCTTCCAATTTAACACTGCGGCTTGTGTACACGTAATTGACTTCACAGCACATTCAGGACAATTCAGAAAAAAAAACAACGATCTTTTAGCGATGGTTGTGTGAGGTTTTGAAAAATAATAACTAATCCAAGTGATACCGATTTGCAGACGATATTATATTGTGTTGTATGAACGAATTGTCTGAATGACTGCAGTTCGAGATTCCCTTTGCAGGTGAAGAGGAAAAATAAGGATGGTAATCAATGAACTCTTTAATTAAAGTCACCGCCTAATAAGGTACCAGAATATATAAAATGTTATATATATAAAACAGTATTTATTTGAAAGATGAACAAATATAATACGGGACATCGGTATCCCGATTATGTCAGTCACCTTGCGCAAATACCTTTGACAGCTGACCCGATTTATGGCATGGAATGGCATCGCCAATAATTGTCCTTTTTGTCCTTCATTGTGCATGATATAACATGCAAAAGTTTTCAATCAAGCTGAAATACTGGCCCTCAGACTCCAGCGTATTATATTTACTTCAGTGCGTATACGCACTAAATCCGGGGTTTTGTTTTAAAATTGTGAGTAAATTCGTCATATTTATATCCCGCGGAAACACGGTCCCTTTCTTGAACTTTGTTGACCCGTTATAATACATACATTTCTTGACGTAGTCCAATAATACAAGCTTGACAAACATTGAATTTCGTGTCACCTGAGGAAAGGCCGCTTCATATTTATAATTATAACGCGCTACTAGTTGTCTTCAACTTGTAATTGAAGTGCCATGTGCGAGTCTCCGTGTATGTCAGTGTGCAAGCCAGCTGATAGCGTCCGCATTTACTGGACTCGTGAACATTTTACGCGGTAAATACGGCACCATATGAAAAAATCATCCTTGTTTTAAAATGCATATTACGTGCTACTGGATTGCATTTAGGCAAGATCCCAGCATCCCTTGCGCGAGCGCTTTATACACAAAAATTAACTCGGGGCACTGGGATCTTGAGTACACGGGTAAGCCACGCTTTCTGTCAGCGCATCGACAATTATATCACTGCATACATGTTTAAAGTGAATTGCCAAGATATTTTGGCAAAAAATACATTGAAACTTATATATTATCAGGATTGGGAATTCCGTTTCGGTCTCTCAGTTCCGCGATTCCGTCCGCGATCGCGGAAAATCACTGGCTCTACCATCTGAAGGGCTTTCATATACTGATTCAGTTAAAATCCCTGTGTCAATGCGGCAAGGGCAAACCTTTTCTTACCAATTATTTAACTATGTGCACATGATAATTTGGGGTATAAACGATAGAATAAAAAAAAAAGTATTGTTATGTTCTTTATTGAGTGTATATTGTTACGGAACCTAATATCAACTGATCACGTATGCGTAATGAACATAATTTTTGTCAAGGAGATAAAAAATCAGTTTCTGTAACACTAGGCAGGGTGAAATGTCTAGGTGAATGAATAAAGAAGTCGGTGTTTGTTTGTTAACAATTAACTATAATTTTTCTTAAAACAACCGTAACATTACAATTCACTAAATCAATACAATGACACAGTATAACAGAAAATCAATACAATCACACAGTAAAATAAACAAAGTACAAAACACCTGGATACCACCACTGTCACGACGATAAATCCTTTTAAATGTATATGCCGGATGAAAAGTCCACACAAATCTTCTCGGAGAATAACAGTCCAAAGTAAAGTTCTTGTAACAATCCAGAAAGTAAACTTGAAACAGGCAGCACTAAATTGTAAAGTGTCAGTAACAGTAGAATCCCTGAAATTACTGGATAATCGGATAGATCCCACACGTCTGTGTCTATTCTCTCACCTCTCTCTGCTTTAAAACACCGCCCCCTATTTATAACTCCTTTCCCCAAGCCGAGAATTTTCCACTTCTCGAACAGTCTAAAGGATCTAATATAATACACAGTAAACACGCGTTACAGGAATCATCTAGAAAACATCGCTGTGTCTCTACATACCAGGGTCACACACGTGAGCCCGACCCGGCTCGGCCAGGCGAGAAAGCCCCAAGCTAGCATGACAACGAGAGTTCAACCAGCACGGATTAAACCGAGAGTGCAACTACAACACGAGTTACGCCCGTGTCACACAATGAAAAGAGCACCTGTAACACCCCCCCCCCCTCCTGTAAGAAAAAAAGGAACGTTTTCTCAAAACTTTCTTTTTGCAATCACAATTATAATTATAAATTATACTACATCTCAAAATTATCTTATTTACAACATTACATAAACATCACCTTTACAACATTTCAAAAACAACTCGATAAGCAATCAGCAAGTACATTGTCTTTCCCTTTAATTTGTTTGATTTCAAGGTTGTAATCTTGTATGAACAAACTCCATCTCAATAGTCTTTGATTTTTACACTTCAGCTTGTTCATGAACGTGAGGGGATTGTGATCACTGAAGACAATGATAAGCTTGACTGATGAAATAACAAACTTCAAAATGTTGCAATGCCAAAATCAAAGCCAAACATTCTTTTTCAATAGTGGAGTAGTTTTTTCTGGTTTGCATTAAACTTTTGAGAAAAAAAAAACAAATTGGATGACCTATGCCATCATTGCCGTCTTGTAACAACACAGCACTAGCAGCAGTATCATTAGCATCTACAGCTAACTTAAAAGGTAAAGAAAAGTCTGGAGCTACCAAAACTGGTGAATTGCTTTCAAATTCTGAAATGCATTTTCACACTGAACATTCCATACAAACTTTTGTTTCTTCTTTAACAAATTAGTCAAAGGTTCAGCTACAGCAGAAATATTTGAACAAAACTTCCTATAGTATCCAACCATACCAAGAAAACGCATTATTTGATTTTTGTTTTCTTGTCTAGGAAATACAGAAATAGCACTTTTTAGCATCAACAGGTTTTACTTGAACCTGCCCTACAATATGACCTAAAAATGTTACTTGTGCATGACAAAACTCAGATTTTATTAAGTTGACGGTCAGACGTGCTTCACTGAGTCTTTCTAAGAGGTCGCGAAGAATTTGCAGATGTCTTTCCTGGTGTCGCTGTACATGATAAGGTCATCAATATATGCGTCGCAGCCCTGAATGTCCTTGACAACCATATGGATGAGGCGTTGGAACGTGGCTGGCGACTTCTTCATGCCAAACGGCATAACTTTATACTGGTACAGTCCTTGCGGCGTCAGAAATGCGGACACTTCTTTCGCTCGTTCTGTCAGTGGAACTTGCCAAAATCCTTTTAGCAAGTCAAACTTGGAGACATACCATTGTCCAGCAAATATTGAATCTCATCTTGTAGATACTTTTGCTTTTCTGGATTCAGTCTATATGGATGCTGCTTGACTGTGCTTGCCTTGCCAACATCGACGTCATGGTACAACATGTTAGTTCGCGTCGGAATGTCACCAAACAAATGTTCATAATTCCGCAGCAGGTTCTTGAGGTCTTGTTGTTGTTGTGCGGTAAGGTGTGACAGTTTGGCATCCAGGTTGTTAAGCGCGTCTGAGTTTTTTAATGATACTGTACCACACTGAATGTCTACATCACAATTACAATCATTATCTACTTTAACTGGGTCAGGGTCAGTGTTTACTCAATTTACAGCAGTAACATTATGTACAATTTCTGATGTGCTATTTCTGTCATAATATGGTTTCAAAATCTTAACATGGCACTGTTGTTTCTTCTTACGCTCATCTGGTGTCAACAGTATGTAATTTAAATCACTGACTTTCTTTGGTAAGGACCAAAATACCTAGCTTGACGAGGTCTGCCAGGGATGGGAAGTAAGGCAAGGACCTTTTCACCAGGCTCAAACGTCCTACTTACAGTGTGTTTGTCATACTTTTTCATTTTACTTTGTGCAGATTTTAGATTTTACTTTGCAATTTCACAAGCATTGTGTAGTTAAGTGCGAAAGTCCGAGACATACTGCAGTAAACTAAGAGAATCAGATTTTTCACACAAGAGTTTTTCTTCAAGCAGTTTCAATGGAAGTTCAGTTCGCGGTCCATGTCCGAAAACTATTTCAAAGGGACTGAAACCCAAAGACTCTTGAAAGGATTCTCTGACAGCAAACAGCAATAGGTGGATTCCTTCATCCAAGTCTTTTCGTGTGTCATAGCAGTAAGTCCTGATCATGTTTTTTAATGTCTGGTGAAAACGCTCGAGGGCGCCCAGTACCCCAGGATGGTATGGCGAAGAGCTGTACTGTTTTATACCTAGCTTAAGCATAACTTGTTGGAATAAGCCAGACATAAAATTAGACCCTTGGTCAGACTGGACGGATTTTGGTAATCCAAAAGTTGTAAAAAACTTGGTCAGAGCTTTGACAACACTTTTGGCATTAATCCTGCGCAATGGTATTGCCTCAGGGAACCTAGTAGATGCGCACATAATTGTCAGCTAGCAAGTATTCATGTCCAGATTTCGTTTTGGGCAGTGGTCCAACACAGTCAACAATAATCCTACTGAATGATTCCTCGAAAGCAGGAATAGGGCTAAGTGGGGCCTGAAGAGGATTCTGATTGGGCTTGCCTACCATCTGGCATGTATTGCATGATTTACAATATTGCACAACATCTTTCCTGAGGCTAGACCAATAGAAGTGTGTACTAACTTTCTGATAAGTTTTGTTTACACCTAAATGGCCAGATAAAGGAGCCTCATGTGCCATGCATAGCATTTCATTGCGATAGCTTTTGGGCCTTACTATTTGATGTTTGATGGCGCACTCATCATCAGCGCATACATCAGGTGGTCGCCATTTACGCATAAGCACTCCATTATTGACATAGAAACAAACTGGGTTCTGTGACAGTTCATCTTTAGAAACTGCCCTGGGAAACAAACATGAAATTTCAGGGTCCTTATGCTGTTCCGCGATAAGTTCTGACCTTGAGAATACTGCATCCTGTATGGGCGAGTAGTTAGACGAGTCACTAGTGACTCCCAGAGTGTTGTTATCTGGACTATTATCCTCATATGTGTTTTTCTTGGCCATAGATCTAGTTACAGCACATGAAGGATACAAACCAGGAATTTCCTGACTTTCCGGATAAGTGTCCTGATCAAGTGACGGCTTTTCTGTCACTATTAGTACAGGCTGTACTTTATCACCTGCAACATCATTGCCTAGTAGCAACTGAATTCCCTTAAAGGGTAGTTCTTATGCCCACAGTAATATTCCCAGAAATCAAATCTGACTTTAAATGTATACTGTGAAGCGGAACTGAAGTGTGCTTGTCTGAAAACACACCATTGACAAGTGCATGTGCACCAGTAAAGGAGCTATTAGAAATGGCAAAGTGTTTGATGACATGAGAGTCTGGCCTGAACCGGTGTTCCTCAAAATTCTAATAGTGGTAGAATCTGAAAAATCACTTGAAAGTGAAACAAAACCATCATGTGTGAATGGCTCAAATAACTCCATTTCAGAGTCAGGAGAGGAATCTACTACCTCAGCCTCATCAAACAAAGAACTGACATTGACAGTGTCAGTCATAAACTCTTTTTCAGAGTTATTTAAGGAATCTACATCCTGTTTATCATCAAACTCCTCATGAGAGTCAAGAGAGGAATTTTCCGCAGCAGAAACAGAACTCAGAACTGTTAACTTGACGAGAAATAAATTTATATAACGCAAATGTGTGATATACATATGTAATATTCAAACATTATTTACTGTGCAAAAACTTGTTCGTCAGGAGACCACAACTAAGGAAGGATCACTTCCGCTGGCGCAGTGGCCACCCATATCATGGCGGAAAATCTGTTCGTACTTCAGTGTAAAATAGTTTATATGAATGCACTTATAAATAAAAATACAATGCAACATGGATCTCATCTGCTGATTATAACTAATGATATGTTTACATTCATCAGCTCTGTGAAAATTAACCATAAACTAAGAAAAAGAGAATACATATTATATAAAACGATAAAATATTATCATAATGTGATACTTTCACATCGAGTTTCGACTAGAAGACTGAGAAATCTATAGCAATTAATAAATTCTGTGATAAAAAATTATAATGCTAAATATGAAAATTATATAATAAAGTGCGACTGCACACGTAACAGTTAGGTATGTGACATCCAGTTTGATAATTTTTATATAATGTTGTTTTATATACGATGAGAAACCTTGGAGGCTATGAGTGTATACCTTTTCAACAATGATTGCATTGGTATCGTTCACGATTTTAGGAGTTGTGTGCCTGAGACAATTTTCGGCAAATTTTGTCCTTGTTTTGGCGTTGCTTAAAATATATCTCCTTCGAATATTATATGAGCCCACTTCATTTCTTGGCATTAATTCAAAATTGTAGAAAAAAAGGTAACTGTGAATTTATAAATTTAAAATAAAACTTTAAGACATTTAGAGTAAAAATATCTTCTACACGCAAAGTTTCGAGTGCCTTAAAAAGTTGTTCTGAATGAGCATTATATTTACTGCTTGTCACCGTACGCACTGCCCTTTTTTGCAGCTTAAAAATATTTTTGCTTTTAAACCCCCATGCTTATATACCGTTATTCAGGTGCTGTAAAATTAAACTATTGTATAAAGTCTTGAGTATATATACGGGTAAGTAATGTTTAAGCTTAGTAAGAACGCCAATACAATTAGTAATTTTTAAGGCTATCTTGTTTAAATGTTGATCCCAATTTAAATGTTCAAATGTTCGAGGGTGATACCAAGGAAATTGAATTCGTGCACTCTTTCTAATTGCAAAGCGTTTAATTCTAATTTTGTTACATTTTCATAAACCTTTTTTCTTTTGCTGTGAAAAATAATATACTTAGTTTTACTGATATTCAAAGATAGTTTATTTACACATAACCACTGATATATGTTATCTAATTCCTGATTAATTTTATGCGTGTCTTCTTGCGAATTAAAACTTGTGGTGGGGCTCACAAGAGTTGTATCATCAGCATACATAATGAATCGAAAGAAAGAAGATGACTTGTAGATATCATTTATGTATATAATAAATAATAGGGGACCTAAGACTGATCCTTGTGGTACACCTGTTGATAGAGAGCGTGTGTTTGATTTTATTGAGCCAATTTCAACATGATGTTTACTGATGATTACTCAGATAACTTTCAAACCATGCCAACGAAGTATCACATAAGCCATAATATTTAAGTTTCTGAATTAAAATATTATGATCTAGTGTGTCAAAAGCGTTTGACAGATAGGCGAGAGGGGAAAACCCTGATCTATGCTGCTAGTAATAATATCTGTGACCTCAAGTACAGCATATTCTGTAGAATGATTTTTTCGAAAGCCGTATTGACAAGAATACAGCATGTGATGTTCAACAAAAAAATTGTATAACTGATCATAGACGATTTTCTCAAGTACTTTTGACATTGAAGGTAGGATTGAAATCGGACGATAATTTTCTGGTAAATGTGTATCTTTTTTCTTATGTAGAGGGGTAATTTTTGCAATTTTCAAATTGTCAGGGACAATGCCAGTGCGTAAGGACTGATTAGTGATAATTTTTAATGGTTCATTTATGACAGGTTCAAGTCTTTTCAACAACTTGGTGGACAACCCGTCATATTCACAACTTGATTTTGTGGGAAGACTCTGTATTGTATCTTTAATCGTCTTGTTTGTAACAGCCTTTAACACAAAAGCCGTTGTTCCACGTTGTTCAAGATAATCTGTAAAATGTACGTTTCCTGTTTTAGGTATACTATCTGCCATCTTACAACCTATTTCACCAAAATACTTTTAAAAATGATTTGTAATTGAGTATTTATTGGTCACACGCTCTTGATTAATATCAAATTAGTCTGGAATTTTTTTACAATTCGATATGTGCATGATATCATTCATTGTTTGCCAAGTTTGTCTCATATTATTTTTGCATTTATCAAATTGGGATTTATAATACATGGTTTTAGCATTACGTATTAATCTCTTGAGTATAACATTGTATGCTCAAGGTTATTTTCTTTTGTGGCAAATTCATAAGTACATGGTTTTGTTATTTTAAGTGACTTGTACAACTTATCCCTGAAATTGATAGATCTCATAATGCCAAATGTGATCCATTTAGATCTTTTTTGTTTGTATTTACAATTTGATCTTTTGGTAGTGGCACTTAACTCATTACATAAGAACATTATTGAAGATTCATTGATTCTACGATACTTATGGAATTCCACTGACTGTTCATGCCGGGTATTTAATTCAATCGTAAGAAAATAAGGCAAATCGTCAGATATCTGGCTGATAAGAATGCCAGCAGAGCACAAAGACTTATAAGATATGCTGGCATATGTGTTGTCAATCAGAGTAGCACCGAAAGTGCTAAAACGGATGGGAAATGTGACAGTAGGCATTAAATTGTGTGCGAGAAAAGTTTCCAGAAACTGACCATAACTCTCCTAATTTTCAAAAGATTGATATTGAAATCGCCAGTTAAAATAATATTAGACTTGCTACGATTAAGTTCCTGAAGTAACGGATCAATTTCATCTATAAAGGCACGCACGGTTGTATTGCTGTTGTTTTCTTTCGGAGGGCGACAGATGTTTGCCAACAAGATATGTTTCTCGCTATTGCTTTTATTTTCAACGTTAATTAACAACCCTTCCCAAAGTTCAGATTCATTTAAACATTTCCAAATATTAAACGAATGTTTATGATGCAGATAAATCATAAGACCGCCATGTTGCGAAGACGTTTTTCCTTGTGATATAGAGTTGTAGTTTTCTAGTTGCAACAAAGATATATCAGAACTATCGTCTAGCCAAGTTTCTTGAAGGCATATTGCATCAAATTCATAGCCATATTGTTTCCATGATTCGACAAGAATATGAAGCTTAACGAACTTAGAATTAAGACTTTGGCAATTTAATGATAGAACCGAAAATGAAAATTCTGACTTTGTATATAGAATATCATTTAATTGGTCATGAGTATAGTAAGATGAGCGGTCTATATTTTTAATATTTACACCATCTGGATCCGTCTCTAAAGTGATGAGATTTAGCAAATCATTTTTGACCAAGCCTCCAAAATTCCTCAACATAAATTCATTAAGTGACAGTTCCATACGTTGTCCGATAAAAACAAGTAAATATATAAAGATGAAAATAACTGGGATGCTTCTATACGTCATGTTCACCAAACTTGAACACATTAAATTGTTAAGAAAAACTGTGTAATAGTTAATACAAAATGTGCAGTTGAAATATTGAAAGAAGCTATAATAATAAGTGAGTTGTTTATCTGAGATAATTAATCGTACAAGAAACATGATACGACGAATCTGATGCGTGACGTGTGCTTCATCACTAAGATTGTTTTCGAGTATTCTTGGAATTAAATATTCTTTTCAGTTAAAGGAATGCCTAAATAAAAAATGGCATAAGTAATAAAACATAAGCTACAAGCACAATAATCAAAGTCTCGGCATGTTCCAAGCCATAACCGATATGAGACAAATGCTTATGTGGGCCGACGTTTCAGTCGTCACAGTTCGGGAACTCGATATAATAGTACCGGTATCTGTGTCGATGCCTGAATATAAGGTCAATTAGTTCATCATGGAGAGCGAAACGCCCGGCCAGGTACGACACTGGTACAGGTGTAATGTTTCCCTTTTACAGATCAAGATATTCTGAGATAATAGTGCCTTTGTCGATAGCTGAATGCCTGGACTCCTGGCCTTTTACGGCGAGCGAAACGTATGTCCAGGTAGGGTGATATCTCACTTGCGATTTTTGTTTGAGTACCGGGGGGAGTTCCTTTCTTTGTCGGAGGATATCTGATTTTAGTGGCCTCAAGACAGGTGGTATATCTGGAGACAAGGATATGTTTAAGTCAGAAGTTTTCAAATTTTTGGCTTTGCTTAACCATTCATTACGATTGTTTAAGTCATCGAAACGCACGGTGATGCCCGCATCTTTCTTTTGCGATGGGCGATGGCATGCGGCAATGGCATGTGAATCCGCCCCTGTCACTTGCAGTTTATCCTTGGCAAGGGCCCTAACCTTTGCCCTTGTATCAGATTCATGTTCACCCGCTTCACCACTCAGTCCGTTAATAATCAACGACCACTTCTTACGATGCATATTCATATCAAGCATCCTGATACACATCCTCTCTGTGAGGTCACATAATTTTTTTTCAAAGTCTGGTACAGATTTCTCTAGGATATCTTTAACTTGGTCACCTTGGAAGGATAAATAATGTTCATGCTCACCCAAGCGTTTCTCATGGCTGTCGACGATTGTTTTCATGTTGGCAATATCCGATACATTTTGCTCTAAAATTTCGAGTCTCGGAGCAATTTCATCACGTATAGCGTCCTTTACTGCCTGGTGGATGGCGGGTAGGAACTGCTCGAGAGCACTCATTACTGCACACGGTATTAATTCCAAGAAAATAAGTTCTAATATGCCAGCACGTTACGCAGACGTGTTACCCCTCCGCCACCTTGACCTTTATTCTTCTGTTTGTCATAAGAGGACCTGGCCTCATTTGAAATACTCTCGCAAGAGTCATAAAAGGACTTAGCCTTGTTTAAAGGATACCCCTCGCAGGAGTCTTGAAAGGACCTAGCCTTATTAAATTCCTCGCAGGAATCAACTGAGGTTTTTACACCGCAAGCTACGGATTCTTCTTTGGATTCAGACGGCACTTGGACCTCCGCAACATCAAACTCTTTATTAGAGTCAACAAAGGAGTTGTACTCCTTATTTGCATGAAAAGAGCCTGGATTTGTACTATGCTATGCATAGACTTTGAAACAAAACCAAAAGGTTTGTTATTTGGTTTATTCGAAAGTGTCCAACAGTCAGATATTAGATGACCTTCCTTCTTGCAGTAATGACAGATTTTCTTTGAAAATGACTGGCCTTGGTCGGACTTAGACAAAGTGGACATGGACTGAGATGTAGCAACGGACCTTGCTGAACTATCAGGACTACTACTACTGGGTGACTGCGCTTTAAACTTCTTTTGACCATACTGATTTACATTCTTGTTTGTGAATGACTAGTTTGATTTGCTAGTAAAGGAAATTATGTGTGTTAATGAATAATCATCAGCTAATTGAGCAGCATTGTCAAGTGTTTCAGGACTTTCCTCATCAAGAAAAGTTTTAACATCTGCGTTAATGCAGCACTTAAATTCTTCAAGCAAAATCAACTGGCGCAAATTGTCATAATCTTTCATTCCATTTTTAGAACTATACCAGCGATCAAACAACTGCTCTTTTGTCCTAGCGAATTCGACGTAGGTCTGTTCTTTGCGCTTTTCCCAATTTCTGAATTTCTGGCGGTAAGCCTCCGGAACTAACTCATAACCTTTCAGGATTAACCGTTTTACCAGGTCATAATCAGCAGCAGCTTCTACTGAAAGCTCTGTATAAATTTCTCTGGCCTTGCCAGTCAATACACTTTGTAACAGCATAGTCCAATTTTCCTTAGGCTATTTTAAATTTTCAGCTACCATCTCAAAGTGTAAGAAATATTTATCAACCTCTTTTTTCTTGAAAAGGTGGGAAAAGTCTAATGTGCCTAGTAACATCAGAACTGTGAGTTGGGGCAGCACTTAGACTATGTTCTAGTTTAAGTCTTTCTAACTCCAGTCGTTTTAACTCAATTTCATTTTCTTTTTCTAGTCTTTCTCTTTCTAACCTTTCATGTTTTTCCCTCTCTTCTCTTTGTTTTTTTCTAATTCCCTCTCTTCTCTTTGTTTTTCTAATTCCCTCTCTTCTCTTTGTTTTTCTTATTCCAACTGTTTTAATGCTAGCTCATGTTGCATTTCTAACTTTTTAAATTCTAATTGCATAGCAAGGCTGTCATTTTTTTACGTTTAAACTTCACTCTCTTCAATTAAACCTTTGGTAACTAAATCTTGCATGATTTCAGCGGTGTTAACAGCCTTTCTCAAAGCCTTTTTTTTTTTACACCTAGCTCTAAGTGTTGTCCCAAACGCAACTTTTCCTTTGTCAACTGATCAAGTTGTTCAGGGTCGGGATCGTCAACAAATGTCTCACGTTTGAAATCTGCCATGTTAAGATGTTAAAACAAAAACAATAAAACACTGAGATAAATCCTGTTAACAATGTATTGTAAACAATATGAAATCTTGTAAACAATTTATGATAAAACAATGTGTCCAGGTCAGGCCTAATAAATTTTCAAAACTATAAAGCATCCCTGACGAGCCCCCAATTTTATGTTACGAAACCTAATATGAACAGATCACGTATGCGTGATGAACATAAATTTTGACAAGGAGATAAAAAAAATCAGATTCTGTAATTCTAGGCAGCGTGAAATGTCTAGGGGAATGAATAAAGAATTCAGAGGTTTTTTGTTAACAGATAACTATAATTTATTCTTAAAACGACCTAACATTACAATACACTAAATCAATACAATGACACAGTATAACAGCAGATCAATACAATCACACAGTAAAATAAACAAAGTACACAGTACCTGGATACCACCACTGTCACAACGATAAATCCTTTTAAATGTATATGCCGGATAAAAAGTCCACACAAATCCTCTCGAAGAATAGCAGTCAAATGTAAAGCTCTTGTAACAATCCAGAAAGTAAACTTGAGACAGGCAGCACTAAATTGTAGAGTGTTAGTAATAGTAGAATCCCTGAAATTACTGGATAAGCGGATAGGTCCCACAAGTCTGTGTCTATTCTCTCACCTCTCTCTGCTCTAAAACACAGCTCCCTATTTATAACTTCTCGCCCCAAGCCGAGAATTTACCACTTCTCGAACAGTCTAAATGATCTAACATAATACACGGTAAACACGCGTTACAGGAATCATCTAGAAAACATCGCTGTGTCTCTACATACCAGGGTCCACACGTGAACCCGACCCGGCTCGGCCAGGCGAGAAAGCCCCAAGATAGCATGACAATGAGAGTTCAACCAGTACAGATTAAACCGAGAATGCAACTACAACACGAGTAACGCCCGTGTCACACAATAAATAGAGAACCTGTAACAATATTACCACCATACGGATATGATCACCGATATTCACGGCGTCAAGTTTGACCGATGTAATAATTCTGATTGCCGTAAATTATCCTTGGCGGCCCTGAGGACGCTGGAAAACTTGTACACGTACATAAGACGGCCGCCTTCTTTACCAAATATTTTTAGGATAATATTAATCGTCCTGTACACGAGCAAATACGGTAAGTAATATATATTGCATTGCATAATACATCCACGTACGTACCTGAATTCAGGTCACCCGGTCAGCATGGCCACCTTCAGGGTCTGCCTTCACGGACACAGTCATTCAATGTTATCTATGACACACGTGACCACTGATTCTGTTTTGTTTAACTAATATTATTTTATAAGTTGATAAAGCCTAACGGAGATAAAATAATAACTGGCGGTAACTTTTAAGCTTGGCGGAGAGAAATGAAAGCATTACGTTGTCCCATGATATATAGGCTAGGGAGAAAAGTGAGGTTAGGATGGCTCAACCCTTAGTTTTCGTAAATAATCTCCCAATTCCGGGAGGAGGGCGCTTTTTACGGGAGGGGCCCTTATTACGTCGTTACGGTATATAAATATTGTTCTCTGAATAGTGGCGGGGGGGGGGGCGATTATTATATTGACCATATCCCCTTTCCAAAAAGTTGGGGGGGGGAGATATATACCCCCAGTCCGATACTACCCTATATTGACGCCCCTGATCGATTTAATCAAATGTGAAAGAAAACGACCAATCGTCGAGATGATCGGGTATTTGGAACACCACTTCCAAATTCATATTGAATTCTATTTTAACTCTTTCCTTTGGTCGCAAGTCCACGTTCGTAAATATTTTCCACCAATCCACCACACATGAACTAAATCGATGGCAAGGCATGGTTAATTATGAATATATTGTGTTCACAGTTTACTAACGATCACAAATTGCCTTGTATCGTCATAATGGGAACGGTTCACCGAAAACCTGTTTTGTTTATATTATCTTATATTATATTGTATTATAACTGTAATTTAATAGGTATTGATGTGATGTTGCCAGATCGGCCTTATGTCATTTGTATATTCACCAAGAATTTCGAGAAGAACTAAGTTATATGTGCAACGATTTGTTTGTTATGGGACCATCGTAGTAAATTTAGTTTGTTAATAGCTACAATGAACATTTTTGGTATATTATTACATGAATTGGAAGTTTTTAAATGTTTCAAGAAAAAAATGACACTATGTTAATTTTGAAAATAACTTGGACATATTGAAATGTGTTATTTGTTGAAGTGGACATTTCTTGTGAGTTACAAGCTAAGATTGACATTTATGGTATTTATCCAATTTAGTTCTGTAATGATATCGGATAAAGTGAGAATTTCAGTATGATATCAGATAAAGTGGGCTTTTATCAGGAATATTTCATTTCATTTAACATTCCAGGACATCTTATGTAGGCCTAAATGCTGTTTTGACTTTGTGTTTAAGGCAGTTTTGTTTCACGTTAATGTAACAAGAGTATGAGAAAAGGAGATGCCAAATCATATCTCTTCTATGTCCCTTCAAAATGACAATTTGAGGGGAAGCCAAGTTTTCAAGATTCAGTTGTAAAGTTGTCCAAACTGCCTCAACTTCAGGTTTTTTAAATAATCGAGAAATACGAGTTTCTGAAATCTCATCCCTTCTATCTGTGAGGAACTGTCTCGTCTATAGCCAAATAGTGTTTTTTTTTTTACAAAACTCAGTGCATGGCGAATTAATTTAATTTTCGTGCAATACTGGTTACCCAAATGTTCATGACCGGAATAGCCACACGGATATGCAGCCGATGTCACGTGGTGCCCACGCGGGGAGCAGCGACGTGTCAAAGGAGGCATTATCGGGTGACATGACATTTGGTTCCTGAGCAATTTATCTTCATTTTTATGACTTCGAGCATTACCATGTTTACAACACTGAACACAGGTGCAAGGGGTGAAATCCGGTTAGGAAAGAAAGAGAACTGCAAGGTGAACCTGGACACCCATTAATGTGATCAGAGTTTAAATAACTTTATGTTTTGTTTACTTTAACTTTAGTATAGGAAAGATCCAGCTGTGTTGTGTACACAGGGATGCCGACTGTAATATTATAGTCCCTTGTGTCTGATAGTACCTACAGCAACGTCTAGTTATTTCTCCCAAAAGTCATTGGGTGCAGAGTAGCCTGTAGTCAAGTCATTTGCCCTTCCATAGGTGATGGCTGACTTAAAATGCTGTTCTTAATTCTGATTGGCTGATCAGCCCTATATAAGACAGGCTGCAGGGACGGATCCAGGATTTACGAAAAGGGGGGGGGGGGGGTATTTTCTTTATTAATTATTTGTATTGCAATAAATTTTCATAATATCTGCTCTTGTTGGTTACTTGTCTTCGTGTCCTTACACTACATGCCTTCCTGCAATAACCCCACAGTGCTTGGCTGGTTCGCGATTCGACCAGGGACCTGGGAATTGTAGTGAGAGGTCTTGGTGAATGTTGAGTTTATTTAATCCCCTAGACAATGAGTTATTAGATAGATGTTTAAGAGTACAGTTTACCAGCAGACCTCGGCCTTGGCCCCGCCCCTGGCCCACTAGATATTTGGGGGCTCGTCCGGGATTTAATTTTGTTCTTGCCTGATATAATTTGACATTTTGCATGAGTGAGATTGTTGCAGGGAAGTGCATGGTATGGGACTGCAGTACTGATATTTAGCCCGGTTAGAAGCATGGAGCAAGAAGAGGCTAGATATGGATTATCTGTAAGGAGACAATCAGATTATATAACAGTTTAAAGATAGCTCAGGCAGTAGATTTAGACATTCTTGAGACAGGAGATCTGAACTTTCACTTGCACACTAGAAGAGAGTTATCATTGTTGCACAAAATTTTCAAACAAAAATCATTTTCACACTGTTTCGTGCTCTGCTACAGGTATTAAGTTACGGTCATGTGGGGACCAACGCTCACAAAATCAGCCTGTGGATAGCACAAAAGAATGCCTACTAACAGTCCCTGAGAATTATATTGGTATTCAGGACTTGGCTTTCTATATTCAGTGGATGAGGTTTATCTCTGACTTAAGAGATAATCAGCATACATTGATCTATTTCATGGACAGTGATCCCCTAACTACTAAATGAGAACTTACAAACTGGGATCATAGCACTGTCACATGAGATTACAGTGTGGGTTAAAGACAAAGTAGCTTGTACACAAAACAACCATGGCAAATGTTAATAATACCACCATCCCCTATGATGGTGGAGTAAATGCAGATTCATGTGTAATTGAGATGAAAACTCCCAGTGACCATATACAAAAGAACACAAATGCACAGACAACAGCATTCAACAGATAGACAAACAAGTTATGAAAACAGACAAATGCAGACACAACCTTATACTCCTGTGCCTAGGGCAAGGGAATATTATACACTAGATGAGGATGCTAGATATCAAGCTTATGGTGAGTATGAACAGAGGCAGGCTCATGATGAGGTAAATAGAATGTGTCAAGCTCAGTTGACATACCCTTTGCACAGAATACGTGATTTTAGGATCAATGAATCACCTTATGTGGTCAGCCACATGATCGTTATCAGATGTATGATTATGAGCATGGGGATTTTGTTAGGAATGTAGCTAATGATAGAAATACCCCCATTAGGCCACCTTTGAAGGAGGGAATAGGTGGAAACTATCACGAGAATCCACAGTTTTTTACTTATACTCCGCCCATGAGGCATTCAGATACGTATGATGGGGAATCAGTTGCTTTTGAAGATTAATTGGGACACTTTGAGTTGATAGCAACCTGGAATCGTTGGAACAATGGTGAAGAAGCTCTTTAAGTTAGGTGCAAGTCTTAGAGGGGCTGCACAGAGAGTCCTAGGTGATACCCTCTAGGGGATAGACATGATTTCAATGCTTTGAAAAGTGCATTAGAGCAAAGATTAGAGCAAAGATTTTCACCTAAGAACAAACAGATTACATACAAGTAAGAGTTGCGTTCACGTAGAAAGAAAAGGGACGAGACCTTTCAAGAATATGATATTCCTTAAGGAGACTAGTAGCTCTGGCTTATCCTAATTATCCCGCTGAGGTAAAGGAAGAGATGAGGATAAAGCGTTTTCGTATGGGAATAGGGGATGTTGACCTTAGAAAACATGTACAATTGTCCCATCCAAGCTCACTTGAAATGGCTATATCCTTGGCCGTAGAATATGAGGCGGTAGACTCAGATATTAGTTCCAGGAATACACTGAAGCCGCGAGCAGTAGTTTTACACGAAGAGTCCCCCAGTAGTAAATGGGCCAGTTCTGAATCTGGAAATAACTTAAAAGAGGAACTAGTCAAATGTAAACAGGATTTGAAAGGTCTTAGATATTCCATTGCTCAGATGAATCTAGGGAGAGATACAAAAAGGGACCAAGAATACAAGAAAGAGAGGGTTCCCTCCGGGTTTAGAAATCAGTTGACAAATGTTGATATATCCAATGCCAGAAAAGATAAACTGTGTTTTACCTGTGGTGATCCACAGCATATAGCTAGACTTTGCCCACCTAGAGAGGAAAGGATAAATAATTTTGGAGGAACATCCAGAGGTAGATGGTCAAATTCAGAGAGAAGCAGCTTCCGGAACCAGAGACAGAACAAACATTTCGAGAAAGACAGATCAGGTATCTCCTCTTTAAGACTCGGTGACCAAGAAGGATATTTTCTGGAAGGCAAACTTTGTGAGAAGCAAGTGCATTTTCTGGTAGATACAGGATCATTCTATAGCATCTTAAGTGAGGAAATGTATGAGCTTCTTCCTTTTGATACGAAACCAAGGTTAGCCCCAGTAGAGAAGAAAATTTCAATGGCCTCAGGCACGAGTATGCCAACAAAGGGGTGGGGTAATTTTGAGATTGAGATAGCAGATGAGAATTTTGAACATTCCTTCATAGTGGCAACTTCAATAGACCCGGCACTCATAGGGAGAGATATTTTGAAGAAATTGAAAGGTTCCGTAGATTTTGAGAATTATGATCTGATAGTCAAGGCTGTCAAAAAACCCCTGTTTCACAACAAACCATCAGACTGTTTTAGGATCCACACAAAAACGGTTAGGGATGTCCCAGCTTTACATGGAGCTTAGATCATGTGTAACAACAAATCACTACCAGGTGACAACATACCACATGCTGGTATAGAAGAGCCAAATCTAGAGTATGTGAGACAGTCTGGATTGTTAGTGAGTTCAGCAGTAGTTGATGCCATGAAGAGTGAGATTCCCATTACAGTAATAAACTCTGACCCAAATCCTGTTAGGATAGATGCAAATAAGCCGGTTGCTATGTTCAGGGCAATAGAACAGATGTACCCACTTCAGGCATCCCCACTAGACAGAAGACATGAATCACAGGGTTACCGAGTTGTCCCAGAGCGTTTGAAACCCCGTCTCGAGGTTGCATCAAATAAGCTTGACAGGATACAATATTTGACTTTAGCTGACTTAGTAGTCCAGTATCGAGATGTATTCTTAGCTCCGGGAGGTAGACTTGGTCGCAAAAATCTTGTTGAACATACTATTGACACAGGTGATGCAAAACCAATTAAACAACCTGCCCGAAGGACTCCCTTAGCCCAAAAGAGGAAAGTGGAGGATGAGCTTGACAAAATGCTTGCTCAAGACATCATAGAAACCAGTGATAGTGCTTGGAGTAGCCCAGTAGTCCTAGTGAAAAAGAAAGATGGTAATACACGGTTCTGTGTAGATTATAGACGCCTCAATAAAATCACCAAGAAGTATGCATACCCCCTACCTAGAATAGATGATTGTCTGGAAACTTTAGCTGGAAGTCAGTGGTTCAGTACTCTCGATTTAGCATCTGGGTACTGGCAGGTCCCGTTGGCCATAGAGGATAAACACAAGTCAGCGTTTGTAACCCAGAAGGGACTATTTAACTTCAAAGTCTTACCTTTTGGATTGTGTAATGCTCCTGGAAATGTTGAGATATTACTAGAAAGGGTCTTACAGGGATTGCTTTGGCAGACCTGTTTGGTGTATATTGACGATGTCATATGTTTTGGCAAAACCTTTGATTCTGCAATCTCACAGCTCAAACAAGTTCTTCAGAGATTTCGAGATGCTAACTTGAAACTCAAGCCTAGCAAGTGCTCACTCTTTTGAAGAGTGTTTCGTTCTTAGGGCATATTGTGTCCCCTGAGGGCGTTCAATGTGATCCTGATAAGATACAAGCAATTCGAGATTGGCCCACACCAAGAAATCTCAATGAGCTCAGGAGTATCTTAGGTTTATGCACATATTATAGAAAGTGTGCAATGAACAACTTTTTTCCTTTTGATAGTTTGCTATACCGCAGGTTTAGGTCAGATGTGAACTTACCTTGGATACATCAGGTAGTGTCCCCTTACGCTATTCGCATCAAAATCATGCATATGGTTTATGATCAGAGACTAACAGGTCACCCAGGTGTAAATAAATCTATGCATAACTTGAGAAAGAGGTTCTATTGGCCAGGCCATAAGGACTATGTTAAAAGGTGGTGTAGATAATGTAAGGTTTGTGCATCTAGGAAACCTAGACCAGGTTCTCATAAGGTACGCTTACAATTAACAGAAGCCCATGGGTGACAAACTAGAAAGAATTGCACTGGACATATTAGGTCCCTTACCTTTGACTGAAACTGGAAACCAGTATATTCTTGTAGCTACTGATTACTTCAGTAAATGGACCCAGGCTTGGGCCCTCCAAGATCACAAAGCTATGACAATAGCTGAAAAGTTGGTCACAGATATGTTTTTGCTTTTCGGCTGTCCCTTACAAATACATTCAGACCAGGGGCGAGATTTTGAATCGAAACTTGTCCATCAGCTTTGCAGAATGTTAGAAATAGACAAAATTCATACAGTCCCCTATCGTCCTCAATCAGATGGGCAAGTAGAGCGCTTCATGCGTACCTTAACTAGTATGCGTTCGTCCTTTGTTCAGGATAATCATTAGAACTGTGATGATATACTCACCAATGTCATGGGTGCCTATCGTGCTACCGTTCATGAGACCACCCAGTGCTCACCAAACTTACTCTTTCTCGGGAATGAAACCAGGATGCCCATAGATCTCATTTACGGAAACCCTCCCCAGGAAAGAAAACCAGAATGCCCGAATGAATACGTAGAGTGGGTGCGAGACGCATCAAGGATAGCACATGAATTTGCAAGGAAGCAAAGTGGTAAATCAGCTCATAGACAGAAACGTTATTACGATGTCAGGACAGTCTCTAGACAAGTGGCGGTAGGCTCCTGGGTTTTGTATTACTATCCTCCAGTTGGCAATAAGAAGCAGGTAAGCAATGTCAACTACAGGATCCAGGAAACTCAAGACTCTCAGGCAAATGTTGTTCATATTGACCAAACTGTTTTGGTTAACTGTTGGAAACACCAAAGCCGTCAGGCCAAAAAGAGGTTGAGATAAAAGACGAGCAAACGGCCAAGAAATTAAGAGAGGAGTTAGAAGAGAAGATACGGATAATTCAAGAACAAGGGAAGCGACTAGAAGAGATGGCAGAAACACTAAGGAAGATGGAGGAACGCACGATTGAAGCTGAGAGGAAAGCCGAGATCTTCTCTTGAGGTATTGCCTTGCTGAATAAGAGCGTGCAAGAGCACTGAACTGTATGGTATGCTAAGACACTGTCTGGGACTAAGTACTTTTTGATAACTTTGTGACCTTGCTTAAACCTAATGTGACTTTGCCTCCGGCTTATATTTTTATAAGAGTTTTGATATTTTTACGATTTGATATTATATACATGTATGTTCAGGAGATTAAGGCTGTCTGAAGCCCCTGAACATTGAACTTATAACATGATCTCATGTTGAGTTTCTGAGAGAAACTTGTATACTTTCTGACTTTGTATTGTGACGTAGCAATACATGTACTCATATTTATGCCATGTGGTATAGTACCAAGAGGTATCAAAGATATGTAGTGTGCGGATGACACGTAATGTGACTCTACTCTAAGAGTATACACTGAAGTATAATGTAAAAACCTGAAGTATTATATTTAACTGTGAAAGCTGGACGTAGCATGCTAACCTTAAGCACCAGTACAGTGTATAGTCCTGGAGAGGAAGATTTTTGATACACCAGATCACGGAGAAGCACTTAAGTGATAGCATGTCTGCAGAAATTGCAAGCGATAGTTACCTGGGAAGTCCAAGTTCTTCAGTATCAGTCACGAAAACGTTTGACATTCGTGATCTAGTGATATAGCGATACTGATGTATGATTATTTGTGAGAGTTCATGTTTCTTGAGATTTTATGTTTCTTTTTATTTCTCATTTTAGATTTTTATGTAGATTTCAAGTATAGAGTTGCAAGGTCAAGTAAAATCACATGTAGAGGGTAAAAATGTTACGGAGTGACATTATTTTAAGGAGGGAGGAATGTAGTGATTTTAGGTTTTATTAAGCATCTAACTTTATGTTTTCTACCCTGTGGTTTGGTTTGCTATATATCTGATTAGATTCAGGACTGTTTACTTTTATCCTAGTATAGGAAAGATCCAGCTGTGTTGTGTACACAGGGATGCCGACTGTAATATTATAGTCCCTTGTGTCTGATAGTACATACAGCAACGTCTAGTTATTTCTCCCAAAAGTCATTGGGTGCAGAGTAGCCTCTAGTCAAGTCATGTGCCCATCCATAGGTGATGGTTGACTTAAAATAGTGTTCTTAATTCTAATTGGCTGATCAGCCCTATATAAGACAGGCTCCCCTGTTCAGAGCAGGACAGATGGCACGTGGCAGTTGAGACTCAGTCCTTTGGTCAGAGACAGAGAGGGCAGCCAGAGCAAGATGACCTTGCCCGGAGGTGTCGAGGGATACTGAGCTGACCAGTGTGGTGGTGAGTTTAGGGCTGGGGATTTCTCGAGCTGAGCTAGATTATGGAGATTGATTAAAACTCAAGTAGAACCAAATTTGTACGTAATACCCACACAAACTCATCTTGCTCAAACAAACGTGTAAATCATGCTCACCCAAGCTCATCAAGCTCAGACGCACTTTTACATAATGTTCACACAAGCTCATCATGCTCAAACAAACTCATCCGGAAAAAATCTCAGTGCCACCGGCATGTAAATCTCATTAAGTCTCACCGCCATGTTTATGTGAAGTTTAAGAGAGGGATTCCAGTAATTCTAGTCAGTTTTTATTATTCCATTAAGTTTTACTTTATTTTCATTTATTATTTATTTGTATTGCAATTAATAATATCTGCTCTTGTTGGTTACTTGTCTTCGTGTCCTTACACTACATGCCTTCCTGCAATAACCCGTCAGTGCTTGGCTGGTTCGCGATGCGACCAGGGACCTGGGAATTGTAGTGAGAGGTCTGGGTGAATGTTGAGTTAATTTAATCCCCTAGACAATGAGTTATAAGATATACGTTTAAGAGTACAGTTTACCAGCAGACCTCGGCCTGGGCCCCGCACCAGGCCCGCTACAATTATAACAAAATATTAAGTTTTTGTATACTACAAATGCTACGTTAGATATCAGCTTCCTTAAACTTAATATACTCTGTGGTTGCTAAGAGATCTGTATCTATACTTTTGAGAGTACGGAAATTGGAGAGGCTCCTCTTTTTTCATGTCGGGTTCAGGAATTGTGTCATATCTGTAGAATCTCCATGAGCTCCGTCCGAGTTTGGTTTTTGACGAGTTCCTGTTCCATCTAATGCACATGTGGCATTATTAGCTGCAATCTTGATAGTCTTTCACGGTTTTTACCGCCAAGGATATGTATTTTGTACAATAATAGTGGACATACAATTTCTCTCATTTGCAACTAAAGATTTTAATACGGATTTTTGACATATGATAAATTTTTAAATCATTTTCATTACTCATTGTGTCAGTTCTGTTGTGATATTACTATCGGATACCTTGTATCACCTGTCCGAATTTATAAAATGTTGACGATTTCAGTCCAGGAAGGAAGAAGTCTAGGAGAAAAAGCGAGAACTTTTTTCAAATAAACTTTCGTTCAGCAATAATCACACCATTTTCTGGCGGTCCCATTCTTGAATAGGATTACCTTTTGGAGATGAACACTATACATTTTCTGCAATTGAGTTTTGGTTGTGTGGAAATGGGTAGTGTTCATGGTCTATTTGCTGACGGATTATGTTGGTATTTTATATAAAAAAAATTCCCAATCCATGTTGAATGGGGCTTGAGTCCGCCCTCGACGGCTTTCCAATGTGGCGATTTTATCTGTCACGGAGTTGTATATTACCTGTCATTTTACATCTGGTAATTCCTGGGTATTGCATATACTTTTTAAACCCATTAAAACTGCAATATATTCTGATTTGGTGATGCACTCAAAACTTAGTTAATAGCCCTACTTTATCATTTAATCTTTCAAAATTTAATACATTCCGAAACCTGCTCGATTACATGTGTGACATAGATAAATTCATTTTAAATCCATGACAGAATGCATTTAAATATTTTTTTCGTAGTGTAATTTGTAAAATGTCGCTACGTAACGTGCCATTGGAATCGTGTATATTATATTCCAATAAATAAATTGTTCCAATGTAAGTCCCTGGTCCTTATTTGAACATCAGTTGATTAAAATGACTGGTTATTTGTGTGCGTTAAATTTGCATCAGTATTACAGATTGATCTTTGGTGATGATACTTTAATTTCAGATGAAAAACTACGAGTTAGAAGCTTGATAACAGTTAACCATCAGCCATAACACTATGATATTCGAATAGATTTGATCATTTCCTTGGTTCTTTAGAAACATTACAGAACCATGCACCCATCGGAGCTCATCTTCATCACTAACTCTAGATTTTAAGAGTGACTAAAACTTATAATTTACAGGATAGATTATTTCCACGAATATGCAAATACATGTATATTCACCATATTTGACCCAATATATATAGGTCAAATATGCTTTCCTCTGTAGGGTCATGATCAGACTGTACAACTGTTCGTCCATCAGATTTTTCAATTTTAATGATGTACCTAAATGTCGGACAAACAAACGCTGACAGTATTCTTTGATGGTATGTTTTTTTATTACCCGAACAATATTATAAAGTTTATATCCGCATTTATATAAAGTGATTAGCATTTTCTGCAGTTGTAAATATATTATCAATAGTCCCGGTTCTCCTTAGGCCTACTTCATTTTCTTAACTTAGCTCCTTAGGTCTCTATCATGACTAATATTTATAATTTCTGACATACTCTGTTTACGTGGGTTAGTCCATTATTTGTGGTAATCTGCGCGAGGTCAACGCGTTATAGCAGCCCGATGCCCTGTATCCGGGTGATAATGCTGTATCCATGGCAAATCCCAGAACAAGGACTGTTCTGTAAAGGTTTGACCTGCTCGTTTGTTGTCGGTATGGCAACCACTTGTAACTTTCATCTACACAACTTTCAACAATTTCTGCATACAGCTTATCTAAATGCTCTTTGTGTGTCCTCAGCAGCAGAAGAAGTTTACGCTCGTCGAGTAGCTACAGGTTGCTGTGGTCAAGACCTCAGCCCTGTGCGCTCCTTAAGCACGTTCTCTGAGCCAACAGACGCGATGCCACACCAAAGCAAGCAGAAAGCCGCGAGAGGGCGCCACCGTACATCCCGAGCCGGTGACCTTTTAGTAAGGCTAAAGCATCAACAGCCGCAAAGGCAGAAGCAACCCACATTTCATCCACCGATCCCAGCAGCGGAGACCCAGCCATGCCATTCGAGAGCCGAACTCGATCATTGTGAATTAACGACAGTGTTTCGAGACGCATCGCCTTTATACTTGCAGTTTCGGCCATTGGACCGTATATATAACCAGTTTCCCAGTTATGCAAGCAAGTTTTTTTCGTCATCGGCCTCTTTGCGTGTCCTTGGTGAATAGGTTTTGTTGGAACATGTTAACATATCACCAGAAATTTTTTTTTCTAAATTTATAACAATTGTGTTTTTATCCCTGGATTGAACCCACAGAGGCATTACACCAATGCACCTGATGCAGTTTTTTTAACATATCACAATTAACGCTGAAGTACTAATCTACATCGATGAGACACATCGACCTGACCGGACCATGCCCTGGGGGATCGGTCCACTACCAGAGCGGTTCTGTCCTGGTCCGGTCCAGCTGTAGGCAGCCCGGTACTGAAGGTGGACTGGTCCAAGCGGTCCGCTTCATTTATTTAAAATTATAAATAAAATACAAAATTACACAAGGTAAAAAATAAAATTATCCAAGTAAAGTGTATGTAAATAAACCCTGATCCCACCAACCCTCTTTATAGATCCTGCAAATATCTCGAAACTAGCTAGAACATCTTGCTCAAACAAAATTTCTGCCCGTGGTTCTATTAATTAAATTTATTGTTGGTTAAGAGTCTTTAGTTATTTGATTCCTTAAAACACAAGCGTATAATTAAAAACAATTAAGGGTTGCAGGTTGAAACTTGTCACGTGAAAGCAGTTCAGCATAAGTACAAACATTTAAATACAGAACTTCACAATCCATGTAGGTATGATCAGGCACAGCCGGCATGCTATTCCGAGCAAAAAAAGCCTGTTACGTGCCTGTATATCATTTGAAGGTAAGAGATGCTTTTTCCATGAATTTGTATATAAAAATAAATGATTGGTTTCTTTGTACAAAATTTATTATCAACTGGGCTTATTTCGTTACCTATTGTTTTAATTCTTCTTGGTTCTTCTTGTTCATATAAAATGCCAGTACTGCAGCACGTATATTCAGGTTCACAAAGCCTATACTTTTGAATCATGCGATTTTGAACTCTTTTATCTAATTTTTTATATTAAAATAAACATTTTTCTTTATTTTTTTTTTTTGTTTATTTTATTTTTCCTTGTACATCAGTTTATTCTTTGAACAATACACATATTTCTGTTGACAAATTTGTAACAATATTAATTCATTTACAGTTCAAAAGACGAATAAGCAATGAAATAAGAATGAATGAGTTGATTACAAAAAAAATATTTAGAGCTATTTAATTTATCGGAGCATATGAATTCCCAATTTTTTTTTTCAAGCAGTTGTCGTGCACATCTCTTAGCCATGACAACTGGACTCGGTAGGCAATCGAATAATGCGCAGTAATCTGGTTGTAATGATAGAGGGTCGATATGACACGATTAAAATACATACATGTGTAACCATGCAACTGATAAACTGAACATTAGAAATCCACTTCCAACTTATGAGAAATAAATTTCACTTTATGAGGACTAGCTGTTATCACTTGGACCTATTAATTATTAGCTTAATAAATTAAAATTTATATAAACTTGGAAATCCAATCACAATCCTTCATACGTTGTCTCGATCCAGGCTAATAAGGCAATTAAATAAAATGTGTTCGATTATAGCACTTGTGACAGGAGAAAAAATTCTAATAAATGATCTTTTATTTCACCAAAAGAAATATTTAAAACTTTGAAGATGGTAATAATGTATTTATTATTATTATTATTATTATATTATTATTTTTATTATTATTATTATTATTATTATTATTATTAACATCATTATTTTTATGGTTACATGAGAGTAGCAAATTCAGTTTTATACGCAAACCTGTGTCTATCTTCCTTCTTCTATTATAAGTCGATATTTGTTTTGAAACGCTAGAGAAAGTTATTTGAAGCAAAATTTTGTTGATCGATCAAATGCTGATGAAATCTCTCTCGTCTATTGGAGGTTTAATTCGACCAAGATGGCTGCGACCTTGGGACAACAGGTTTCCCGATTGACCAGACAAGGGGTTGTTTCTCGGCTGGTTAATGCAGGTGAGAGCAGTATCGTGAGTTAGATAAAGATCAGCTCGACCAGTGTGTAACGCAAAACCTTTAATTGTAGCTTCATTAAAGGTCGCGAGCAAATTATTGGCCCAGCTTCACTCATTATCTGATTATCGCCCATATAAACTCCCCTGCACTGTGGCATCTGTAGCTGTGGTGCTATACTCTGGTCTGTTGGTGTATAGCTATACAGACCAGTGTAGTGAGCCAACTGTGCTGCCCCTGATCAGGTCATTTGATGAATCATTTGTGATATCAAAAGAGGCACTGAAAAAATTTGGAAAATATTATATTGAATTTATAATTTAAAAAACTTTCTTTAAATTGTTTTATGATTTATTTTATTATAGTCCGTTCCAGCACCCCTGTCCACCTGTTTTTTCGCGATTATCTCTACATAAGACAAACTTGCAAAAATATTTGCACCAATGGCATAAAGAGGCAAAAGCGTAATTTTTGGTACCTTACCTACTCAAAATATAAATATTATTCACTTTACGGCCTGGTTGACATATCTCATATATATCCGTGGTTCATGGCATCCCTAATAATTGGCCATTGTTTATCCTCCTTGGATATGGATATAAAGTAATGTGACGTAACAGTGAAGCACGTGCATGCGAAGAATTCAAGTCTCGCTGTAAACAGGGGTCGGGAGCTCTTGATTATTGGTCCCATGAATATGGGCGCCTCTTTAGTACGTCACGTCTATTATGACGTCAAGACTCATCCCTGATATGCCCATTTCACAGATTAGTGGCACAATGTCTCTACAGAATAGACTTGTTACTCATAAAATGCTTTTAAATTGTTTACAGGGAAATGACATTAGGTACGCTATTATTTCCATAATAGTTAATTGCGCTTTATCCTCTTTCTGCCCCAAGATAAAAAATTTTGGACGTTCTTTGATTATCAAAAAAATAATCATGAAAAAACAGGTGGACAGGGGTGCTGGAACGGACTATAAGTGTTTTTAAAATTAAATATATTTATTTGTATATATATATATATATATATATATATATATATATATATAAATCAAAAATTGCAATATTGAAACATATACATGTTTATATGTATTCAAATATATATTTTTTGTAATATAAAATTATTTACATAATATATATATATATATATATATATATATATATATATATATATATATATATATATATAAAATATTGGAATGCCCTCTTCAGCCATCAAGCACTCTGTCATCATTTTTTACAATGAAACAATGACTATGTACAACTATATATATATATATATATATATATATATATATATATATATATATATATATATATATATATATATAAATATATAAATATATAAATATATAATAAGTTATTTTTTGGGGGTTTTTTTTGTACACCTGTCTTACAATGGGAGTATTATGGTATTCTCACCAGCTGTCTAACTGGCTGTCCAGGAGGCCAGTAACTTACAGCAGCTTTGATGGATTTCACCAAACACTCCATAACAACTTACCAAAAGATTATCTCCCCAGAGTTCCATTATAGGCCAAGTCCACACATATTAAATAAGGTATATTGGTCACAAGACAACTTTGTGGTGTAGCCATGATAACTTACGAAGAATATGAAGGATTGTGATAAAACTTATCAGAAATGTTTATCAATAAAATATCTCGCCTAAATTCAATTTCCAGTTAAATCCATTTATATTTAATGAGGTCAGAGGTCATGGCCTTGGAGGCACTGTGGTACTTAACAAAAATTATATGGATTTTAATTAAAAACTCATTATACATATTAACCAATACATTTCCTCACCTCAGTTAAACTCTCAGCAAATTTCACGCATATTTAATGAAGTCAGAGGTTACCAGGCTGCTTTGTACAGGCCACTTTGTGGTGTCACCATGATAACAAACAAAGAATATGAAGGATTTTCTTCGAACTCATCAGAACTGTTAATCAGTTTAAAAAATATCTCCCGTATGTTTGATTTCCAATGAAATCCAAGCATATTAAATGAGGACAGATGTCACTGCACTTTGGAGGTACCGTAGTGACTTAACAAAAATCATATAAATTTACATGAAACTCATTATATATATTTACCAATAAAGATTCTCTCCTGAATTACATAAACATCAAAGTTCATGCATATTGAATGAGGTCAGAGGTCAACAGGTACAAGACAGGCCTTTTATGTATGTTTGTGGTGTTCTTGTTATCACTATTTCAGTATTTTGGTATTCCTACCATGTGCTGCAAATTAAATTTTAAAATATCATTGTTAAATCCCTTCGAAGGGACCTTTAAGGATACATCTATGCGCTGTTGACAGCAATTTCTATAAAATGAGGATGAAGGTTTCCATATGATAAGAAATATCTGTCATTAAGGCAGTTATATAAACCTCCAGGATTTCAGGATTAATGTATGCATGTGGCTAAGGATAATCAAAAACCTATGACCTGTTGTTTAGGCATCAGTTCTAAGTTGTTCTATTATTATATCTCATTATTTGCCTTACACGCATTTTTTTTTTATTTTGAATTGGAGAATACAGCAACTAAGATATATATGTACAATAAGATAAAATATTTTAATACTGCATTCCAATGGCATTTCATATTTTAGATTATAAAGCATCAGTTATATATTCTTAAATGAACAAGATATTACAGTAAAATTCCATTCATATTTTTTCTCTTGTATGTTTCTCGTCCAAAAAATTTAGAAAAACTACTTTTTTAACTTTAATTCCTCAAATAAACATTGGAGATACAGTTTTGGAAGTTTAGACATTCAATATGCACTATCTTATATAAGTGAATAGGTTTAATCGTTTAATGATAAATAGAAGGGGATTCTAAGGAATAATTGATGGGGATTAGAAAGAGGGAAATTGACCCAAAATGTTATCAGTTGGTTCTGCCATACCATGAGTGTATTATCTTTGTTTAATATAAGGTGAGAAATATACATGTTTATACAGGTATGAGATAAATAGCATATTGTAGATAATAATCTACCCTGCCACATCTTTGATACTGTTTTTTCCTTCTGTAGCCTTCAGGAACTGTCGGCAGGAGTTTTCCTCTGGGCAGTGCTTACAGGAGAAGTGGCAGCTGGTGAGTGCTGTTTGTGTAGAGCGACTGCCTGTCATCTCCCAGGAACTCTCGGAGAAGGAGCGGGTGTTCAGTAATCTGTTAGAGAAGATAGAACTAGAGTACAGCCACCTCTCAGATCATGAACTAAGACATATTTATGATAAGTAGGTATTTTTTATGGTTGTGGTGTCATTATTTGGTAACCCAAAGGAACACTGCCAAAAATAGAAGATAAATTTTCTTGCCCCACTCCTAATAATTTCAAATATAAGAAAAAAAAACTGTGACAAAAATTTTTTCTTGGGAGTCAGTAAGAATTTTTTGTCTCACACTGGTCAAGAAAATATTTCTTCTGACAAGATAATATATCTTTTCTAAAGATAATAAGGAGAATTATCTTGAAGATTTTTTTGTCTGAAGAAAATTTTTCTTGGCAAGAAATTTTATCTTAACAAGAAGAATTTTTTTGTAGTGCAAACTGTAAACTTTATAACAATTAGTGTAATAAATGAGTTATTAAAACAAATCAAGCCCTCATGGAGAGCAGTCTGTCTAAAGATAATATCTTTGATTTATAACTTTCTAGTGCATTTATTTAATTCTTTTTACCTTCTTTCATAATGCTCTGAATCTTTCAGACTTGCTTGTTTTCAGTTCCTTTTTGGTCCTGCTAAAGTAGAGAGAGAGTCTTTCAGCAGATGTTGATAATTTTTATGTAGCTGTTGTATTTTCTGTATACAGAAAACTGGCAGAACGTCGTCAAGATGAAGACTACCAGGAGACGGAGGCTGAGGTGACGCGTCTGATGGCAGCAGAGTTAGAGGATCAGTGGGAACAGGACCTAAAAGGATTCACACCAGCTGACAGAACTACAGGTCAGAAAGTCCACACAGTATTACAGGTCAGATACACAACACAGAAAAACAGGTCAGATAAACCAAACAGAATAAAAGGTCAGATTGTCCAAACAGTATTAGAGGTCAGATAGTCCACACAGAATTACAGGTCAGATAAACCACACAGAATTACAGGTCAGATAAACCACACAGAATTACAGGTCAGATAAACCACACTTAATAACAGGTCAGATAAATCACACAGAATAACAGGTCAGATAAACCACACCGAATAACAGGTCAGATAAACCACACAGAATAACAGGTCAGATAAACCACACAGAATTACAGGTCAGAAAATCCAAACAGAAATACAGGTAAGATTGTTCTCACAGAATTACAGGTCAGATGGTCCACACAGAATTACAGGTCATATTGTCCAAACTGAATAATATGTCAGGTTGTTCACACAGAATTACAGGTCACATAGTCTGCACAGAATAACAGGTCAGATAGTCCACACAGAATTACAGGTCAGATAGTCTGAACAGAATTACAGGTCAGATAGTAAACACAGAATTACAGGTCAGATAAACCACACAGAATTACAGGTAAGATGAACCACACAGAATAACAGGTAAGATAAACCACTCAGAATTACAGGTCAGAAAATCCAAACAGAAATACAGGTAAGATTGTTCTCACAGAATTACAGGTCAGATGGTCCACACAGAATTACAGGTAATATTGTCCAAACTGAATAATATGTCAGGTTGTTCACACAGAATTACAGGTCACATAGTCTGCACAGAATAACAGGTCAGATAGTCCACACAGAATTACAGGTCAGATAGTCTGAACAGAATTACAGGTCAGATAGTCAACACAGAATTACAGGTCATATTGTCCATACAGAATAATATGTCAGGTTGTTCACACAGAATTACAGGTCAGATTGCCCACACTGTAATGCAGGTCAGATTGTCCTCACATAATTACAGGTCAGATTGTCCTCACAGAATTACAGTTCAGATTGTCCACACAGAATTACAGGACAGATTGTCCACACAGAATTACATGTCACATTGTCCACACAGAATTACAGGTCAGATAAACCACATGGAGTAACAGGTCTGATTGCCCAAACAGTATTAGAGGTCAGATAGTCCACACAGAATTACAGGTCAGATAAACCACACAGAACTACAGGTCAGATAAACCATACAGAATTACAGGTCAGATAAACCACACAGAATAACAGGTCAGATAAACCACACAGAATAACAGGTCAGATAAACCACACAGAATAACAGGTCAGATAAACCACACAGAATTACAGGTCAGATAAACCACACAGAATAGCAGGTCAGATAAATCACACAGAATTACAGGCCACATAAACCACACAGAACGACAGGTCAGATAAATCACACAGAATTACAGGTCACATAGTCCGCACAGAATAACAGGTCAGATAGTCCACACAGAATTACAGGTCACATAGTCTGAACAGAATTACAGGTCAGATAGTCAACACAGAATTACAGGTCAGATAAACCACACAGAATTACAGGTAAGATGAACCACAGAGAATTACAGTTAAGATAAACCACACAGAATTACAGGACAGAAAATCTAAACAGAAATACAGGTAAGATTGTTCTCACAGAATTACAGGTCAGATGGTCCACACAGAATTACAGGTTATATTGTCCATACAGAATAATATGTCAAGTTGTTCACAAAGAATTACAGGTCAGATTGTCCACACTGTATTGCAGGTCAGATTGTCCTCACATAATTACAGGTCAGATTGTCCTCAAGGAATTACAGTTCAGATTGTCCACACAGAATTAAAGGACAGATAGTCCACACAGAATTACAGGTCACATTGTCCACACAGAATTACAGGTCAGATAAACCACACAGAATAACAGGTCAGATAAACCACACAGAATACCAGGTCAGATAAACCACACAGAATAACAGGTCAGATAAACCACACTTAATAACAGGTCAGATAAACCACACAGAATTACAGGTCACATAAACCACACAGAATAACAGGTCAGATAAACCACACAGAATAACAGGTCAGATAAACCATTTAGAATAACAGGTCAGATAAACCACACAGAATTACAGGTCAGTAAAACCACTCAAATTAACAGGTCACTTAAACCACACTGAATAGCTTGTTAGATAAATCACACAGAAAAACAGGTCAGATAAAACACACAGAACAACAGGTCAGATAAATCACACAGAACAACAGGTCAGATAAATCACACAAAATTACAGGTCAGATAGTCAACACAGAATTAAGGGTCAGATTGTCCTGACAGTTTACAGGTCGGATTGTCCACACTGAATAACAGGCCTTATTGACCACACAGAATTACAGGTCAGATTGTCCACACAGAATTACTGGTCAGATTGTCCATAAAGAATTACGTGTCAGATTGTACTCACAAAATTACAGGCCAGAATGTCCACACAGAATTACAGGTCAGTTTTTCCACACAGAATAACAGGTCAGTTTTTCCACACAGAATTACAGGCCAGATTGTTCACACAGACTCATAGATCAGATTTAAATGTGCATGAATTGAATGGTTAATTGTATCCCCAGACAAAGTCGGGGATACTGTGTTTTCATACCGGTCCCCCCGCCACCGCATATAAATCTTGTTGGCGCGATAACTCAAAAAATATTTCACGGATCTTTACCAAACTTGCTATATGTATAGATATGGATGAGAGGCCAACGCCTATTTAAAATGAGGTCATGACCTTGACTAGGAGAGTGTCCTTGACCTTGAATGTGTCCAATTCTTAAATATCTCAAGAAATCTTGCATGGATTGATCCCAAAATCAAGTTAATAGAAGAACATGGATAGGGTTGTCATGTTCCAGAAACTGATGGCGCCACCTTTTATTCTTTACTTGTTTTAATACCCCCAAAATTGCTACTTGAAAATACTGTGAGCATTATAAGTCAAAAACTAATGGACAGATTTCTTTTTTATCATGCATATACATAGATATGGATTATGGGATAATGTTTATTTAAATTGCGGTCATGACCTTTCCTATGAGAGTGGCCTTGACCTTGAATATAGCCATATATGGTGAAAATCACACAAAATCATTAATATCTCAATAAGGGATGCATGGATTGGTCCAAAAATCAACTTGACCGAAGGTCTTGGATAGTAATGTCATGTACTGGAAACAGGTGGCGCCACCTGTTATTCTTTTACTTGTTTTCATGCCGTTTAATACCCCCATCATTGCCACTTAACAGTACTGTGAGCATTATAAGTCAAAAACTATCAGACAGATTTTTTTCATATTATGCATATACATAGACATGGGCTATGGGATGATGTATATATAAATTGGGGTCATAACCTTTCCTATTAGAGTGGCCTTGACCTTGAATATTGTGATATATGGTGAAAATTATACAAAATCATTAAAATTTCAATAAGGGATGCATGGATTGGTCCAAAAATCAACTTCATCGAAGATCTTGGATAGTATTGTCATGTACCAGAAACAGGTGGCGCCACCTGTTATTCTTTTACTTGTTTTTGTGCCGTTTAATACCCCATCATTGCCACTTAACAGAACTGCGAGCATTATAAGTCAAAAACTAATGGACAGATTTCTTTCATATTATGCATATACATAGATATGGGTTATGGGATGATGTTTATTTAAATTTTGGTCTTGACCTTTCCTGTGAGAGTGGCCTTCACCTTGAATATTGCCATATATGGTGAAAATCACACAAAATCATTAATATCTCAATAAGGGAAGCATGGATTGGTCCAAAAATCAACTTGACCAAAGATTTTGGATAGTGTTGTCATGTACCGGAAACTGGCAGCGCCACCTGTTATTCTTGTTATACTAGTTTTCATGCCGTTTAATACCCCATCATTGCCACTTAATAGTACTGTGAGCATTATAAGTCAAAAACTAATGGACAGATTTCTTCCATATTATGCATATACATATACATGGGTTAGGGGATGATGTATATTGAAATTGGGGTCATGATCTTTTCTATGAGAGTGACCTTTTCTATGAGCTGAAGATGGGGGGCCTATTCTTAAAGGGGGGGGGGGGATTAATTGTCTGCAGATAATATGGCACCTGCGGTGCCAAGAAATATCTTGTTTTCAAAATTGCTTCCTTATCCAAATCAAAATGTTACCAATCACAAAGTTTTATGAATCTATGGTGTTTGCATACATGATGTTAAATCTAGTACCAAACATTCCAGCATCAGCAGAAGCTGATTGCATTAAATGTTGCATGCATATTTTTTGGCCACAACCATGACAGGCATTTGTTTTTGAAAACCTGTCCCTCAGTATCTCACGTTTAAATCTGTCCAGTTTACAAATGACATCCCCCATAACTCCCAGTTAAAACATGGTAATCTGGATCACTGAAAAGGGGATCATGCAATTCTTTTTTAGCGAACCTGTGAGCTTATGTGATGGTGCGGCGTCGTCTGTCGTTGCATTGTGCGTCGTTTGTATGTTAACCATAGCTAACTCAAAAATGGCAGGAGCTAGCATCACTAAATTTTTTGCAAATAATCAGTTATTTGAAAAACCCTATTGGATTTTGTTTATTTTTTTCTAACTGCATTTTCTTGGATTTTATAGGGGAAAAGCTGAAAAAGCTTTAAAAATCTTCTTCTCCGAAACTGTCCAGCCAAGTTGTCCCATATTTCACAGAAATGATCCTTGGAACAATCTCTCTCAATTTTGTTCGAATGGTTCCAGTTCGGAGACTTTTGGCTGAGTTACAGGAGGTTGAACTAAGTCATCTGTCCAAAAAAGCACACTAAAATTTGAATCTCAGAAACAGTTAAAGCTATCATCACCAAATTTTATGCCAATGTTTGTCACATATGTCATATCCCAAATTGCGGTATTGGTGGCACCCCCTGCATTGGCCTTTTTTGTACAGGGTCATCAATGCCTGTATCACACTGAGGGCTAAAAAAAACTTCTTCTCTAAAACCATATGGCCAAATTGTTTAATATCGCACAGAAATGATCCTAGGGTAGTTCTTTCTGAAGTTTGTTCAAATGGTCTCCATTCAGTGACTTTTGGCTGAGTTATGGGAAGCTGAATTTAGTCATATGCCATAACAGCCTATTTTAGCTCAGTGGCTACAAAGATCTTCTTCTCAAAAACCACAGGGCCAAATTCTTAAATCTCACACATTTATTATCCACATATATTGATAATTCTTGTTTGTCTAATGGTTTTGGTATAGTGCTTTTTGGCTGAGTTACAGAAAGCTGAACTTAGCCAGTTTGCTGTATTTTCCTATATGAGTTATAAACCTGCAAAATGTTTTTTCGACCAACGCCACTGAAGCTAGCTTGTTAAATATTTACAAGAATAATCCCCATAATAATTCTTATAATAATTGTCTTTAATGGTTCCATATGAATGATTTTTGGCAGAATTTTGGAGATTGAATTGAGTCATTTTACCATGTATGTTAGCTGTGTGATGCTGTTACATCTAGCCTGGCACCAGTTTATCAGCATCTATTACATCATGCCACTAGACATTTAGATTTCAGATTATCTGTGGTTAATATTGACAAGAATGTTCTCTAAAAGCTTTTAAAAAAATTAGTTTTATGATTTATTTAAATTATTCATCATACCAGGCAATGTTACAATCATGGATATTCAGCTTTCTGTAGCTGTATAATGATGGCTGTACATGGATTAAAAATGATTGGTATCCATACTCTACTTAATTCAAGAATATGCCACCAGTGAGATGTTTCTGTATTATAATTTTGCATTCAATATGCAACTGTAATAATTTTCATATATTCCTAATTTTTTTTATAAAAAGTCAGCTGAAAAGCATTTTATATTGGGAAAATTTATTCCAAATTTATTTCAAATAGGGACCGCTGTTGTAGTGTGGGGGCATATGTCACCGAGTAAATTTTCGCTGTAAAAAGTGAAGACCCTACATTTTTGTGATTCTAAGACCTTAACCATTACAAAAAAATTTTTTTTTTACAATTTTTCTATGGTGGTTTTGTTATTTTTTCAGGTAAAATTTGATTTTAGAGAAAAAATTGAGGGCCAATATATATAAATATTTACTGCAAAGGGATATTTTGCAACAAAACACCTCAGAATGATTAGTAAGATATATTACATCACAATAACTTAGACTAGACACACAACGACTGTGATAAGACGTTTATTCCATTATTAGAGTGCACCTGTAGAGCGCATACCTCCGCCAACACATGGATCCGCATCAAGGTCCCCCAGACTATAACTATGAAAAATTACTCAGCTGTTGTATGTCTAGCGGTATATTGTTCTATAAAATGTCATTGATAAGTTCATTTAAAAAATCATATAGAGACAACAAGGGCCCTGGGGTAGTTTGTGCAATGTACATATGGCGGACCACTTGCTGATTTCAGGCAACCTGTATCGTACACAGTATGGCTCTGCTTTCCTTTGTTTTAACCAGTGACTGAATATTTGCTTCATTTATACATAACATATGAAAATGGCCCTGTTATTCAGCCATTTAATATGATTTTGCTATTGCGTCATCCTATTGTTCAATTATAACATCACCAACATTACTATCCGCTCGCTGATAGTGAAGGTATAGAAACCCGTCTCTTACGGTTAGTTTATCCAAAGTATCTAAAGGTTCCTAAGGAATTCTGAGGAGTATTTTTATGTTTTGGTCATGATCCAAGAAATAATTTATAAAAGTTTTAGGCGGATGACTACCTTTTTTTACATATTTCGTAAAGAATAAACAAAAGACAAAGGGGACAACTTTGACTGGATTTAGTGCCAGATCCTCGCTAACCCATCCCAAAGTTTAAGCAAATGCTACCTAATCCACCATTCACAGTGAAATGAAGTACATATTAAGAAGCAAAATAATAATAGTAATGATAATAGTAATAATAATGATAGTAATAATAATAATTATGATCATATAACCTCAGCTTTGTGCGGGCAATAGCATATCATTTGGGAGCAATTATACCTTCTGTGGAGTAGCTATTTTCATCAGTTATTTCACTGTTCATTGATAATCTTTTGCAAGCAGTACTCACCAGGTAGTTTACAGCAGACAAATATTCACAGACTTCAACAGTAGAATGATGTTAACATTGAATGAAATGCATGTTTTGCTGAAGAATTCATCAGGGTGTGTGTTTTGAAAACAAAACAAAACAAAGAGACCTTAGAAAATTTAGAAGTTTTCGCAAAGTCTGGTTTAAGGAAACAAACTTGAAATTAAATATCAGTTCTTAAAAAAAAGTGTCATCATTAGTCATAATGTTATCGTACATGTTTCCAGATGTTCTTGTATCCAATCTTTACCCGCTCCCCTCGAAGGTCTTCTTTTAAAACGATTTTGTTAGGTGGGCAAATTTAAAATTGCACATTTATGGATATATGAAATCGAGGAATTCAGGTTATACCAGTACAATAACAAAAACGGACATATCTTAACAGAAACAATGGTAAAACCAATGGTACAGTTTAAATATAACAATGGTAATGCTTGTTATTATTGAATTCTTGTCGCTTTTTTTTCATTATCCTTGAATGACTTGTGATGGCACAATGGCAACATAGGCGTTTCATCCGTCCGAACAAGATCACTGGTGCAACATTTTTTTTTTATGAAAATAGTGATCTGTAGACCATGAGCACCCAGCTTGTACTATCTGAATATAATGCAAACTATGAAATGAAGAATGAAGAATAGAACTATTCTTATATTTTATACAATCTGATTGGTTTGTCATTAAATGCAATGTATGTCAGATGCAGCAGCGGAATGTACATCTTTGATTGGAGCCCATTATTTTATCATGTTTATACCAAATAACTCCTGACAAAAACTAAAGCATTTTATACCTGCTTAACTAAGGCTAGTTATACTCTTAAATCGTGATCAAGAACAATTTGGTTTAGTGCACAAGATAACAAAATGACATGTGTCTTATACAATAAACAAACGCCTTGATTGTAATTTAAGGTTTTTGCATTTCTTTTTTTTTCATATTAATTTATTACAATTTTTATAAAGTTAATATAACAATAACAAAATTGTTGGGATTATAATATTGGATCGGTATAGAGGAAGTCAACATTAAGGTTGTTTTAACAACTCTCAAAGAATCTGAACTTAGTTTGTGTCTCTTACTGCTCGTCCAACTTACTGCTTAATGATCTCTCCATTGTACACCTAAATAATAAATAGTTAAAAACTAGGAATAATTAAATCATTATTTGTATGTTCATTTGGCAAATGTTAAAATTTAATATTAAAACGTGTCTTGTAAAACAATATTTTATTTTTAAATGTTTTTGGAAGAAAATACAATTGTGTATGAATGCCATAGAGGTCATCATTACCTATCTCTCTCTCTCTCTCTCTCTCTCTCTCTCTATATATATATATATATATATATATATATATATATATGAAACTGTTAAGGTACATAAACATTTGCATCAGTATGTGCCTTATCTCACGCCATTACTTCATTAGTTAGGCTGAATACCACATTTTTTTGGCAAAACCATCCCTGTACTCGGACTTACAATCTCCAATTAACCTGTTTCATTCATTGTTATGGTTCTGTGTGTGAGTCAACACCATCCATTTGTGTCTGTTTAGCATAACAAGACTGTAGACCATAACTAGAGGCCTGATCCTGGGCGTACACTACTCCCAAACAAGGAGAAATGATATGGAAGATAAAAAAAATTCTTGATTTGTAAAGTAGCGTGGTTTGTCCGGCAGGTGGCGTGCGCGCTATGTTTACATTTGTACCACTGATCTCGCTTACCTAACCACGTGTGTACAGGAGTACACCAACTGTTTTGAATGAAATATTAGCAGATACTATAGTATTTTAACGAGAAAAAGATCAAGCTATGTGTAAAAAGCATTTAACACTGTGTTTAGTAAATATACTTGATATGTGAATAGGTACCTTTATATAAACAAAAAAATAATTTTAGACAATCCCAAACCAGAGAACTAAGTTGTGTGTTTAGTATATAAATACATGATAAAAAGAACCTTTCTTATCCTCTTGTCCCTGCTTACTTTGTTGATGTTTCGGTCAAAGTTTATTTATTGAACAGTTAAAAGAGCATTTTAATACAAGCTGAAAAACATGCCAAAACTGAATAAAAAAATTGGCACCATGTTTTTAAGGCTTCATAGAAAGTTGAAGAACAAAAATGCATGGGGTGTCACATTTTTAAAAACAAAATTTACTCAGGACAAATTTGCTACATATGCCCCTACACTATTTTTGTTTTACCATGTCAGCTCTATAAATAGTTTTGGCACAGTGCCAGGATTGGAACAAGTGCAGCCAGGTATAGGTCAAGAGTTCACTCAGTAGCTGCATTCTATTTATAGCTTTTGCAGACTGCCCCCATGCATCAGATTTGGCACAAAAGTTCAGCCTGGATATATTTAAAGCTTTAGCAGACTGCCAACTATGTCAGATTATGCAACAGGTCAAGAGTTCACTCAGTGCAGTAGCTTGAACCAGCAATTGTCACAGTACACTCGGGGCAACTGCCTTACTCACCTAAGCCTGATCAGCCCATTGCATCAAACTCAAGGGAAGTTTGATGCAATGGCCTGATATTTTGACCTGTCTATGCGTCTTTGATGGCTTTCTCATTCACAAGACAGGTGTCACCACCTATATTGACTTTTGCACAATGTATGTGCCTGCTTATTTCTACAGAGGAATTTGATACATCAGCCTGAAACTGGGCATATTAATACATATCGGGTAGCTTTATCATGTACAAGACTGGTGGCGCCACATACAATAATTTTTGCACAGTATATGTCCCTGCTTATTTCTCAGGAGGGGTTTGTCATAATCGTCTGACAGTGGGCTTATGTATATACAGTCAATCCCGCTTATTGTCATGTCGGTGGTGCATGCATAAATTATGATAATAACCTTGATATGACATTATGTGGGCTTCAACATCGATGTCCTTTTTGAGTCATACAAGAAGCATTATGTCTCAAATGATATTAAATAAATCGTTAATAAAAAGGAAACAGAAATGTTAATCAATATTTTTATTGCACAACAATATATCAAATTACATTCATGCGCACCTGTATTTCCTGTAAGTTTTGTGCCACATGCCACAATAACTGATAAAAATCCAACTGGCCAACAGAAAGAGACATAGTGTCTGGGTAATGAGGTCAAATGTCTGGAAATATGCGCCACAGTTATACAGTTATTTATAACAAAATATTTTACTAGATAATTCTTTCCCCGACTATTGCGGCTCATTTTTGGTTCATTCTTATTAATGACTCAAACTTCCATGCTCGTCTTTAGAATAGGACTGTTAGGGGAGTGGGCATCTTCATGCCATTGCCAACTTTCTAAAGTTCCGCTGAAATTGATGCTTTGGACCAAGTATCTCCTCCAGTGCCCACAAAACCTCCAGCTTTTCATGGACCCTTAAGGGGATTTCCAGATGTAAGTAACGTTTAGAGCTCGTGCTTCATATCATCTTGGCAAAACATCACTGAGGTGTAAACCACAGCCTTACAAAGGCCAGGAGTTCATTATGTATGATATATGAATGTAAACATTGCCCTTGTTAAGGTACAAAGAAACACAATGTCCTGGATTACGGTGGAATCTTAAGATGTTAATTAGCGAAGTGCTGCATGCATCACTGCACTTGCCTGCGGCACACAGGTGGGAGATCCAATCGTTTGATATGCATGACAGATTACAGGCTCTTGGCCTCGTTGATCACCGTGTAGGCGTTTGATGTGATATTAACTGCCAACTGGTATCACTGTCAAGGGTTCCAAGCATGCCAATTAACGGGATTATGACAATATTCCATTATATTAAACGGTCAGATTTACCATTGTTTATATAGGAAATGGTTTGGGATTCCAGATTTATGTGACAATAGACAAGATTTTCTATTAACCGATATGACACAAAGAGGGCTGGACTGTATCTTTTCAAGAATGTTGGTGCCAGCTACAATCACTTTTGTGTTGGGTGCAGAATTTCGGCACTGATGTTTGTGTGATTGTTTCTTGTTCAAAGTGTTTAGTACTTGCATTGTTATATACATGTTACACATGTTCTTGGAAAGTAATGGTTCAGCATTGAAGCATTATACCTGGTGTAATCCCATTGCACAGGCTCGCATTAAGCCTGTAGGCCTTGTGCAAAATGTATAAAGTATGCTGGAGTATGAACCCCTCTTAGTAACACTTATATATGAGATAATACATTTGCTATCATTGTATACCTAGAGAAACTCTAGATACTATGGTTTAAGCACAGTCCCCCCACCACCGCTGCAGAAATTTCTTTTGGATGCAATTTTCATGGATCTGTACAAAATTTGACATGACAAAGCCTATTTAGAATGAGGTCTTAACCTTTAGTAGCAGAGTGACTTTGAATAGGTCCATTTTGGTGGAAAATCACACACATTCTGAAATATCTCAAGAAATCTTGCATGGATTGATCCAAAAATCAACTTTACTGAACATCTTGGATAGTGTTATCATGTACCAGAAATAGGTGGCGCCATCTATTATCCTTTTCTTGTTTTCGGGCAGTTTAATCACCCCATCATTGCCACTTAACAGTACTTAGAGCATTATAAGTCTAAAACAAATTGACAGATTGGGCAGTATTTGTGCATGTCCATTGATCTAGGATACCTCCATCTTGCATTCAAGACTAGTGATGCCATCTGAAATCATTTTGTCGTGGCTTCCATCTGTACATGTGCTTTGGGTGAAAATTGCTCATATCTCCAATGCAGGTTAAAGGTCTTGGTCTGAAATTGGGCATGTCCATCCATCTTGGAAAGTTTTCTTGTAAACCAGACAGGTGGCACCACCTACCTTCCCATTTTTTGTAGAATATATTAATGCCCTTTTCTGAGTAGTGATTTGCCCTATTGGCCTGAAATTGTGCATATTCATAGATATTGGACTCCTTCATCTTGTATTTAAGACTGGTGGCACCATCTTCAATTGTTTTACCATGCTATCCATCTGTTCATGTGCTTTTGGTGAAAATTGCTCATATCTCCGGAGTGGTTCAAGGTATTGGTCTTAAATATCTCATGTCTATCCATCTTGGAAATTTTTCTTGTAAACCAGACAGGTGGCACCACCTACCTTCACATTTCTGTAGAATATATTAATGCTCTTTTTTTAAGAGTGGTGTGCCGTATTGGTCTGAAACTGTGCATTTCAATAGATCTTGGCGTCCTCCACCTAGTACTCAAGACTGGTGGTGCCATCTGCAATTTTTTTTGTGTGGTGTCAATCCGTACATTTGTTTTAGGTGAAAATACCTCATATCTGAGGAGTTGTTCAATGAGTTGGTCTCCGATTTGGCATGTACATCCGTCTTGGAAAGTGCTCTCATCAACCAGACAGGTGGCGCCACCTACCTTACCAGTTTATTGTATAAATTAATCCCCTTTTCTCAAGAGTGATTCACCGTATTGGCCCCCATATTCTATGAAAAATATTGTTTCTCAAGTTGAAAGATTGAAGAGACCATAATTGTTTGCCAAGTGTCAGTATATGCTGCTGAAGATAGGGGGCCTATACTGAAAGGGGGGAGGGGATTAATTGTTTAGGAATACTATTGCACCTGCGGTGCCAAAAATATCTAGTTTGGAACTTGTGTTTACACTAGAGAATTATTCTTCTCACCAACTTGGCATTCTTGACTTTAAAAGCTAATAATATAACAATGTCATTCACAGAGTTCATTGATAGCAACAAATTAGTGGGATAGTTTTAGGAGACATATATTTATATATATATATATATATATATATATATATATATATATATATATATATATATATATAAATGTGTTTTCCCAGTTTCTCATGAACTCTTTCATACCATGTACACCATTTTCCATCTCATATTTGCCATAAGACACAAAGGAGTCCAAATGATGTTTTTTATGGAGAGGATCATTTTTAGCTCAGCTGACTATAAGTCATCTGAGCTATAGTCGTGGTCCTTTGTCCGTCGGCTTTCCGTCCTTCTGTCCGTCCGTCTGTTAAACTGGCACGTTTTCAAACAGTAAGAGCTACGAATCTGAAATTTGGCATACAGTTAGATGTCCCCAAAATCTCCTACCATACCGAAAATTGGGTCATTAGGACTCAGTTCCTTCGAGATATTAAGGAAAAAACTCCATTTTCCATAAAAAAACCATTGTTACACTATAAGACTGCCTAATATCAAAACCACTGATCTGAATTTGATTATAGTGAATATGCATATTCTTCCATACATTTTTCTATGTACATATCAAATTTTAGGTCAGTATTGCACAATTTGTTGAAGTTATGGGCCCAAACATAATGCACCTCATAAAAAATCAGGAAATATATTTACTCACTTAACATAAGCATTGCTGAAGCTAGAGACTTTTTTTTCAGGGATATAATTCCATTTAATCAAGATTCAATTGTATACCGAAAATTAGATCTGAATTTTTCAAATTTTATAAGTTATTTGTATAAATATAAAATCAGTTCCTAAAATTTAGCCCAACTTTGGGCATGGCACGTTTTTTCCCTGTAAGCACTGTTGGTTTAATTTTCATATCATGCACACGTAAAGATTTCAGCTTCTAAATTCTGAAATTTGAAAGGAATTGACCAAAAACTGTAGCTTTTATTACAGTTTTTATGAGACCATTTCACCCCTAGGCTGTACTGAAGCCCCTCTATATGTCCCCATGTTGACCTTTCATGTTTGAAGCAAGGCATATACTGCAGCCAGCCAGCTCTTGGATGGCTTCAGCTGGATATAGCTGTTCAACCCCCCTCCTCTTGTAATTGTTTTGGCCGAAAACAACAATAAACAATAATAAAAAAAAAGATTATTGGTTTATCATAACAACATTAAGAAAAATAAATGGAAAAGGAATTTCATTGTTAATGAGTAATAGGGACCTTGCAATTACTGATGTTTTATGGATCTTCCAGGGATGGCTGAAAATATATTTCAAATGACACCATGCAGTCACCTTTGGGTAATTTTTAATTTCAATCATAAAAATGAAAATTAAATAATTAAATAAAATTGTTGTTTACTACAAGGGATTATATGAAGCAAGTTAATGACAGACAAGGATGCAGTTGATCATATTAAGTTAATCTAAATTTACAGGTCTTTTCCAGGTGTTTAATTTGTTGGTTTATATTTTATTACAAAATTTTAAAAATAATGAAATATGTCAAAAATTTTAAAAAATTACTCAGACAAGTGCTCATTAAAGATGTCAATATGTTTGACTAATAACATTAAGACTCATGGCTGTATCAGCTGTTACATGATACTGGGTAAATAATTATATTTATAATATTATAATTTATATTTCTGATAACTTTATTTCAGTTAATAAAATTAAACATTCCCAACTCCAGTTTGCTCCTTGTATAATATATTGGTTTGTTTTGATCCTTGGGTTATTTTTAACACATGTATTAGTTTCATGGCTGAGATTATTTTCTTTTTTTTTCTGATACATATTTAAAAAAATATTCAAATGTAAAAAAAAATCAGATCTTAAAGACAAGTTCTCATTATGATGTCTATAATGTTAATTATTGTCATAAGTGTCTTGACAGTGATGTGAAAGTATTCAAAAGTGAATATTATATTTTTTTTTATAAATTTAAGCCATAAAACCAGGTAGTTACAATCATTATTTTAATATGTGAAATTTGTATATCCTGGATTCTCAACAGTTTTGTTCGACTGAAACTGAATAAATATGAGACATTGAGTGAATACTTTATAATTGTATTCAAATATGATTAAAAAAATTCAATAGTTCGATAAAGAAAATTAATACAAATACTATTACAGGTAAAAAGAAAGAATTTAGGTGCAAATACTTTCAAAATGTATTAATTCATGCATTCATGAATATATTTTACAATATTATTTTAATAATCATTTATTTCAATTATATTATTAAAATAAATCTTTTCAGATGTTACTGTTAATATTTCTAATTAAAATCATATTTTGCCCAATAATTCTAATTAATTTTTAATGAATATTTTAACTCTCATATCATTTGTGCTGGTGGTACTTTTGGCTATGGGCAACTTGTAATTATTGAATAACAGTAAACTCCTTTATAAAAAGCATGCATGATAATTAACATAACTTACAGTGGACATTTATTTCCTGTTACTAGTGTTAGTGCTGTGGATTTAATTTTCACAGCATGTACACATAAGCATTTCATCTGTTAAAATCTGAAATTGAAACCAATTGATCAAAAACTGAAGATGTCATCCAAGTTTTCAAGCACCATGTCTTGATTGTATTCACCAAGTCAGTGAAATGTGTGCTCCAGAAGAAGTGTTACATAACAGGTTCAACTTCTGACCTAGCTACTGCCTGTGATTGTCTGGGTCAGGCTGGGTCAGGCAGTAATTACCAGAGAGCCTCTCTCTCTCTCTCTCTCTCTGGCAGTCTAGCTCTCTTTCTCTCTCTCTCTATCTCTCTCTCTCTCTCTCCATGACAGTCTAGCTCACTTTCTCTTGCTCTCTCTCTCTCTCTCTCCCTCTCTCCTCATTCTCTCTCACCCCTCAGCCTCCCATCCTCCCTGCAACCCATTCTGTTGACAGGTTCTATAAACAAGATTAATTAGCTATGAATGTTGAAGCAATTTGGAAATGTTAATCAACTGAAATATATATATATATATATATATATATATATATATATATATATATATATATATATATATATATATGTTATACTGTAAATGTGTAGTTACATTTTTAAACCTGGAAAAAATGAATTAAGGCAAATATTTTTAATTTTTCCTGGTTCAGTAGAATGGGAATTAAAATGATTTGCTTTGTTTCTCCACCTTTCTGCCTGCATAAATATTTAATAATTATGAAAAAACTTTTTTCCCTGTAAGCACTTGAATTAAATTTTATATCCTGTATGAATATGCAAGGGTGCTGTAACTCCCACCATCCCCTTCCCCCCACCCCATAGAGTCCTTGCTCTTTGGCACTGTGAACAATAGTTCTATTGCTATTCCATAAAATTTAATAAGATTTAATAAAATTTTAAAGATAATATATACAGAGAGACTGAGGCATTGTACCTCCCACCATAACCCCCTCCCCCATCAATCCTTCCATCTGTTAAGTGGGGACTTTATGGCTACTGTATACATATGATAAAATAAAAAAATAGGTTCATTAAAATAATTGGATCTCATTAGACAAATGTGTAAACTGTTGAACTGTCAACAGCTTATCAAAAAGGTAACCAATGGAAACACATTGTCGGATCTAAATTTTTGCAACAATTTCTTCAATCATATCAACCAACCATGGCCAAGATTACCTTTTCCGATCAGGCTTTATCTACTTTTCATAATATTTTAGATTTTAACCTTCCAGGTGTTTAAGTACTGATGAATGCTTTATCCCCTCTCTCTGTAACTCTGTCTCTCTGTCTGTCTCTCTCTCTCTCCTTTTCTCTCTACATCCACCTCCTTGCTGCCCTTACTGTTCCCTTCTCCAAACCCAATCCCAATGTCAGCCTCAGTAAACAAGAACAAGATGAATCAGATATATTCATACTTTAATATTTTGTATAACTATTCATCCATTGGTACCTATGAACATGCAAGATATTATGTCAATATTATGTAAAATGTAGACATAGTGGGCATCAAAATAATGTACTTTGTCAAGACTGAGGAGATATTGTGTCGTACAGTCACAAATTCATAAATCCCCTCATCAGCATAGTAAATCATAACATCATATCAGTCAAATTGAAATCTTGCAGACTTCTATACACTATAGATCCTTCAACAAATAGCCTTATCATCATTCTACTACTGCTTATTACTGCTGTCATTGCATTCATATATATACTCATATATATTGCAATTTTCAACCCCTCCTAAATTGATAAAAAATAAACCACTATATTTTACTCTATTAATCCATCAGTCAGGTTATTCATTTATCATTTACTCACATCTTACATTTCATTCCTTTATAATAGCCCAACATGTCCATGATATTCATAAGCTTTACCGACTCGATATAGTATCACAATGGAGAAACATTTATAGTCTAGTCACAATCAGCTGAGCGATGTGACCCATGGGTCCCTTGTTTAATACATGATTGCCTATCTCTTTCTTAACTGTGTATTAAAATTTCAAGTGTTTAAAAAATGTAGGAATCTGCAATTTTTCTTTCAAACAGAGGCTGACAGAACAAACGACCTGCAGTCACTCGACAGGAAGCTGGATGATAAGCTGATACTGTTGGTCAAACAGAGGCTGGGACAGGATGATCACTGGGTGCTGCCACAGTCGCCACGGCAATATGGAGAGTCAATGAGACAGGTACCACCATAAACCTAAACAAATAGCAGTGTCCATGATGAGACACAGGTACCTAAAACCTAAACAAATATCAGTATCCATGATGAGAGACAGGTACCTAAAATCTAAACAAATATCAGTGTCCATGATGGGAGACAGGTACTGTTAACCTAAACAAATATCAGTGTCCATGATGGGAGACAGGCACTGTAAACCTAAACAAAAATCAGTGTCCATGATAGGAGACAGGTAGTGTAAACCTAAACCACTATGAGTGTCCATGATGGGAGACAGGTAGTGTAAACCTAAACAAATGTCAGTGTCTATGATGAGAGACAGGTAGTGTAAACCTAAACAAATATCAGTATCCATGATGAGAGACAGGTACCTAACCCTTAACAAATATCAGTGTCCATGATGGGAGAAAGGGGAACCTAAAACCTAAACAAATATCAGTTTCCATGATGAGACACAGGTACCATAAACCGAAAAAAATATCATTGTCCATAATAAGCGACAGGTACTGTAAACCTAAACAAATATCAGTGTCAATGATTGGAGACAGGAACCATAAACCTAAACAAATATCAGTGTCCATGATGAGGGACAGGTACCTTAAACCTGAACAAATATCAGTGTCAATGATGAGAGACAGGAACCATAAACCTTAACAAATATCAGTGTCCATGATGGGAGACAGGTACTGTAAACCTAAACAAATATCAGTGTCCATGATGGGAGACAGGCACTGTAAACCTAAACAAAAATCAGTGTCCAAGATTAGAGACAGGCACTGTAAACCTAAACAAATATCAGTATCCATGATGAGAGATAGGTACCTAAAACCTAAACAAATATCAGTGTCAGTGATGAGAGACAGGTACCTTAAACCTGAACAAACATCATTGTCCATGATGAGAGACAGGTACTGTAAACTTAAACAAATATCATTGTCCATGATGAGAGACAGGTACTGTAATCTTAAACAAATATCAGTGTCAATGATGAGAGACGGGTACCTTAAACCTCAACAAATATCAGTGTCCATGATGAGACACAGGTACCATAAACCTCAACAAATATCAGTGTCCATGATGAGAGACAGGTACCTTAAATCTTAACAAATATCAGTGTCCATGATGGGAGACAGGTACTGTAAACCTAAACAAACATTAGTGTCCCTGATATGAGACAGGTACCATAAACCTAAACAAATATCATTGTCCATGATGAGAGACAGGTACCATAAACCTAAACAAATATAATTGTCCGTGATGAGAGACAGGTACCATAAACCTCAACAAAAATCAGTGTCCATGATGAGAGACGGGTACTGTAAACCTAAACAGATATCATTGTCCATGATGAGAGACAGAAACCAAAAACCTAAACAAATATCAGTGTCAATGATGAATGAAAGGTACCATATACTTAAACAAATATCAGTGTGCATGAAGTGTGCATGAGTAGAGACAGGTTCCATAAACCTAAACAAATATAATTGTATCCGCCAAAACGAAGTTTTTTGACTGGGTTCTGCCGCCGCCGCTGTGTTCGTTTCTGGAGAACTCTGAGACAACTGGACGGATTTTTCCAAAACTTACACCAATTATCATGTCACATGTGAACTGGTGCCTAACCAATTGGCGTTGACCTCAGACCTTTCCTCTCTGCCCTTGTCCATTTGTGCGTATGTTTCCACACATAAACCCACATACCTCGGGAACCGTTTGACCGATCAGGAAAAAAATTTTGTACAAATGTAGCCCTTGGATAGCTTTATAACATACACAAAAAATGGTGGCACCACCTGCAACCATGTTTTCACAGTGTCCATCTGTTTGTCTGCCTTAGGTTAAAATCACTCATATCTCTGCAGTGGTTTGACTAATTCTCTTGAAATTCGGCATGTGTATACATCCTGGATTGCTTTCTTGATTTCATGACAGGTGGCACCACCTACATTCATGTTTACGCCGCAGACATCCAGGCTCATATCTCGGGAACCGTTTGGCCGATTGGGCCAAAATTTTGCATGTGTATAGATCTTACATAGCTCTTTATCATACACAAAACTGGTGGCGCCACCTGGAGCCATTTTTGCACAGCATCCATCTGTTTGTCTGCCATGGGATAAAATCACTCATCTCGGCATTGGTTTGACATATCTGCCTAAAATTTTACAGGTTTATACATCCTGGACAGCTCTCTTGATTTTATGACAGGTGGCGCAACCTACATTCTAGTTTACACTGCAGACATCCAAGCTCATATCTCAGGAACCATTTGACCAATTAGGCCAAAGTTTTGCATGTGTATAGATCTCACATAGCTCTTTATCATACCCAAAACTGATGGTGCCACCTGCAACCATTTTTGCACAGCGTCCATCTGTTTGTCTGCCACGGGCTAAAATCACTCAGATACATGTAGTGGTTTAACTTATCTGCCTTAAATTTTGCATATGTATAAAACTTGGACAGCTTTCTGGATTTTGTGGTAGGTGGCACATCCTACATAGACTTTCGGCTGCAAACATCCATGCTAATATGCAACACTTCACTCTATTTCCCCTTGCCACTCAATCTATGCCTCACTTCACCCGTTCCACTCTGATTTTGGCAGATACACGTAGTCGCTTGTTGACTACCCATATTCTAGTTGTCCATGATGAGAGACAGGTACCATAAACCTCAACAAATATCAGTGTCCATGATGAGAGACAGGTACCTTAAACCTAAACAAATATCAGTGTCCATGATGAGAGACAGGTATCTTAAATCTAATTGTCATGTTTTCAATATTATCATATAATTTGTGCTATTAAATAATCTGTGCTACCATATCACTTGTAGGCAGCAGAGAGAACATTATCAGAACTTTGTGGAGACAGTTTGAAGGCTCAGGTGTTGGGTAATGCTCCATGTGGCTTCTTTAAATACAAGTTTCCAAAAGAGACACAAGAACAGACAGGTGCTATTGGGGCCAAGGTATGACTTATTTTGCATGGATATGACAAACTTCATTGTTGTAAGATTTTAAAAGACTCTTATTTGAAAGATTTTTCCAGTCAGAATTATTGAAAAAAAAACAGGATTCTCCAGTTTTGATTACCAGTAGCTCCATTTGTATAACATCGGCAAGTTTTGTGTTCAGATTTTAATATTTAAAGCATCTTTCATTGATCAATTTATATAATCTTTCATGTTGAACCATTAAACCTGAGACCCTGTTTGATGTTGAACTGGTTTTTGCTAATGCAGCATCAATTTTGCTAACATTACTCATTTGAAATTCATTTTATAATCTCAATTTAACTTTCTTTAGTAAATTTGTCATTCCTGGCAAAAACATAGGAGCATTATATTATTTACATATATATATATATATATATATATATATATATATATATATAATTAACTTGCTACAAATATCTGTTGCTCTCACTTGCTTAGATAACCTATATGTGCTGTCTTGGTGTATCCAGTATTATTTTCATCTTTACACAATGTCTTGATGTAATCCGTGGTGTATATTTCTCTGTCTTGTCTTTCAGGTGTTCTTTTATAAAGCCCATCACAGATCTGGCAATGTTGATAAACCAGACCTGGCAGTAACGGAACATTTATGGATTACAAAACAAGAACTAGGAAACTATGTGAACTCTCGATATCTCAGTCCTTTAAACAGGTTCATCCTGAGCTTATAGCCAGAGTGTGGAGGAGAGTCAGAGAGAGAGCCAGAAGAGTGACCAGGACAAGGAACATTGAAAGGCTACACTGGGAGCATTGATACATAGTGTTTCAGTGTTGGAGTGCTGGTATTAAAAAGGATGTCTCTAATTTTTCACATTTATCATTTTGCTGTGATCATTATTTGCACTTGAAAGTCAGTGCAAGTTTATGCAACAGAGTTAATAATGGAAATAAGTTCTTTCGTAACTGTAACTGTTCGTACTGGGGCTTGTGGTTCTTCAGGAATATTGTAAAAATGGCCTATGCACATCACAAGCCTATTTAAAAATGCAACAACATAAATTAACTGCCATGTACGTAATTAAATGGCCAACAGGTGATACAAAATTTCATTTAATTTTGTAATAATGGTAAAATGATAGGATATGAATAGGTCCTTATTTTGTTGTCCAGAGATGTCACTGAATTTAGGTTTAACCAATTGATCTTGAGATGTATTGAAGAGTGAGTTACAAACAAATGTCATTCATTAATAATGTAGAATAAAGTGTTGCATACTGTTGCTGGTATTTATTACTATATCCCTACATTCAAAGTTGAGGATACTATAGCTTCATTAGCAAGGCCATGCCACAAGCTCTTCAGGCAGCAGTTATACACTGCAGTCACCCTAGGTCTCCTTTAAACGAACCTGTGAGCTTCTGCAATGGCACAGTGTTGTCTGTCCACTATATTTTAACGAACACTATTTCAAAAACTGTTGGAGCTAGCAGTTCCAAATTTTGTGGAAAAGTCAGTCAAAAGTCAAACTCTTTAGGGTTTTACTTATCTTTTTGCTGTCAGCATTTGCTTATATTTGATAAGGAAAAAGCTAAAAAAAAACTTTTAAAATCTTCTTCTCCAAAACTGTCCAGCCGAATGGTTCAATATTTCACAGAAATAATCTCTGAAACAATTTCAAGTTTGTTCGAATGGTTCAGGTTTGATGAATTTTGAGTTACAGGAATTTCAACTTATTCATTTGTCCAAGTAAGCACACTAACATACCAGTCTGAAAATCAATAGGAGCTAGCATCACCAAGTTTTGTGCAAATGTTGGTCACGTGACTCATATTTGAAATTGTAGTTTTTGTGGCACCACCTACATTGACCTGTTTATTAATGGCAAAAACCTCATAAATTTAGCCTCTATCAGCTTAAAGTTGTGTAATGATGAAACTCAAGCAGAATGGTTTAATTTTTTACAAGAATTATCCTAGGGTAGGGTTCTTTCAATTGTATAAGAATAGATTGGGTTCATTGATATTTGGAGTCATAGCAAGCTGAAGTTTATCTTGTGGCCATTACTAAGCCTATTTCAAACTAAGAGCTGCAAAACTGTTGTTTCAACTTATGTAACATTTTACAAAAATTATTCTAAGGTGGCCTTTGTTCAAGTTTACTTTAATGATTTTCGGCAGAATTGGACCTTTAACAATGAAAGGACTGAGATACTTTCTTAACAAAGTAAGTAGATTTATTGTGTAGACAAACTGAGCTCTTTGAGTGTAGAAGCAGAGCTGTACAGGCAACATAAGTAATTAGGTCCCCGCTTGATAAAGAAAATCGCTGATTTCCTTTTCGCGCGCGATAACTCAACAACGACGTACTGCAGCTTTCCCTAATTCACAGGGATGGTTGGCAGCTATGAGGACTCCAGACCTATTGTATTACAGACCTGTCAGATTTCCAATATGGCCGCCACAGCCCGATCACTGATTTTCTTTCAAGTGCGATAACTCAACAACAACATACTGCAGCTTTCCCAAATTCACAGGAATGGTTGGTACATATGAGGGCTCCAGACCAATTAAATGACAGACCTGTTGGAATTTGAATATGGCTGCCACAGCCCTATCGCTGATTTTTTTCGCGCACGATAACTCAACAACAACTTATTGCAGCTTTCCCAATTTCATAGGGATGGTTGGTACCTATGAGGGCTCCAGATCTATTGAATTACAGACCTGTCGGTATTCCAATATGGCCGCCACAGCCAAATCCCTGATTTTCTTTCAATCTCGATAACTCAACAACAACATACTGCAGCTTTCCCAAATTCACAGGGATGGTTGGCACATATGAGGGCTCCAAACCAACTGAATGACAGACCTGTTGGAATACTAATATGGCTGCCACAGCCCAATCGCTGATTTTCTTTCGCAAATGATTACTCAACAAATACCTACTGCAGCTTTCCAAATTTCACAGGGATCATTGGTGCCTATGAGGGCTCCAGACCTATTGAATAACAGACCTGTCAGAATTCCAATATGGCCACCACTGCCCTATCGCTGATTTCCTTTTCGCTCGCGATAAATCAACAACAACATACTGCAGCTTTCCCAAATTCACAGGGATGGTTGGTGCATATGAGGGCTCAAAACCAATTTAATGACAGATCTGTTGGAATTTGAATTTGGCCCCCAGTGCCCGATTGCTGATTTTCTTTCACACGTGATTACTCAACTAATACCTACTGCAGCTTTCCCAAATTCACAGGGATGATTGGTAACTATAAGGGCACCAGACCAGTTGATTAACAGACCTGTAGGAATTCCAATATGGCTGCCACAGCCTGACCACAGATTTTCTTTTGCACGCGATAACTCAACAACAACCTACTGCAGCTTTCCAAATTTCACAGGTATTATTGGTGCCCATGAGGGCTCCAGACCTATTGAATTACAGACTTGCTCAAAATCAAATATGGCTAACAGACTACATTCTGTGATTTTATTATAGCACATTATTTCAGACATATCTTCTTTAATATCGCTTGATCCAGTAGGAATTTTTTCCCTCATGCATATGGATAAAAACCTGTTTTTGTTTGTCATCAAATTTAACTTAATTTTCACCAATATGTAAACTAGTCCAGCAATAGCAGTAAGGCGGGGCCCTCTGAGGACCATTGTCTGACCACATCTAATTGGTTCCATATCCAGCTTATGTTTAAGATAAATCCATAAATGAAATATAACTGTATTCTGATTTTGCTTTGAAAAGGCAAATATTATTATTCCAAACATTTTGATAAAAAAATCTTATGAATATGTCAATTTGAAAAATGCATTGTACTGAAAATTGTACAGTTTGTGTTAACACATCAACCAGCAGGCCTAGATTGTGTCTGTATCTATAAATAGCTTTGCAGACTGCCCACTATTTCAGATAAGGTAACAAGCCAAGTTTCATTCTGTATCTATTTATAGCTTTGGCAGACTGCTAACTTTATCAGATTAGGCCACAGTCAGTACAGCAAAGTGCAGGTCAAATTCACTCAGTGTAGTAGCTGCAGCTAGCAGCTTGACCGGGTTCACTTGGGGGTAAATGCCTCATCAGCCCAGTGCACCTGACTCAAGAGAAGTTTGATGTATTGGCCTCATATTTTGACTTGTTCATGCACATTGATGGCTTTCTTGTACACAAGAATGTTGTGGCCACCTACAATGATTTTGCATAGTGTATGTCCCTGCTTATTGTCCCCTGCCATCACCAAAGGTGCCATCAGCAGAGGACATAGAAATTGTGAGCACCCATCTTTCCTTCTGTCCATCACACATTTGTTAAGGCAAAAACCCATCAAGAATTTGAGGTACAGTCACTCAACCTGCATCATTGATGCACCTTTTCAAGGTCAAGTCTGAACGTTGATGACCTTGACCCTTTTTTTCAAGGTTACAGCAGTGAAAATGCTAAAATAATTTAAATGCAGTAACTAAAAACATGAGTTAAACATGAAATGAAAGGCACAGTCACCAAAGTTGCAGCATTGACGTACCACATGAAGGGCTATGTCAAGTTTGAATATGGATGACCTTCATGTATCTTTCAAGGTCACGGTGGCGATAATGCTCAAATGATGTTAACACAATAACTCCATATGTATTTCAGGCACAGTCACCAAACTTGCAGCATTGACGTACCTAATGATTGGCTATGATTATGTATGACACTCATGCAGTCTTCAAGGTCACAGAGGTAATCCTTGTGTGTGAGATTGACCAATCTTAATTTTCATACATGCATTCACAATTTTTTAGCTCAAATGACAAAGTCATCCGAGCTAAAGCGATCACCCTTTGTCCGGCGTCCGCGTCCGTTAACCAGGCACAAATCGTAACCGCTGGTCCTGGAATCTTCTAACTTAAAATGCAGAGAGGTCCATGAAAAATCTCCTTGGAAACCGAAAATTAGGTCTCTGTTACCCATACTCTTCGAGCTATGGGGCTCCGAAGTACCCCCAGAATAATGGAAAATTTGATACAAAAGCCTAAGTATCTGAACAACTAATGCATTGATCATCATAATTGTTTGCATATATTGATCATGGAATGTTTCATCAGTAACTGCAGATTGGTGGCGCCACCTGTATTTTTTCGACTTTTTACGATTTTTTCCTCTATTTTTAAGACCTTAAAAGATGCCTTCATCTGTTAACAGGGCACAAATCGTAACTGGACCTAGAATCTTCTTTCTTAAATTTCAGGGAGGCCCATGAAAAGTCTCCTTGGAAACCGAAAATTAGGTCTCTGTTACCCATACTCTTCGAGCTATGGGGCTCCGAAGTACCCCCAGAATAATGGAAAATTTGATACAAAAGCTCAAGTATCTGAACAACTAATGCATTGATCATCATAATTGTTTGCATATATTGATCATGGAATGTTTCATCAGTAACTGCAGATTGGTGGCGCCACCTGTATTTTTTCGACTTTTTACGATTTTTTCCTCTATTTTTAAGACCTTAAAAGATGCCTTCATCTGTTAACAGGGCACAAATCGTAACTGGACCTAGAATCTTCTTTCTTAAATTTCAGGGAGGCCCATGAAAAGTCTCCTTGGAAACCGAAAATTAGGTCTCTGTTACCCAAAACCTCTTAGCTATGGGGCTTCCAAGTACCCCCAGAATAATGGAAAATTTGACACAAAAGCTCAAGTATCTGAACAACTAACGCATTGATCACCATGATTCTTTGCATGGATATTGGTCATGGAATGTTTCATCAGTTTCTGCAGATTGGTGGCGCCACCTGTATTTTTTCAATTTTTGTTAACGATTTTTTTTTCTATTTTTGAGACCTTAAAAGATGCCTTCATCTGTTAACAGGGCTCAAATCGTAACGACTGAACCTAGAATCTACTATCTTAAAATGCAGGGAGGCCAATGAAAATTCTCCTTGGAAACCTAAAATTAGATCTCTGTTATCCAAAACCTCGAACATTGCACAAAAATTATTCTAAGGTGGCATTTGTTCAAGTTTACTTGAATGATTTTTGGCAGAATTATTGGACCTTTAACAATAAAAGAACTGCATCTTTTATTATTCTAGATATTTTGATAAAAAGTTTATGAATATGTCAGCTTGAAAAAAAAAACATTTTAGCCAAAGTCTTTAAGTATGTGTAAACAGATTTACCAACAGGCCAAGATTGTGTCTGTAACTTAAAATAGATTGAGAAACTGCCAACTGTTTCAGATTTGACAACAGATCAAGAGTACATTCAGTGCAGCCAGATATAGGTCAAGAATTCAATTAGTGCAGCCAAGCACAAGGCATGTGATCATCTCATGGTTGACATGTGAACACCTCATGGGCACCATGTGATCACCTCATGGGTGTCATGCCCCTCAGAGCTGCATGTGGAGCCAATCTGTTAGCTTATGCAATGGTGTGGCTACTATTTCAGATTTAGCAATAGGCCAAAGGTCAGTCTGAATCTATTTTTAGCTTGGCAGACTGCCAACTGTATCAGCTTAGGCAACAGGTCAAGAGTTCACTAAGTGCAGCCAGGTATAGGTCAGGAGTTCTTGAACTTGAGCTAATATGCATGAACTATGATGCCACCAACAGTATCTTAATTAGTTGCCTGTGCAAGGACATATTGTCAACATGTCAGTCGGCTGAGCATCATGACCCATGGGTCACTTGTTTTTTCTAATATTTCCACATCAGGCCGGGGACATACTAGATCTGTTCCACAAATGAACTTTTCCCTTGTTTCTCAGGATGGATGTTTATACATCTCGGATAGCTTTGTCATATACAAGACTTGTGGCGCCACCTACACATGTTTTGGGTTTCATTCGTGTGTGCACATATCCAAGAGTGGTTCAAAGTATCTGCCTGAAATTTTACATGTCTATACATCTTTGATGACTCTCTCATACACATGACTGGTGGCGCTACCTATAATCGTTTTGTCGTGTGTGTATCCATTCCAGTATTTCGCTATTAATGTGTGTGTAATTGGTGCTTGTACTTGATTTTAAAATGTTTAGTAATTGCATCGTACAAGTGAATAGCGCATATGTTTTTGAAAATTAATCAAGTACTTTACAAATAATGGTCAAGCATGTTATCATGGAAGCATAATACCTGATCTTTACCGTATTCCACTGGTTCTCATTAGGCCTGAAGGCTTTGTTTCTAATTTTTTAGGATTTTATTCTATTTTTTAGACTATAAACTGACAGCAATCATGTCAGTTTCTCAGCTGTGGTGTCACCTAGTGTCCTGAAACATTGTGCTTTTTTATCATAAGCGTGTCCGTCCGTCTTTTCATCTGTCTGTCTGTCCGTCCACAAATTTGATGATAACTCAATTTTGGATTGACAAATGGTTTTGAAACTTGACTTTGTATTGCCCGCCACATATCAAGAACCCTAATGGATCATGAGGCCAAAGGTCAAGGTCACAGGACCCACTTTTAAAAGATTCTGGAAGCATTTTAAGCCAAACTTTTAATCCCAAACCCTCCATCTTGCGCATATAGCTCACCTGTCAATATCGGAAGAATCTTATGGATTTTTGGGTCACAAGGGTCATTTGTCCACAAATTTGTTTCCAGATGACAACCCCAGTTTGGGTTGAAATTTTGTCTCAACCTTAACTTATATATGACCAACCACTAAAAAAACCCTGTGGATTTGGGGTCATGATATCCAAGGTCAAGGACACTTCTTTTAAAAAACTGCGGATGCATTTTAACCAAACTTTTCATCACAAATGTTCCATATTTTACATGTGGCTCACCTGCCAATAGGGGAAAATTCTCTTCGATATCTGGGACACAAGGTCTAGATCACAGGGCCCATCCGTTCACATAAAATTTATGGACGATAACTGTGGTCTGGATAGACAGCTGTGGTTTATCATAATTATTGGTAGATGTGTGAAAAAAATCAGGATTAATTAATTCTCATATTTATATAGGTATATTATACAGTTAGGCTTATTACCAATTTTTCCTTATTGCATAAGTCAACGGAAAAATGCTGCAATTATCATTTATTAGACGATGTAATTTATACCTAACTGGCTTGTTTTAACATGCTTATCAAATTTTGTTTTTTCCTATTTGAAAATGTAAAATTTCAATTATTTTTATCACCGTCTCATGTTAGTTAATATGGTTCCATACTTTCCGAATGGGTAGGCCTATTTTCTCATGGATATAACAGTCATTTGGTTGAGATACTGATATTTATACAAATATGTGATCATGAGAGTCTCATGCATCTTCCATGTAGTCCAAAAACGTAAACAGGCAACTATATGTGTGTACAATACCCCCCCCCCCCCCCCCCATTTTTTTCATAGACACGCGAACACAGAGGTAAAAAGATAGAACAGCAAAAGACAATTATGAAAAAAAAATGGCTTTCTTAACTTTTACTTGTAATCACGCTGACGAATTCTCTCAATATTTCCAAGTGTGCTGATGCAGATAAAGAGCCAGGGCAGACAATTCTCCGGATTTCACACATGTTCAATGAACAATTTTTAAAAAAGATGTTAAACAAAGTTTGTTAATGATCAATATGCTAATTGGTTGTTCTCTAGGAAGTATTGTATTAAACTTTGTCATGTCCCTTCAAATGAGCATATACTATAGTATTTGGTGAGGACGAGGAAATTAAGGCTGATCATTTTCTTGCGTCTTTTGGATATCACCTTTAATTTTCCCCTTGAGTTATTGCACTCGTTCCACTTGTTCGTGCTTGTATGTTTATTGTTCACTTCCTCAAATGAGGGGATATATTTTAATGATATATCACTTGCATTCATATTTACCAGAAGCCTGTCACCTTCGAATCCACATTAATTATTTTGTCACTGGGTAGTAAGGATAATCCAGGATATTAAGGTATTTCGCAAAATTCAATTAAAGCAGTTCGTTGGACTTTTTTGGTGCTGTCTCTCAGGAATGAGTATGCAAATACAAGAGACATCAGCCCCGTATGTCATAGCTTTCAAAGTTATATGTGATGGTCCTGTCGGCAATTCATTCTAGATTTCTCAAATGACTGTAATGATTTACCTGAAATTGGTAATTCTACATAAGCTAGTTCCACTTTTAAGTACTTGAGCACTAAAGTGAACACGCTTTAATTAAATCTCTAATTCTTAACTGTTAAAGATATATTTTATATTTACGGTCCAAAGACTTCACGAGCAAGGCATTTCATACGTGAAGCCATATCCGTATACAGAAGAGATCACCAGGGTTGTACAAATTTATAAAAATGAAACTTATTCTTAATTTTTATCAAATATAGCCTCAGTATTCGCCATTTTACGTGACCATCTGCATCTTAAACACATTTAGACTTAGTGCATGTTGTTTGTCATTCGGTATGCCGAGTTTGGTGACCTTTCAGCTGTCTCTTAAAATGCGTACACAGAGGTCAGTGAGTGAAGAAAACTGGCAACTGTCTTGTGATTGGTTTGATAAGCATCCTCTCCCAGCAGTATTCTATTCATGACATATCTGTACCAGTACGGTACAGGTTTACACGTTATTGTGAACGCCCATTAGTTGAACACACGGCTGACACTTTGTCAGTCTTTCATTATCTGATGGCTCCTGGAGATACACCTTGGTTTCCTCGTCCGCCGGATAGCTGTCAGTCGTTGCACTGTCCTTTAGTCCGTGTAACTTTCCCTTTCCTGTCATTATCATCATTAAGTGCATGCTCTTTTTGATGATGTCAAGAGTTAGTGTGATTTCGTTCATTTCAAGTTATAGTTATTTATGAGTTTTTTTGGTTAGTTTTCATTCACTGAAATCATCAAATTATGTTGTTCACTTTTTAGAATATTTATTCCAATATGAGGTGGGGATAGTGCTATAATTCATGCGCCATATCAGATTCAGACAATGAATTTTCGGATCTTGTGTCTTTATGACTCTCGGGGGTTGACAGTTCATATTTGAGTCAAAGCAAAAATGTCTAAACTTCATTTTACGAGGCAAATTAAAGTAAGATTAACCCAAATAAATCAATTGCGGTCTTTTGACCAAAAAAAAATATAAAAAATAATTAAATGCGTAGATTATTAAAATGGATATTTCAGTTTTCCGTATTATTCTATGGTTTATTATACTGATATTCTATACTCACGGGGAAAAAGCTATAAAGCGCACGTGTTTTGCATCCAAAGGCAACTGTGACATCACAAAGGGATGCCCGGTTCTTTTTATAAACATCGTGTCAACATTTTGTACAGGTTTGGGGTCGTTGTGCCACTAATGGAGCCATAGATAAAATCTAAAAATAGACACCATTCGCATACCATTCTAACAGCGGTATATACATAGATAAAAGTGTAGTTTTCGGTAATAACGTAGAGGAAATATTTACTGACAGCAGGGTGTTGCCCCGAGCACCAAAAGACCTTTTATTCAACAAAACCTGTCAGGAATGTATACGTATTACATGACTTCAAGCTGGCCTGGTATTTTGTCTGCCTCCTATCTAGTCACCCCGACTACAAAAACCTACAGAGACATGCTGTTTCATTCCCTGCGCATGTCATATGAGAACTGTAGGCAGATGCCAAACCAGCAATAAAACAGCTCAAAGTGAATGAAACCACTGTGCTGTAGGATATAGTGAACCAATGGGTGTGTATGTGATCATCATAAGGTTAGTTTACTACATATCCAGGCAAATATATTATACGTATATGGTACATATCTGTGCATATGGACCATGATACTTCACATATATGTTTTTTTCATTAATCCCTGCTACAGCAGAACGATAGGCCTATTCAACATACCGTACACATGATTGTTCGGATGTCGGGGTTGTCTTTGGATATAGTTTTTGGGCGGCTGCTTCAAACGTCTTCATTACACTAGCACGACATCCCTGTTCAATAAAAAGCAACTCGAATATTCCATAGGGAGTTTGGAAACTGGCATCTTTGCATGTATATATTTGAGGAATTTCGTTTATATTATTTCATAAATGCAAATGGCAGCCTTTCACAGCTTCTTTGAATATGTGCTGGGCCATGATAATAATGTCCGATTGCATTCACCAATTTAATATAAATGATATTTATTTTAAAAAATAAATTTCCAAGTTAATGCATTTGTAAACATTAATATTATGGGGACAAGGTTCGGGAAGGAGGAGACTGATTCAAATTGTATCGCACCAGTAATTAAGGCTTACTTGGTGGCTCTCTTCTGACACACGTTCTTCTCCTTGAGTTTGACCCAGTACCTCGGTGAAGACTGGTGAAGCCGCCTCACAAGCTATATCAGCCCTTTCACACTTTTAAATGATAAAAGATTGTATCGATGCACTTCATGCAAGCTCCCATCACAAATTCAACACTGCTGGGGGGGGGGGGGGGGGGGAATGGCGTATATAATCACGTATATGTAATCGTATTATCTGCATTTAGTTTTGTTAAGCTTACAGCAAGTTTATATATGACCTCATTCCAGAAAGACTGTTTAGGTTCAGTATGAACAGCTTGATACATTGAATATTGAATAAGGTGTTTATATTATATCCCCTTTTTAACATGTATATGTACATACACATTGAACTACACGTGTTTTATCTGCAAATACTGTCAGTAGTGAACAAGTTCCACCTTAATATAGTACAAGTTAACAGAAGACGATCGGGAGGGGGGGGTGTTTAAGGGGTCCGCCCCCCCCCCCCCCCCCCCCCATTTCATTCAACCTTATTTAAGGGTTTTGCGGCATACCCCCTCCCCTTTCCGGACCTGAACCTTTATTTAGGCTTTGTGACCTGTCATTAATCCTACTGGTTGAACCCCTCTTCCCCCCCCCCCCTCCATCCTGGATCCGCCCCTGGGTAACAGACTTATTTCAAGGCAAATTTATTTTCCATTTCTGAACTACCCTGAGAGACACTGTTAAGCGTTTACAAAACTGTACACAGGAAAAGTATATTGAAGGACCCAGATCTGCTTCTGTGCGTGTATGGGTTGCGTTTGCCTTCATTATGTTGAAAATACAAAAAAGTCGAAGAGCTATTCCCGCTGTGTTGCACGTAAAACAGAACGCCATGTTCATGTTGAACACTGCTCTTATTAACTGTCACTTCATTCTTACCTTATTTCAGGGCAAACCGTTGTTTCTCTTTTTGATTACCGCTCCCCAAGTCCTTCATTTCCTTTCTGACCTATTCTTACACTGAAAGCGGACTTTTTTCTAAATAAGCTCAGTGACTCGTGTCCTGGACATCTCTCACCTCACGAAGCTTCTCAACAAACTACGCTACAGGGTAGGATTATTTTATCTACTCTTAAGTTGGCACATGAATTAGGAAAAAAGATAAATCTAACGATCTAGATTTGCCCGAGTGAGCACTGATGTAGTCTGTTCGTATATACATGGAGCACTGACCACACCAGAAAAATTAAAAGCAATCAATATCAGGATTTGTATCATGCTGTGTTCAGTCCTTATATCAGCTACTAGAATCACAAATTAGAATCATTCAACTTGAATCACAGTTATATCAATTTTTATTTTGGAGTATTCATTTAAACAAGTTTTATATATATTTCATGTAAACTAAAACTGGTAATTACGGGCAATCCATGTTTTGAACAGTCCAAGAGATATGTTATAGATCTCAGTTTTTCTACTTGTGCTGAATGAACCCACTCCCGAAGTATTTATGATGATTGAAGTGATTCCATTCTGATCCCTAAATTAATCAGATATAATTCCTGGAATAGGTTTTAACAGAATGAGCGACATATAATCGAGCTTTCACCTTGATCAGGTTAGTTTTAAGATATATATAAATGTGGTCAGCCGATAAAGTTCCCTTTTGGGATATCATTTGATCTCTAAAAGTTCAAAACTGAAAACAGTATCGGCAGTCTGTGAACAGATTGAAAACACCTTGAGGTCACCTGGCAGATTGAAAAAAAGTTTAGGTCAATATCGGCATTCTGCGGGCAGACTGAAACACACTGATGTATATATCGGCAGTCTTTGCCATTTAAAATTAAATCTTTATGACTATCAACGAAATTGCACGTGTTAAGTGTGGTACAATACACACTGAGTAACAGTAACACAATTTACTGAACCAACCAGCACGAGTTTATTGTAGTACAAAACACTCTGAATAACAATAAAACGATTCACTTAACCAACCAGCACGTGATAAGTATGATACAATACACACTGAGTATCAGTAAGACGGTTTACTGAATCAACTAGCACGTGTTAAGTGTAGTACAATACACATTGTGTAACAGTAAAACGATTAACTGAACCAACCAGCACGTGTTTAGTGTGATACAATACACACTGAGTAACAGTAACACGATTTACTGAACCAACCAGCACGTGTTTAGTGTAATACAATACACACAGAGTAACAGTAAAACGATTCACTGAACCAACCAGCACGTGTTTAGTGTGATACAATACACACTTAGTAACAGTAAAACGATTAACTGAATCAACCAGCACGTGTTTAGTGTGATACAATACACACTGAGTAACAGTAAAACGATTCACTGAACCAACCAGCACGTGTTTAGTATAATACAATACACACTGAGTAACAGTAACACGATTCAAAGAACCGACCAGCACGTGTTTAGTGTGATACAATACACACTGAGTAACAGTAACACGATTTACTGAACCAACCAGCACGTGTTTAGTGTAATACAATACACACTGAGTAAAAGTAAAACGATTCACTGAACCAACCAGCACGTGTTTAGTGTGATACAATACACACTTAGTAACAGTAACACGATTCAAAGAACCAACCAGCACGTGTTTAGTGTGATACAATACACACTGAGTAACAGTAAAACGATTCACTGAACCAACCAGCACGTGTTTAGTTTAATACAATACATTCTGAGTAACAGTAACACGATTCAAAGAACCAACCAGCACGTGTTTAGTGTGATACAATCACACTGAGTAACAGTAAAACGATTCACTGAACCAACCAGCACGTGTTTAGTATAATACAATACACACTGAGTATCAGTAAAACGGTTTACTGAATCAACTAGCACGTGTTAAGTGTAGTACAATACACATTGTGTAACAGTAAAACGATTAACTGAACCAACCAGCACGTGTTTAGTGTGATACAATACACACTGAGTAACAGTAACACGATTTACTGAACCAACCAGCACGTGTTTAGTGTAATACAATACACACAGAGTAACAGTAAAACGATTCACTGAACCAACCAGCACGTGTTTAGTGTGATACAATACACACTTAGTAACAGTAAAACGATTAACTGAATCAACCAGCACGTGTTTAGTGTGATACAATACACACTGAGTAACAGTAAAACGATTCACTGAACCAACCAGCACGTGTTTAGTATAATACAATACACACTGAGTAACAGTAACACGATTCAAAGAACCGACCAGCACGTGTTTAGTGTGATACAATACACACTGAGTAACAGTAACACGATTTACTGAACCAACCAGCACGTGTTTAGTGTAATACAATACACACTGAGTAACAGTAAAACGATTCACTGAACCAACCAGCACGTGTTTAGTGTGATACAATACACACTTAGTAACAGTAACACGATTCAAAGAACCAACCAGCACGTGTTTAGTGTGATACAATACACACTGAGTAACAGTAAAACGATTCACTGAACCAACCAGCACGTGTTTAGTTTAATACAATACATTCTGAGTAACAGTAACACGATTCAAAGAACCAACCAGCACGTGTTTAGTGTGATACAATACACACTGAGTAACAGTAAAACGATTCACTGAACCAACCAGCACGTGTTTAGTATAATACAATACATACTGAGTAACAGTATAACGATTCCATGAACCAACCAGCACGTATTTAGTGTGATACAATACACACTGGGTAACAGTAAAACGATTCACTGAACCAACCAGCACGTGTTTAGTATAATACAATACACACTGAGTAACAGTAACACGATTCCATGAACCAACCAGCACGTGTTTAGTGTGACACAATAAACACACTGAGTAACAGTGACACAATTCACTGAATCTACCAGCACGTGTTTAGTGTAGTACAATACACATTGTGTAACAGTAAAACGATTTACTGAACCAACCAGCACGTGTTTAGTATAATACAATACACACTGAGTAACAGTAACACGATTCAAAGAACCGACCAGCACGTGTTTAGTGTGATACAATACACACTGAGTAACAGTAACACGATTTACTGAACCAACCAGCACGTGTTTAGTGTAATACAATACACACTGAGTAACAGTAAAACGATTCACTGAACCAACCAGCACGTGTTTAGTGTGATACAATACACACTTAGTAACAGTAACACGATTCAAAGAACCAACCAGCACGTGTTTAGTGTGATACAATACACACTGAGTAACAGTAAAACGATTCACTGAACCAACCAGCACGTGTTTAGTTTAATACAATACATTCTGAGTAACAGTAACACGATTCAAAGAACCAACCAGCACGTGTTTAGTGTGATACAATACACACTGAGTAACAGTAAAACGATTCACTGAACCAACCAGCACGTGTTTAGTATAATACAATACATACTGAGTAACAGTATAACGATTCCATGAACCAACCAGCACGTATTTAGTGTGATACAATACACACTGGGTAACAGTAAAACGATTCACTGAACCAACCAGCACGTGTTTAGTATAATACAATACACACTGAGTAACAGTAACACGATTCCATGAACCAACCAGCACGTGTTTAGTGTGACACAATAAACACACTGAGTAACAGTGACACAATTCACTGAATCTACCAGCACGTGTTTAGTGTAGTACAATACACATTGTGTAACAGTAAAACGATTTACTGAACCAACCAGCACGTGTTTAGTGTGATACAATACACACTGAGTAACAGTAAACGATTCACTTAACCAACCAGCACGTGTTTAGTATAATACAATACACACTGAGTACCAGTAACACGATTCAAAGAACCAACCAGCACGTGTTTAGTGTGATACAATACACACTGAGTAACAGTAAAACGATTCACTGAACCAACCAGCACGTGTTTAGTGTGATACAATACACACTGAGTAACAGTAAAACGATTCACTTAACCAACCAGCACATGTTTAGTATAATACAATACACACTTAGTAACAGTAACATGATTCAAAGAACCAACCAGCACGTGTTTAGTGTGATACATTACACACTGAGTAACAGTAAAACGATTCACTGAATCAACCAGCACGTGTTTAGTATAATACAATACACACTGAGTAACAGTAACACGATTCCATGAACCAACCAGCACGTGTTTAGTGTAATACAATACACACTGAGTAACAGTAAAACGATTCACTGAACCAACCAGCACGTGTTTAGTGTGATACAATACACACTTAGTAACCGTAAAACGATTCACTGAACCAACCAGCACGTGTTTAGTGTGATACAATACACACTGAGTAACAGTAAAACGATTCACTTAACCAACCAGCACGTGTTTAGTATAATACAATACACACTTAGTAACAGTAACATGATTCAAAGAACCAACCAGCACGTGTTTAGTGTGATACATTACACACTGAGTAACAGTTAAACGATTCACTGAACCAACCAGCACGTGTTTAGTATGATACAATACACACTGAGTAACAGTATAACGATTCACTGAACCAACCAGCACGTGTTTAGTATAATACAATACACACTGAGTAACAGTAACACGATTCCATGAACCAACCAGCACGTGTTTAGTGTGATACAATACACACTGAGTAACAGTAAAACGATTCACTGAACCAACCAGCACGTGTTTAGTGTGATACAATACACACTGAGTAACAGTAAAACGATTCACTTAACCAACCAGCACGTGTTTAGTGTGACACAATACACACACTGAGTAACAGTGACACGATTCACTGAACCTACCAGCACGTGTTTAGTGTAGTACAATACACATTGTGTAACAGTAAAACGATTTACTGAACCAACCAGCACGTGTTTAGTGTGATACAATACACACTGAGTAACAGTAAAACGATTCACTTAACCAACCAGCACGTGTTTAGTATAATACAATACACACTGAGTAACAGTAACACGATTCAAAGAACCAACCAGCACGTGTTTAGTGTGATACATTACACACTGAGTAACAGTAAAACGATTCACTGAACCAACCAGCACGTGTTTAGTGTGATACAATACACACTGAGTAACAGTAAAACGATTCACTGAACCAACCAGCACGTGTTTAGTGTGATACAATACACACTGAGTAACAGTAACACGATTCAAAGAACCAACCAGCACGTGTTTAGTGTGATACATTACACACTGAGTAACAGTAAAACGATTCCATGAACCAACCAGCACGTGTTTAGTATAATACAATACACACTGAGTAACAGTAACACGATTCAAAGAACCAACCAGCACGTGTTTAGTGTGATACATTACACACTGAGTAACAGTAAAACGATTCCATGAACCAACCAGCACGTGTTTAGTGTGATACAATACACACTGAGTAACAGTAACACGATTCAAAGAACCAACCAGCACGTGTTTAGTGTGATACATTACACACTGAGTAACAGTAAAACGATTCCATGAACCAACCAGCACGTGTTTAGTATAATACAATACACACTGAGTAACAGTAACACGATTCAAAGAACCAACCAGCACGTGTTTAGTGTGATACATTACACACTGAGTAACAGTAAAACGATTCCATGAACCAACCAGCACGTGTTTAGTGTGATACAATACACACTGAGTAACAGTAAAACGATTCACTGAACCAACCAGCACGTGTTTAGTGTGATACAATACACACTGAGTAACAGTAAAACGATTCACTTAACCAACCAGCACGTGTTTAGTGTGACACAATACACACACTGAGTAACAGTGACACGATTCACTGAACCTACCAGCACGTGTTTAGTGTGATACATTACACACTGAGTAACAGTGACACGATTCACTTAACCAACCAGCACGCGTTTAGTGTGACACAATACACACACTGAGTAACAGTAACACGATTCACTGAACCTACCAGCACGTGTTTAGTGTAGTACAATACACATTGTGTAACAGTAAAACGATTTACTGAAGGTGGCTGACAAAGTGCCTCTTTCTTTATTATACTCTTAAATCTTCCGGTGAAACGGGATAAGAATACCTTTTCCTCCATTCCGTACTCAACTTGCGGTTTTCGATATACTTGCTCACAGTTTTTCACAGAATGTCGTATGTTGTATTCGGCAAACCATAGTCGATACTCTTAAACTGTGCAAATGGCTAAATTTTCACGGCACTACAGCTATGACGTTAAAAGTAGTTAACTCTTATTAAATAATAGGTCGAATTTTGCTCCCACTTTGTTTCCGCTCCATCGATCTCTTATTACATTAAGCTTATTTTATCGTAGCCATGTATGCGCTTCCAGAAAATAACAGGGTGTTCGATACACTCCATAAGCAGCGGTTTCTTACGCTATATCAAACTAATCGCTCCACTGTAACCGCTGCACGATACCGCATTTCTACGTCAGGTTTGGCTACCAGGCGGTGCTGTCCGTGTTGAATTCCCTCCTGCGCAATAATTAACCCCCCCCCCCCCCCCCCCCCCCCCCGCCCAGTCTCTACACTAACTTGCTGGTGTGGTACGTCTGGAGTCAGTTAGTTATCCTCCATTGTTTGCTTATTTGTTCTCTTGCGGTGCAGCCATCGTTGTTTACACACTGAGCCAATCAGAGTTTACCTTACCCAGCGTCAGTTTGCCGGGTGTTTGGCAGCTTGCCATATCCGAAGAATTCTTTCATTTCCAACAGCGTGTAAATGAGGTCAGGCGCTGTGATCAGAGCGTAGGTGTTGGAATTCTCTTTGTTGGCATGTGGCCCATCCTCGCGGGATTTTTGGCCGGTAAGCTGTCAATCAAATCCAATGTAACAACATTGACTCTGGACACTCCTCGCTGGGCTGGTATGCGTTTTTCTGGAAACGTTTACATGGCCTCGATAAAAAAAGTCTTAATGACAGGTCGATGCGGGAACAAAGTATGGGGAAAATTCGACCTATTATTAAATAAGCGTATGAGTAGTTATGCTTTTCAGGCACAAATGAATGTAAAGCAAATAAAAAGGACTGTTGACAACTTCCAACCTTTTTAGGCGGAGAATATTTTTAAAATGTGTTATGTAATAACAGGTTATGCACTAATTTACCGCAGATAGTTAGCGCAGTTTTGATATTTAGAAGCATAGCATCCAATTCCTGCGAGATCAATTCTTCGTATGCCAGTAAATTAGTTATTGATTTCACCCTTGCATCGTCTCCTTCTTTGGTACTTTGCACTTATTTGAATCTCGTTCAGCACGCCAGAACCTTTTTTGTAAATCTCCTGTATACATGTGACAATAATTTTCCATTTGTTCAGGAGAGAATGTTTTTGTCTGCAAGGCAGCCAGATAATTTCCAAAGCATCAACTTCATGACGGGTATAGACTTTTGTCTCATCACGTGATGAGGTATCCGTAGTGACAGAGTAGTATACACTGCCTAGTTAACCACCAGACTAATTTACTATCAAGTTTTATTGTCTGTCTGTGACTAGATTTTATAGGTTGATTGGACAGCAGGGAAGCTGTTATGATTTAAACATAGTTTTCTAGGCATATTGATCGCTATGTCTATCAACTTATTCCGAGTGGACATTTCTTTTATCGGTGACACTTCTCGATACCCGTGTAGTCAGAAACACGTACACGGGTTAGTGACCAGACAACAAAAAAGGTGACTATATGCATTTTGCTTCAAGGACAGGTGGTGATTGCAATTATCGGGGGATGAAATTGACCGTTTAATCTTTGTGCCTCATTTCTAGTTTCAAGGTCCTGATATATGTTGAAACAAGAGCACATCAAACCTCCGCCCGCCATAGTTTTCCCCTGGTGCGTTACTTCTTTTGTTTTTCTGTTAGCAATCTTTACTGTTTAATTTTGGATGTTAACACACAGACACACACACACAAGCATATATATATATATATATATATATATATATATATATATATATATATATATATATATATATATATATATAACTCCTGGGAACTTTTTTCCAATGAAACTATCTTTGAAAATAACCCTAGACATTGCAATATAGATTCTCTACCATTGTAACATAGGATTATTTTTTCGCGTTCCGAGAGCCACAATCAATCATAACGATTGTTTTTTTTTTCGCGATCCGAGAGCCTCAATTAATCATAACGATTGTTTTTTTTGCGGACCCAGAGCCACATTATTGATTATCTTTTCGTGAACCGAGAGCCACAATCAATCAGAAGTATTTGGAGGATGATTGTATTCGAGAGTCTGTCACTGGACAGGGCTTCTGAATTAAATGCGACACTGTAAACAGGACAAGGAAACTTTAAATATAGGGAGGGATTAGCTGGAGGTGTTTAGGTTCCAGCTACTTGTCTAGTCACTTATTATTTTCCCATGTTTCTTTCTCAATTTCATCGTAAGAGGGTTTTTTAGCTCAGCTGACTGAAAGTCATCTGAACTATAGCGATCACTCTTTGTCTGTCGTCCGTCTGTCTGTCTGTCCGTCTGTCTCTCTGTCCGTCTGTCCGTCTGTCTGTCCGTTAACCAGGCACAAATCGTAACCGCTAGAACTGGAATCTTCTTACTTGACATCCTGGGAGGTCCATGAAAAATCTCCTTGGAAACCAGAAATTAGGTCTCTGTTACCCATATCCTTCGAGCTATGGGGCCCCAAAGTACCCCCCAGAAAAGTCCAAAATTTCATACAAAAACTTCAATATCTCATTAACTACTTGACTGATGGTCATGATTTTTGGCATACATATTGATCATGAGAGGCTCCATCAGTTCCTGAAGACTGGTGGCGCCACTTGTATCGTTCAATTTTTTACGAATTTTTTTCTCTATTTTGAGACCTTTCAAAATGTAAACATCTGTTAACAAGGCACAAATCGTAAAGACTGGACCTAGAATCTTCATTCTTGACACACTGAGAGACCTATGAAAAGTCTCCATGGAAACCAGAAATTAGGTCTCTGTTACCCATATTCTTCGAGCTATGGAGCCCCAAAGTACCCCCAAGAAAAGTAAAAAATTTCATACAAAAACTTCAATATCTCATTAACTACTTGACTGATGGTCATGATTTGTGGCATAACTATTGATCATGAGATGTGTCATCACTTCCTGCAGACTGGTGGTGCCACCTTTATTGTTCGATTTTTTACGATTTTTTCCTCTATTTTTGAGACCTTTAAGGATGCTGTCATCTGTTAGCATGGCACAAATCGTAACGACTGGACCTAGAATCTTCATTCTTGACACACTGAGAGGTCCATGAAAAATATCCTTGGAAACCAGAAATAAGGTCTCTGTTAACCATATCCTTCGAGCTATGGGGCCCCAAAGTACCCCCCCCCCCCCCGAGTAGTCAAAAATTTCATACAAAAACTTCAATATCTCAATAACTACATCACTGATGGTCATGATTTTTGGCATTCATATTGATTATGAAATGTTCCATCAGTTCCTGCAGACTTGTGGCGCCACCTGTATTGTTTGATTTTTTACGATTTTTTCCTCTATTTTTGAGACCTTTAAGGATGCTGTCATCTGTTAACGTGGCACAAATCATAACGACTGGACCTAGAATCTTCATTTTCGACACACTGAGAGACCTATGAAAAGTCTCCATGGAAACCAAAATTAGGTCTCTGTTACCCATATTCTTCGAGCTATGGAGCCCTAAAGTACCCCCAAGAAAAGTAAAAAATTTCATACAAAAACTTCAATATCTCATTAACTACTTGAATGATGGTCATAATTTGTGGCATAACTATTGATCATCAGATGTGTCATCTGTTCCTGTAGACTGGTGGCGCCACCTGTATCGTTCGATTTTTTTACGATTTTTTCCTCTATTTTTGAGACCTTTAAGGATGCTGTCATCTGTTAGCATAGCACAAATAGTAACGACTGGACCTAGAATCTTCATTCTCAACACACTAGAAGACCTATGAAAAGTCTCCATGGAAACCAGAAATTAGGTCTCTGTTACCCATATCCTTCGAGCTATGGGGCCCCAAAGTACCCCCCCCCCCAGAGTAGTCAAAAATTTCATACAAAAACTTCAATATCTCAATAACTACATCACTGATGGTCATGATTTTTTGGATACATATTGATTATGAGATGTTCCATCAGTTCCTGCAGACTGGTGGCGCCACCTATGTTATCTATCAAGAGGGTACAAATTGCAACAACTGGACCTAGAAACTTCATTCTTGTCATGCAAGGAGGCCCATGAAGAGTGCCTGTGGAAACTTGAAATTAGGTCTCTGTTACCCATATCCTTCAAGCTATAGGACTCTGAAGTATCCCTCAGAATAATGGACAATTTGATACAAAAGCTGAAGTGTCTGAACAACTAATACGGAGATCATCATGATTCTTTACATGGATATTGACCATTAAGTGTTTTTAGCTCAGCTGACTGTAAGTCATCTGAAGTATCCCTCAGAATAATGGACAATTTGATACAAAAGCTCAAGTATCTAAACAACTATTGCAGTGATCACCATGATTCTTTGCATGGATATTGATCATGGAATGTGTCATCAGTTTCTGCAGTATGGTGGCGCCACCTGTATTTTTTTATTTTTACGAATTTTTTTCTCTATTTTTGAGACCTCATAAGATGCGGTCATCTGTTAACATGGCACAAATCGTAACAACTGGACCTAGAATCTTCTCTCTTGACATGCTGAGAGGCCCATGAAAAGTTTCCTAAAAACTTGAAATTAGGTCTCTGTTACCCATAACCTCTGAGCTATGGGGCTCCGAAGTACCCCCCAGAATAATGGAAAATTTGATACAAAAGCTCAAGTATTTGAACAATTATTATATTGATCACCATGATTCTTTGCATGGATATTGATCATGAAATGTTTCATCAGTTTCTGCATTCTGGTGGCGCCACCTGTATTTTTTCAATTTTTAGCTCAGCTGACTGAAATTCATCTGAGCTGTAGGGATCACCTTTTGTCCGTCGTCCGTCCGGCCATCCAGGCGTCTGTCTGTTAACAGGGCACAAATCGTAACCGCTAGACCGGGAATCTTCTTACTTGAAATCCTGGGAGGTCTATGGAAATTCTCCTTGTAAACCTGAAATTAGGTCACTGTGACCTATATTCTTCGAGCTATGGGGTTCTGAAGTACCCCCAAGAAAATGCAAAATTTAATTCAAAAGCTCAAGTATCTGAACAACTAATGCATTAATCACCATGATTCTTTGCATGGATATTGATCAATGAGTGTTTCATCAATTTCTGGAGATTGGTGGCGCCACCTATATTTTTTTTATTTTTTACGATTTTTTTTTCTCTACTTTTGTGATCTTTAAACATTTGGTCATCTGTAAACAGGGCACAAATCATAATGACTGGACCTAGAATCTTCTGTCCTCATCTCCAGGGAAGCCCATAAAAGGTCTACATGGAAACCCGAAATAAGGTCCCTGTTACCCATATTCTGTGAGCTATGGGGCTCTGAAGTACCCCCAGAATAAAGATTTGGTCATATATTAACAGGGCACAAATCATAATGACTGAACCTAGAATCTTCTGTCCTCACCTCCAGGGAAGCCCATAAAAGGTCTACATGGAAACCCGAAATAAGGTCCCTGTTACCCATATCCTTCATGCTCTGGGGCTCCGAAGTACTCCCCAGAATAAAGATTTGGTCATCTGTTAACAGAGCACAAATTATAATGACTTGACCTAGAATCTCCTTTCTTGATATGCTGGGAGGCCCCTGAAAAGTCTCCTTGTGCACCTGAAATTACATCTCTGTTACCCATATTCTTCATCCTATGCGGCTTTGAAATACCCCCCAGAATAAACATTTGGATTTGTTAACAGGGCACAAAACATAATAACTGGACCTAGAATTTTATTTTTTGACATGCTGGGAGACCCCTGAAAAGTCATCTTGTAAACCTTGAAAATAGGTGTCTGTTACCCATATCCTTCATGCTACAGAGCTCCATGGTACCCCAATGAATATTGGATGATTTTATACAAAAGGTCAAGTTTGGAAAAAATATTTCATTAAAATTTGACATTCAGATGATAAAATTACTTTTGTCAATGTCTTCCTGGTCAGCTGAGCGTCATGACCCCTGGGTCACTTGTTATTTTAAGTAACTGCGTTTCCTATCGGTTTCCCATTATAAATTATTTCAAAACTAAGATATAAAAAGAGGCCCTAACCCGAGTATTAAGATGTGTCTTAATATTGTTGAAAATTCAATAAATATTTACAGATAAGGTACCAATGTTCTAAATTAAGTACAGAACACATAACTTGTACCTTACCATTATATATCTAACATGATCCTAGTGTATAATTGCAAAACACGTTCTATATTTGTTATTCAGTTAGGCGTAGGAAACAATAAATGTGTGCTAAGACCAATTCTGCCTAATTTAGTTTGACGTTTGAAACTTGGGAACCAAACGTTACACGGGTTTGTTGATTCCATAAAGTGGCGGTGGAACTGAAATACGAAATGCGACTAATATATGGAGTAGCGGCAGCCGGCCACCTAAACTTCGATCAGTGGCGGATCCAGGAATTTCTTGGGGGGGGGGGTGGAGCTTATATGTCGCAGAGTATTAATGGCATCTAAAATGTTTGCAAACCTTTGACGGGGGTAGGCAGAGTGGGGTTAATGCAAAGGACTTTGTAGCTTAGAATAAAATCCTTGCGTTGTAGCATTTTATTCATGGAGTGTATTACTATGTAATAGCTATAAGCTTTCATCTATACGTGTAACTATACACCATAGCTCCATCCCACAGCTACCTCCCTTGAACTGATCCTGGAGTCGTTGATTTTAAATTAACTGAAGACGTTGAGGTAGCAGTACAAGCTATAGGGTTCGGATCAAATCTAGTATAAGCAGAGGCTGGTTTAACTTGAAATGTTTGTCTCTGCGTCCGTCATGACGGCGTTACAGCGGAAACTAAGGTAGACCCCTATAGCCGAAACTGCATCAAACTCGAGTTCTCGCCACAAGGGTAACCACCACAAATTATGTGTTACAACATTTTTTCTTCAATAATTAGCCAATAAAACACGACAGTATAAGCCTTTGATGTCAAATTCATTTCCACACAGCAAATATTTTGATTGGTGTTTCATTATGACCTGTATCATAACTCGCAGGACCTATATCAGTTTATTTTAAAAAGGCCTGAATGTCCTGTTAATTGTATTGGCTATAATGGAGACGATGTTATAGGACCTTTACTTGTCTCAATGGACAGGCGATGCCATGTACAAATTATCTGATCACCGGAGATGACACCTGAAACTTAATATAGCATATAAGCTCGCGTAGGTTTTTGCCATATTAAATTCGAGCAAATGTGTAACTGGACCATTATCCTGTAATATAAAACGGGTATGCGTCATTTCGAAGTTCTTTTTTTTCTCGTCATCATATCCATTGAAAATTGAATGAAACACCTCAACTTACGTATATGGTCTCAAGTAGTCTCTTGGGTGCTATAAACATGATATTTACCCTTGAATTCCTGACCTTACATGTAAACGGATACGAGGATCATTTAAACTTATTTATGTTGCCAGACATCATATAAAATACTACTTTTATCCTGGTAATTCTCTCGTTTTTATTTTGATTTTTGGTTTCAAAGTGAGCGTATTTCCATTCCCTTTCGTCAATTTTAATCTTTATGAGTTCGGCAAATAGAAAAAAAAGTAATCTGTACCATTTGTGGAGGGAAGTAGTTCCTGATAAGAAACAAAGGAAAAACTGACAGAAAATTTGTCATCATAAACACAGGCTCAGTTGTCACATATTTGCAGTTCTATGTTTATCAATGTTGTGACGTGTTGCTTTTAACGAAACTCGGAGACAAAGACTTTGGGAAAAACACTGGTAATCAGTCTAGATTTCGATGTGAGGTGAACCGAGTGCAGTGCCTTGGTAATAAACTTATAAGAACCCCTTTTAGTTCTTTAGTGATAAACCCAGCATCAAAGAGTCGGCTTGTCTGTTCTGACATTGAAATCAAGGCAGTCTGAAATAATACTTCCGTTATTTATAAACATGCCCGAGGCGACTATTACATCTATATCTCAGTTATGTCTTTGTAGATCAAAGCATATTTTTTTATATTATCCTGGAATTGTAATACAGGGAACTTGTAAACTTGTATCAAAGAGCATAAAGACGCCCATGTTCACTGCAGAACATGCTCGCACATGTCCCCCTATAGGACACTGATACACTGATATTTGTACATCATAGTCATAAATGTTGCCCTTGCAGAGGAAAAAAGACATATGTTTTCGTGTAAAACAACACACATGTTTGCCTTGTTGAACCCAGACACAAACTAGAAAGCATTCACAGAGCGCACACCTCCGCCATAACCTCGCCTTTACAATTTAAACCAATATCACGACATTTCCGATTAATTCAGAAAAATTCATTGAAATTTTATGTGATATCGACTGTTAACATAAGTTGAAACACACGCTACCCTTCCAAAAATAAATCGATGAAAATGTTTGAATGTTCGGAGATTTGTGTTGTGTAAAACTTATCAACAGGTATACCATCTGTCCTTTTGTACAAGCCCTGGCTGACTGATAATGAATTTAAATGGTGTGAGTGCGATGCATGTGCCGCTATTATTGGGGGGGGGGGGGGGGGGGGGGCGCAGCCCAGATCCCGCGACTCGACTAAAGCTTTAAGTAAAATGCTGGGGCAGTGGGTAAAACAATCTAGATAGCCCAGAAAGACCGTATATAGCAATTGGCAAATAGCAGCTTGGCAGGACCTATGACTTTATATATTGAGGTCAATGTCTATGAACCCAACTTTCATGACGTTGTATATATATATATATATATATATATATATATATATATATATATATACATATATATAAATATATATATATATATATATATAGCTCAGGAGCCCTTAATGTACCTTCCCTGTACGCAGTATGTCTCAAAACGTTCTCAACTGATTTTAATCAAGTGCTTTTGTGGGAGAATGGGTTATAGAGCAAGCAAGGCGTGATTAAATGTTAGGGCGAATCAGTTCAATTTTTAGATGTTATACAAAAAAAAAACACACGAGAGAGCATTAACAAAGGGACGACTTTTGATGGATCTTGATCCAGATCCGCATTTTAATTGGAGGGATCAATCACTAAATTCTTTGACCAACTTCTACAAAATTTCATCGAAATTCCTCCAGAACTTTCGAAGATATGGGACGGACACACTAACAAGGCCGATAAAAAACCCTTCCGCCTTTTTTCGCGGAGGTAATAATTAGAACATTGACACCTTTGTTGCACACATGGTACAGTACAAATACATACATGTTGCCCTTAACAACTGTTACGGGGTGACATAAAGGCGGACCGAACTGTCTCGCTAGCGAAGTTTGCTTTGCTAGCGAAGCGGTTGGTTCGCAGGACTTATAGTACGCCGTTATGGGTTCGAAACCCGGATCGGCCAAGTATTTTCCCCCTCAACAATTTGTCTTCGTAATAAAATTGGGGGCCCGTCTGGATGCTTAATAGTTTTCAAATTTATTCGGCCTCGACACATTGTCTTATCATACATTGTTTACAATGTTACATATTGTTTACAGTACATTGTTTGCAGGATTTATCTCAGTGGTTTTCTTTTGTTATTGTTTAAACATCTTAACATGGCAGATTTCAAACCTTAGACATTTGTTGACGATCCTGAATCTGATCGTAACACAACATAAAACATAATATAAAAATCGGACAACAGAAAGTATTTCTGTGGATACTTCCAGAATATTTATTATAAAAAAAACTATATTCCTTTATTACTTGAAAGAAAAGGTACATTATACTTAAGCTTAAGACTTCCACATTCAGACTGTTCATTTCAGCTGACGAGCATGGGGGATTTAACCTACCCCGAATACTAAGACGTTGCGTGTCTGGCCATGCATACATAAATGAGGCCATAATCTGGACAATTCCCAGTCGGCTTGGCTGATCGAGTGAGCTGACATGTAACGTGACGGTGGTGGATAAAGAATAAACTGTCAGATGGAAATATAATTAAACAAGCCTAGGATAACAGTTTCTAGTATAGTACAGGTGGACTATGCAAATACGCCGTACAGTGACGGCACCTGTCTTCACCCTTGTGAACCTGTACTTCCCAGTTAAGAATAATTGAATCTAGGCATCTACAGTTCCAAGAACTATATAAACAAGCAAATTGTCACAGTTCCGCTGTCTCATTGGACTGTTGATTGAAGCCCTGACATGGAGGTATCAAGGGTTCCAACAGGAGCTGCTGATTAAGTGACGCTTTTATTTGAAATAATACTTCGACTAATGCAACATAATTTAACACCATAAAAAAACAGGCTGACTCAACCTTGTGTAGCCGCTTCCGTCGGCCTAGAGTTGCAATTAATAAGAGAGATTAATATCTCGTTGTACGTAATGCAGATAATCCAAGGTACAGTATTTGCGTTGTTCTGTCAGTCTCCTCGAAGCTCAGACAGATGAAGGATCTGACTGGTATTAGAGGTACACCATGTCATTAAGCAGGGCTGTTCAAGCTTCCCTGTAGGTAGCATTAGTTTTCTTGGAAGGGATCGTTACAAACACATTGCATCGACAGATAGAATTTATACCAGTTTCATCATACTCGTCGGGACATTTTGAGAGTGAAATAATTTATCAATAAAGGTTCATCTACATTTTAGCCAGAGATAAAAATATTATTCTTGAACAGTATAGTATTATAATCGACCATACAATTTTCCCATAATTAGGGCTAAAGGCCGTTTTTTATTGTAAATATGATAAATAATTATCATGAATGGGGTAGACCCAGTTGTGTCTCTGTAGTATATACTAGCCGAGATTAGACCCGTAGCCGAATTGAAGAGGCGTAATTTAACATGATTATCACACACAGGGCCACGCGTGCAGTCATAGCATCATTTGATTCTACAGGTGAGGGCTCTGCTTCCCCCTAATTTAACGACGAAGGTAGACCTGTAAGGTCGTTATGATTAATAACGATAATAAAAATAATTAATATGATTAAGAATAAAATTATGTTAATCAATACCGAACACGATGTTTACTGTTTCGATTCCAGTCATCAAGTCAGATACCTCTATGTAACGTCTGATAAATGACATCCCTTACATTCACGAAGATATAGATATGACAGAAATTCATGTACAGTGCAGTCGTATTTTTTATCAATATGAAGGCATTGCATGAATCCATCTGGTCATTGGGAAAACGACCTAGTACAACTTGTATGAGCCAGGTGTCGCCACTACGTGTTTCATTTCCTTTGTCAAGGAGGTTATGTTATCACCAAGCTTCCTTTGTTGTTTGTTTATTGTTAGTCGGAAACTTTGCAACTGATTTAAAGGAAACTGTGTTATATGTTTTTCTTTTTTAAGTAAGAACTAATATAGATGTAAGTTAAAACGGACTGCAAAAGAAATAAAATTGGAAATAAATGACTCTTTGAATGGGTTTTTAGCTCAGCTGACTGTAAGTCATCTGAGCTATAGCGATCACCCTTTGTCCGTCGTCCATCTGTCCGTCCGTCCGTTAACCTGGCACAAATCGTAACCGCTGGACTTAGACACTAGTAACTTGACATTCTGAGAGGTCCATGAAAAATCTCCTTGGAAACCAGAAATAAGGTCTCTGTTACCCATATCCTTTGAGCTATGGGGCTCCAAAGTACCCCCCACAATAGTAAAAAATTTCATACAAAAACTTCAATATCTCATTAACTACATCACTGATGGTCGTGATTTTTGGCATTCATGTTTATAGATATGGTTGAGTGGACGAAGCCTATTTAAAATGGGGTTATGACCTTTAGTGGAAGAACTCAATTTGATCGCAGATCTAAGATAGCTTTGCCATGTATCATAAACTGGTGGCTTTTTCTTGTTTATGCGGATTTTATATCCCCACCATTTCACTTGACTGTTTGATTCGGGTCATGACTTTTACCATGAATGGGGCCTTGACCTAACCATATATGGTTAAAATAAACAAAAACATTGTTTCTTAAGTGGATTGAACTATTTTTTTAAATATAAAAAAGAAAATATCAGATGATAAGCTATCGAAAGAGTTAAGAGCTTGAAAACCTGTGATTTTGACCTTGACCTTTAAGGTCAAATCTTGCAATATGTAAGATTTTTTTTTAACCCAATAAATGTGGGAGTAACTTATCTTTTTTTTTTTTTTTTGAGTCACAAGACTCATCCGCCAAGGAGTCAGATATATATGAGGACTGGTGACCTTGACCGCGCTTTTCAAGTTTAAATTTGCGGAAAAAGAGGATTTTGATTAACCTCATTATTTTAGCAGTACTGCATCTGCTTCCTTCAAATTGGACACAAATATTTCCATCAATACCTTGGAGTTGTTCGAAGACTGGCGAGCTTGAACTTGGTCTCAAGGTCAAATCTGGTGACTGGTGACCTTGTACCTATAAAGTGTAAATATATGCTTCAATAGAAAGTGGTCTATTTTTAAGGAGGTATATGCCTTATGTCTGGGTACAACGGCATCCCCCATGCCAAAAATGTCTAGTTAATAAATGTTTTTTTTTCTTTGGTGGAAATTTGTTCTTAAGACTTCTTATCCGCTTATGTTGAGCGGCAAATTAATGCACAATAATCATACTTTAATCACCTGGTACTCATTTAATGTACTCTGAGCAAAGCTGTCGTGTCATGTTACTTTACTGAAAGAAGGTGTCTTAATGTATTAATAAGTTTGGGCAGACGAATTGCAAGTATATCTCATACGATTACATTTTTGCGTTTACAGTACTAAAAGTAAAACTCACTCAAAACTAGTCTCAGTTCCCTAGTTCCCTGAAATTATTTTACTTTTTTACAGGAGCGATATTAACCTTTCAATGGATTAATGATAACACAACGTGGAAATATTAAAATATTTCAATTTTTAACATTCATTAGAAGTTTCACACACACACACATGTATACATATATATATATATCGTCATACACCCAATTGTATTATAAACTACAAGAAGTAGATAAATGCAATATGTGTGGCTTCAGGACAATCGTGAAGCATCATTTAGAGTAACGATCCCATTCCAGGTCTCACATCAAGAAAACCAATTTCACAGATCAAGGAGGTCAAGTAACGTGGTCCAGAATTCAGACAGACGGTCACTATCACGCCCCAGAATCCTAAAATCTCTTTATATACTATGTAATAAATCCCTGTTTCTCGTCGAATTGACCCCGCGAAAATTACACCTCGGACACCTCTCCCTTAAAAAGGAATTCCTCTTCTCCACTAGCACTTAATGGAATTCTCTTCTCTTCCTTCTTGCGATGAACTTCGATTTATTGAAATATGTTTATGTAGGGACCAATCACTTTTTTGTAGTTTTTTTTCATTTAATATAAACTCTCATTTGGGTCTTTACGACATATACGTTTTGATACGAAATCCGTGTTCTGAAGGCGAAGCACTTTCAGTTGTAACGGAGCCCGTACCTTCATAAAAAAATGACCCAGCTCGGACCTTCAATAAACAATGTAACCCAGTACATTACTGTAATTATAATTCTGCCAAGTCTTAACCTTGTCCTAATAAGCGGCTCCTGTGCGCTGAATTCATCATCATCTGTGAGGTCACATGCAGGTCCATATTAATATTCATAAAGGTCAGGCCGTACTTCCCTTCAGATAATGTAACCTCCTTGATGGTAAGAGCCAGTTAAATACAAGGTAATCTTATGTCCTAACATGTCTGTAGAAAGTATTTATAAATTACACTATTTATTGTATTTATTATAATATCGTATCTGTTATTATAGACTTTATACAGGTTCTTCTAAAGCAAGGCATCGTTTTATCTTGTCAAAGATATTCTGTGTAATGGTGCGTTATTCTATTCCATTTTCGGCGTTTTTTTTTCTGCAGTGTTTTACACTGTTTTAAAAAACGCCTGATTTTAGATGTTGTTTTACACTGATGCCTAACATTGGCTGTTTTTTTACACGTACGCCTGAATTCGCCTATTGCTTTACGCGTATGCCTGATTTTAAATGTTGTTTTACACGTATGCCTGATTTTAGCTGTTTTTTTACACGTATGCCTGAACTCAACTGTTGTTTAACACGTATGCCTGAATTCGGCTATTGATTTACACGTATGCCTGATTTTGGCTGTCGTTTTACACGTATGCCTGATTTTGGCTGTCGTTTTACACGTATGTCTGATTTTTTGTTGTTGTTGATTTACACTTATACCCGATTTTGGCCGTTGCTTTTTACACTGAAGCTTGATGTTGGCTTTTGTTTGACACGTATGCCTGATTTAAGCTGTGGTTTTACACGTATGCCTGATTTAGGCTGTGGTTTTACGCGTGGGCATGATTTTGGCTGTTTTATACACGGATGCCTGTTATTTTCTGTTGTTTCACACTGATGCCAGGTTTTTTCCTGTTGTTTGCCTGATTTAAGCTGTGGTTTTACACGTATGCCTGGTTTTGTCTGTTGTTTTACACTGATGCTTGTTTTTTCTGCTGTTTTACATGTGCTTATGTCTGTTTTTTCCTGTTGTTTTACACTGATGCCTGATTTTGGTGGTTGTTTTTCACTGATGCTTGTTTTTTTTCTTGTTGTTTTACACTAACGTCTATTATTTTAGCTATATTTTACACGGATGCCTGGTTTGGCTGTTGTTATACCCTGATGCCTATATAATTTGGCTGTATTTTACACGGATGTCTAACTTTGGCTGTTGTTTTACATTGATGCCTGACTTTTGCCATGGTCTTTTGCATTGGTGCCTGGTTCAGTTTTTGGCGATTTTTTTTCCAGCCTTTAATTGCATTGACAAACACATAAATATGTTATGTCTATCAGTTACTGCTATATTTTTCATTGCCTCTGATTTACGGACATTCTATTGGGATGATTTTTAAATATACAGTCACATTTTAGAATATTGACGGAACGAACACAGGTTTTTGTTTCTCAGGCTGCATTCAGTAGAATTAATTTTTTTCAAAGTTCCCTGTCAATGTTCAACTTTGATTCACGTGCGTTGTATAGTAGTTGTTTTTAGTGAATGTTCTCTTCCTTTTTAATGTTTGCTTTATAAGGAATCTGGCTTCATTTCTTGTCTTCAGCAAAATATAATAACATTATAAACTAACGGAATATTTGAAAACGTATTTTTTCATGATTAAAGTAACGAACAAAGTTTTGAAAGATATTAAGGATTTTTAATATCCCCGGTTTATGTTATATTCACCTCCACATCAGTGTATTGGTCAGGGAGTACCCTGAGAGTTCTCGGGAACCCACGCAGCGCCAATTAGATGTTTTAATATGTTGCCCACGAATTTTCTTGGACCAATTGATCCAGCGGCAAAAGACAGCTGATTGATGGACCGCTTATGAGCAAACCTGGGAACTCTCTCAAGGTGTTAGGTGCATGGCATGATTGAAATCTTGTCGGTAAAACAGAAAGAACTATTGGCAAAATGCGAAAGAGACGGACTTTTCAAATATCCCATTACGATCACTTATTAAAATATTATTCAATACAGTTAATACCGTAGATTATAAAACCGTTCTTGTATATAGACATATTTTTATCATGCATGCGTGCTAACAAGGAAACATGTGTTGCTGTGATCATTGTCACTAGTATCACGGGCCATCTTAATCTGACGTTAAATCAAATGTTGCTCTATTGGCATTTTTTCATTCCCTCACAGTTACAGTAGAGTCTCAATTGTTATCATTGATTCATTAAACCGATTTGAATACAGTATATGTAAGTTCTTCTTTAGGGAATCCCTTTAAACTCTCACATAGATGGCTTGGCTGTTTGTTTGCTGGCCTGTTGGGTTGTTTGTCTTTTAGCAGGAGAAGTTAAAAACCACCCACTAATTTTCACGAGACTTTATGGAAGACTTGGATAAGGGACCTCATTATAAATATATACATATATATATATATATATATAAGTGTGTTGGGATACAAGGACGGACACAGCAGGTTTGTTTTTTCCTTTGCGGAAGCGTTGGCTCTATCTAGTGCGGTTCTAATTTTTACCGTCATTAACTCTTTTCGCCATGCAGAGGCACTCGGATGAAACAAGCATGTCGGAATTTGAGTAAAATTTCTAGACTTCCGTCATGCCCAACTTCAGCGATTTCAGCCATTAACTTTGACTGTTTGTATTTGTGTTAATCTATCATATTGGATTATTCCACAAGTTCCCTGATGAAATATTATGATTGGGAGAAACATTAAGCTTGAGTACTTATTGTGATTACTAACAATATAGAGATAGTATATATAGACGATTGATATATTACATTAATCATACAGCTAACTGCATATTTTCGAGCTAAGTTATCTCTTGCCCAGCAAAAACTATAAAAATAAACATATCGTTTATGACGAAGACGGTTCTGCTTTCAGAGGCATCATATAAAAACTGTGATTATAAAAGAGGAAGCGGCAAAGCTGAATCTTCTGTTAATAAATAAAGATGGCTGCTCAAGTTAACATTTCAAGACAATTTTAAGAGGTATGGTATGTACGCCTTCATTGAAAACACGTTTGTTTTGTTGAATAGTATATATATACTTTTTAGCCGAGATATATTGATTTTATCGTCGATAAGAATGTGTCTAGTTTTAATAAATGTTCTTCTAGGGCTCTCTGATTGTTTTAAAGTTGGGCTTCCTCACACTTATATACAAGGTATACAAGTACAAATGGTACAAGTATTTATATTCAAAGTCTACATATCTCAAGAAATATTTGTAATTACAAAATGGACGCAGTAAATATTTAGAATATTGATACATTAGTATGCGCTTACATACAGAGAAATACACTTCTGTTCTTGTAACAATTGATGTCACCCTCCCAGCCAAAATTACCCTCAAAGTCATCCAGATATAATTTATGGGTGGGGAGTTTGTAGTTGGTACCTAGTTATCTGAGGCCGTGTTGATGACGGCACAATTATTGTAGCCAGTTCCTCTCAGACGGAATGGAGTGTATCTACATAGGAAGCACTTGACTGACATCTTGTCAGTTTCACGGAACCAAGTGCAAGCTTCTGTGTAAGGTTTTCTGTCATACCCCCGTGAATAATTAACTACAGCAGCTAGAGTAGGGGCGTGTCACAGCTATAAATGCGGTTATAGTCAGCTAGACTTATACGTGCTGGGTTCTACAGCAGGGTAGGTACCTTTTGTTACTCGGATGGAGAAGTGAAATATGTAGAATTACTTTACTTCTGGTAAGTCGCAATATTACTTTACAAGTGATAAACACATAATTAGATAAACACATAATGAAATAAGAGTTGCAATTCTGTTTCGTTATTTTTTAATGTATAAGCGTTATTAACAAATGCAGGATGTGTTATCAGACTCCATTCATTAAATCATGCAGCTGGAATATATTTTCCCAAGTAATGTATATTTGTTTAATCACTAACTCTTGCAAATCTGATTTACTTTCGAGTGGATTTTTCCCTTGCGGTTTTGTATCTTTAAATGCAATTTATCAGTTCTGCGGGAAGGTACTTCACATGAAGTTAAAATATATTACCTTATAATTATAATGGTGGCATATTAATAAAAAGTAACTTTATCTTCCAGATGCATTACAGAAATATTGTTTTCTTTGTATATATTCCTGTAGAAAATGCTTGAATGCCAGTAGAAAATGCTTGACCAAACAGCTTGGTCATTCTTTGTAAGGAAGGCAAATTGTCATTGTAACTGTGAATCAAAATAATTTTATACAGGTGTGGTCCTGAGTTATGCTGGTGCCCAAAAATGTCCCGGTGTCATGGTCTGTTATTGCTGGTTCGAGGGGACATGGGCAGTTTTTATATATAGATAGATAAGGGAAAAAATATGTGTGAAGTTAATTATTTATATTGTATTGATCCACATTTATTTTCGTCATAATAGATCAGTGTTTTGGAATAGGGTCTTATTTAAAACAACAATAAAGGGACCTATTTCGATGTCTAATAGAACAAGAAAACGCGGTGCACATTCTTCGTCTTGTTTACATCCATGTGTTTATTACATGTGGTGGGCCCGCCAAAATAGTCCTAACACATTCAGTATGGACATCTGGTGGCAAGTCAGACGAACCAGAGTTTTGAAAATGGCGTTTTGCAACTGGTGACCTTTCAACTTCCGCAGATATGCAGACCAACCACCCTCTGTTACTTGTTTTTTTTTACTTCATATCAACATTGGCGCATGTGCCGTGTTTACCACCGGCATATAGATAATCATGGTTATACATTCTTCACAGTTACATGATAAGAATCGTTCTCAGCAGAAACTACCTACAGTCCATTTATATGTACACAGTATTCCAGAAATAACTTAAATTCTCCATATGAGACAAATTATTAACTGGCTTTAAATTCGCACTAAGGTCCATCACAGACTAGACCTACTCTCTCAGCACTTTCAATAAAAACACACTGTTGAAACTCATTTTAGTCGATTATAGTTTGTGTTCCGTAAAATGAAAAAAGAAATACAATTATAATATATATATATATATATATATATATATATATATATATATATATGCGTGTGTATACATACATATCATTTATACCTTATGTGAGGATACTTGTACGTGTATATGGAATTATTAATATCATGCATGCAGCGGATTCGACATTTTCCGGTCGAGGACGGTCGATGCTGCTGACATGTCAAGTGGATCAAGTACTTACGATAAAGCACCACTTGTCTGCTGACAGACTGTCCGATAGGCTGGTTATTGTTTCAGTAATTGTCTTGTTACCGGTCCACTTAACGTTTACTTGGGAACTAACGGAGTTTAGGAGGAAATTCCAACGGGCAATTAGAGATAAGTACAAGAAAAGACTTTATATATATGTATACCCGGAATTTTATAAACATTTACATATTTATACACATTTAACAATAAAACAAGAGGCCTGAATAAATAACATTAGTAATCAGAGAGCTCCCATATAGTTGCTTCCTGAATCCCAGTGTATTGACTTAGACGTCTGTTTTCGATATGTAAATTAATAAATGGTATGTCACCTGGCAACACTTTCTGGATCTGAACCACACATCTTATGTCAATGCAATGTGACAAGGTGCATATATATACCAAGCTCGACTGTTTAACATTAACTGGATTTTATGAAAGTTTCAATAAACTCATGAAATTTGATATTGATAATTTCAGATTTCTTTTAACAAAATCAATGGTTTATCGTGGTAATAACACTATATAAAGAACGTGTAATGTAATAAATTACCTAAAGTGGAAGGTAATAAAGTGTATAAACTAAAGCCAAGACTTATTCGTTCAGTTTATAGAAAAAATATATTCTATATTTTCTTTTCATTTACGTTTTATGACATTTTTACGCCTTCATACTTTACTTTCTTTTCTGCTAAAGATTTCACAAATTTTAACATGTTTGTATAAAATATGAATATAAGTTCATTTCAGTCCACGCAGCCCAGAGCCATTACTAAAGGTTTACTGTTGCTATCATTGTTTTTTCATAAACACATTGCTTCAGTTTTGAATCCAAATCTTTTAAAACCACCAATTTTACCATCTCGTTTTTAATCTTTATACCATGAATGTCTGGATTATTTCTAATACTAACTGCAATTATTTCTAAACGTATAATAAATAAATATGATTATAAAGGGTTCCCTTGTCTAATTCTTTTCCTATTTTAAAATATCAAGAAGAATGTTCATTATTCATGATGCAAGCTTTGACATCATTACACAATACTTTAACCAAATTTAAATGATTCACAAAATTTAAATCATTTTAGAACTGCCATTCAGCTGTATCGAACGCTTTTTTTCAAAATCGATTGTTGCCAATAAACCATTTAATTTATGTTTATATATGAAAATAAATAATCTAGGATGGTTCTTATTGCCTCTGTCATAGATGTGATTTTTTAAATATCAAAATTGATTTCTATGTATAACTTTTGACAAAACACGTTTCACTCTGAAAGATTAAGCCTTTAGTTATTATTTTATAGTCGGTGTTTTATAACGAGATTGGACGCCATTTTTTTTAAATTTTTGTGTGATATTTATTCTTCTTCTCCATCAATGTAATAACTGCCTGTCGCTGTGATGGAGTCAGACTACCTTGATCAAGTGAATGTTAAAACTGTGCACAATTATAGATCCTAATTTATTCCAGATGCATTTAAAGAACTCAGCTGTTAATCCATCATTCCCTGGTGATTTGTTCTTTTTAAATGTGTTAAGTACTTTAAAAATGTTCCCCAACTTTTAATGAGCCTTCTCAGTACTCCTTATCTTCATTTGTTAATCTGGGAAAAGTTTTATAATTAAAAAAAAATTTGTTTCTAGATTTGCTGTCATATTAATTGGAGAGGAGTATAGTTAATGTAAAAAAATCTTTTCTTCGGCAAAAATTATTATTTATACCTGTTATAGAATGTCCGTTATCATTAACTAAAAGCTTTACATGTTTCTCATTTCTTTTTCGTTTTTCTAAATTATAAAATTATTTTGTACTTTTTTCACCATACTCGATCCATCTTATTTTAGCTCTTGTAATAATTTCCTGTATTTTTTGCTGTCATAAAACTCCTGTTACTCTTTTCAATCTGAACTTTAGTAATCCCCCAAAACTGTTAGGATTAAATTTCTTTTTTTCTTTAAGCAATTCATCTATATGTTTTTTTTTTCATAAAAAAAATACATTTTTCATCATATTAAACCTTATGATTAAATTTTCAATTACCCTTCCCTATAATATCATCTGAAGGTTTCTTTAATGTTATAAACATTCCTGAATGATCTGACTTCAATGCCGGGATAAAATTAACATCTAAGACCATATCTTTTTAATGACTGGTAATGAGAAAATAGTCTATTCTACTATAGATTTTTTTTACTTCTGTCGCTATGTTTATTGTTATTTTTCTGGATATTTAATTCTCCATATATCTTTTAGATTTAATAATGATTTTATCTTCGTGATTTCTTTAATAATATTTGTTTTCAGTTCAATTTTTCCACCTTTTTTATCTTTCATTGTAAGAACACAGTTCCAGTCCACTCCTTATATAACATTTTCATTTTGTGTCCTTGTATTTTAAAAATATGTCCATATTTTTTATATATATAAAACATTACATGTACTCCCTCTGTTTTTTATAAAACATTATTTCTGCTCCCTCTGTATCTGGAGAATATACATTTATGAATATACATAAAGTATCACATATTGCTTATTTGATAATAATTAATCTTCCATCATCATAATTTATTGTTTCAATAATATTATATTGGAACTTATTAGACAATGAACAAGCCACTCCTCTGCCGTGATTTGTACCATGGCTCATAATGACTTTCCAACCCCATTCATTTTTATCCTTAATTTTTTTCTTGGCTGTACGTCTCTTGTAGCAAAACTATGTAAGCTTCAAGCTCTTTTTTTATCGGAATATTTTCATGCCTCTTAAATTCATACTAAATATTTTAGTTGTGATGTCACGAGATTTTTTTTTAATTGATAAATTCAATAAACACATTATATTTTTTATGAAAGTATAACACTTTATTACAGTTTTGAAATAAAACATTAAATGAGTATATATACTTACTGTCTTTACAAATACACATACTCATAATACATAAAGATAACCCGGTATTTGAATAGTTCCATATTATAAAACTGTTTATATCATCATTGAGCTAACGATAACTGTTTCGGCATAAATAAATACTCTAACAATATTTAAACTCAAACTTAATAAATTGATCAGCAAAATGATGATTACATGAGCATTATTTAGTAATTTATTTTACTCAAAACCACTCAAATTGATAATACACCCCCACTAATAATTTTATAGATTCCACCTTTTACAGAGCATAACCTGAATACCAGCTTGTCTATAAAAAACAGTCCCTTACACTACCCCTGTCTTCTGGATTTTCGCGATTATCTCCACACAAGACAAACTTGCCAAACAAAACGTGCACCAATGCCAGAAAGAGGAAAATGAGTGGGGTTTTTTACCCTTACTGCTCACGATATAAATATTCACTTACGGCCAAGTTGACATGTATCATATATAAATATATATAAATATCCGTGGACTGGTTCTTGGCATCTTGTCTCACTAGCCAGGCTTAAATGGTAGCTATTTCTTGTCGCACTCTAACTAGAGCTGGCCCCGGGCCGTATCTCAATGAAGACTTGTTGTAAATTTTTTTATGCAGTCTTATAAGTACGAGCCACCGTAAATAAGCTCTTTTAGCTCCTTTTTCTTTTCAAAGACAAGGACACATGCCTGCTACTGCTATATTCGTGTACAATCCGCATGCTGGCCCCCACAGAAATCCAACATCGCGCGGGCCCGCATGTATGGAAAGGCACCCTTACATGGATATGGATATGAAGTAATTTGACGTAACAGGGAAGCGCGTGTACGCGGAAAATTCAAGTCTCGCTGTAAACAGAGGACGACAACTCTTGATTATTGGTCCCGTGAATATGGGCGCCGCTTTTGTGCGTCACGTCTTTTATGACGCCATCACTACTCCCTGTCATATACATTTCATAGATTGGTGGCAAGATGTCGCTACAGAATAGACTAGTTACTCATAAAATGGTTTTTAAAATGTTTACAGGAAAATGGCATAACGAAGGTCATTATTTCCATAATAGTTAATTACGCATTTTCCTCTTTCTGCCCTAAGAGCAAAAGGCTTTGGCATTCATTAACTCCGCAAAAATAATTGGGAAAAACAGTTGGACAGGGGTGGTGGAAGGGACTATAGTATAATAATGTAGATTTATACAATCTTGAATCTGAAAATATCGAAAGTCCAGCCTATTCTAATTAACCTCAACTTTTTACCCTGATTACCATTGGCCCGGCTCATTCGCAGATGAGCTCGTTTCTTCAATGCAAGATCTAGCTTGGTCATATATCCTCGACAACGAGAATTTTGTCCTCTGGCCCCATTCTTTTTGTTTTATAGTCTGTTCCACGGTGGGGTGCCCAATGACATTTGTTGTTCTTTTCTAAAACTCACAGATCAGATCCAGAAAGTAAGCTACAAATGAGAAATGACGCAAGGGCCAAATTAACTAAAATGAAACCAAAACCATACCTTGTATAATATTTTAGTAATTCATTGAAATCAGTATATTAGAAAACAGTATTTTTTACTACATCTCAACCAATCTGATGAACGCCAAGGTCACTGGTCACATGCTCAAACAAACTAGGTTAAACCTGTATTTTTTCTAATTTTTACGAATATTTTTCTATTTTTTTTACTATAAAATGACAACAATCATGGCAGTTACTCGGTTATGATTCCATCTAGTTTCCCAAAACCTGGTTTATTTATCACAAGTGGATGCCCTTTAGTATTCACCCTGTCTGTCTGTCTGTTCATCTGTCTGTCTGTCTGTCCATCTGTCCATCCACACAAATTTGTTTCCAGATGATAACTCCAGGTTGGATTGAAATATGGATTTCAAGTATGACTTACACATGGCTCACCACTAAAGAAAGAACCTATATGATTTTTGGGTCATGAGGTCAAAGGTCAAGGTCATAAGACTCACTTTAAAAAGATTATGGCTGCATTTTAAGCCATGCTTTTGATCCTAAATTTTCTATATTCACATTTAGCCGACTTGCCAGTATAGGGAGTGCATAAATGAATTTTGGGTCTCAAGGTCAAAGGTCAAGGTCCTAGGGGCCATCAGTTCACAAATTAGTTTCCAGGTAATAACTCCAGTTTAGTCTGACATTTTTGGTTTCAAACTTAACTTCTATATGGCTTACCAGGAAAGTAATAATCCTGTCGATTTTAGGGTCCAAAGGTTAAAGGTCAAGGTCACAGGACCCATTTCTTTAAAAGGAATGTGTATGCATTTCAAGCCAAACGTTTCACCACAAACCTTCCATCTTCAAATTATTACTCGTCTCCCAATAAGGGAGACGTTTTTCGATTTTCGAATTGGGGTCACAGGGTCAAAGGTCAAGGTTACAGGTCGCTCCATTCACAAACTAGTTTATGGATGATAATTCTGCTTTCGCTAGACAGATTGACTTCAAACTTGTTTTATAAATGACCCAACATATGTAAGAAACATTTTGATTTTCAGGGTCCAGAGGTCAAAGGTGAAGGTCACAAGAGCCATATCTTTAGAATGATTGTGGGTGCAATGTAAATCAAACTTTTCATTCCAAACTTTCCATCTTTCACACATGGCTTACTTGCCCAAAGTGGAAGAATCTGTAGATTTTGAGGTTACCTGGTAAGAGGTCAAGGTCACTGAACCCACATTTTTTAGAAGATTTTTACAATAATTTAAATGCTGCAATTTTAAGGATAATAAGTACTAAGATTTTTTGGTCACAAGGTCATTGAGTAAGGTCACAGGACCGACATGCTGAGAATTTCTTTTAAAATATCCTTAAAGACAAATACAGCTGAGCGTCGAGACCCCTGGGTCCCTAGTTCATTTAATGTATCCGCTTTTCCTGTCCCGTTTTCTTCCAGCATTTTAATAGCCGTTTGGCGTGGGTTTTCTCCCTTTTATTCCGTTATTCCATTCAGCCTAAACATTTTAAAATTTGCCTACTCGTTCTCCTTCTCTGACCGTTTATTTTCTAGCTCACCAACTTTTTTTTCAGTCTCAGTTTACCGTCACTCAATTCTTTCACTTTTTTATGACCCGGAGTCAACCAGTAACTGTTTGAAACAGTTCACTAAGTTCTCTCCTTAATTTGTCACATTCTTCTTTATTTGCAGCCTTTATGTTCTTCACCACACCACTATTTAAGTCCGAGAGACTTTTATTCAATGCCGAGATATCGGCTTGACCGATCTCGGTCAAAGGTGCCCCGGCCTGGCTACCTGTCTGTGTTTCCGCTGGTTTATGCAACAAATATATCTCAATAGGCTATTATTTCATACTCACTTTGTTTTGTCCCAACTCTGGCTTTATTTTTTTTTTTTTTTTTTTGCTTTGGTTGCATTTCCATGTTTCTCTCTCTTGTAACTGCTATAAACTTGTTCTTCTTTCGGAGCTCACTCACGTCCAGTCCTCCGCCATATTGGTCACGTCGTAGTATACATTGTTAAAAGCGTCCTGCCTTGCTCTTTTAAAAAATGTGTACACATTCCGTAAACATTGTGTTCCGCTCTATCCTGATGGAAACTGGCGAATGAAAATTGGTTTTTTTTTCAATGAATGAAATATTATTATGTTCACTTACAATACAAAAAATAATACAAAAGAAAAACCTATAACAATGAAAAAAGTAACCTTCAATGAGAAAACACTAATGACAGGTCCCTTTAATGCCAGACAACAGGTCGGTTTATATATATATATATATATATATATATATATATATATATATATATTTATATATATATATATATATATATATATCATGCCTTTACGGTTTCCCTGTATAGATGATCGTAATTTATCATATTTTTTACATAGTTGGCCTTAGAATATTGATCGAAACAGAAGAATTAGCTTGTGATATAAAGAATTGGTTTCCCTCATGGAATAATTACCCTACAAATGACTCTACATCAGGGAGCTATACACGGGGGCTAGACACACAGTCACCACACAGATCAAAAAGCCAAAACAGCTAATACAGGACTCATACGATGTCCTGTTATATATTCATCAAGTCAACAGAGGGATAGTCGGGAGATATTTATAAGCGATTTGCGTGACCATTCGGGGTGGATCTACCGAAATAAACGGATGTTATAATCTAAGCTGGATAAAACAGCTACTGTTTACAGAAACTGCTGTGCATGTGAGGTCATACAGTGCGGTTGCATTTTCAGAGCACATGGAAAAGATAGTTAAACCTGTTAACTGGTTGCTGTCAGTGTTTAAAATTACTTACCAACCGAACCTATAGATGCTGACATCAAAAGCGATCGGCACCATGTGCTGTGCCTAATTTCATATTTGTGCTTACATGTTATATTGCCCGAGATGCGGCTCTGATTTTAAACCGTATATACAAGTTAAACAAAATTAACGACTTAGATTTGACAAGAGACCGAGTTCCCAGTATTATGAAGTCATGAGCTGCAGCCCTTATGTAATCCTGGACTAATTTTGATGATTATAATTAAAGAATAATCCTATGATATATTTAATATTTATCCAGTTTGGTAATATATAAACGGGGCAGTAAAATATACAGGATGGATTCAACCATGCATGTAAAACCAGGAGTTTCCTCTGTAGAACTCTTTTACATGGTAACACCGATATATGTTCACCAATTCAAAATATTGATTTCTGTAAAGCTGTGTTTTCCTTTGCGTGTTTACGCTTATATGAACATGTATGTATATGAACTTGCATTATATTATATTATGTGGGTCTTCCCCCCTCCCCCCACATATATATATATATAAATATATATATATATATACATATATATATACATATATATATATATATATATATATATATATATATATATATGCTGGAATGACGTCAGAATACGGTGCGTGAAAATTGCTCATTAACGGATATATACGCTGACGGGCACAAGGAAACCCAAAGGTTGCAAAATCATAGGTCCCTTTGAGATATCTTTCTGCACATAAACATATACGCGCACAGGGAAACACAGATTAAACACATGTTCCCGTATGTGCGTTTATGCGTGAAAAGATTGCTGTGTTTCCATGTGCGTGAACTGGCAGATGTGTATCTTGGTGAATCTTGGAACAGTGAATCTATAGGAGGTCTTCCAGAAAGTGAAAGTTTTACCCTGAATCCCTGAGTTCCCACAGACCCTATATGCGTGAAAATCACTCCTGAGGAGATATTCATGCATATATGCACATACACATGCGCAGACGGACACCTGAAAACACAACAGTTACAAATATTAAGAGCGTTTTTTTTCACATAAACGGGTAAACTCGCACATGTTAGCTCAGCTTTATTATGTAGCAAGGGTGAGGTATAGAGAAACGAATAATTGTGCAGCGTCAACAGCCGGGAAACACGCGAGGGTAGGATTAACTAGAATAGCTTTAATTTTTGCAGCGCAAAAATAGATGTCTCCCCCTATGGTCTATGACAAAACATTAGGGGTAAAATATGCAACGACGACTGACGACAACGACAGACGACGACAAACTATGGCACTGGAAACAACTTGTTTCCCCTGGGGGGGGGGGGAGAAATAAATAATCAGCTGGTTGTAACAATAAGATATCCCTGATATATTCATCAAGTGAAGAGAAAAAGAGGATTTTATAATGGAATATAAAACCAGATCATGAAAGGTTTAGGTACCAGTTTAGGGCGGATCCAGAAGGAGGACGTGAGAGCCATGCGCAAGTCAAACGCTGGAAATTGAACATATAGTTGATCAAATTATGGGTCTGTGTATATAATATTTCTGAGAAACCTTCATGTTTTATTGAAGAGCAATGGAAAGCTCACAATATTTGATGGAGCAGTCCGGTCAGGTGGTAGGGCCTACATCTAATACTGGGTCCATTTAGACAGATTAAACGTCCAGGGTGTCCGCCCCCCCCCCCCCCTTTTTTTTTATTTATTTTTTTTTGTCGCCGCTACCTTTTTGTAAGGGTAACAGAATCAGAGCAAATTTTGCGGCCTGGGGCCCCCTTTCCCGAACATGTTAATTAAGTTTTTTTATTAGTCCTCCTGAGTTGGACCTCCTTAAGCTAAATCATGGATCCGCCCTTGTATAGAATGTGAAACCGGAGTGGCGAACAGTTACAATGTTAGGATTGCAAGAATGGATAAATGAATCTGAATTCCGCATTAATGATTACGTGCTGTTTTTTTGTTTGTTTGTTTTTTGTTTTTTTTGCGATAATAGGTGACATAGTCAGATTTTTTTACAGCAGTAAAAAAATGTTCCTTGAGGATATATATTGCGGAAGGTATTGAATGAATACATATATCCGCAGAATAAGTGCTTGTGATCTTCACGCCATCTGCCGGTGATTGAAATAAACATACGACATACTGAGGAACACGTTTATTACTATTAAAATGCACTTATCTAACCCATTATATGTCGCTGTACAATATCGCTATACTCTCATCCATCTGCTGCTTATTAGCATAATATGACAACTTATGACAAATACTGCACTTGACTAGATTGAACAGCCTCATTGTGTGTCACGACACACAACTTGGTCGAAGACATCACGTGTTCCTAGGATGACTACTATTTAGAGAACTACTATGATGTAATGTGACCTTATTAATCATGGCTCTGTCCAGCTCCAAGTATACCAGTAACCATTAACTGGTTAAATCCCACACAAATCGAGAATATACAGCTACTTCTTCACTATAGGTGACTCCATCTGCTTTGTGTTCAGGTGAAATGGAAATGGATTTTGTAATATTCCCTTGTTTGTTTAAAAGCCAATGCGGCTGCCTTCATCTATAGGATTAGGAGGATTATCTTTTCCCTTGTTTGTCCGTGGCTTTTGGCATTTTTGTAGGATTACTTAAATTCAGTTTTTAACAGATCGATGGAGTGACTGGCCAGGATAATAAAATATTTTTACATTTCTTCTAACCAGAAGACATGAAATGTGATGTAATGAATTAAACGATCGGTATGGCCACAGAAATGTAGGCGTTATCTTAAAAAAACATGTAGTATTTTCGAAATATGGTTATACAGTAATTTTATATTAATAAACTTTATAAAAGCTTTATAAGTCTCTATTCAACATCTTGTGACCCATTATACTTCACGAGATAACCCTTGTTGCGGCTTTCTGTGTGCAATTTCGGTGATTGCAGACATGATTACATGTCATGGAGGGGGGGGGGGGGGAGTGGGGTACGACTCGAGTCCGCACTTCGACTAGAGTGCGCCTTCGAATCCACTTTCGTAGAACTGGGACTCGTTCTTAGACTCGAGGATCCTGGACATGTACTCGGAATTAAGGATTTGAGAAATCAGGCTGTGCTAATCTCAAGTCTATAGTATTAAAAACGCTCTGTCACCTACTATAAAGACGTACATATACGTATGCGAACACAAACAGAATGTTAAGCCTACAAAATGGATTCGAGAAATCGGGCTTGTGTGAACAAAAAAAATACATCTGATAATCTCAAATTTCTATTTAAAATTTCTTATAAAAAGAAGATTTGTATTGGACTCGGATTAGGACTCCTGCTTGTACTCGGGCTTGGACTCGATTGGCCTGGACTGGGCCTTAGATTTAGACTCGGGCTTGTACTCGGGCTTGGACTCGATTGGCCTTGACTGGGCCTTGGATTTGGACTCGGGCTTGGACTCGATTGGCCTGGACTTGGCCTTGGATTTGGACTCGGGCTTGTACTCGGGCTTGGACTCGATTGGCCTGGACTGGGCCACACAACCTCAGCATGTCGTGGCTTCACCACATTAATTTACATAAATGGTATACATATACATATTAATCTTTTTAGTCAGTGTAAACCAGTCATTCAGTGCAAATATTTAATATTTTCTTTGATCAAAGCGCTAGAAGCCTCTGGTGCAACATTCTTGTGGTCGAACGTACTCTTTACACCAGAGAACTCGGGACTAAAAATTATCCAGTTAGTGAGCGACTAATCTTTCATGATTCAAGCTCCTTTTCAAAGAAATAACAGAAAAAGCCTTTATGTGAAATTAATCTAAATTATATGGACTTGCTTTGTATTTCAAATAGCATTTAATGCGTCAGAACATTGTTTTCCGCTCTTTTTTTTTTGGTCGCATTGCATGTGCGGACTATGTGGACCTACGATGTATACACGGTGGGATTCGTGAATAATGTCATCTTTAGGGCCTCACTTAAATAGAAGCGGGTGCCCTATAGTAATCACCTTGTCCGTCCGTCTGTCCGTCTGACCGTCTGTCCGTCAACAAATATATTTCCGGACGATAACTCCCGTTGGGATTCACATAGAGATTTCAAACTTAATATATAAATGGCCCACAACTAGAGCAAGAACCCTACTGATTTTGGGGTCATTAGGTCAAAGGTCAAGATGTCAGGACTCACATTTATAAAAACTTGATGGATGCATTTTCAGCCAAACTTTCCATACCAGTCTTTCCATCTTACACATATATGACACCTGCCTACAGGGAAACATCTAGGAGCCATCTGTCCACAAGTTCATTTCCAGATGATAACTCCAGTTGGGATTCACATATGGATTTCAAACTTAATATATAAATGGCCCACCACTAAAGCATGAACCCTATTGGTTTTGGGGTCATGGAGTCAAAGGTCAAGGCGCAGGACTCACATTTTAAAAAACTTGATGAATGCATTTTCAGCCAAACCCTCCATACCAGTCTTTCCATCTTGGGGTCACAAGTTCAAAGGAGAAGGTCACCGGTGCCATCTGTCCACACATTCATTTCAAGATGATAACTCCAGTTTGGATTCACGTATGGATTTCAAACTGGACTTTTATATGGCCAAACACTAAAACAAACATCCTTCCTCATTTAGTGACAAGAGGTCAGAGGTCAAGGTCACAGTCTCCATATTTTTTAAAAAGAATGTGGATGTATTTTAAGCAACACCTTTCATACCAGAGGTTCTATTTTACACATACAGCTCACCTGCCGATAGGCAAATATCCCTTTCCCTATTGGCGGCACAAGGTCAAAGGTTAAGGCCACAGGAGTCATCTGACTACGCATTGATTTCCAAAACCGTTCTTATTTCCAGTTTGGATTCACATATAGATTTCAAACTTTATATAAATATATATAATACATTTGGCAGTTACGCGAAAAAAAACATTAAGTTCGAACTTAAGTGGAACATTCTAAAACAGGCCAACTCCTTCTCAAATATCACAAAACGCTGTCAGTTATGCCTGTGGGAAAAACTATTCATCATAACCAGACGAAAATGTTCAATACTAAACACAAGATCAGAATTAATAAGCAAATGCAGGCACCAAAACAAATTCCTCCTCGTTAACAATTAGGCAACTCTTATCCGATACGCTCCAGTGCACCCCAGTCCAATTGTGCACGCAGTACGCGTTGTAAACACACCGTACTCATAATCACACCTGAAGAGCCTTCTGGGCGAAACGGACCGTAGTGTGTCATAAATCGAACATGAGCTGAACTCTCGGACTGTTTGATATATATATATATATATATATATATATATATATATATATATATATATATATATATATATATATATATATATAGGTAGATAGGTAGATAGGTAGATAGATAGATAGATAAAAGGATGAAGACGCCTTTGTGTTGACTAACTGTTTAAATCGTCCACGAGCTTTCGAAGCTAAGCTTCTTCATCAGGTGTCAAGTGGAACAACATGGTACAAATTCAGAGCAGCCAATCACAGATCCATGACACTATACCATGCATTATGGTCATTAGAAATTGTTTATCTAACATATATATATACAGCCGATTTCTATACTTTTCCACTTGATACCTGATGAAGAAACTATAAGCTTCCAAAGCTCGTGGTTGAATTAAACAGTTAGTCAACACTAAGGCGTCACGAGTATAATAATTTTTAAGTGTAATGACCTGGACAATTAAACACGACCGTATATGGATGGGATGATAGTCAGGCTCAGTAACTTTTAACGTAAATGCATGCATAGGAGTACAGCGTATAGTAATATTACGCGTGTGTCGTAGTTTCTATGCACCCGCTTGACGTAGCTTATTTTTGACCGAAGTGAAGTGAGCAATAGACATTATATACAAGGTGACTAGAGATTTCATCTGTGTGACCTTTTTACGTATGATGTCATTTCCTATACGACACTATAATGGTGATTTTGATGATCCAAATTAATTACTTTTGGCTTTTATTACTTTAGTATAAATTTCGAAGGCACATGTACATGTTTGTGTACAACGTATACAGTGTACAACAAAAGTTTCTTATACATTGATTTAAATAGCAAAGATCAAACTCCAAATCAATTTTCTTTAGTTTGATTTGTTTCTTTTTTTCACAGATAGTAATGGATGCATACTTCTTTTGTTGAAACCTGTATATTTAAACAGTCGCAGTTAATTAAAGTCTTATTTATGTCACCACTCGAACATAGGCTAAATAAAAAAAAAAAATTGGCCTCCAGGCTCTGCGTCAAGTGCGAGCCTACCAGTCACCAGATTTGAGAGTTAAAGAAATCCCCCGTGTATTATATATTGGGCCTGAGCACACAAACATATGGCATGCTTGTTCCACGGTAGCTCCGTCACAGGCGCACTGACGAGACAGTCTATCTGTTCATGATCTAATAAACGTCAGGATGCTAGCTCAGAAAGCTGCCAATACTTGCAGGTAACTCAAATTTGTTCTTAATATTCTGAATCTACAGTCCGATGCGTCAGTAAATGGAATTCAAGATTCAGGGAAAACACTACTAACGGTGCAATATATAAAAAAAAAATTCTTGTGGAATAAAAACATTGCATGGCATGTACCGTTTCCCCTCTAGCTTGCAAGGGATGAAGTCAGGCGATTTTTTTTTTTCTTCTGAGAGATAAGCTGTTATAGGATGGATTTATTGTTTTTAATTCTATATATCCTGACTCAAAAGATTAAAATAAAACATATCAATATGCTCCACTATTCTGAATCTTAATGTATAAATTACCGGTACTTTATTCAGTATCTCCCCCTGTCTGTCTTTCAGTCACCTTATATAGACTATAAGCGATAGCCACAAAGTCCCACTCATGTTATGGATAATTGTGTGTGAACCTAAATTATAGACCAGACAAAATATCTGCCCTGTACTTATTCAGGACTGTCTGCTGGTTTACCTGAATATGAATATTTTTACGTCTTAGTTATATTAATAATCATTATTATATAATTAAAAAGATAAGCCTTCATACAAATTGTATTTTGAAACATAATAATATTACGAGAAGTGTTATGGCAAATTGCATGGCAACATAATTTATATATAACCCCTGAGACATTTTTATTTAACTTCTACCTTTACAGTAAGAAATATCAGTGTAGTTTTAAAATAGATCACCATGAATTATGTTTCTAATAAAAAAAATGAATAAATGGTATTTGTTGGGGGAAAAATACCTCAGTGTACTATATATATAGTATATATAGTGTATATATAGAGTATATATATATATATATATATATATATATATATATATCATTCACACTGCCATGCAGAGACCATCGTTAGAACTCGTATATCACTTTGCAGACTCTCCAGGATCTCGAGTATCCCAAGCCATGCACCGGATTCATTTTCTGACTCACCGGCGCACTGACGAAGGCATTCACACACATACTATTAATATTAACACTCATTATCTCAGCAGGGCTGAGAGAGTTATTTGGACTACTGTATGTCATTCTTTTACCCAATTAACCACAAAGTTTAATTTAAGAGTCCTGAGCTTTATCAAAGTTATTTAAATATTAAAATCTGCAGCTATCAGTTTAATAGAACTAATAAAAATGCTTCAGCCATCATGGAACTAATTCCGTCCTTTGCGACATATTCTTCTCGACGACAGCTGTAGCAAATTTCGCTTTTATACAGGATTTTATTTCATCATGTCCTTAAAATACTATATATATATAAATATATATATATATATATATATATATATATATATAATTTAATGACGTATATATAGCAATTAACTGTATCTGATTTGCCTCATCTCTTTATAAGGTTTGTCTATAGCTGGTAAAGGGAAGTATCTTGCAGGCTCATGTAGCACTGATTACGCTCTAGGTAACAAGTTCTGTCTCTTGCATGAGATTTAAAAATATAAATCTAAGTCGTTAAATCGGATGCGAATATAAAATGATAAAATTATAACGATTTAATCAATTGCAAAAATATAGACTTGTGCACAAGCGTCGGCAGGTGGATCTTGGTTGTCATGCACCGCGTCTTGTCGGTGGCCACCACTCCTCATTACTTACTCAGCGGGGTCTGTACAATAATTAACCTACAAAAGCTCCTACATAAGCAACATGACGCACTGCAGTCTGATTCTCGGTTTTTATTTGCAACCCTCCATATCACTCCGACATGTTACAGCCTGGTAAACAGCCGTGTCTGGTAGCAGATATCGATTCCGACAGGCTAAAAAAAATACTTCTGATTGCTATAAAGTCAGAGTATAGGTCAATAAGGAAAGCCTTAACAACTGTCGGGAAGCATGCATCAAATTAATACTGTGACGCGGATTCCTACTTTGTAGTATAACACCATTACTTCCATGTGCCATCAGTGCTACCCGCACCTTAATTTGGCTGTCCATCATCGATGAAGCTCCCTCCCAGCCAACTGATATAAGTTATCTCATTTAGAATCACCGCGTCTATCAAATACACATTCCGAACTGTTTATCTTAGATCTATACATGAACTATATAATAACTGCCGGTTCCTGTTTTTTTTTCTAGTAATATCCTTCTCAGCAGTAACTCTAGTAAAAATTATTTAAGGATATTCCCGTAATTTAAATGTTATCTGAATATCTGGAAGATATGACATAATCTGTTGTTATGGATGTTGAAAAACCAAATTGTTTCGCATAGTTTAATTAGATTTCGTGATAGTAGAACCGTGTTTATATAACAAACAATAATGTTTTATTTTAAGATTTCTTTCTCCATTAAATTACAATCTAAAACAGTAGCAGACATTCTCAGGCTTCATCCGATTTAACTTCGTCTTTGTAGAAAGTGCAATCTTACATGCATAATCCAGGGTGAATGATTTTGATTTGATTTTTGTAAAATCCACACTTCTATTTGACTAGACTTTTTTGTCCTACGACATTTTTTTTTATGTACAAATGGCTGCACATATCAGCATTTTCGCATGTGTTTATAGTTTATATGTGTGACACATATTTCATATGTTTGCATGTTTGCACGTTTATGTGTGTGTACGAGTTTTGTGTGCGCATGACTCTATATTTTTTTAAAAACTTAAACGAACACAAATTAGAGGTTTTGGACCTTAAAGGTCTTTCATATTAGACCCCATGATCGCCAGTTCCTCAAAACGACAGCCTTGGGTCTATATTGGCTGTCCGGCTGATCTGAAATTGATCACCACAAATAATCTTAAAGGGACTAATTATCAGAGGAAGCACAGCATTATCTAAAACGTAATCGCGACTGAATTTTAAAATATTTGCCTGGCAATTTTGAAGTGCAGATCCTCTAATGGACGTAAATGTTCTGTTCGTTAAAAAAATCACTGATTGTGCTCTCCATATACTGTAATTCGCATAGGTCTGTAATAAATATGTCGGAGCCCTCTTAGATACATAGCATCAATCTCAGTTCGAGAAAGATCAAATGTATTCTGTTTGATATAATGCGCGCGAAAGAAAGCGTCACTGACGCAAGGGCGGAAGAACAGAAGTGATGAATGGCGCTTGGTACACAATATGCCTTCAGCTTTGTTACATTAGAAAGTGGAATGTATTTTGATTAGCCCGCCTGTGTATTTTACCCGTAAGGCAGCCAGTTAGGCGAGAGAGTGTGATGTACGGTCAAAAAGTCCAATATATCCGAGATTTTATTACACCCGCAGATTGTGACATAGTCGCTCACATAAAGGAAAATCAATTCAATTATCAGTAACGATCAGCCCTGCCAATTCCTACCGCTAATCTGTCACTTTACCAAACCACATTCCAAAGATCAAGCTATTTACCGCTAAGATACTTCCAAAATGGGCACCGTAAATACATACAAAGAACTCCGGCGACATCGAACTTCAATTACTTGTTGTATGAAAAAGCAAGGTTCAATAAACTCTCTTTCATTTCTTATAAACTTATCGTGACAGAGTCGCCAGAATACCGGTCCTACTTTGTTTAACAAAACGCTCTTTCTGGAAGTTTTGTATGGGTTCCGCAGTCATCTGTCAGACAGTGTGAAACATTTGCCGCCAGGCAGGACCCCTTTTGCATGAATCCTTTCCGACGGATGGCGGTATTTTACCCACTCTGTTATAATTAACGTGAGATGACCCTTTTCAGTCACAATTGGCAAGAAAATCTTCAAGTAAGCCATTCATATACACAATGTAGGCCTTTCCTGTGGACCTGCATTCAACCATAGGGCATGTAAGGGGTGATGACTCAGAACTTAATTACTAGTGGAGAGTATCTTCACCTGAAAACGGGAAAATACAAGCCATGTCGCTGAGCGAATGCTGTTATAACTCTCTGAAGGTGCCCCTCTGAAGCTAGTATTATATTTAGAAAAAAATGACTCCCTAAAGTGAACAAACTTGTTGCAGAGCCCTGTCAAAATCAGACAATGAAAATTATGATGTATGGTTCTGTAACAAAATATAACTTGAAAATCATCTTGTATATTCCGGTAACAATTAGGTCCCATGAATATCATCTTGTATATAATCCTGTAAAAACTAGATACCATGAAAAATATCATTCATCGTCCTGTAACAATTATCATGATAATTATGATGTATATAATAACAATACATATTAACAATATATGCCATGAAATTATCATGGATATTCCTGTAACAATAAAATACCATGGAAATGGTCATTTATAGACCTGTAACAATGAGATACCATGGAAATTGTCATTTGTAGACCTGTAACTATGAGATGACATGAAAATTGCCATTTATAGACCTGTAAAAATGAGATACCATGGAAATTGTCATTTATAGACCTGTAACAACGAGATACCAAGGAAATTGTCATTTATAGACCTGTAACAATTAGATACTATGCAAATTATTAGGTATAGTCCTGTATGAGATACCATGAAAATTATCATTTTTAGTCTTGTACCAATTTGATACCTTGAAAATTATAATTTTTAGTCCTGTACAAATTTTATACCATGTGAATTTTCATGACTGTATATAAAGTTAATATCATTGAAGTTTCTGATGAACATTTTACCAAATTAGCAAGTTTTTTTTTTGAGCGGTGGTCATTACATTGACTTACCTAAAGGTATGCAGAAAATTGATAAATGGTCAATATTAATTGGATACACATAAATTCAGTGACCGGAATGTTATTTTTTTAAATGAATAGGTGTTTACGAAAATAAGTGTCTTATACCGCCGTAAGATGTCGCTAATAGGATATATACCAGTTGGAACCCTACCGCAAGGGGTATTGCCGTATTTTGTGTAATAATTAAAATCTTTATCCTTTTCTATTGCAGGTTATTCAAAATATCTTCGAAGAAAAACGTAATAATTATTAAACCTGTATGTACCAGATGTATCATGTGTAGTTGTCTTTGTTTACCTGAACGATTTTGATCCTGTCCAACTCTTACCTTGCCAGAGCCCTGCTTTGACCTTGGTTGCTTGGAAACAGTGCTGGCGCGACCAGGCTCTGGCATGCCATTGTTAAAAAATGAGACGAACATAAAAATATTGTTATATATGTTGGTTGTTTGTCGTATAATATTGGGTGAAATCTAAAGGGTACATTCATATTTTTTTTTATTATATTTAATTTGGCCATATAAAATTAAGTTATGTTTCTCAGGCACGCCAGCGTAATTTTTAACCCCCCGCATCAAATTTTTTTACCTTTATTTTCTTCTTTCAAGAAGATAAAATAATACAATTTGGATAAAATTTCCTTTGTAATGTAGTGAATTTAACCTGTTTAGCGAAATATTTCTGTTATTATCATGTTTTTCCTTGATCGTATTACATTTTATCGAAACATACAATAAAAAGGTTTTAAAAAATCCCCCGCCCGCACTGATTTATAAAAAAAAAATGTCTGAGAACTAAACCTTTTTTTTTTTATTAACCTTGATTGGTATCCTACAGACCGTCAGTATTCCAGAAAATTGGAGAACGGGAACCAAGAAAAAATCGAGAGAACAGCCACCTCTGAGACGATTAAAGTTGTCGTGCCAGCAGAATGGTGGTGCTAGCGGGGTGGTCGTGTTAGCGGAGTGGCCGTTCTAGTGCGGTGGTCGTACAAGCGGGGTGGTGGGGTTAGCGAAGTAGTAGTGCGAGCGGGTCGGTCATATTAGTGGAGTGGTCATGATAGCGGGGTGTTCGTGCTACCATGATGGTCGTATTAGCGGGATGTTCGCGATAGCGATGTTGTCACGTTAGCGGGGTGGTCTTGTTAGCAGGGTAATCGTGCTAGATAATTATTCACATTCAGACTTTTCACGTCCGGTTACGACCGAAATGTTGTTTTCGTGACTGGGAGGCGGCTGTGTAATAAAGTTGGTCCTCAGGCGGTGTCACACGTGGTTTACCAGACTACACTCAAAATCGATGATAAAATACTCCTAGAGCTATTTTAGACTACTCCAACAGATGAGTTCTGATTATAATTTATTCAAATCTAATTACATTAACTCTGTCGGTAGCTAACATATATTTTGTCCAAGACAACAATAAACAACAAGGATGCATGCTCGGTTAGCTTTTACAAAACGGAAGGTTGCCATATGTGCTTAAGTGTAGACAGTTTGTTTAATGTCAAGAGACAAGTGGTCAGACTGCTGGCCTCTCACAGACTGTTCAAGGTAGTCATTGAAGCATCACAACGACTTGGTACTGAGGTACAAATGGCAGGGCTGTGACCGAACAATGTCAATCTGTCACAGCTCACGGTCCAGGTCTCTCGACAGCGCACCTCGAATCAATAATGACACATCTAGAGGAGAACTCGTTAGAATCTCACTGCTCTGTTCAGTGATAGGTGAGAAACTTTGAAACAAGGCTAGTTCACAAACACCTAACAAAATGTACGTGGTGTGTATATACTTAAGAAAATGTGGACGAAAATAAGGCATGTGCGATCTTATCGAATACTTTACCAATTTCGAACACGATCTTGTTTGTTCATTTGGGTTTTAAAAAGTAAAATACATCATTATTAGGATAACTCTTTGGGGAGAGATGCCACACTGCATATAAAGCCGATCTCTCATCTACCGATTTATTTTATTTTATTTATTTATTTATTAAGTTTTTTTTTTGCTGGCGGATTTTTATAAGTGGCCGGAAAAATCTACAAGTCTTGCTAGCCGGCGAGTGCTCGCACACCTGCCGATTTCAGGTGCAGATCACCAGGCAAACCAAGTAAATCACTTTTGTCGTGTCCACTGGCTACTATTATCGTCATAAATTATGAAAGAAAGATATAAAAACCGGCCTGCCGAATCGTCTGGACTGATAAAAACAACCCTCAATCTACCCATCCTATCAATCTTTTTTTTCTGATATCCTTTGTAATGTAGTGATTATACCTGTTTAGCGAAATATTTCTGTTATAAACATGCTTTTCCTTGATCATATTACATTTTTATCCAAACATACAATAAAAAGGATAAAAAAGAACGCCCGCCCGCACTGATTTATGAAAAGTAGTGCCTGAAAACCAAACTTTTATTTCGAATTACCCAGGTTAGTTTTCTACAGGCCATCAGTATTCTAGAATAAAGTAGAACAGGAACCAAGGAAACCCCAAGAGCACAGCCACCTCTGAGACGATAAAAGCTGTCGTGGCGGCGAAATGGTGGTGCTAGCGGGGTGGTCGTGTTAGCAGAGTGCCCATGCTAGCGGGGTGGTCGTACAAGCGGGTGATGGGGTAAGCGAGGTAGTAGTGCATCTTTTCGTGTAAGGTTGGAATAATGGTTATCGATATGTTCGAACCTTTCACAAAATAGCTATTTGGCAAAAGATTTGAACGACAGCAGCTATCTGCGAAAATTTTACATATATATTTGGCATCTAATTTATGATCCTCAAACCAGTTTAAGGGCGTCATAATGATCTGACCTACTTTCCGTGAATCGGATTGGTAGTTTCCTATATTGTGTCATTAACCATTATCCTCACCGTACTGACCGAAATTGACTATCATAAACTTGTTTCCGAAATTTTGTAGAGACAGACATTTAGGAAAGGGTAGAATGGTCATTCGACACGGCGGATGTACCCCAGGCCTTTCCGGGCCGGCCCACGGAGCTGATGTATCAGGACTCACTCCGGATAAAATAGGCAATCAAGACAGGAACAAATTTAGTTAGTTTCTTTCTGGCAGAATAAAGGATCCTTAAGGACGTCTTTGATTGACAAAACCCTCCCAAATGACCACCTGCAACGCCGGAGAAAGAGAACAGACGCGAGTAATCTCAGTATATCCTAACCTGGGACAGAAGCTGGTCCTTTTACATTACTTCACTGTCCTTTTCCGTTGCGAACCGTATCTACCGGACCAGTAAGAGAATAATAGAGACGCTTAACGCCTGAACACGGTGTTTATTCCCACCACCAACTGGATAGGAATTCGCAGTATATTAACTCACAGGAGCTTGATTCTTGACTGAAATGGTTTCAAGTTAACGTTAATTTGGTTTCCACATAGCTGCGCGCTTCAGTCCATAGTAGATGAAAATTATTTTACATTGTGTTTAAAGAGTGTAGTAATGCTACAGAATATATATATATATATATATATATATATATATATATATATATATATATATATGTTGTTACGGGGTTACATAAAAGTGGACCGATCTGTCTCGCTAGTAAATCTTGCGTTTCTAGCGAAGCGGTTGGGACGCCGGACGTGTGCGCCACATAATCGAATCCTGGATCGGTCAAATATTTTTCCGTGAACAAAATGTTTCCGTAACAATATATATATATATATATATATATATATATATATATATATATATATCGGTCAACATTCAAATGCTATGATAATAATGAGAGCGAAAGTTTTTTTCTCACATGTTTATAATATGGTCGTTTTTGATGACATTGAAATTCTGTTCTTCAGTTTCCTTGGTCGTTTCCAAAATCCACATTTATTTGTATACAAGTCACCATAACCGTGCCTTCTTGAAATGATGAAAATTCCATGTATTTTGTTTTGATATTGCCCCACCTTGGAACAAGGTGCGCCGCCTGACCCGACCCCGTTCTAAGTTGAGAGACCTTAAATATTAACCATAGTTGACTCCTGGGTCAAGTTAAGTGTTCTGTCAGCAGTATCTTCCGGACGAGAGTCTGCACGCGAGCTGGCACCACGCAACTCAGGGTGTTAGGGGTACAGAAGTCGGATATTGTTTTAGTAAGGTATTGTCTCACGCAACCATCTTTTCTTGTATGAAATAACATTACTGGCATTTATAAAATAAAGGGCCTACTTTTTTATTTTGTATGAAGGCTGACGAAAAGTGTAAACTGAAACGGTCAGATTGTCATGTGCATTATATAGGCTTCAGTTAACATCCAGCTCTTTGTATATATACCACCATTGGGTGATAATAGGACTACTGTACATTAGACGCCTCAGTGCAGGTTTAACCTGCAACGCCAGTATAATGCGCAAAAGGTACAGGCTAAAAGCCGTAAGGTGTCAGGGGAGCTCACGACTGTAATTCATACTTTTACAATAACTTCCATATCATCAGTTAAAGAATTCACTCATTATTACATGTAATCTTTCAAGGAGTGAAGTCAGTGATATACTTCCATTTTATCAAGCTTCTTTTAAAATTGTATAAAACTATTAAATCTGCTTTAAAGTAATATATAAAAGTATATCATTGCATTATGAGGGTAAACATTTCTACCATGGGCCGTGTCATGTTTTGCATTGCTCGTTTTTGAGTTAGTATGTTTTGTTTGTGTTTGTATGTTTTAGTTCGTTTGTTTTGTGTTTGTCTATGTTTTTTGGTGCTCTTTCTTTGTTTGTTTCTTTACTTTTTTTGCGTCTTTGGTTTGTTAATCTGCTAGTATGGTCCTTTTACAATTTTTACTATTATACTACGTGTTAGAAGTCCAACTCAAGGACAGCGGTCTGTTTTTAAATTTTTGTCTCTTTTCCATTTGCTTTACTCTTAAGACTTGACGATGGTATCTTGTCTCTACTAAGTGTGACGTCTCTACTTCATCCCTTTAAGTATTTAAACCCGGCTTACCTTTAATTAACAGGCTAGAGCCCACTAACCGTTATTCTCCCATCACAAAACCAACAACAGTGAAAAGAGGCTTGTAATTTCAATTACACGACCATCTTTGTCTCATTTACGTTTATTGACAAGGATCCGGTGAAATTTATTGAGATGAAAGCACTTTCATTAAGCTTTCACTGATTTAATGAGCTCCTAGACCTTGATCACAGTTCTAGGTAATTACAGGCCTCACCATATTTTTTCTCTGAATGCTCTGTTTGTCTCAGTTGACCAAATCTTGGACTGTGTGCATATAGTTCGTAATGTAATCCTTTGTTTGAGCAGACGATTTTATTCATTCATAAATTATCCTGGAACAATATCACGATTCGTCCTCTATACTTATCTCAAACAGCAGTTAACTGGATCCATCGTTCTTGGAAAAGGGATAAAGGAGTTTTAAAGTAGGTGGTTTTCCATTTGCTTTCTGGCCTTTCAAGGGGATGCAGGACGTTTCAGTCAGTGGCTTTATGGTTCTGTCTTACATTTTAATATGCTCTTTGCAGGGTGTGTTTTGAAAAGTTAAGTTTGAAATACAGGTCATAGTTTAGCTAGTTGTAGATATGGTTTTAAAGCCGTAACAGTCCAAGCGAAAAATCTAACACCTTTTCTTCTGTTAAATCTTTTCATATTAAACCACTTTGGATCTTAATACGGAGACATCTAGTTTCTGTCTAATACTGGGTATTTGGACTCCCGGTAATTTTTGCAGAGGTCAGACGGTTAAAGGTATAGCATAAGTATATGATTATTTACAAGCCTACTTTACATTACGTTTATGCTTATATATTATTACTTATTCAGGCAGCCTTTCGCCATTTTTCTCTTTTTGGAGAACCTTTTGTTAATTTTTTTGATGACTGAATTTTAACCCATGTGGTAACTTGGAAATTGATTTGTAAAGTCACGTCCGTAAAGCTCATAATGGTGTTCTGAGCTCTTCTGTTAGTCCATTTTCCGTCCGTTCATCCGTCTGTATACAAATTTTGCTCTGAAATTAATTTTCCGGTATACATTCTTTTACTATAGTCTGTTTCATCCCCATATGTCCACCTGTTTTTTGCTATGAAAATTTTTATTAGTAACATTCCAAGGGAAACAATTTTTGTAGAGAGTAGAGGATTAAAGGACCTAATTTTAAACAAGAGAAATAAATACCTACCTTCCACCTTATTTAAGAAACAGAATTATTTGAAAATATGAGAAATCAGTCTACATTTTACAACATATCAGATCAACTTATGGCGGTCAAGGTCATTGGTCACATGCAAAAACAGCCTCCACTGACAGCTGCTGATTAGATGATCTCATGTAAACATTCTAAAAATATAACCAGCTAAAACAAAGATGGCTACTTATGGAGGAACACATCATAATCTGCCAGATCATGGTGAAGAGACTATAATGTTGTAAAATATAAACAGGGGATTTTTTATAAAATACTTAATTGCTATATTAGGTTGTCACTTCCATATGATGTTTTCTTGGAAATTATTAAAAATATAAACTTTTTAAGAAAATCAGCTACAAAAAACAGGTGGACAGCAGGTGGTGAAACGGACTATAGTGTGAAAAAAAGATAAACGTCCGAACGTATTCTTATAAATCTCTCTCTCCCTCACACACACACACACACACACACACACATAAACTCTCAAACAAAGAAGAACGAAGGAAGTTTAAACCTAACCTTATATAGAAAATTGATTTTTGCAAAGGAAACATTAAGGCACAGACGCTAAAATTTGGAAGGCCTGTAATATCAGGGTGTCAGAATTGCACGTATACACTCAGTGTGATAAAACTAACGTAATGGACTCTGCATTCAAAGAAGAAATGTGTGAGATCCTGCAGACACTGCGAAACACAAATGTGTCCCTTGCTGGCCCAAATCAGAAATTTAATTCTCTATTTTTCCATTTAATAAGTTTTTACAAACTTCACATTCAATTTTCACAATGCGATTTCCTGCTGTTCTACAGTAGCCTGGTTGCGTTTATTAATAGCCTGTGACTGTTCATTAGAATTCGAGACATTTCACGACACGAGAAGAACGCATGCAATCAGAAATGTCTTGATTATAATGAATGAAAACTTGCTTAATCTCCTTATTTATAGTAGATTCATTAGGCGAGCATTGTCCCGAGAAGCGAATTCCTTTAACGTAGGAATCCATTTTCTTAACGAGTATAGATCACCTCCATTTTCTGCGAGCCTGCTGGGGCAATAATTGGCAATTACAGATAATTAAAAATCTCTTAGCGAATAATCAAAAGAAGCGATGAAATAAGCTAGCTAAATACATCCATTGACCAGAAAAACGGACGATAACACAGGAACAATACTCAAGACTGAACTGACGAAAGTATTAAAACGGTTGTTGTAATTATAAATGCACGAAAAGCGTAAACCACATGTAAAAGTTAACCCGCAAAACTATATGATTACGATTATTAACATTATTGGATTTTAGATCTATTGATCTAGTGTTAGAAAACACATAGGTCTAGGTGTTCAGTTAAGTAATTAAAAGACTATTTTTGTATATTCTGAAGGAGTCACAGAATTAAAAGGAAGTTTTGTATAATAAAGTGTCGTTACGTAGCACGAATCAATAATGCATTCACTCGCATCAATAAGTCTTGTTAGATTTCATTAAGTATACATTGTAGCGATACTTCATCACTTCCGGTGTATTCTGTGTTCCGGAACTGGTCATTACTCTGCAGGAAACTCTGCGTCTGATCATCTGATTCAATCACTATATCAGGCAAATATAAGTAAGTTTAATGTTATTAAGGTTAAGAATATTAATAAAGATTACTACTTTCCAGGGTTTTGTCATCATTAAACGATTTTTATCGTTACCAGTGTCCTTATTGTCACTGTACATGTCATGATCTTACAGCAATAGAAAGGTTTTTTTAAAACCGGCTGAACAACACCGCACATGGGTGCAAAAATAAATGAATAGCATGACAATTTTAGCTGAGATGCATGTACCCTCTTTTATTCCTGAATAATAATATTGTTTAATCATTAGTGGGAACTAAAATAATTGGTATAAATGCACAAAAAACTTATCAGACAGCTATTTCCTGAAAGCATTCACAATTTTTTGTCCTGTCATTTATAAATTTATAAACTTTGTAATACAGGAGTTCACAAAGATAAGCTGATGAAAACTGTTTTCATATTTCATTTAAGATTGGCAGGTATTACTTCTTTTGTTGGTCAGTTAGCAAATTTCATTTTAGGTAGTATTATGGAGGAATGAAACCGTGCCGTCCCCAACGGTAGCAGCTCAGATATAGATTTGTTAACCCATAACAAAATGTCGCACTCTAGACTGTTGTGCTATAACTTATATAAAAACTATTTTTATATCTATGAATTATGGCATCGTAGTTATTTTCAGCCTGGTTACCTGTGCTGATAAAAATTAGCCGCATGCGAATAAAAAGTCTATAAATGGGGTATAGTGATATATTTATCACGCTCGACTCCGCTCCATTCTTTTTTAATTGATCCCAAATATTTTTTTAAAGAATATCTTGGTTTCAGTCTTATTCTACATCCAATTAACACTATATCTTGCAGTCACATACACACAACACATATTTTGCAGACACACTGATACCGACACTGATAGGCAGATGTAAGAAACATCACATCAATGTTTTACCAAAACACTGTTTACTCCGGTAATGAATGGTTAAATATTTACTCGATAGTGTTCTTTTGTATAAATGGTAATAAATAATAATTGGATATGTAATTGTTCATATAAAGTAAACATTATTGCTCTTTTCTATGCCCTAATCACATAAATTAATATACCTAAATTACTAGATTTGAAATATATTCATACCAAAGTGATGGTCTGGTAATGTGATTAAAATACATTTTCTATTTTAAACTAACGCATATAATACTATCGAGAATTAACTTTAAAAAGGCTGTTCATATCACATGTATTCTGAATCCTTTCAAATGGAGATTACTTCTGTCAGGAGTGAAATACACTAACATACATAAAATACACTGGAATAGTTAATAAATGTAGGCCTATGTAGTTGAAAAAAATAATTAATCTTGAAGGAAACACACCACACTCAATTCAACATCCAATCAGTTTATTTACATTTATTATTTTTATTCATTTGGCCAACGTAACAAGTACATTTACTTGATTTTCCCCACATTTAACCTGTTTTTTGGTGCCAAATGACTGTGGATTAAAGAGCAGACCCCTCTCTATAAAGTCCGTCTGCGCAGCAAATTTTGAACTATCATGGAATAAAGGTGATCATCCAGTGGCGCCATCTGCGATCAACTGAATGAACTAATCGTGAAGGCTTGCAGTATCGTTGTTTTCATAATTGTCTCAAGCAATAATCTCTGGTATTTTTGTTGATATTTTACCTAATGACAGTATAGTCTAAGTGATGGAAGTTTTATTACCGGCCTTTGTAAAGAAATTTTGAGTTGTATATATTAAGAGAAGGACAGTGGACAAAACTTAAAATGGCAGTCTGAAATTAGGTAACTTTCTTTCGCAGATGACCCCCACCCCCAATATTTACGTACCTATTCACGTTTTGATCCATTTATTTCTGCAACTTTTCACAGCAAATATTGAGATCCGTTTTTTAACGACATTCGGCACATATGTGTTTCATGCAGGGACCCTTTCTTTTTCTTTCCTATAGCAATATGTGAAACAGAATACTATATGCTTAATACCAAATAGCAGTGCTCGACTTTAGGTTTCGTAAAGAGTTTTTTCCCCTTTATTTCCACATGTAACAGTTTCTTTCGCACCATTGATCGCACACGTTGCAAGTTTATTTTAGCTGAGTTAAGGCATTTCAGAACGAAAATTTGGCAGAAACTTTTATATTTCCAGGAGAGAACACTGTTTTTCATGTATACCTAATATATGCTTGCTTTAAGATGGTTTTCTATTATTTCGAACTGACTCCTGCCGGAGTCATCAATAGTCATCTGATTCTACTTATCGATCAATAGACATGTATTGTTAAATCAAGCAAGCTTTGCATGAGATGTCACTACAAATGATTTATATAAAACGTGTCATTGACTTTCTTTTCATTCATTTATCAAGGATCATTTACCTTCCAAGTGGGAAGAGGGATGAGGTTCCCGAAAGCGATCCTTTAGGGTGGTAAAGATTATTAAAAAAAGTTAAAGACATGCAATCTATGCATTCATCAGAACAATTTACTGGCATTTTTTAAATTGCTTGGTCAACCCTTCGATCTTAAGAGATCCATGATCAAGATCAAGCTTTACCTGTCATCAACAAATGCATAACGTGCATGACGCCGCTTTATAAGTCAACCGGTCCCACGATTTCCAAATGGTTCTTTCTGAGTGATGATATTACTTCTTCTATGGAATAGGTATTTCCGGCATGTCATTTGGTTCATACCTATAAATAACCGAAATTGTCCTCGTAACCTACGCAGGGACATGGCTGGTTAATCAATGTGAACACGTCATGATTTTCGATGAAAAAGGCATAATAGTTGTAAATGTTTGATTTATCCATATAAGTTACTGAAGGAAAACATAACTTGTTGTCTAAGTTTGGACCTTTAAATAAGCTCAGCCCCGTTCTGTCTTCGACGAATTTTACAACTAATGAGCACGATGTATAAATCGTTGTGATTCGTGATCAATCGGCCCGTGTCAAGTGGGTAAAAATCCGTGACGAAGATGATGTGGTAAAATCTTATCCTTTGACATTACCGTTATTCATTTCTTAAAATAACAAATTTAAAAGGTTGGTTCTTATTTTCAGTGCGTTAATGGTTCAGTTAACCTGAATTTACAACTGCTAGTTAACAACTGTTACTTTTAAATTCTGCACCAGGCATTTCCACCTTTCAGGGTTTTCAGTTGTTTTTCAAATTGGGATGTTTACTATAGAGACCAGAGCGTTAGGTATGTCATCGATACAGTTGTATGACTGACTGGAACACGTACATAAAATGTACACGAACCATGCATGTATTTGATTTATTATCTTAGAAAACATTGTTTGTAATAATTTTTAGCATTTGGGAGAGCAATGATTAGGAGAATTTAACAATCATAAACATGAATATTGTACAAAGCATGTCATTAATGACCGCTGATGAGAAATGTTCAAAAGCAAATGTTTTTACCAGGTTCATACTTATAGTACAAATGATCATTACCGGTGAATTATTTACACTTATCTGTTAATGGATGCAATATATTTGTTTTGTCCAACGTAAGACTGCAGATAAAAAGTAAGGTCTGCAGCTATATCCTTAATTGCCCAGTGTCGTATTTACAAAAATATAGGAAAAACTCTTTGCATTCTTTGTCTGTAGCTCTTAACCTTTCATTAAAAAGGTTTATATACAGCAGTAAAGTTTGATTAATGAAACTATTATGTCCATTTAGACAAAGGCACACCACTAGAGAGAATAATTTTCACGCACACAGACATACATATTGGTTTATACAAAACATCGTTGTAATACCTACAAATTACAGATATATATATATATATATATATATAATATATCAGATATATATATATATATATATAATATATATATATATATATATATATATATATATATATATATAATTCTTTCGACTGATATCGGGTTACAGTCAATGTATAGATTTTTAGAATTAAAAAATGCGCTGATATTTTATAAATAAAAAGTTCATTTAGTTGTCAATACTTTTTACACCATAATGGAGACTCTTTTGGGTAGTCACTCACAAACTAATTGTATCCGCCGGATACTATGTTTTCAGCCCACCGCCGCCGCCGCGAAGGTGTCCGGAGAACTCCTCCGTAACCGCAGGGCGGAATTTTTACGAAACCCGGGATTATGTTCGGGTCACATGTGAACTGCTGCGCCCCGATTTTGTTTTGACCTCTGACCTTTCCTCTGCGCTTTGCGTCCATTTGTGCGTCTGTTTCCACACATAAACCCATATATCTTGGGAACCGTTTGACCCATCAAGAAAACATTTTGTTACAAATGTAGCCCTTGGATAGCTTTATAACATACACAAAAAATGGCAGCGCCACCTGCAACCATGTTTGCACAGTGTCCATCTGTTCGTCTGCCTTGGGTTAAAATTACTCATATCTCTGCAGTGGTTTGACTAAATCACCTGAAATTTGGCATGCATATACATCCTGGACAGCTTTCTAGATTTTTTTTGACAGGTGGCGCCACCTACATTCACGTTTACGCTGCAGACATCCAAGCTCATAACTCGGGAACCGCTTGACCGATTGGGCCAATATTTTCCATGTGTATAGATCTCACATCGCTCTTTTAAATAGCAAAACTGGTGGCGCCACCTGCAACCATATTTGCACAGCGTCCGTCTGTTTGTCTGTCGTGTGATAAAATCACTCATATCTCGGCAGTGGTTTGACTTATCTGCCTATAATTTTGCATTTTTAGACATCATGGATAGCGTTCTTGATGCTATGACAGGTGGCGCCACCTACATTCACATTTACGCTGCAGACATCCAAGCTTATATCTCGGGAACCGTTTGACCATTTGGGACAAAATTTTGTATGTGTATAGATCTCACAGAGCTCTTTATCATAGGCAAAACTGGTCGCGCCATCTGCAACCATTTTGAACAGCGTCCGTCTGTTTGTCTGCCTTGGAATAAAATCACTCATATCTCTGCATTGGTTGGACTTATCCACCTAAAATTTTACATGTGTATACATCCTGGACAGCATTCTTGATTTTATGACAGGTGGCGCCACCTTCATACACATTTCGGCTGCAGTCATCCATGCTAATATGCAACACACCTCACTCTCTTTCCCCATGCCACTCAATCCATGCCTCACTCCACCCCTCCCACTCTGATTTCGGCGGATACACGTAGTCGCTTGTCGACTACCCGTATTCTGGTTAAATGATATTTTTAATTAACTTATATTCTTAATGATATACAGTCAAGCCCGCTTATTGTCATGTAGGTGGTGTATGCATAAATTATGATAATAACCGGGTTGTGACATTATGCGGGCTTCAACATCGATGTCTTTTTGAGTCATAGAAGAAGCATTATATCTCAAATTATATTAAATAAATCGTCAATAAAAAGGGAACAGAATCGTTTATGAATATTTTTATTGCACAACGGCATATCAAATTACGTTTATGCGCACCTGACAATTTATTTCCTGAATGTTTTGCGCCGCATGCTGCAATATCTGACAAAATCCGACTTGCCAACAGAAAGAGTCGCAGCGAGCGTCTGGGTCATGAGGTCAAATGTCTGGAAATATGCGGCACGGTTATAACGTTATGCGTAGGCAAACTGTTTTACTAGATAATTATTTCCCCGACTATTGCGCCTTATTTTCTGGATATCTTATTAATGACTCAAACTTCCATGATCGTCTTTATGACAGGATTGTTTGGGGAGCGGGCATCGTCATGCCATTGTCAAATTTCTGAAGTTTCGATTGAGGTTTTGGACCGGGTATCTCGATCTCCTCCAGTGCTAACAAATCCTCCAGCTTTTCGTGGACCCTAAAAGGGGATTTCCGGCGTAAGCAACGTTTAGAGCTCGTGCTTCATATCATCTCTGCGAAACGTCACCGAGGTGTAAACCGAGGCCTTGCAAAAGCATGGAGGTCAATATGTTTGACGTGTGATGGCAAACTTGCACTTGTTAACGTACGAAGAAACGCAGTGATGTGGATTACCGTGGTATCTTAGGACGAAAATTAGCTAAGTGACGGGGAGTGACCTGCATGCATCACTGCATTGCCTGCCGCACACAGGTGGGAGATGCGAGTGTTTGATACGCCTGACCGATTACAGGCTCATGGCCTCGTTGATCGCCGTGTCAGCGCCTGATGTGATATTAACTGCGATCTGGTATCATTGCGTAGGGTTCCAAGCATGACAATAAGCGGGATTATGACAATATTCCATGATATTAAACGGTCAGTTTACAATTTTTTATATAGGAAATGGTTTGGGATTTCAGATTTATGTGACAATAAACGGAATTTTCTATTAACCGATATGACACAAAGTGGGCTCGACTGTATTTTGTTCCAGTTGTGACAGTAAATTTTACACGTGAAGGCACTAAAGTATTGGTTATACCCCAGTTTTACTTGGCGTGTGTCAATCATGGCCATGCATGACCCACGCCTCGTTAAACCTTATGTGACGCATAACATTTCTCACCGCTATAATCAATTTTCGTTATAAAGGTCTGACAAGGTCAAAAAATTTTAACGTTAATTAAGCGTACAGCTCAGATATACGCCAAAACAGAAGGTTGAAATAAAGACATAATGCTCCATTTTAAGTCATAATTTAAACATGGTTCCGTCACAACTTTGAATATGTATATATTTGAGAAAGGATACATACGGACAATCGAAGCTGATCACGTGTACTGCAGGTTTCAGACCGATATAATTTGAAATGTCAGTGTTTTAAATAATCATGGACATTGATCCTGCAGTCCGGGTAATACTTCACAAATATTTACAAATAAGTGTCATATATATCCAATTAAATTTCACTTTGAACTTTATATTGATTCCTCGTGTTTGATATAAGTTTATGAGTGACAGCTCTGCTTGTCACATGGCACAAGTTGTAAATTACATGTATGATAACCGCAAAATGTATTGTAAGTAAAGTTTTTATCACCACTTTAAATGTTAGGTCACAAGCATTTTTGTTAAGAATTTAAAAAGAAACATGTACAGTGGTAAAAATGCGATAAGTAAATCCGTATAATAAGAAAATTACCTAGTTTTCCCAGACATTCCTTTAATCCTTTTATACAGAATATATTTATTTTTCCAATTTTCTTAATAATAGTAAATATGAACAAACATGTCGGTTTGTGTTCAAAAATATTATTGTTTATTTCAGGACAGTTGATTTGTATGTCATAAAGAGATATTTATCCTCATCATATGTTAAAATACAATATACATTATATATATAAAACATATTTAATTTTCAAAATAAAAATTAAAAAAAATGTCCTAGACTGAGAGTAGTTGCACACATCAACATATCAGTTGATGTGACCATGTTGAAAAAATAGTTGATATGACCATGTGTAACAACCAGTTGATATGACCATCTGTAAACACTAGTTGATATGACCATGTGTAACAACTAGTTGATATGACCATCTGTAAACACTAGTTGATACGACCATGTGTAACAACTAGTTGATATGACCATCTGTAAACACTAGTTGATATGACCATGTGTAAACACTAGTTGATATGACCATGTGTAAAAAAAAGTTTATATACATGTGTAAACACTAGCGTATATCAAAGAAGCTCGTCCGTCTGTCTTTGAAGCAGCTGGGTGAAAATCACTGAATTGGAGGACCTGTGAAACCTGACAGATCGGTTGATCGATTTCTCAGGGTCATGAAATATAAATTTAAATTTTTATTGTGCAATCGTTCACTTCATGCCTAGTTTTTGCGCCTGTATTCAGCACAAATTTTTAAGATGATGAAAAAGTACGCTTTCATAAAATTATCGTGACATGTAGATATGTTTTTGATAGCATACAGCGTATTTTACCGTAAGGAGAAAGTCGTTTTTTTTCTGAAAATCTATAGAATACTCACCTGGCAAAAATACAGTGTTACTTTTTTAATAACCTCTAAATTTATTAAAAAGACGGAAAGTTTATCCTGTTTATCATCGCTGATGTTGGCAAGTTTAAAAAAATTGCTCCCAGTTATCATAAAACAGGTATAAAGGAATATCAAGTTAGTAAAGGCATTGTGTAAACCCGATATTGTTTCAGCTAGTGGTACCGGAGAGGGTTTATAACCTGCAGAGTGAATCAGGCCCAAAACATCCCACAACTGTAACTGGGAGGATTTTCTTACGACTGTACATAAAACGACCGTGCAATAACATCGCGTCATTACTCACTATCCTCAGCATGGAGAATCCTGATAGCTGGCCCCACAGACACAGTGCCATTCTTAGTGCCAACTTGTGCTCCTCACAGAATGGTTCTGTGACAGAGATTGGCCTTTTGTGGACGTAACAAACGAGTTTCCCTACTTCTTTATCATCAACTGGTCGTCCAAAGGTAGCACAGAAAGTTCTACCCTCGGGCTCTAAGATTTCAGTTTAAGTCGTGAAACCATTCTTTTCTCCAAGTAGTGGGGTTTGCCGCCGTACATCGTCGAAGAAATGGTCAGTTTAACGATGTTTTGATGACCCTCCTCTCGTGAACATTAACAAGATCAATATAAAACACGTTAGCTTCATTAAATGTATCACATAAACGCTTTATTGGTATCAGGTTAAAGCGAATTATTCCGCGTCTGAGGAATTACGATAGAGAAGTCAATAGTTGTCTTTACGCAACTTTGTTCTCAAGGCTCAACCCCATGGAGGGTCAATATAGGCCCTGTCATCAAAAACGATCAGTGCCCATTGTGACTACCAAGGCCAAATTTCCCGCCTTGTGAATAACAGGAACCGTTGATTGATCTGCAACTGTGAAATAAATTTGATAACTTAACACTGATAAAAAGATGTTTCATTTAATCCTTTCCTTTTTACATTATTTTGGATTTTCGACATATTATGACACTATTTATATTTACATTATAGACCGTATCATTTTCAGTTTTTGTTGCATCTTCACCGCATTTTCAACAATGCTTACTGAGAGGGTTTGGCTGAGGTAATGTTCGATCTTTGAAACATGAAAATAAATATGCAGTATTTTTCACCTTAGAGAATCTGTCCATATGAGGGTCCTGTAGGTGTCAATTTTGAATGCACTTTAGTCAGCCTGTAAGGGTTAACAGAATAAACTGAATGCTAAACTGTTAATTGTTAATTTCCCCTTGTTTTGAACAATCATTTTGAAGTTCAAATAAAGTTTAACGTCTATATTTTTAAAAGATATTTCTCTATGAACATTTCTCAAAATTGTCTCTTTAACATATATGTTATGGGCTGCATAAAACCCGCACGGTTTGTACTTAGGAAGTCCTTTTTTTGCAGAAGTCATATTGTGTAACTTGGGTGAATCTTAATCTTTTCAAGGTGTATTATGTTATATAAAAGCGCCACATACACATATACATGCACGAAATATGTATGCCCAGCGTCGATACCAAAGGGTCTTGAATGTCAAAAGTTTCGATCTTCTGTTTCAAGTCAAGAGCTAAATTATCACGTCCGAAGGTAACTAACATGTCTTCAAGCCGCATAATCTTAGTATAGTAGGCTCTTTAATAAAAAAAATTGCCCAGGCATCAGTTAAAGGGCGATTCCAAGAAATGATTAGTAATCACGTTGTACCTCAATCAGCGCCGATGAAGCTATCGGTGAGGAAAAGTAGGAAAAACTATATGTAGCAAAGAGCTAGAAAAACACTGTGACATACGAAGAGAAGTCGTGATTCATTAACATAGGAAAAATATTTAAAGTCAAGAAAAATTAGGACAATATTAGCGTTGGGTATCAATCAGTATTATTATAACTACATATCCTTCTGAAAGGGGACGTCTGTTTCTGGATGGAGAAGAAAAAGCAAAGACTCTTGCATTAAACAACATAATATGAAGGAAACCCCGTGCGGACTTGTATCGAAAGCTCTCTAGTGAAGGTGGCCATAATTTTGATACCACGGGAAAGAATGAAATACTTTAGGCATTTTATTTTTTTTAGGTTATTTAATACTTTATTCAGTACCGCATAAAACATGACTTTACACTTTTTAAATTTAAATGTTAACGTCAACCCAAATGTTTGAAGCGTCGATCATATCGGGTGTTCAGTTGGGAATGAAGTCATGACACCAAGGCTCCCAGTGAGTTATTTTAAAAATATAAGTCATGACATTAAATATAAACTCCTGTCGGTCAGTATCGCACTTGTGACCGTAAGTAATGTGAATGTGTGCTTGTTTTCTATGTGTGCTTGTCTTTCAAATATCTCAAAACCTTCTTCATGTATATAAGTAAAATTTGGGTTAGGTTGAATCATAGCTTATGTATATAAGATTTTTTACATTATATGTGGATCAGTTTATATTTACCGATATCGTGTAGGGAAAACAGGATAGGAGACTAAAAGCGGCATATTCCTCGGAATCTTGATCCTTATTTCCATTATTTCAATTAATATATATATATATAACAAAAGACATGTTTTCATAATGAAACTATTTTGCGTTGTGTTAGTTTTCAGCCGCCGATTATCGAGTAATTTTGATTTCCACATTATATTAAAGTAGGTTTCTGTTAACACGGTGCCTCGATTAAATGAAATAATAGATAACATTAAGAGCAGAATCTGTTGACAATGCCTTCCTCATCTTCATGCAGGTTTTGCTGGATGAGTGTACGTTTTAGCTGGCTGCCTCACTCCGGGATTCTGGCCCAGTATTGTATACTTCCATTACGGCTTCACTGGCTCAGGAAATCAGATCTCGACGCCAGTAGAGAATTTAAAGAAGGACCTTTACAGATTTGAGTACAGCCGAGTCAGGGGCTCTGGCTGATATTGTAGCGTGAAAGCCTCCATGCCTGGAATCTGATGTAACTGTGTGTGGGCCCCACGCCCTCTCTTCATGTTCCGGTTTTTAAAGTGAATTAAGTTAAATAAGTGAATATGATAAGCTTCACTCCAGGATCAAACAAATACAGCTTCGTGCTCAGGAACACTCCAGTGTTTAATACAGCCCCGTAGCCGGTGTTTCTGACGGATTCATGCGTAAAATCCCCCTCTCTCTCTCTCTCGGTATCTGTCTCTCTCTCCCTCTGTGTGTGTATGTGTGTATGACTGTTTAACTGCTTCTCTGTTACTGTCTAAAAATAAAGTTTAAGTGTGGTTGTTAGTTGAATTTAGTGACTTCATTTGACCAGTTGTATTACCACCTAGAATGTTGAGGACAGTCCCTTATTAACTTTTTTAAATACATTTTAATAAATCAAAGAACTATTGACTCAGTGGGTAATGTTATTACTGATTGTAAAGCTTCTTTGTTGTACGGTATATATTCTTTTGTTTCCATAGTCTCAAAGAGTTTTGTGGAAATTAAAATAATTATATAAACATTACCCTGTCTCTTATTCGAGAAATTCGGTTACTCTGAAGACGCGCAGTAATGTATAACCTGTAATATGTGTACCGTTTGTACCTGTTGTGACAGGTGTCTCTACTTGTATCGTGGTACTCATCACATTATCAGTGGTCGTCCCTGATTAACTTCCGGTATATGTAGATCACAATCCGGGTTCCTGATGGCCTCGGCGGGTTGTAGGATCGAGGTCCAGGATTAATTTACGACTTTTATAAGCCAACAACATCCTCGGTAATTCCTGCTGGGGGAGTATTAAGACTGTCGTACCTTATACGCTCCACCTGAAGAGGCAAGTCATCGCAGTACCAGTGTGGCTAGTAGGACTAGTATTCCAACGTACAAGGGGTGACTAAATATTTCAGTGAGTGACCTTTTATTTAAGTCAGTAATATTGCCTTTTTTTAAATTTCGCATATAATTCTGGCTGTGTATGCATGCACCTATGCTCTATCGCTGAAAATGCTGCGTTTCCACTTATGCGGTAGACAGGGTGAATGATACGGATATGGATATTTAACTATACTGTATTTCCGAACGCTGGCCGAACGACAGGAGTCACATGACACCGCAAAAAAACCAGGTGTGACTACATATCGTAACTAGTTTCATCAGTTCCTGAAGACTGGTGGGGCTACCTGTATTTTTATGCATTTTTGTTTATTTATTTTTTTAAACACCCATATAACAGTGATGGTGTCAGTTTTTCAACTGTTGTTTCACCTGATGTCATAAGTCCCAAAAAAGGTGTGTTAATGATATGTCCAAAGCCCCCACTCCCTCTTACCCCCCCCCTAACTATAGAATCCCATAAATTTTGAATTACTGGATGTTTTCCCCTCAAATTTGACACTCCAATGTTTTCCACCAAGTTCTCAGATGAGTTTGAAAACTGTTGACCTTAACCTGGATCTCCACAGTTCACTTTGCGAAACGATCGTCAATATAAACCCCTATAAACTTTTAATGTACTACTTTTTTCTTCAAATTTGACACACTTAGTTTTTTTCTGCTATATCCTTTGAAGAGTTTGAAAACTTGAGAGCTTGAACTTGATCTTCAAGAAAACCTAGTAGGCCTGTAACAATGCATCGAATAATCGATGCACTGAATCAAAGCCAGACATTAATTGATAAACGATTCGGGCATGAAATAATCGATTAATTTCATTCACTGCATTTTCATTCATTTTCTTATCTTTTCGGTTTCTATCTCTTACCAAGGAACAGTTAAACAGTATACATGATGAAGTAGCACTCTTATTTAACCAAAAAAAATCATCTTATATCCTTTATCAGATGTTAGCAAAACAATGGATGAGAGGATTTAAATATTACTGCATAAATTCTATAATAAGGTATATAAGGTATATAATAATCTTAATCTTATAGCATCGGATTGGATGAAAGGAAATAGTCGATAATCCAATCAAATAGAAGACTCCTTAGCAATTCACAGGCCGAAAATCCAGTATAACTGTTAACCTTTTACGTTTTGAAGTACTGAAGATTTTAACCTTAAATTTGGCACACACGTTGGTTCAACAATGCTCTATGCGAAGGTAAAAACTGAATTATGGCTCCTCATTTTTAGGATTTCTTGTGAACGTAATAACTTATATTTTACTAAAATTTGATATACATAATTTTTCAACCGAGTTCCCAGGGGAGTTGGTCACCTTGTTCTTATTCTTCTCTTGTACAACCTGTGTAGACCAGTCATGATTGGATTCAGTCTTCTCTTGTACAACCTGTGTAGACCAGTCATGATTGGATTCAGTCTTCTCTTGTACAATCTGTGTAGACCAGTCATGATTGAATTCAGTCTTCTCTTGTACAACCTGTGTAGACCAGTCATGATTGGATTCAGTTATCTCTTGTACAACCTGTGTAGACCAGTCATGATTGAATTCAGTCTTCTCTTGTACAACCTGTGTAGACCAGTCATGATTGAATTCAGTCTTCTCTTGTACAACCTGTGTAGACCAGTCATGATTGGATTCAGTCTTCTCTTGTACAACCTGTGTAGACCAGTCATGATTGGATTCAGTCTTCTCTTTTACAACCTGTGTAGACCAGTCATGATTGGATTCAGTCTTCTCTTGGACAAGCTGTGTAGACCAGTCATGATTTGATTCAGTCTTCTCTTGTACAACATGTGTAGACCAGTCATGATTTGATTCAGTCTTCTCTTGTACAACCTGTGTAGACCAGTCATGATTGGATTCAGTCTTCTCTTGTACAACCTGTGTAGACCAGTCTTCACTATCGACTTTGGTGTCAGGAGGTAAAAAGTCAAGACCACATCTGATCATAAAATTCTTGTTGTGAATGTTTGGCTGAAATGTTAATCTTTTCATCTGAGCATCATGACCCGTGGGTCACTTGTGTTAAATGGCATCATAGAGGACATGCAATTGCCATCTGAGACGCTGTATAAGCGGAAACACCTTTTTTATCATTCTAGTTCTTCTCGGATCAGATTCCGTATCGGTTTCCGTTTCTGTGCTCGCACAAAGGTAAACGCAGCTTAAATGCATGGGGTAATAATATGCGTATTTGTTTCTATCTACAGGGTCTTGGCACTAACATGGTTTATCACTAAGTCTCTAGAGTTTATATTTAGAGACGTATTTATTTTCGCCTTTCGACTTTGTTGAAGAAAATGTTGAAAATTGAATGTTTTGAACCACAAATGGTAAATATTGATTTAAATTAAATAAGTAAAACCAATATTTTTAATATTCAAAAGAAATCAACCAGTTAAGAAGAATCATAAAGTTTTCATACGCTACTTCGTAGAGAATATCCTTAGATTTCAGAGTATGTACACATCAGGTGGTCCAGGAAGAACAGTTTAGGTAATATTTAGGAACAACCGATACAATGTTTAAACAGACTCGGGGGACAGTTCTTAGATGGTAATGTAGGTGGAGGAAAAACTTTCGTAATTTGTATTTGAGGCGTTGCTGGGGAATGACGACCTTTCATATGTAAAGATATAAACAGTATTTTCTATATGTAACTATATTATTCCTGTTAAAAGTTTACTTGTACCTTCTATATGTAACGCATATCGTGTGTACGTATGTATAATTGGATATGCTATCCATGTTTAGACCTAATTTAACGTTTCATATGTAAATACCATCCCCGTGAAATCATGGGTACGTGCCATATGTAACTGTTTCCCCGTATATACATATCATGCATATACGCTCCTAATGTCACTATTTTCTTTCATTTTCCCTGTATAGATTTGACTAGTGCCTTCAATATGGAATTATTATTCCATATTTATTTCGCTAGTAACCCTCACTAGACCTGTACAGAAGGCAGTATTACATATGGTCTCTGTTTATTTCCTTTCTAGTTTCTGTTTAAAAACCCACTGTTTTATTTTTTTCATCAAAGTCTTCATCTGTTACAACATTGACTGTTTTACTGATTACTTTGTTAATGACAAAATACCTGTAATCGCACATCAGGAACATGATAACTGTGTGGGCAGTTGATATCCGGTATACTCTAACCTCAAATTTGCCTAAGCAGACAGGAATGTCGATGTCGCAGCCAGTTTTATATCTGAGAGGATATAAGTCTCCCAGTGCCATCTGAACCTGTTATTCCTGGAAGACAATTAGGCTTGGGTTTATGCAGCATTTTATTACTGAAAAGAAAGAACACTGGTTATTTTGTTCAGGTGTTTTGAATAAATAACCAACGATTTAAATTCACTGAAATCATATATCCTCTTACCGTCTTTGTTGAAGTTTCATTTGGAAAATTCCATCAGAGTCCGGTAAGTACGGGTACATTAAAGTTACCGCAATAATTAGGAGCGGCTCACATTTACCGTGAATATAAGTTGTACATTACATTGTTTGTAGCTGGTTAGTTAATTAGTAAACTAGCCGACTAACTATCTAACGAACTAACAGAGTCAGTCTGTTTATTAGTTGGTTAGTTAGTCTTTTCATTGTTAAAAATACTGATAGATATGATAACCTTTCATCGTTGATACACAAAATTAATTTAAAATCAATCAGAATTTCTACTGATATAATTTATATATGATATCCCTGCAAAATAGTCATGTATAAGCCTGGAAAAATATGTCTATACTTATATAACAGAATAAAAGCGTCCATCAGGTCTATTCATACATTAGAGTAGAGGGCATATACCAAGGTAGACAAGTTTGATTTTAGTTAATTGGTTTATTACACTGTACATATATGATATATAATAAAAATAATATATAAATAAATTAGAGTTACAGTTAGAGATACCAGTTAACAGTCCTACACTGAGACTGACTAAACTCGCCTGTTTACTGTAATATTTCAGAGTTCCCTTCAAATTGATAATCCCTCTCCCTTTTTGCCTCTGCTTCTTGTAGAATCATCTTTCTCTTGGGAGTTAATTTGGTAAATCCATTCTATGATTAATTGCTTGTACACATATGTTTTTATTGGATGAGTTTTTGTAAGAATCCGAAAAGAAGGCATGAATTACTATAATTGAAATATGTATCTCGTTTTTATCACGGAACACGACAATTTATGTTATGGTAACATATTATAAAGCTTCTGACAACTGCGCTATGAGAATGAGCTTAAATAGTGATATAGGTAAAACAGATAATTTATTTGCTATATTCAATTTGAATACCTGACTTTTTAAGCACGAACTTGCAAATGACGGTGTCTGTATATTGATGAGTCGAAATGTCTCGGGAATAAAAAAAAAATATAATCTGTCTTCATCGTTACTTAATCATAATATTTTAACTGCGACGTAATACATATCGTCAACAGGTGATTTTTTAATGTTTTTTATTGTTAACTAAATGCAACAGAGTGGAGAGTGTAATAGAACACCGTATACAAGGTTTATGCTACCGCGAGACGCCGGACCAGGCACCATGGTCTGATGTATGTGAGAGCGGTTAGCAGACCCCCGGCCATTTGGCTGGGGGCTTGTTCATTCGGCCAGTGACAAGTACATCTTAACAGCTCACTAATGGAGAAAAAGCAGAAATAAAGGAAGTGCAATCGGCAGTGACTGTGACGAGATAGCGACGATCAGTACATCCCATTCCGAGAGCTCGCGGATCAATGAAATAACATCGTTAAGCTGTGCCAGACGTAGACCCGACCGGACCGTCTTCCTGAGCTTACGGAGGTTGGTCTTGCCAATTACATACGTTCAGACTCGGTCCCCTGGTTAAGAAAGCAGCACGCTCACTGCCAGTATATGATGATAAATAGCTGGTTGGGTACGCGTAGAAAAGGTAGGCGTGTTTTATTGAGATTTTAATGACAAAGATCAATATCAATATCTAAATATATATATATATATATATACATTTCTAAATATATGTAGCTATTCTTATGTATCATTCTAAACGATAATTGATACACGTTTCCTGGTGGGACAGTTGATATGTATTATTTAATTGAGTAATGTATTAGTTTGGTGAAAATGTAGAAAAGGTGGCTTTGTTGCGCTTTGAATGATACTTTTAAACCTGTATCATATAATTTGAAATATCGTTTTTCATTTTGTTCATAACATAAAGCTACTCGTAATTACCTAGGTATTTTAATAAGCTTAGCGACTATGTTTTATCAGAATCAAGTTGTGTATTCATCCATGTCAAGTTGAAGTCACATACCTTACCTTTAAAGTCAGTTGATATCCATTGGTAAACGTTAAAAAATATGTTCCGAGACAGTTAAAGTGTAGGTTTTGCACTTTTATTTAAGAGATTCTATACGTAAGTAACAAAGGTTTATTTGGTTTAATTAATTTCTGAGTCATCAAATTCTGTTTTTACCAAGAGAATATGATAAATTTTCAGCTTTAGTGTCTTCGAAACGTCATCTTTTCAAAAGTAGTATTCTTAAACATCAGTTTACTTTTAAAAAACTTTTTAAAACATATACTAGCAAAGAAAATTTCTTGTTCCTGGTCAAATTATCTTTGTCAGTGTACCATTTTATGACGTCATAGGTCTCGGGCTAATGTTTGCGCATATGCAATGTCGGCTCCTGGTTTTACATGGTAAATTTCGAAAGAATTTAATTCTTTTTGTTTAAAGTTTTGTTTAAATCTTTAAAGGGCGGCAATCAGTTTCATCCAAAGTTATTGCAAACAATGAAATAATGAATAAAATTAGAATGACAGAGTTTTGTAATAGGTTGCAGAATTAGAATCTATGAACATCTGCGCCTAATTTGTTCTGGCTGCCGGCATGAATACTAGACCAGGTAATGCTCGACCTAATAGCCCGCTATTTTTAAGTTGCAAGATCATAAAGAGGCGAGCTGTACGATAAAAACCCTTGTCCCTAGGCAGGAAACGTGGGTGAAAACTCGTTTTAGTTATTCTTAAAATAGATGGAGATGAATCAGAAAAGCGGGTATGTGTATGGCATTATATTAAATTATTTTAAATTTCAATTAATGAAAAATAATTAGGTAAAAATTAATGAAAACTACATCAGACAATCTTTATATTAATACATATATTCTTGGGAATTACATACAGTCTATTGTAGAACTTTTTAATATCTATCTTAATCAAGAAAGAGAGCTCTGTTGAAGCTAAACATTCAGGCACTAAGAAAGTGGAGCTGTATTTATGTGTGTTGGGAATGGAAGCTTGATCGTTCTCTTTATGAATGACTGCCTTGTCACACGAGCCTTTAAGATAACTGAACACGCGCTCCAAGTTATGAGCTGCTACTCAGGAGAGATGTTAAGCGATGATGCGAGAAATGGATGCTCTCACTAAATGAAAAGTAGTTGTTGTTGGAATCTTTATGAATCCCTAGCCTTATGGTGCCTCACGATTGCTGTGAATTTTACAAACACTTGAGTAAATAAGATCAAACCAAGTTGATAACATAACTTCTTTGATTAGCATGCGGCAAGATGGTCTACAGCGTATATTTTTCAGTGATACTGATAAAGACACGTATACCACAGGTTTTAAACGTGATAATAATTCTGCCACATCAGAGATAGTTATAATGAGTGGATGTATGTAAAAGATCAACAAAACTAACATTCAAGTGTGATGCCATATTCTTAGCTCTTAGTTTCCTGTATCAGAGTGACAAAAGTGGCTTACAGTTGAACACAATGAGATCATGCATGGCCAAGAGCGAGGCCATGGAATCCGAGACCGATACCGTGGGATCCGAGATCAAGACCTCCAGACCATATGGTTAGCCGCTCTCTACACTGTTCCGAAAAAATATCAGTAGACCCTCTATAAGCTGTGTGTTATTTATCAACCAGACTGAACAACTAACAGATAAACAAATAGCCTAAATTTCTGCTTTCTCGTAATTAAATCCAGATCGAGACCGAGACCAAGAGACACAAACCGAGGTCAATAAAAGTGGGATCGAGACCAACGTCACTAGGGCTTAAAGTTTACGTCCTGAAACAATTTACCTTTTACTACAACGGACGCTATCAGACCGAGATAACTCAATACCGATGGCTTTTCAACATTCTTAATTTTACATTTAAGTGTAAATAAAATTTCCTTTTCAATGGGAATAATGTCCTGAAAGGAAATATATACAACGCTGTACCCATCCCTCCTGCTTCTAATGCTGTCCATTTTTTGTGTCTCTTTTTATGACGTCACAGTGAATGTAGTTCATGCCTTCTGAGATAAGAATGACGGATGCCAGGGCTGGTGTACATTTCCGCTTCAGAAAAGAGTATCTCTAATAAATGAACTTTGATTTTTAAACTCTAAAATCATGGGATCGTCTTTTTGTAACTGAGAAATTTATTCTGTTTTTTTAAGACTTTTAGTAGACCAGTAGCATTACGTCTGTTCTCCCCGATAATGGGATTAATAGTTTTACTTTGACACTCATTACTATAACACCAACATCTGGCCAGTCCGCTTGGCGGCGTTGGAGAGAGAGAGTTTGGACTTTCTTTATATATACATATATAGCTAATGGTTTTGACCTTAAAGTGTGATAAGTTATTGCTTACTTCGCTTCTTTCGCAGTTGAATTCGATCGGTTTCACTGCGGGGCCCGCAGGTCGTTAAAGTTATATGATGATGTCATGCACAGCGGTTTATTTTGACAGACGTCAATATTTATGTTATGACCATTTTGACAGACGTCAATATTTATGTTATGACCATTCAAAACAAGTCGCATAAGAAACTAGTATTTTTTTTTAATAGACAATGCTGATATATTGTATATCCCTACAGAAATGTATGAAAAAGAGCTTACACTGCCCCGAAGCGTTGCCTCAGAGTTGATAACTTTTAAAAGGTTTAAAGCTATCTTATTTATATATAACATTTGGTTTTAGTTTGGCTTTCAGAATCTAGAGTAATTCATGTGACTCTGAATTCCGCAATTTGATCCTAAAAACTTTTTATTAATTCGTGCAACTCAAATACTACGTGAAAACTGTTGGATTAGATGTTAAAATAGTGAACGGAGAGTTTCGTTTTTTTCACACCTCTAGCAATTTATGTAATTTACGGTAAGTTAATGTACATTACTTTTTTTCTTAAGATAACAAAATAATATAGGAAAATGGAAACCTTACTGTTAAAACCCTCTTACTTTAATTACAAAACAGCCTCTTTGGTCCGCTCTCTGTAAATGAAATAAATTTTCCCGAGGAATTGGAAAGATATTTCAGCATTAAGTTTCTGTCTTCGGAATGCTAAAAAGGAAGTTAGCGTTAACTGAACAGAAGGCCTACAGGCCATGCAACAGGTACATTTGGCAGCCTAAAAACGATCGTTAATTCACCATCACTGCAAGAGGCTGTTAGGTTTTAGTCTATATACTGAGTAATTTCCTGTGTCTAGCTTCTAACAATGTTTGATTGAACTTCTGTTTCATTTAAAGCATATGTTATATTTGTCCTGAACCAAGATCGAAATGCACTCTACCACACTCTTGGGTACTAAACAACAAAGGTAAACTCATCTACAAAGCGATGCAAGAGTCGAAATTATTGAAAAATTATTACAGGAAATAAAATCTGATTTATAGGCTGAATGACTTACGGCAATAGAAGACTCAAATGATATGACATTACGGTTTCCTAATTACTGCTGTATATGACACAGTAATCATAATCATCGGCTGATATATAAGATATATTAAGCGTTATGTTTTTTAGTCCTAACGCTGGAACACTGGCGGCCTTGGATTGGCCCATAGCAGTAAGCATAAGAAGCATGGGACTTGTCACAACATCGAGACAGGTCTTTTTAATCTGTGACCAATCACAGAGATGGCTTCCAACCTGCTTGTTTAACTAATAGAGGGTAATTTTTGCTTCACTTCATTTGTAAAAAGAGGCAGAAACTGTGCAAGGACCAAGGGAAAAGGTTTTATATTAAATTTATGTTTTTATTAACTGTTGTCAAAAGGAGGAAAAACGTTAGTCTTTTTTTTTCTGTAGAAGATATAGATGGATTGTAGTACTTCCCGTAACCAGCAGCCATCTTTATTCAGTAAAATAGATCAGTAGTTGCTAGGAGGCCGGATTCATCCTGTACCCACTCTTATATGAATGAAGCTTCAGAAAAGCAGCTATTATTTTCGCATTTCTCGGCATACCTAGATTAAATCGTTTGAACCACTTTGTTTTATTTCCCTTTTGTCCATGCATAATAGATGGAATCCCCAAAACATAGCCTTGATCAGGCATGTAATGCGCCACATCATAACAGGACTTTGGCTTCGGCACGAAACCTGCCTAGTGTACCGATTGACCTAGTCTGCAGATATTATGCCTATTCACATTCACAAAGATACGGTTTCCCTGCTGTAAGGGAATAAATGGTATATAGGTTACTGTCCTACCGCCAAAGCCAATGGTACTGCAGAAGCCAGCCATGAAACTCAACTGGCTTATTCTTCACCCTTCTTCCAATATAAACTCTCATGTTAACGCATGGAAGCTTTTTTTCAAACAGCTCTCCTTTTCTAAGTACGCCTACGTTTCCATAAATCTGCTCTGGACTCTCGTCACGCTTACACATTGTCCTCATGGAAATGCTCAGACGGTGACAGAGATTAATTATTTCAAAATGAGAGACATGTGCATGATAGAATATGGCTCAACCTTTAAAGCAGTATAGTCTTTATATAATTGCTAGGTGGGGCTCTGCAAAAGCGTGCGAATAATTTTCTTTGATAATTTCCCCAGCCAGTCATTCACAGGATCAATACTTGTATCATTTCAATACGTTCAGACAATACACACTTGTTATTAAAAGAAGCATTCTTTAGCAGCATAAAAATCATGTGCCGTTTTTTCCATCTTATTAAGTTCATATCCTCTAGTAAACCTTGTATCTGAAATATTAGTCATGACAGTTCAACCTGAACGCTACTTTCGAAACCTGGTGTTGCAACACGATAAGCGGCTTCGGTATAATACGTTGTGTTTTTCAACGGCTATTTCGTCGTTTTCAAGTGCGTTTGTAAGAGCCATGACGTAGCTGAACCCGAGGTGCTGTAAACAACAGATTTATTGCGACGACGCACAGACATACCACACCCGTGCATTATTTGGCCAGTTGAACATCTGGGGCCCAAAGAGTTTTGGACGAAGGGATTGCATGGTTCTTAGATCTCAAGAGTTTCGTGACAACTTTGTATGTAGTAACTCTTTAACCAACTAGATTTATCTTCTTTAAATGCACGTCGCATTTTGGTTTATTTTCTTCGTTCTAATTTGCTACATCCCTACAGAAGATTACAAACTCTGAAAGAGGTTATTTGAAGTCAGCCGAAGGGGCATTTTTATACAATGACACGCCCATAGAAGGCTAAAGAACCATTTCCCTTTTTGTAAGTCTTCTGTATGTAAACAGCACGAGGTGTTTCTTGGCACCTGCTTTTGTTAAGACATACATCATATAGCTATAGGACACTTAAGGGAAGGTGATTTTGTTGACACGCTGGCAGTGCTATATAATGTAGAAAAGGGCTACACAACCGCGGTGTCAATGTATGTGCTTTTTGGAAAATGCTTTAATAAGCAATAAAGTTAAACCTCTAATATATAGAGAAAAAGATATCGTCTTGTCGGCGTTTTAATTTTTAAGTGTGGAAGACAAAAGACGTTCTGTATGTGACATGTTTAAACATCTGTGAATTATGTAAAATCCTTTACCTAGATGGCGCATAAACCAGCAGGTTTAAAATACTTAAACAAACGTGACTGTAACTGATTTAGTATACTTAAAATAAAAAAAAAACCTTTAATCAGTAACAAATTTTGCCACTATGATTCGCCAACTTATCTATAACCACGCCCTAATCCCTTAGGTTGGAGACGTGCAAGTAAACTCGGTAGATCAAATGATCGAAGGTCATGCAGGGTCACATATTCGTACCAAACATATTTCCACATGCAAAAAAAAAACAGAACAGGGTCATAATAATTAAAATTAATGCACTGTACTTCTTTTACTTTATATCACTGTCAGAAATAAACTACCATTTCAGAATGTTCTTCTTGTAAAGTTATCTGGATATATATAAGACATTACAAAAACTGAGAATATTAATAGAATTAATTTTTTAGTATTGTGAACAATAGATTTAATTATAAATCCTGTTGCTATATACGTCCTTCTGTCATACATTAGTCTTAAATAGTTTCCTTTGTTCGACAGTACAATAATGTTGAATACGACATGTAAAGAAAGATATGAATTGCGTGATCGCTGTTGTGCTTGCTTTGTTAATGGATATAAAACCCGGGTATGCGATTATTATTATTTTTTTTTTTTTGGTTAGATTAAGCAGCGTTTTCTCCAAATCGGAGACACAGGAGCATAAACCATTAGATTTGATTGCTATCATTTGATAGTTTTCTTGTTTTTTTCTACTGTTCTAATTTTATAGTATATGTATTTTTTATGTTGGTCGCTCTGGAATAATGGGGCAGAGGATTCATTTTTCTTTTAAAAAACCTTTTCCTTTTTATGCATTAATGTTTTAAAAACGTTTGATGTTTTGGTACATCTTCATTTTTTTTCCTGGATTCCGGCGCCAAAATAGTTATAATAAAAGACAAAAATATATTAAAGGTCTGTTTAAATTACTCTGTAATTATGAATGCATAAGATTAATAAAATCAAAAACAGTTTGTTTATAATACAAGAATGTTATACATTGCTGTTCAGACTGTAAGAGATCAATGTAATGTAGACATTTGTTGTAGCGAATGTTGTGTGTCCCCAATGTTTATAAAATGCTCTAAGACAAGGGGTATATTTAAGTTTGATTTCCAGTTTACAAAATAAAATTTCTTATAATATCTGCAATCCCAAAGTCCTTTCGAATTTTGTCTTTTTATGTGTTTGGTATTTGAAATAAAACCTGAGAACTCCATATTTACAAACACCAGAGCAAGAAACATGAAACTCAATTAACTGTGAGTAATATTTGGTTACCCCTTTCCGTGCAATTGAAACTCAGCTGGTAACCTTCATGACGATGCTGTTGACATATGTATACCATTACTAAATATATATTAAATTGAAAGCCGTCTTTTATGATCAGTCTACAGAAGGATTTTCATATTTCTGATACATTTTATATACCGGTAATCAATTTCAGTTTGGCCCTTGCATCATTGTCACAGATCTGAAGACTTCAGGATTTTTTCTTCAAGAAATGTTACACTTCAGCATGAAAATGTGTTGCGATTTATGCGATTAATTGCGGGTCCCCTGCTTTAAGTATATTAAAACATCAATAACCTGTAATTAAAAGCATCAGGAAACATATGGTCCACATAATTTGTCGAATTATCAAATTTTACCATTTTTCCTCTATTTTAGAATCCTTTAATCATTGCAATTATCCATATGGGTATTTGTTAAGTCATATGAATTTGAAAGTAGCTGTTTTAGATTATAATCATATTTATTTATATTATTATTATTATTGTTATTATTATTATTATTGTTATTATTATTATTATTTGTATTATTTGTATTCATTGGAAATTCATGCCGATGTGAGGGGTAATCAACTTGTTCAATTTTGCTGTATTTTCATGTCTTTTATTACAGCAATAGACGTCTACGCTTATGTTATCATTAAGATTTGTAAGGAGTGTTGTAGAAAATTAAGAACTGCTCTAGATCTAGCTAGTTATGTAGGGAAAGGTTGTAGCGCTTTTGTAAAACAAAATATACTATATTCTTCTTTACTAGTATATATATATATATATATATATATATATATATATATATATATAAAGCAGAAAAGATTCTGGCATTAGATTGTGTAATAATAAGTGATTCATAAGCCTGAATCATTAAAATTATTCCCACAATTTGCTGTTGAAAAAGGGGTTCTCTAAATGCGGTCTCGTCTGTCAAACAACAGACGTGGGTTATATATGGTTATGCCGTTTGGGGTGTGAAGAGTTATCATTACTATTCAAGCTACAAACTATGCTTCACATTTACCCGGGCGTTCAGAGAAATCCATAAACAGATAAACATATACAAATATGACTTTAACGAGGGAACAAAATGTATACTCCAAAGTCGATTACCTTGGTCCATATTACGGGACCAGGAAGGGAATGATTCTGTACGAGACAGCTTTCGTATAGGGTGAAACTCCGGTGTCACCGGGAATATCTGTTAATGATGAAATGGATTATTTGGTTACACTGCAGTTAACTATAATGAAATATAACGCAGGGGCATTTGCCGTAGATACATATGGTGTATCCCAATAACCTGTGTAATGCTAATTTAAACATTATCTTTCTTCGTGTCTATGAAGGAACATATCTCTTGACTAAATGGAAGTTTAATTTCGCCTTGTATCTCCATTTACGATCCGGTAAACGGAAACATGAAAATCTCCACAAAGATGAAAAGATTTCTCTAGAACTAAAGAAGCTTTCGATTTTATTACATTAATACCACGGTGTTTTTACAGAAAGAGGAAAGAACTCGTCCTGCTAGACAAAATACAAAGTAACTTTCTCTGTGAGAAAGAGCTGTAATTTAAAAGTAGTCTTGTTCTTAAAAGAGATATAGGCTCAAAATTTAATATAAATATAAAACGCCTCGTTAAAACGCTTTTTAAAGAAATGAAGTCCCGAACAATTAATTGGCTTTATGAACACATTAAGACTACTTAATACGCGACATCCGAGTATTGAGTTGCAGTCTTTGTGCCTTAAAGCCATTATATAAATTCTATTTCCGTCACATTTATCTTCATATTAATTGAGAAAAATATAAATATATTATAGAACTTAACACAAATAAGAAAGGCCACTATGACTGAGAATATTTGTATTATATTTATCCGACCCCTTCCTCCTTTCCTTCCTCTCTTTATTTTCCCTCGCCTTCTTTCAACGGCGTGTGTTGTAAATCAACAAATGAAGACAGCGCCTTTGCAAAGGAGAGGTTGAGGAAAAAGGTTCACAAATTAATCAGTTATCATAACTACCTTCCAGAAGACATAAGCGGCCATAAGAAACCGAGTAAAACCGGTATGGAACCCTGGTATACAATCTGTCATCGTGAGTCAAATCGCGATCGGTAATAGAATAGGTCGAATGAGGGTGTTTGACAAAACCGTATTGGCAACAACATACGTCATTTTTCATTATTCATGCCCATCTGGGCTTTCAAAAAGATATATTTATTTTTTTAATTTGGTAATTTATTTAAGCAGTTCTTTTGTGAATATTTATGGGTAAAGAGATCACCCCAAGCTTTTATACTTGTATAGTGTCAACTCTCCAAGTGAACCACACAGTCGCAGAAACAGCCTTGTGTAAGAACTTATTCGTATGATTTAGAAAGATTCGTCTTTATTTTGTCAAACATAATGCAAAATAATACATATTACTGTACACTATATTTCAAAGGGCAGTAGTGTTTATCTTTCAGAATCTACCTTTAAGTCCACATTCCTCACGCTGCGGATTCAATTCTTGGTTATCCATTTCATTCGACATGTGATTTGGATTAACAGGAATGGAATGCGACTGAGGAGTAAACCTTCGACATCTGCTCCTTTTGCTCTCTAATGCATTTACTGGAACTATCAAAATGGTCCACCAGCCTTCCTTTTTTGGTCTTATTTTTTTCAGCGCTTTTCGTAAGACAGAATCACGTAATTTTTACCCAGAAATTATCACTCATTGAAATTGTGCTGGGGGAAACCATTAGGGAGGCCTCACACGACTTTCTACGATATCTTAATCAAACACATGTAGATATATATATATATATATATATATATATATATATATATAAATGTATGTTTGTATAGTAGGCAACAGTTCCTCCTGTTTCATTGTGCTTCCCTTTACCAACCTTACGGTTATGATCCCAGAAGAAAGCATGTGGCCTTTAATATCAAAAGCCTATATTCCCTCCAGGACTGTCTATTCATTTGTTTTTATGCAAGAGTCAAGTGTCTTTGTTGAGCCGAATTCCGCTCTTGATAAAGCCTTGTCTGCAGTGAACGGGCCAAGAAGGCAGGGCAGATCGTTACATTGTCCTGCCCATGTCTGCTTTTTTGTATATTTTTCCCGTCGTTAAGTTTCCATTACCCTCTTTTCTCCCGGAGCAAAGCCACGCGTCAGACCCCATCCGCCGCCAGCAGAAGTCGCAATAACGATCATTCGTGTTAAATAGACAAATAATCCCACCCCTCAGCTCTACGCACGTTTTACATTGCGCTACATAGCTCCTTCATGCGAATAATGAAGCTACCTGTTCCACGTGACGTCACTGTTTAACCTTTCACATATATTGGTTATGACCGCGGGCTTTATAATTTCGGTATACACTCTTTTGTCTTTTGAGTGTTTTTTGTTCTTTATATCATGTCAAAATTGTAATATGTATTATGTATCCTCTACTTTCCTATCCCTTATTAATTTTATCTTATTATAATAAGATGTAGCTCTCAGATTTCTATTCATATTTAAAATGCTTAACCCAAAACGACTAGGACGGCTCCAGAAATTCCCTCGTTGTGAGCTTCATATCACACTTGTATTGACTCAATACATCTGTAGTCTGCTTATAATTTTCAAGAGATATTTATAATCCTGAGGGCTAGTACAGGTTAATTAATAGTAGAAGTTTGATCTTTTTTATGTAAATAGTTTTCATAAATCACAGAACATGTCATGGCCTCGTTCTAAATTTAGGCATATGGCTGATATGACAAATGTGTTTCTAATTAAGTCCAAACAAATAATTAAATTTATCAAGAAATAAAGCTGTATCCAAATATAGAATCTATTTACTTTTTGTTCTGCTGACTGACCATGCGGCTCCTTTGAGACTTTACCTGAAAGAGAGGCTGGCACAAAATAATTCAAACTGTCTAAACGCAAATATTTACGGAACTTGTGCATGAGTGCACAATGCAGATATTATACGTGTGTGTAGAAGAATAAAAGAAATGGAAAATCGGCTTGGTAAATGTAGAGTTCATGGTTAGCTACAGGTAGGTTTGATGCATAGTAATATCATAACCGGAACCGGAAACATGACTCCACAGCGTCTGCAGTTCTATATGTACTCGTGTGTTTAACTATAGGGGGAAATCATCGGTATGATATGCTGTATTTATTTAAGATATTCCACACTGGTCAGATTTTCATCCAAAGAAATATATTTAATTTCATGTTTATAACTTGCATTTATTATTAACGATCATACCTGAAATTCTGCTATTACAAAGAAAGGGTTTACAATATACAAAATACAATCGGTCCGTTCCCTCGCTCTCTCACATAATAATACAATTCGGCTACATGAGGACTGAGGTATTAATTATCTTTTAATATATGTCGAATTTCAAGGGGGGAATCTACTTCAAATTGTTTAATTTCTAAGTCATGGGCTTGCTACTTGAACAGCTGGAAAATCTTTCATACATTTTCCGCAGCTTTGTGTTACATCTAATTAACTTCCATAATTAGGATAATAAATATAGAGTACTTTGGCATTTTAAAATTTCCTTTCACAGATGAAATATATATATATATATAAACTGCAGGGTATAAATCCAAGTATATTTGGCTGAAGACATAGTTTCGTGAGTCATGTCTCAGAACGATTCCTCGTTGGCACAGCAGCAAGAAAGAATGTTTAGTGGTCTGATTTATGACTCTTTTAGCAAAGCGTGTAACATAAAACATAGAGCAGATTAACTTCTGCACCGGATCAGTATTTGTCACGCATGATGTTTTGATGGGATGCACTCGTTGGCGAGGCGATGGCCCTTGATCCGAGCCAGTGATGTAGCCGGCAGGCGGGAGCCTGGGCAAGACGCCTCCATCCTCCCGAGCACCTTTAGTATGATTGTATTGAGTGACGCAAGTGGGAAGATTACAGATGGATTCACAGCATCAAGTTATAGGTTTTTGACTGTTAAGGTAAAATCAAGATCCCCCCCCCCCCCCCCACCTCTCTCTCTCTCTCTCTCTCTCTCTCTCGTAGGTCTTACTTTTAAATTAAAATCATGTCCTGATGATTTAAAGATTTGTTTCTCTCTCTCTCTCTCTCTCTCTCTCTCTCTCTCTCTCTCTCTCTCTCTCTCAAATATATCATTTAAAATAAAAACATTTATAATGCTTTCGTATAATCCGTTCTAGGTTGAAAATGCATTATCATACATGTTGCAAGTATATCTGGTTTATCTAAGCGTGTCCAGTTTACTTACATTTAATATCACAAGTTAAACATTTTTAAAAACATTTTAATAAGAACCGGTGAATTTGTACGGATATTTAGTGTGAGTGTAAAATCGTACTAAGATTACTACGTTCAGTTCACGAGTATTCATTTTAAAGATGACATTAGCAAGAAACGGGGCGTTTTATCAATATTCTCTAACATTTACATTGTCTATACAGTCACTGCGCACGATAACTTACAACGCCTATCACCAAAGCCATAGAACATTACAATAAGCAGTTAGATAATCAATAAAATAAAGAAACAATGCAGCATATTTACGGCCCGTCTCTTGAGGCTCCTTATGACCGAAGGCGCGCTCCCTACTGCATTATACGGCGTTATGTGTTATATCCTGTCCAAGTATTAGAACCGATACCAAAAATCTTACCCCGTATAAAAAATACACCTCCCATCAGGAGCGCCGCACATCGTCTCCCGGGCAGCAGAGATAATTCACACGCCGCCAGCCAGTCCGTTTACTAGGTACCCTATTGTATTCACTATAGATTATTCTAGATTAAACCTGGAAATTGGACACACTTGCTCCACCAGAAATGTTTCAGATATCATTTTAAATTCTGGTATGGTTCTCTTCAATTTATATTTGTAAGATCAAAGATCAAATGCCCCTGATTATGTTAAAGAACAAAGATCAAATGGATTTTTTCAGGATTACAAACAAAAGCTTTACCAGGATTTTTTTTCTTTTTTTTTTCTTCTCCTTAAATGATGTCTAAGTCAATACGTCACATATTTTCCTTCCTCTACATATTGTCCTCATCGACACCATTTATATATTCTAATTGAAACATTTGTTTAATTACAATATGGTGGTAATAAACAAGCCTAAACAACATCTCCAAAAACTAGTACGATGCAGTAAACTCTGTAACAGTTAACAAATATACCAATGTATGTGAATCTGTGCATAAAATATATATCACATTTGTGAGTTACCAACACAGTTATAATGTCCAGGAGTTATTAATACCTTAACAAGGAAAGACACTCCTTCCATTTTTTCTCATGTACATTCAAAGTGTGTTTTTCTCATCAATCTTTCTTTCTATCAATTCTGTATTTTTCAAACAATTCACAAACTGTACCAGGGTCGGGATCACCTGAAATATCCGATTTCTGTATACCAAATATTTATAAATTAATAATAACATGTCGATAATTACCGATTCATGTTTCCCCACAACCATGTATATAACCTCTTTGTTTAGATCTGGCATATGGATATTAGCTCTCTTGACAAAAGTTTTTATATGCAGATAAAATGTTATTGAAATATGACACTGACATAATAAGTGTTCAACTGTTTCCTCCTCAACAAAACAGTAATTACATCGCTTATTATCAGTTACATTCCACAGGTATAGCTTATCCCTTGTTGCTAAAACGTTATGCAACAATTTAAATTGGAATTCACAAAAACGCATATCCAGTGTAATAGAATATAGCTTTGCAACAGATTGTTCCCAATCAAAACCTCTTAATCTGGACTGTAATTTTCCTTTGGCTGAAGGCTCAGATTTTTTACTCTGAATCATTCTTTTGTACAAATCTTTGAAAGACACTTTATTCGTATTTAGTATTACATCTTTAAATGAAACACAATAAATATTTTCAGAAAACTGGATACAGTTATCTTGCATTGCAAATGTACGAATGCAATCATGCCACTTCTGCGGGATAGCATGTATCAAGGACAACCAATGTACATAGTACATTTTGTATTCATTACTATCAGGAGGTACCATTTCATCCAGTCTTTTCTTTTTCCCGCTGGTATTATAAAGATCATGTACATACTTCACATGTTTTGCATCAAATTGTTTCATATATACAGAATTTCCTCATATCTTTATAAATTTATTGTTCCACACGCTTTGGTACAACATTATTTCTGGGTTACTTGGTTCACCAGACATATATAATGTCCATACATTCAAGCATTTTTTATAGAAAACAGGAATATCGTCACCAATACGTCTGATATCCAGATTTGCTGTAATATTCTTTACCCCACCAATTTGCTTAAGATACAAATTCGGCACAGCAGTATATTTGGCATCTCCAGCGTTTATAAATTTTATCATCCACATTAATCTTTGACATTCCACTATCGATACCACATCCGGTAGTCCAATACCTCCTTCTTTCTGACAGTTTATCATAACTTCATATTTAATTTTGGGTTTTCTGCCGTACCATATAAAGTCCACCATACAACTTTTAACAAGTTTTATAAATTCTCTTGGAGGCTCCAGCACGTTTGTTATGTACAATATTTTGGATATGCCTAATGATTTAATTATTGTATTTCTGCCGAACAATGTCATGTTTGGTGAATTTCCATATTTTTAAAGAATTTTTCTACATGTTTCCGATCTTAATGGTATAAGAATGTAACGATTTTCCTGTGTACCGATACATCCCGATACAAAGTCAAACATGGTACTGTCATTGTTAGATTCCCCTGCATTGATACGTTTACGGCATATGATCATCAAGCTTAAAGGCATACGTTAAAAATAATCAGCGACCCTGAGCATGTAATACAAAATATTATTGGCCAGTAATTAGTGAACTGGCTTCTGATTGGCTAACTCCTGCAAAGGGTTGAAACCAGTTGAAGGGAATGTTTTATCATTTAAATTTCAAGCGTGTTTAGTCAACGGTATGGCGCACTTGAACAAAAAAAAGAGCAAAACCGTGAAAATTTCAACATTTGCATGTTTACTGGATGTATCGTATATTATATCATGGTATATTCATGCTATACTCAGTTCAATTATTTCGTTATCGAAACAAAACAAAACACAGAAATAAAACAACAAAATACAAGTCCTTGTTTTATTATATTGAAAATAACCTGTCACTAAAAGTTGCCTTCAACCAATCGTATACATTTAGTTTGAGACAAACCAGAAAATCGACCGTCACCGGAAGCCGATACCTAGGGCAGAATAAGTTCATAAAGACGTGACTATAAATATAGATTTCTACTGAGACATATAAATTTAAGACACTGAAAACAGAAAATAGCATCTTTATGGGGATATTTTAGACGCGTCGATGAGTCTGGCGCCTTCAGGACTTTACTGCTGGTATTCGCTGACAAATATCTACTTTTTTATCTTGCACTGATATTTTAGTGAGCGCCACTCACGTTCACAGGGGACCCCAGCGACCATAAACAATTATTTGCAGCATTGACTTTCATTGGTCCAGCGGAGGGAGTCACGGGACACACGTTAACCAACGAATGTGACGTGAATACACGTGACCTGCACTCCGATACCTTACGTAACAGCAACCAGGTATCAATTACAGAGGATCCAGAAAAAAATAACCTTGACTTTGTGGTTAGATCTAGAAATTCAGACATTATAGATATAAAAGACCTAAAGAATTCGAGATACATTTGGTTACATAGACTATTTTTGACACAGATTAATGTTGAATGTTTTTGTATGCCTTGATTCTTAAGTTTAATTTAATATCTCCCATTTATCTCTTTTTTTTTTGTTCTCTTTGTCTTTAATTTCTTAATAATGTAAACCGGTATGTTTGGCGTTTAAAGGAAAGGTTATTTAAATACACATACTGCTGAGAAAATTATAAAATATCTGTTCCACATATAATTCTAGTTGAATGTGTATATTTCCCTAACGCGCGCTTTTCCGGACGGCCCATCACACCTATTTCCATCTTCCACAAATCCCACTCACGCTCCGGATGGTTTTAGGCGCCATTCAGCTTCCATCCGTGCGCTGGAAACCCTCATATACGTAAGACATAACTCATCTGCAGCATTCATTAAATGAATTGCCCTTTAAGAATCAAAAGAAGGGCCTTCGATCGTCTCGGCTGATTTTAGAGGCCAGGTGCGGTGTGAATGTGCATGCCGGTGCAATATCATCCTTTCCTTCAGGGTGCATTCAGCATCCCCTGTGGTCCTGTTTCTAAAAGGAGAACCGTGGGTTTTCCATAATTATAATCATCGATGGTCATCATAGCGTTTTTATGGCATTACAACAAATTCGTATGAGCACTCCGGCGATAGATTCGTATCAAAATTATAAATATTAGTGTTTCCGACTGAATTCGCTCCTCCATAACTGGCTTTATAGACCTTCTCGCCAAAAAAGATGACCGCAAAAACGACGCCCATATTCATGAGCCAGCCGCCCCCTCAGAAAACCACCCCTCATAGGTCAAACAGCAAGTGATTGCCACAGTAGAAAACAAAATAAACTCACAGTGCATCCTCCTACGAACATTTGAAAACATGATCTATGTGTCTCCCATTCCGACCCCATATCACGTCAGGGCCATGCATCCGTAAATGCGATTTTAATATTTATAATTGAAAAAAAATCTTTTACCCAAAAAAGTTGTGGAAGTGTACGAACTTCAGTTATTATTTGAACGCATGAAACCATTCTGCAACATAAATTCAAATGAACTGGTGGGGGTATTCTCTGCTTACTTGCCATGTGATATGGGCGTTCCTATTTCAAGGTCGGGGTGACCGCATGACACATATAATATTTAAGTCCTTTCCGTGTTAACTGTCAACTTTTATAGGCAGAAATCCCTGCACATCCCTGCATTTTTCGGTCCCGCATCTTAATTGTCGGTTTTGGTCCCGTTCTGTATACAGTGTTGTTATATAGGTCAACTCTTTTTTGTTTTATAAATTCTGACAAATAAAAGCATTGAAGCACATCACTTGATGTATCAGTGCCACCGACTATCTATTTCACATTCTAAGAAAACAGTGACATGCAAGCTGGATGCCAACCCGCGGGCCACATGAAGTAGCTTGTTCACCAGTTAGAGCAATACTTTCAAACTTAAAATGTTTTTAGTTACACTTTAATGTCATTTTAATTTCATGGTGGACTCCATAAATTAGTGTTCAATCCAATAGTTTATCATATGTTGCGATGACATTTTAATTCACTTTCATTCCCAACCCATCTCACTTTCATTTCAGTATGACCAATGTGCCGCAAGGACATAGAAGTTTTTTTAGGACGTATACTTTTGGTATAGTGAATATATAATTCTGGTAGTAAGGCTCGTTAAGGTTTGCAGATCAAGGTTCTTAAATGTAGATGCATACTATTCCTGAATATCGTCTATCACTAATACTGGCATAATCAATAAACGCGTGAATAATTGCTTAAATGCAGGCCTAAATTCTTTTCACCCGTATACTAACAGCTGATTAATGTTAGGTAAGTTAAGACTCTTGATGCGTATATAAATATCGCTCATCCTATCCTTCCTTTCCTTTGATAATTATTTTTACCAAAAATGAATAGGTGATTTGGCGGAAATAATATCGGTACAAAAGAACAATGTGATACCACCACCCCCCACCCCCCCGCGTTTTATTGTGGGGGTGGGGGGTCCTGACTTTATTCCAGGGTAATGACGGACGCCCCTGCCAGTACAGTAATGTATACGGCTCATACGACCACCTGCGGTACCGGCCACAGTGGTCTTGTTAGCGTCGTGGTCGTGTGTGAGCGATGATCATTAACTATAATATATTGGTTTGATTTTCACAAGAATTTATAGAATATATAAAATATATGATAACATCATATCATATTTACATTTTATATGTGTATATGCAATTATATTTTGCTCAATAATAATATTCACAATATATATATATATATATATATATATATATATATATATATATATATATATATGCATCATAGATATGTTAATCAGTTATGTGTATTCACGATAGTATAGAATAAGTGAAAATTATACTTAAGCATGTAGTATCAAACAAAGCATGTTTTTTCAAAGATATAGAAATAGTGCAGACTGTAGCTTTTAAACAATTGCATGCAAACAGTCATTCTTAATTGATTATAGGGGGGAACAAAGAACATATCTTATATATTTATATATACTTATTTCAGAGTGCATGTATGTGCATCTGACCTGGCTAAAACTACTGTTAAATAATGTGGGTATTCATTGTCGCAAGGGAGATTTATTCTATGATTACGGCTGAAAGATGTATGGTTTTGACAGTCGCGCCACCTGGTATCCTAAAAATAGAAAAGAAAAATGGCGGAAGTATTAACTCCTTAATCCACAGAAAATGACAGTTACCGGAGGAAGAATAAAAATGAACTGAGCTATACATCATATTTTTTGTATATATTTTCACGTGAAAATTTCCTTTGTAAACAAGGAACAGGCACGCAAAAAGAAGGACCAACACGTCCATTGATGGAACTTATTATTTTGTTGAAAGCTCTGCGGGATCATATCAACATTTCTGTGATAAGAACGTATGGGAAATTGATATTTAGAAGTGGCAAGGGGACACTATTTCCTTTTTACGCCAATATCCAAGAGGCCTCATGGCGTTTGAAGCTGCCATTCGGGTCCACAGTTAAATTGTTATTGATGGCTCTTGGATGTCACATTGCGTGAAACACCCGCGGGTTCCAGCGCCAACTCACGGTTGCCTATCTTGTCACTCGGCTTCGCATTTCTTTGAACCTAATCAACCGCGCTGTCCCCTGACGACCTGTAGACATACACTCAATGGATCTAGTCTTTGTGCTTTGACTTTATCTTCAGCCTCCGTTGCCCTTGTCTTGCGCAAGCCCTTGGACTGTTTCAACCTTTATCTCTATAACAACAGGCCAGAGCAGTCATGTCAAAACGCCCACGATGCTGTTTCATTTTACCCTTTTTACGTAGAATTAAAAAATATACTGAAACAGTAAAATGTCTCAATCTGAACATTTGTTCTTTTTATCGACTATCAGCAGTGTCGGTCGACATTTCAAGTGAGATTAATGGAGGCCAAGTGCCGGTTGTTTGATCATTTTGTCTGAAGCCAGATTTTACAGGCCGACACTCAGAAAGCTAACAGAGAAATATTATATTTAATTTTTCTGAAATACCGTGTCTGCCGGTTGTCGAGGAGTTTGAGGTGACCGGCACCAAGAATACTTGTAGTTTATTTTATTTCTATATTTTCAAATATAATTTCAATAAATGCGACCTTAACGTAAGTTAACTATCCTATAGTTCTGACAGAGGAATATTAATTTTTAACTATCCTATAGTAATTAAAGGTTTGCGAACAAGGCGACGTTAGTTATAGGCAAGCATAAATTTCCCGGGCACCACGTGAGCACCAGTTAGGACAGGCCCAATTTGTCCCCGAGACAGGCAATGGCACAACAAACTAAACCGGAAACGTAATGTCACTTTTAAAAGGGGTAAAATACTGATTCGCCGGCATTGAACCCAGATTCAGCGGCACACAAGTACATGCTTCAATAGCGGTACAGCTAGAACCACTTTTATATGCACCGTAACACTGTCTATAATGAGCATGTATTAGGCTGTGAGGTAAACTGAATTTGTAATGAAGTGCCATCATGGTTGAACATGGGACTTTCGGAGGAATAACCTGTCCTGGCCTTCGTACCTTTAACACGTACCTATAATTAGGTGCAATTCATGAGGACAAGACACAATGTCAAGAGTGACAATTATTGAGCAAATGTGCCATAGTCTGGTGACTGTGTGCCCTATGTCTCCCTTAGTTACCTTAGCCAAGGTTTTATGGCTTGTCATCAGCTCAAAAGTTCTCGACTGTTAGCAACCAACAACCGACGCTACGTAATAAACAGCCAGCTTAATAGAAACATTTGTCCCTCGAGATATTTATTTTGGGCAAAGTTCTGATTAAGCCATATTTTATAACGGAATTGGAGGACTCGAGGATCCCGTCCAAAGAACGGATTTTGACAACATGGCTACTTATGACATTGACCAATCACAGCTTCAACAGCCATGGACTATGGACAGCTATGGAAAATAGGTGATGCAAATCATCAAACACACATATAATATGTGTGTGTATGTTTGTTTTGTTTTTAGCTCTTCTGGGGCATCAGGGCTATAGCGATTTCGCTTTGTCCAATGTCCTTCTGGTGGCCGTTAACAAGCCACAAGTTGTTACCGTTGGTCCTAGTAACATCTAGAAACTTATAGACTGTGACATATATTTTCCGAGATAAGGGGCTTGTTTGTGCACCCCAGAATTATCATAAAGTAGGTATAAACGCTTTGGACAGCATCTCATTAATTAAGATATTGATTGCCATGATTCCTGCTTTGCATAGTGATCCGGTTCTTTTGTCCGAGTCAAAATTCTGTAGGCCACAATTCCACAATTTATCAATTTCAAATTTGTACAGTTAATATATGTCTATTATCCGCCGAAGATTTTTATTTTAACTCAGCTGATTGTAAATCGATCATCTGTCCGATTGTCCGGCCCTCGTGCCGTCTGGCAGTCCATTAGCAAGGCCCATATCGTACCCGCTGACCCTAGAAACGTTTAAGTGAACATCATGAGTGGACAATAATAAATCTCCTTGAAAAACTGAAATTAGGTCACTGCTACCTATATTCTCCTAGCTATTTGGCCTGTAAGTACCACAATAATAATTAAAAATTTGATACAAACCTCCAGTACCGTGATAATCAATACATGGATTGCCATGAATCTTGCTTTAAATATTGACCATTAATTTAATCAGGTCCCAAATACTGCTGACGCCACCTGTATTTTTTCTAATTTTTACGTTTTATTATTTATTATTTTGAGATCATCAAATGACAGCAATCATGTCGGTTTCTCAGCAGTGGTTTTACGCAGTGTCCTAAAACCTGGCGTGTTTATTGAATACGACTGGTTTCCTCAGTTTCCGAAGACTGGTGGCGTTACAATATCAAAGGTCAAGGTTACAGGGCCCATCCTTTCATAAATCATTTATGGACGATAACTCCAGTTTGATTAGACAGTTCCTTATAGGCAAATTCAGCTGAGCGTCGAGACCCGTGAGTCACAATTGATCAAAGGTCAAGGTAACCAAAACACCAAAAATTGTGATGTCCTCATTTTTTTTAAATAGGATCACAACCACACAACGTACATAAATTTATGCGTTTCAATATTTTATGGGTATAACATCCTTTTTTGCGGTTACCATGGTTACGAATTTTCAGGGTGATGTGCATCAGAGGTGTATTTGACATCAGGTGGAATTTAATTAGTTCTACTTGATATAATTACAAGTCTCGTCAAAACGAATTAATTGAAGACTTCACTCTAAGACGCTCAACTGGCCTCAGATCTTCAGCAATCGTTTTCATTCAATTCCTTCAAGCCCGTTGATTTTGACAAAATTGGTCAAAGGTTAAGGTAAAAGTCATTCTTAAATCTAAAATTGTAGTTTTCTCATAATATTGTCATAAATTTTCGTTTTTACATAAATTGTACCTGCCTTTATTCGTCCTTCCCTTCCCCATAACATGAATAAACATTTGTGTTTTCCTGTTTGTAACTACTTAACCGATGCCTGCTACACAATCTGGAGATTTGAAATATGGGCCAGGAAAGATCACATTAAATTTTGGTGCGGATCCGGATCAAGATGTAGATCTAGTCGCATTATCTTCCCCTGCCGTAGTTATGCGCTGTACGTACACAGTATATATATATATATTCCATCTCCTTTTCAGGTGATCTTTAGGTGATGGAGACCGAGATGATGGATTCGATGGACGACGCCCATTACCATCTGATGAACCGGTCACACGAGAACGCGAGCGCACCAGCCGAGTCAATTCACCAGATCGTGGTGATAAACGAGACCGTCGTGGTCCCGATTGTCTGTGTGTGTGGCATTCTGGGAATTATCTTCACCGTCATTGTGCTCAGCCGGAAGACGATGTGCACGTCAACAAACTGTTATCTGATCGCACTGGCCATTGCTGATCTTCTGTTCCTTCTCTTACTGGCAACAAAATTACTTGGTGTCAAATTTGAGCATGATGACCTTCAGCATATGAGGTTTCAGATATACGGCACCTACGCTGTTATATTTATGAACGTGTTCTTGTTTGCCTCGGTTTGGGTCACGGTGACGCTGGCGTTTGAGCGCTACATCGCCATATGCCGGCCGTTTCTCGCCACGTACATGTGCACGGTGCAGAGAGCGCGTATCTCCATTGTGTTCATCTTCATATTCGCAGTCCTGTGTCGGCTGATAAACTTCTGGGAACACAAAATCGTCACCCTTACTGACCTGGGAACAAATAATACGTTCATGTACATTGATGACACAGAGCTGTACATGAATGAGCAGTACAGGAAGTACTATCCCTGGGTGGTTGACGTGTTGTTCGTCTCCGTCATCCCGTTTCTTCTCCTTCTCGTACTTAATGGCAGACTGATTTGGGAGGTCCGGAAGTCCACGCGTTATGTCCAGAGGAATACCATGGCATCCAACAAAGCCAGTCCCTTTCAGCGTGAGGAACTCCAAATCACAATCATGCTGATCAGTGTAGTTGTTGTGTTCTTCATTTGCCAGGCCCCTTACGTCATGTACAATACGATCATAAGCACCAGAAGAAACAGCGTCCGCGGCAAATCTTTCATAATATTCCACCAGGTGGCGATACTGCTCCTTACCCTGAAGTCGGCCATCAACTTTTTATTGTACTGTTGGTTCAGTGAGAAGTTCTGGGCCACTTTCAAAAGGACATTCTGTTTCGGTATTGGTAAAAACAAGTCCGAGGCTGGTCAGTATTACGATTTACGGAGAATGTCAAACTGTCAAACTAGAGACACCAGCATCTGAGCTTCTGTCCGCTTTCCATCCTGCTCCCGCAAGACGCTAGCGTGTAGAAACGCATCGCATGTAGCATGAGATATAATATAGCACCCAGACCAACTCTAACAGATTTACCTATCATATAATTTAACCTCTTAGTGAATGTATATTTATTTATTTATTTACTGGATATATGATGTACATTATTTATATACACACTTTTTCAGCATGGCCCAAGGGCAGCTGTTTGTCTCCTTTTAAAGTAAAGCATCATTAAATTCTTCGAAGAACAAAACAGACTATGTAAATTAGGAGTGCATTATAGCTGTGTATGTGCCGAAAGACAGAGCGTTCCGCTTGGAAAAAAATCGGAACGTGATGGAGACAGTGGATTATTATCAAGACCCGGTGGTATATCTGATTAATTAGGAATAAAATCTTAATCAGATAAAAACATTGTTAAAAAATTTCTGTCGGGTTCTAATCACATGACTTACCTGACATAATATTTAAAACGTTAGTCTTGTATATACATGTATTGGCTGAATAATTATTGTTATATTTGAAGTATCATAAAGAACTTATTTCAAATTTAGACGTTTGTTTTTCATGAATGTTTCATTATATTTCATATATTTTCGTTGATTTCCAAATTAGTGTTATGGCAAAAAATCTATGAGAACGTTTTTTTTTTAATTCGGCACGGCATGACATCAATGAATGTACATTATTTCCCAAACGATTTTTTTAGCTCTCTTTGTCTGATCTTGATGATACAATAACTGAACAGTATATTGCTAAAAGAATCACAAGACAGGAAGTAAAGCACATGTAATAAACAAAAAGGCAAAAAGAGAGGTTCTTTTTTATAATTAGAGACTTTTCATTCACTTTATGTTTCACCAAAACAAGACAAACACGTGAATACATGAATATCTAATTAAAAGCGGAAGTATAATTCCTTCCTGTTACTGCATGGCTTAACAAAATAGTTTCTGTATTTAACTGCTGTTTTTGGTTCTAGGGTTGGATCCATTACACGTTTGAAAAATTTAAATGATAAGTTTTAAAGTTCGATAACCTATATAAGAACCGCCAGTTAAAATAGAACTGACAGGTACTAGAAGCTTTATATTTTTTCAGCTTTATATTTTTTCCCAAATTTCACGTACTGGGTATTTTTTTACCTAACCACTTGCATGAAAATATCTTCATTTCTTGTGTTTCCCTTGCTAATAAAACTGTTATTCCCTTCTCCTTGATAAAGCTGCCTTTTCATCTGTTTTACCTTCACAACCTGCACAGATCAGTAAAATTATTAATTTGCATTATTACCACTTTCCAGAATACATCCGCTTATGACACTGACAAGGAAATCCGGGATATCAAATCACTGAATCACGTTTGTTTAAAGCATGTGCTGGCCTTGATATAATCCTAGCCGGTAGAGTAGCAATTACATAATTTATGGAATGATATATCGCGATACATCTATTGGTATATTCAAAATTTAGTTATTGTTAGTTATATTTTAAATGGCCAAGGACTTCAGAAAGGTTTATATATATTAATAGAGATTGTTCGATCTCGATGAAAATTTAAATAACAAGTCCATAAGTAATTCATGTATTTAAAGAATTTACACAAAACTATATTTAGTCAGGTATAAATAAATATTACATAAAGCATATCGGGTGAATCAGATATTTCAGCCATATTCCAGGGGAAGGCACAAGGAAATATACATTATGTTATATTTTTGTCATTTTTTTGTAGATTTGAAATGAAAGTTTAGGGGTATATAGATTTTCTAATACGTTTTCCATGATTGTACATGTAAAATCTCAATTACACATTTTTTATGCAATAACTGACGCCTGATTTTCACAATATATCACCAACTCTACCTGGTAACGACGAAATTTAATCCCACATTTCAAAGCCTTCGACGAATATGGTATTTCTATCTCAAATCACACAATACTGAACTCTAAAGGTAAGGGTTTACTTGGGTTGAAAATTTACCTTTGGTCCGGAAATTATTATAAGATCATTTCTTATCGTATTGTTGCTGTTTCAGGTAGTAGTCAGCCGGCCAAGCACAACCAAATGGTATCAGCAGATGGTAATCAAGCAAAGCATTCTGGGATACAAGTGGCCACTTATGATGCAGAAAAAGGTCTAATTTAAGACAAAGGAATGACAAAAGTACTGATAGTTTGGAAGGACGTTGAAATCCAATCAAAGTCGCGCAATACCAAGTAAATCTTACAAAGGGAGGGAAAACAGATGATTTCGCTAATATGTATAGTTCCCGTGTCCTCTGTGATTAGAACCTTTCAGAGCAAATTGTTTTTATCCTGCGGATTGGAAGCAGATCGCTCTCAGTGTGTAACTGTTTGCTACACTTCAGCTGTAAAAAAATAAAATTAAATTAGGCGACATTTTTTTTCAGCAATCATATCCCTGATTGCTTGCTATATTCCTAATCCGACACTTGGATAAAGCGTAAATTCATTTCGATCAGGAACAAGGAAAACGTTTTTCGAAATGCAGGTCTTTTAATTTTGATGACATGGTTAAGTCGACTTTTTCTTGTACCTTTTAATTTGTTTGCCTGAGTTCTGGAAAAATTATAATTCGAGAAGTATAATATAATAAACCAAATATAACGCACACCGAAGTACTCTTTTCATTTTATATGATGTATTTACTCATTGCTCAGTCATCATTAAAAGAGGTAAATGTCAGCATTTAAGTTTAGTCATGATTATCTACCCCGGAGTTCATGAAGTCACACATATCAATTATGAAATTCCCAGTCCAGCATAAAACTGAAAGCTCCGGAAGTCATACTAATTGAAGTTCTTGCATGAACAGGTAGAATAGATATGTATAAAACACACAGTCTAGTGCGCTTCCAAGTTGAATATACCCAGTGCGAATCACGTGAAAAAAAATGTTACGTCTCATAGCGCCCCCCCCCCCCCCTTCCGCTTCTGTCTGGGACCGGTGAGTAAGTTGTGAAATCAGTAGCCGGTGGTTGAATAAGGTACAGTGCCAGTACTGTACTTTTTATGTTATGCTCTTTTATGGTTTGAGCATGCCTGTTATCGCATTCAGATTGAATCAGGGACAATGAGGTCATATTTCTTCCTATCTTTAGTAGCTGGAGAGTGGTTGTTATGTAGCTATGCAGTTAAGGTCCAGAACTTTTAATACACGAGGTTCTGTAAAATCTTGATGCGTGAGATCATGACTCATTACCACTTCTAAAATATATGCGAGTGCACCTTTATATTTGAACGCGTATACGTATAACGAATGCTTTGGTTGTATGCCCCCCCCCCCCCCCCCCAAAGGCCCGAAAGACCGGGAAGGCAAAGTGTATAGTCGGATGCTACTGAAATCCTCGATGATACCAGACTTCAGACGCCCACCTTTTTTATCCATTAGTTATATACATGTATAAAAAAGAAAACGCCACATTCAAAACAAGAAAACGATACATTTGTGCTCCTGTACCGCCATAGAACTGTCGGTGAGACGTGTAATTTCAACTCTAACGTTCATACAGCAGAATGACTAGTGTTATATTTCACCCATAAATGACTGTGTCGATAACGCTACTGCCTGCAGAACTGACTTTGAAACTTTTACTTTGATCTGTATTTTAAGTGTGTTGAAGTTTATGTTGCTTTAATATATATATATATATATATATTACACAGCAGAAGAACATTTTCTTCAAGATGGCGTTTCATTTCGAAATACAAATAAAACCGACCGAATGACTTTCTTGACATTTATAGATAAACAAACATATTACGCGCACAGACCCACGCACACACTGACACACAGGTTACAGCACAGTTCAATGCAAAGAATCCCCTTTGACTTCACTGTATTTGAACTATATGTTCTTATGGAGGTCGCAGTTCAAGTCAATCAGGATTTTACACACATAGACGGAATAATAATAAACAATAAACCATCATAAATGTCCGGGCACCCACGGATTCCATGATTAAACTCACAGTGGTCTCAGCCAGTTCTGAACCATCAACTCGAGGAGACAATGAAACCTGGTCAATAAATCTTAGACATTGGTGAAGACAAGTAATTTTGGTCGTGTTTTCTAGGAGAGTCATGTGACGATAAGGCGCTGTTCCATTGTGGCTTACACAAACCAATCTGCTCTCCGGCTAGATGAAGGCCGCCAGCATCTGTTCCCAACTATACTCAAAACACAACCACATGGCTGGCCGATACAGCACGTTTTCCGGAATTATTATTATAACTATCATTATTATGATTACTATTATTATTATTATTATTATTATTATTATGTCTATGTCTTTGTCTATGTCTCCTTTCCAATGGGGGGAGACATAGTGTTTGATCTGTCGTCGTACGTCGTCAGCGTCGTCGTCGCCTGTGTCAAAGTAATTAACTCGATAACTTTTCAAGGACTGAACATATTTTCATGAAATGTGAAATTTAAATTGTTCCTACAAAATTCTCAGAAGAGTTTGAAAACCGTAAACCTTGACATTCATCATCAAGGTGAAATAGGTCAAAAGAAAATTGATCGTGAACCCCATAACTTTTGAAGTATTACATATTTTTTCCTAAGATTTGAAACACAAATTGTTTCAACCAAGTTCAATGAGTAGTTAGAAAACGAGTGACCATAACCTTCATCGTCAAGGTCAAATAAGCCGAAATAGGATTATTTTTCTAACCACATAATTCTTGAAGTGTCGCATATGTTTTCCTCAAATTTTAAACACTCATTGTTTAACAAAGTTCAATGACGAGTTCAAAAACGGGTGACCTTGACCCGGGTCTTCAAGGTAAAATCAGCCGAAGCAGTAATTATTCGAGAACGCTTTAACTTTTAACCACTCGGTATAATTTCATGAATCTGGATTTGTAAAATGTCCCTACCAAAATCTCGAAAATGTTAAAAGCCGATGATCTTGACCTTTATCTTCAAGGTCAAACCAGCAGAAATAGAAATACTTTGTTTACACTATTACTTTTGAACCACTCAATATATTTTCATCAAATTTGATATGTGAAATGTTTCTGGAATAACCTCAGAAGTGTTCGGATACCGGTGACCTTGACTCACATCATAAAATAGTCAGTATTTTTATTTCCTCAGATCAGGGGATTGAAGGAGCATAGGGAGGGGAGGTATATATATATATATATATATATATATATATATATATATATATATATATATATATATATTTGCATTGCAAAAATAACCTTATCCTAGTTATTATTATTGTTATAATTATAGTAAAAGTACAGTATAGGTGAAATGCCTGCAACTGTCTTCCTACAGATGGTCTTTAAGTCTGAGTAAAGCCTGTTTGCGACAGGTCACCTTTACTGCACATTTACCTTTATTACTATTATTGTTATTATTATTATTATTATTATTATTATCATCATTACTTTCTTGAAAGCTGTCTCCATTTTTAATGCCAGCCTAGTTAAACTGCATAATCATGCTCCGTGACAGGGCTACACGCTGGAGTTAACCAGTTGCGATGACCACTGCACCTGCGGGCCCTTGGTGTGTAATCGTCCCCGTCGTCCCTTCGACCAACCCCCGAAAGACTGGCTCGCTTGGTTCGGCCTTCAATTAATCCTTCAGATAGCTCACCCTAGATTCGCTTTCCCTGGTATATTATTATGATATACTATTGTATTAAGCTCAGTTATAATATATAAAAATTATTACAAGCTCAGCTCATTTCCACCATTATGATAACTATTACATGGACAGATTTATATATGCATATTACATATGTACATATTACCTAATAACGTGCTCAGCTGCAAAAGTTACTAATTTGATTTTCCAGCAATTTTCTAAAACCAAATTCATATCAGTTTAGTTGTTACAAGTAGTGATATAATAAAAAATAAATCAGAGGTAAATAAATGATTAACACTGTTTTTAATCTGTTTAGTCCAACACACATAGATTGATCCTTCATTGACATTATAGCATTAGCGTAGATTATGATAATAATTTGCGAGAGAGATTCACTATTGTAACAATGGTCACTATAGTATAATAAAAATGGGTGAAAGGGCAAAGATTATTTTCGCTATTATTTGAATGTATATTTAAATTTTTATGATATCATTCTTTTATGTCAGAGAGACAGAACATATTAGAGCACCCGTTCCAATGTAAAAAAATAGAACACACATATGGTTATTTATATATACATATATATATATATATATATATATATATATATATATATATATATATATAGTGTAAAGTCGTACTCGAATGAAAGAAACAAAGAAACGGTTTTCCGTACTTCTAAAACCTTTTATAATTTGTAAAATTGCTGATGTGAAATATGGCATGGCATAAATATGAAAGGATATAGAGAAAATATGATACTGCTTGGTGGAAACGTATTACCTGAAGTCATTTGTAAAGGTACGGAGTAAACCAATATGGACCTTAAAATTCTCCTCTACTTCATCTTCCCAGGTAAATTTCTCGTATGCCTGAATCCCTGGCTGGAAGCTTACAGACCTTTAGAGTTAAAACACCTTATCATACTTGTGTACAGCTAGGGTGTCAAAATATTTATATTTATTCAAAATGATTGTAATCTGGCACTGATGTTATGCCTGGAATTGGACACAAAACATATTGGAATTATAGTTTATTTATTTATTATTAATTTATTTTATTTATTTAATAAATATTTCAAAAGGATAACCTATTCAGCATGAGCTGTTTTTCCATAGGGTCCTGATCAGGATGTTGTCAGTTGAATACATAGTTAAATACAAATATGGTAAAAAAATGAAACTAAAATACATGCATAAAACACAAATAAAATGTTGTACACACATGGTATAAATGACATATAAATAAATTCAAAAAACGATATTCACGAATATAAACTAACAATATTAAGACGCCTCATTAAAGATAAACTAAAAGATGTAAGAGTTTGCATCATTCGTATCTGGTCATAAAACAGTAATATGGGTAATGAATACAAGTACGAAACATGTGACCGTATAAAATGCTATGAAAAATGCTATGGCATGCATTGCTTATACAATGACTTAAACTGGTGGACACTGTTAGACGCTTTGACGCTCACAGGTAATAAATTCTAGTGGAACCCGGTTAAATGAATGCGTAAGGGGGCGAAGAGAATTACCAGATGAACATTTAAACACGGTTAAAAAAAAATTTGTATCTCTGTTCAACATTCATCCAACCCCACGTTGCAATTAATGATGTAGAAGATATATTGGTATCATAGGTTTTAGTAACGATTCGCACAGCTATATTTTGAAGTTTTTGGAGTTGTAATAACTGAGTTTAGGAGGAATTACCCCATACAGATATACAATAATCAATATGATCCCAATAAAACCATTATACAGTGTATTTAAACAGAGATGTCCAAAGTTTCTGCTCAGTCTAAAAAAGACCTAGTTTTGATGCTATTTTGTCGCACACGAGTTGTTTATTTTTTTTTCACGTAAGACCTGCGTCGATAATAACACCTTAAAGCCTATTGTGATCAGCTGGTGCCAGTTTGACTTTATCTGACTAAATACTCATTTGATTTCCGTTAGTTTTGGACTTAGGGCAAAATAGTATGACAGGTGATTTTGGGGGATTTATGCAGAGCCGATTCTCTCGAAAGCATTCAAGTGCAATTATAAGCTTTACTCGTAATGACTCCATTGCTTTAGTGGCTGAATTCGCAGAATAATAAATAAGAATATTATCAGCACAAATGACACATTTCTTACAAAGGAACATTGAGAGGTCATTTAAATAAAATAGGAATAGTATTGGTCCAAGTACACCGCCCTGTGGAGTGTCTATGTTCAAGGTGCACTGTTTAGAAAGAACTCCATTTGAAATAAAACACTTGTTTCCGATTAGACAGGTAGTTTATGAACCACATTTGTGGAATACCTTTTATGCCATAGTTGCTCGTTAAAGTAAGTAAGACGGTATGATCAAGGCTATCAAAACCCTTTTTTTCATCGAAGAAACATGCAGCAGTGACATTGTTATTGAGGCTGATAAGGCATTCATCAATAAAACTATGCAAGACAAATGAAGTGGAACGTTTAGGAAGATAAGCAAACTGTTTATCTTAAAACAGCTTATTACTTTCAAAAAATGCGATTAGGCTTTATTTGACGAACTGTTCTATTATTTTCGGCACATGGTCAATAACCGAAATCGGACGGTAGTTCAAAGGATCGTCCTTACTTCCAGATCCTTAATATATGGGAGTGATCAGAGCGTTTCTCCAGTCTGTTGGAAATTCGCCGGTTTGAAAGGAGAGGTTAAATATATGGGCTAATGGAATTGAAATATAAGGTGCAGCTATTTAAAAAAACCCTGACATCCCCAGTATGTCTTCTTGCATACCGGAGTTTATTTTCAACAGTTGTGATAAAACAAACTGACTAAAAAACTGCATTAAAATTTTTTTTAATTTAAATTTATAATAACAGTAATGCATTTGATAATAGCTGAGCTTGATTTAGAGTGTTATCTTTTATCTTTATATACTGTAGACGTCTCCCTATCTTATATTCTCTTCATATTTCCTCTTTAGCTATTGTCTCAAAAGAACGTTATAGTACTATTAACGTTGTTCAGTGAAGGTTATATTATTCATAAATATCCGCTCTTTGTCTGTTTGTGTGTTTGTGCTTGAACGAGCTGGGATACCTACAGAAGGTATGGGCGGGTTTTAGATAACATCCGAGCAGAGAGGGGCATCGTTTAGTGAAGAGTTTGATGATTATCAGGAATGCGAAAGAGGTGTGCGCTTTCTTAATGCTCTCTAGTAAAACTGGCAGGTTAGTGTTGGCACCCGGAGGCGGATTAGACTTCAGTTAGGTTGTCGACCTAAGAATTTCTCAGTACATCTTCGGCATCTCCTGTATCCTCAGCATCCCCAGTGGCCGCTACATCTCCACATCCTCGTCCTCTGGGGTATCATGACTTGACAGCAGCCACACCTAGGCTAATGCACGTGATAATGTGATAATTACCATTCGGATCTCCAACGCGACCATCCCTGCCTGCCCGCCACAGCTAATACATTAGATAACGCACAGGTTCTTCAAGCAGTGTCCCGGTGTTCCTACAGTCTGTGACCGCGTATATGGCCCCGCCCGGAGACAAACCAATTTCGGTTAATCGTAACTTAAATGTGCAGTGACTTAAAGTGACTGGTGCAATTATTTAATGAAATACCATGCTTTCATATAACATGTACATCTAATTCTATTTAGTTTCATCATATTATGATATTTTTCATGTGTATCACCTACATAACAAATATCACGACAGAAAGATTGCTATTTTATAATGATACGTCATCATTAAGCTAATTTATTTTTTAGAATTTCATGAGATTGACGAAATTTGATCAAAAGTAAATTATATATATATATAGATTCGACCTGTTTAATTGGCTGGTTTTAAAATCATGCTTCGAAGATCATGCATCTGCAAAAGCTACAAACATATTGTTATTTGCGTTTACATGAATAAAAGAAAAATTACCAAATAGGTCGATTCAATTTATGAAAAAAAATTGTGAACAGGAGCAGGTTCTCTTTCCTTTCCATATCTTTACTTATAGCCAGACCTTTCCTATTCTTGTGTCACCGTTTAGTAAAACAAAAGCGTTTAAGCAGTACATCATTTGAGGGGTGTCTATTTATTTCCTTATGTTGAAACCTGAATTGTGAGACCTCAAGTGTGTAGATGACACTGAAGGCGAAGATGACTGATTAACATAATGTATACTTTTGTTAAACAAAGTTTTACATGTTTTAGAGTATACTTATATTGGATTTCTTTAGAAGTTCTGTTTGAAAGTTCAATAAAATAAATCTCATTGATGTCGCCAAAATGACTATCACTCTGATCTCAAACCCGCTAGTTTAGAAATATTCTTAAATGAATGAAAAGCATCAGAAAACTACATTTTATGAAAACACTGACTTCACTCTTAGAGGAAAAAGACCCTAGTCAATGGAAATATGTTGTTTCACAAAAAGATACAGCCTGACGAATCTACCCTGTGAATTCTAAATGGACTTTTGTTGAAGATTCTCTTGTGGATTTTGACATCAAGAAAAACATCTAGGTTAAGGAAAGCCATTTCCACGAAATCGATTTAACTTAAGAGAAATGGGGGAAATCACCATTGGTTTCAATCCCACCAGTACAAATTGATTTCGATGCCAAGTCTGTAGACTAAGAGAAACCTTACTCTCTGAAATAAAAATACTGACATCTTATTGTGAATAAATTCCTCATGGGTACACTTTGGTATCTGTTCCTTTCTTCCATTTCCAAATGGTTTGCTATCTTTTAAATTCTTTTCCGGTATACTTCGCCGTTTATTTTATTACTCTGTATTTTCTTACTTCTTTTATGTTTGGCTGTAAAGTCAGACAAATATACTGTATAATCTAATAAAGGATATTCATCCATTAAGTGCAACATTTGAAGAAACCAATAGAAAAAGTCGAAATGCCAAATACTGATACAAAAAAACGTAGAGTTTCAGAGGCGGATGCAAGATTAAGGGAACGGAGAGATCTTACCCAGGAAGACTAATTTAAAAAAAAATGGTCCCAAGGTCCGGAAAACGGGGGTTCAGCCGCAAAATCGGTCCGATAGATTTAAAAAAGAGAGCGGCGTCTGAAATGGGGGGGGGGGGGGGGGGGGTTCCGGACCCCCTGAACCATTCCTCTGGATCCGCTTCTGTGTTTGACATCAAAGGCACTTAACACTCCAAAAGGTTAAATTAAAGCATGGCGTTATTTTAACAAAGGTAATTTTGAATGAATAATGTAAGTTGAATGACCTCTGAGCCTTTGATCAAATCTAGCACTCAAGGTTGTTTTAGACATTAGATTGTTATAGACTGTAAAATTCAGTGGAATGGGAACTGTCCAAAACTTGAAAATATTCATCATGAGGTTTGCCTGTAAGTAACCATGGTAACTCTACAGCCAGTGGCCATGGTGCTACGTGCCGGCAAGCAGTAATGATGATTTGCCATCAGGTAGTCATATAGATTCGTGATCAATACCGACTATTAGGACGACCCATGCTAACAAGGAGTGTAGTGAATGAAGAGAGTAAGTGATGCAAAGTGATGATTCGTTGTACTCTTGAACCTATGAGGCTAAAAGTTCAGAATCATAGATAAAACAAACATTTCCAGAATAAATTATTTTATACAAAAATAAGATTTTTTTAACCGCAGTTTTATTTTCATATTTTTAAAAATTTCCAAGTTGAACCGTAATATATGGACCGTGAGTTCATCAAACTGCTACCTAAGCTCAGTGATTTCAGTTATGTCTGCTATCACTAAAAATTCTCTTCCTGCCTCAATACGAATGAAACCTACGTTGTTGAGAGATACACAATTCCAAAATAAACTGAACTGTTGATCGACGTTTACTTGTATTCACGTCGCATGTATAGAATGATAATGGTTTTGTCACATACAGAGTTCACATTAACCACTGCATCACTATATCATCAGTTCCACCACTCCAGCCTTTAACTTATTATGCCCAAAATTGGAGTGACAGTAGAAGCTGAAGTAAGCACAGAATTCAATAACGATACCCAGACGGAATAGGTCTGCACATAATTAACGACAACAACTCTCCGTCCAAAAGTATTATGTCGCAAAATAAAAAAAAAGTGTTATATAAAGCAGATATAAGGCATGTGTGTGTCCTTTTTCCTTTACAGCTGATAAATATATGTGACAGTTAGTTTGATACAATCAAATAATTCAGTGACGAATCGTTATATTTTGTTGATAAAGTTCTTGCAACATTGAGACGGCATTTAATAAATGAAATCATACTCGTTAATCGTATCCCCTTTTTGAAAAACAAGTGTTCCTCATGACCTAGCAATTTTTCAGTTTTATGTTTATACATACATCATTTCTGCGCATATACCTTATAGGAGTGAATTAAGGTATGTGTCAAAATAATATTTATGTTATAAACGACATTATTACCTCTACCATACTACTATGTACGCCTGTGTTAAAAAAATTGCAGCAAAGCTAGTGAATGGCAGCTATATATTTTCAAAGTATGCACTAATGAGTCCAGTAAACCATTATTTAAAACCTAATTTAAAACTATCCTCACTCAATGTTTAATGGGTTTTCATGATCCCGGTACCAATGGTCAAAGCGACGTTAACACGTGGTTAACTCAAATATTCTATCAGATACATTCGATTGTACATTCTAATGGCATCCACAAGAGAACAGAAAAAGAATAGTCCAGCAAACCTCTGGTGAGATCACTCAGCAACAAAGCCGCCAGTTCTTGGTATCATATACACCTTGAAGTTTCTCTTTAGGTAACGTAAAATTCGCGTAAATTTCGGTATTGCTCTTCTCTTTACTCAACGTATATTCCAGGATGGAGTATAAACAACTGTGCCGGGATAGCGTCCATTCAAACAGAGACCACATATCTTGAAGGTAATGTGTAAAGTAGCAAAACATGGTAAACTTGAGTTGATGAGTGACCAAATTGTTTTAAGACTTTATTTCCCTGTAACTGTCTAGTATACGTGCTTATATGCATGACCAGTAAGGGACAAATGTATGTTTTGTACTTACGACTACTATGTGCAGAATAACTGCTATTGGTTAATTTTAAATGTTGCAGTGGAACCGCTTCTGCGTTTCTGTATACCGTTTACCTGGATAAAGCTTGATGAATAAAAGTTTTATTGGAACTAAACTAATGTCAAGGAAATATCGGGACTAATAAACCGTAACATGTAGTGCAAAGAAATGTTGAACCTTCCCTCTAATGGGACATTGACGATATTTTCTCCCGCACTCTATGATTCATAAATTCAGCGGTAATCATGAATAAATATAAATCTACAAGGTAATCGCCTCAACTAGTCATACGACGCCATGATATAGTGTACTAACCATGCCCCTCCCTGGATCCATTTTCCAAAGATCTGACGACTGCGTGACTGACTCTGGGACGGAACGAGAGGTTTCGTTGCTGGCTAAGAATCGTTTGATTGTAATCACACTATGTTAACTAATCAAACAATGCCCAAATAAACATGATCTTTTCCGTATGCTGAGTATTATGTGATGAGGGAATACGCTTTTTTCAACGTTGTTGCGCCCATATCAGCAGCCATTTCTGGATTTTACGTACGCCTTTTAACTTGAAATATAAAACACCAGTCAGAGGCCCCCTGATACCCATATCTGACTGCAAAAAAAGGCACTTAAAGCAATTCTCTATGGCCCATTAAAAGAAAATTAGGTGCTATCTTTTAACTTGCATGATGCGGTAGCTTTTCTTTAATTCTGTTAACACTCAGGATGTGTTTAAAGACACCACGAAGAGTTAGTTACTTTTAGTCCTTGAAGGTTATATAGGGGAGTTAGCCCCGCGACTATATTTTATCATGAATTGAGTATCGTAGATTGAGATGTATAATGGAAGACTGTAAGAGAGGGTTAAGTGCTGCTCTATATCTATATTTTTCATCTATGCTTCCATGTTCGATTTGACTTGACTCTCACTACGTTAGAACCATCATAGTGTCCCAAACAAGGAAAGCAATGTTTAATGTAGACAGTAAAAGCATCGTTTTAAGTAGACAGTGGAAGCATTGTTTAATGTAGAGAGTACAAGCATCGTTTTGAGTAGACAGTGGAAGCATTGTTTAGTGAAGACAGTGTAAGCATTGTTTAGTGTAGACAGTGAAAGCATTGTTTAATGTAGAGAGTGAACATATTGTTTAGTGTACTTTATTGTAGACAGTGAAAGCATTGTTTTGTGTAGTGAAAGCATTGTTTTGTATAGACAGTGAAAGCAATGTTTAGTGTAGACAGTGAAAGCATTTTCTAGTGTAGAATGTTGTAACTACATATCTTTGTCTGATATAGTGAAAACAGTATAAAATATAATAACAAATTTTGTGATGTACCAGTAAACTCCTTTTTAAATTTAAACCCAAATGTATTTAATGTTTCATTATTTATCATAAATATATAATCCTTTCATCCCCAATTGTCAGATTAAAATTATTCACTTGCCAACGATTCAATGTTTTAAAGAATAGCGGCACATGTCAATTAAATAACTAGAGTAACATAGTCTTTTCTTTTTTTCATGGCAGCCGTGCAGTGAAATAAGGTTCTTGTTTAGTTCCAGCCACCGTTTGGACTTTATAATCCATTTATAATCTATTTCAATTATTATGTTATTCAATAAAAATAAAAGTAACCGGACACGCATGGGTTCACCTTCAAAGCTTAGACGAGAAGTTTGCACGTTCTTTGCTAATTGCGTTAAATGTCTTGCGTTATATCACAGTAATGTGCCTAGTCTAAACAACATGTTTTAGTATAATATACATAATGTATATGTTAAACATTTTATAATATAATCATTATATATTTAATATTTGTAATTAAATATGCCAACTAGAAAAAAACGGTCTGGAGGATCTTATACAAGAAAATGACAAATTGTTCCAAACGATGATTAAATAAAATCATGAAACTTGGCTTAAATTGTTAAATGTTCAATTTAATCATTATGAAACCTGTGGAAGTTATTGATTGTGATAATTGAGGTGGGTAATACATAAAACGGTACAAGTATTAAAGTATTATATACAACATATATCTCTCATTCGTCATGGGATAGTTTTTGGAGTTTCTTGTCATTTGCGGGTGAAAAAAATATGTGCAGTATATAAACATGGTTTATATTAAACACCTCCTAACACAAGAAAGCTTAGGACGTGAAATTGGGTACAAGTGCAGCTGCTCCATTTTATGTCAATGTGTAAATTAAGCATAACTAAAAAAACGAACTCCTCAAAATTAATGAAAACAATAACGTAAATAAATTTTTTATATATTTTATAAGCTATCAATATTTGGCTCAAACCGCTGTGAGAACGACCAGTCCAGAGACATTGAGACCAGTTCATTTACAGCTGAGCCAACACATGTGACAACAGTTTACATACATGCGGTAAAAGCTTGAAATATGAATGCATGTTATTTCCTTAAACTCTGGCATAACTTCTGGCCATAATTGGTGTTTTAATTTTTTATGAAAATTTTTATGGACAAATAACAACTCTTTTTATCATAATTGAAAAACAGTATGGGTCAGTCTTTCTTCAAAGTGAATTTGAATAACAGAGAAATATGAATGATGGAGGTATAAAATTTCTTATGGTTGAAAATTCTAGGGTTCCAAAACACTTGTCAGGGTGTCATGTTGATTTTTTTTTGGGGGGGGGGGGGCTGGAACATGAAAGGCCGGATGAAAGGCCATTGCTATAGCTAAAATGATTTTATTCAGCTGAGCGAGAAATAAAGACTACATTATACTGTATATAAAAAATTACCAAAAAAGAACTGCGGACCAAAAATTTGCCAAACAAACTTTACTGAGACCAACTTTTCAAATCAAAACTATAATCCTTAGAAAATATATACATTTGATATATGATAGCGTGTCGAAGAAAGAACATGTATGCCAAACTCCGAATATACGTGGATTAGAATTTCACAGCGCATATAGAGCACAGTACAGTGTGATAATATGTTAAACGATAACAGTAGGACTTCTAAGGAATCCGTGGTATATACTCTATTTTTTTCTAACCAACACCTATTTCATGTAATTTTGTTTTATCTTATTTTTTTACCCGTTATTTTTTTATATTCACCGGCAGTTCATGTTGATTAATTTCAAGTTTAATTATGGTTAATAAATGCAAAAAAAAACCCACTTCCTTTACTCCCATAAATTTATCTTCTTAGCAATATTCCTGACCTCTTGGCCTTGCAGTATGAAACTATATCATATTTAAGTAGAGTACTCAAATGGTAATTTATTTGGCATATGGGATCATTAGAAGACAATCATTTTAACTGGTCCTAATTAGAAAACTACTTGTATGAGAGGGGCATCAACATAGGGAGGATGGGGGTATATATCCACCCCCCCCCCCCCCCCCCCCCGTTTTTGACAAAGGTATGGTCAATGTAATCATCCCCCCTCCCAATTCCGAGAATAATATTTTAGATTGCAAATGAAATATATTTACAAATAGACTGTGGTTCAATTTATCAGTTTATTATAAATTTTATATCTAAACCTGGTTTTATATTTATTTACACGGGAAACATATACTTTATTTTCTAAAATCATTGAATCTAAAATTCTGATACGCTTATACTATGAAATATTTAATAAATACTTGATCATAAGCTACTAGGCAGATAATCCAGTCTCATACCAGTGAAAAGAATCCCCCCCCCCCCCCCGAGTCCTCCTCCTATCAGGTTTTCACGATCCGCCACTGGGATTTGGAGGTATGTTTCCATAGAGTAATCTGGCCTCACACTCATTTTAAACCCACACATGGTGATTAGTGTATAAAAAACATATGCTTGGCAGGTTTTAGATCAAAGTACAAAGCCGTAGGATATATGTTGAATTTATGACTCCTGTCCCTTTTGATGACCGTTGTTCCTCAGTGAAACCCTGAGAGATTCGGCTTAACTTCGATGCTTAATCTTTGTTAATTGAATCCCTCGCCCGCTGACCCCTTGTGTTGCCATATACGGGACTATGCACCTTTCAGTTGTTTTGGTTTATAAAGAAGCAAACTGAAGTCAATACTTGGTGAACCATTTATATAAAATCAGATCTCCAGCAAACGCCGGATAGTCACCCTAATCACTTAAATAATCAGCAAACGCTGACAGGCGTTAGATTGAGTATAAATCTATGCTATAAACTAAAGCTTTATATATATATATATATATATATATATATATATATATATATATATATATATATACGCACACACTCAAAGCATAACTTAAATGGTTATCATGGTTTTGAATAAACTTTTCTGAATTTCGGACCTTAGAGCAATGCTGGGTGTAATATGTTTTAGCTCATCCAGATCATGTGGGAAAACTGCAAAGTCATTTTGCTCTACTTTAGGTTATTAAAACCGGCAAGTTGAAATTTAGGTATGGTGGTCTGAACGAAAATTCTATTTACCTGTAGGTATCTGCTGTCTGAGTGCTTTTAACAGTCACTGTCATTTATTCTGACAACCCATTGATCCGATAGCCAGTTAGTAGGACGACGGTGTATTCCAAGAAACTGTCGGATTATATGGTCCAAAAAACCCTTCCACATGTTGTTCCTGTTGATCCGGTTTACCAGCGGTTGTGTCATCTCAAAACTGCGTACTTATAGCCGGTTTCCAAAATATGTTCCTTTTATATCCTGATTCTCTGAACCAATCTCATTCAAATGTTATTAAAGTTCATTCAGTTTTAAATGCGTAGGTTGGTTTTTAAACAAAAATTAGCTTTTCTCTTAATATTCAGAAATTGGAGCCATGAAGAAAAGCTCCGCAAACACTTTCAATCAATCAGTTCATCCCTGCTTGCTTTTTTTCCTATTGTAACGGAGAAACCTTTGGCGATTGGATTCACGATACTTTTTATTGTCGAAAGAAGGTGTTTCTTGTAGGTTATGATTAAAGGAAGTCACATTTGAGTATCAGTACAATTAGTTAATTCTTCCTGTTGTCACTGACTGCTGGTCCGGATGAAACTCGCGGGAAATACCTAACACCAATGCCTGCGGCTAATCTGTATAATTAAAGTGATCCTTGTCGACCGCATGTCTTAATTGTTGTGTGAGCCATAATGAAAAGTTGTAATAATTTTCCAGGCAAACATTAAATCGAATAAAAAACAAGTGACCCAGGGGTCATGACGCTCAGCTGACCAGGAAGACATTGACAAAAGTAATTTTATCATCTGAATGTCAAATCTGAATGAAATACTTTTTCCAAACTTGACCTTTTGTATAAAATCATCCAATATTCATTGGGGTACTATGGAGCTCTGTAGCATGAAGGATATGGGTAACAGACACCTATTTTCAAGGTGTACAAGATGACTTTTCAGGGGTCTCCCAGCATGTCAAAAAATAAAATTCTAGGTCCAGTTATTATGATTTGTGCCCTGTTAACAAATCCAAATGTTTATTCTGGGGGGGTATTTCAAAGCCGCATAGGATGAAGGATATGGGTAACAGAGATGTAATTTCAGATGCACAAGGACACTTTTCAGGGGCCTCCCAGCATATCAAGAAAGGAGATTCTAGGTCAGGTCATTATAATTTGTGCTCTGTTAACAGATGACCAAATCTTTATTCTGGGGAGTACTTCGGAGCCCCAGAGCATGAAGGATATGGGTAACAGGGACCTTATTTCGGGTTTCCATGTAGACCTTTTATGGGCTTCCCTGGAGGTGAGGACAGAAGATTCTAGGTCCAGTCATTATGATTTGTGCCCTGTTAATATATGACCAAATCTTTATTCGGGGGGGGTACTTCAGAGCCCCATAGCTCACAGAATATGGGTAACAGGGACCTTATTTCGGGTTTCCATGTAGACCTTTTATGGGCTTCCCTGGAGGTGAGGACAGAAGATTCTAGGTCCGGTCATTATGATTTGTGCCCTGTTTACAGATGACCAAATGTTTAAAGATCACAAAAGTAGAGAAAAAAAATCGTAAAAAATAAAAAAAATATAGGTGGCGCCACCAATCTCCAGAAATTGATGAAACACTCCATGATCAATATCCATGCAAAGAATCATGGTGATTAATGCATTAGTTGTTCAGATACTTGAGCTTTTGTATTAAATTTTGCATTATTCTGGGGGGTACTTCAGAACCCCATAGCTCAAAGAATATAGGTCACAGTGACCTAATTTCAGGTTTACAAGGAGAATTTCCATAGACCTCCCAGGATTTCAAGTAAGAAGATTCCCGGTCTAGCGGTTACGATTTGTGCCCTGTTAACAGACAGACGCCTGGATGGCCGGACGGACGACGGACAAAAGGTGATCCCTAAAGCTCAGATGACTTTCAGTCAGCTGAGCTAAAAATTGAAAAAAATACAGGCGGCGCCACCAGAATGCAGAAACTGATGAAACATTTCATGATCAATATCCATGCAAAGAATCATGGTGATCAATATAATAATTGTCCAGATACTTGAGCTTTTGTATCAAATTTTCCATTGTTCTGGGGGGTACTTCGGAGCCCCATAGCTCAGAGGTTATGGGTAACAGAGACCTAATTTCAAGTTTTTAAGGAGACTTTTCATGGGCCTCTCAGCATGTCAAGAGAGAAGATTCTAGGTCCAGTTGTTACAATTTGTGCCATGTTAACAGATGACCGCAGCTTATGAGGTCTCAAAAAAAAGAGAAAAAATTCGTAAAAATAAAAAAAAATACAGGTGGCGCCACCATACTGCAGAAACTGATGACACATTCCATGATCAATATCCATGCAAAGAATCATGGTGATCACTGCAATAGTTGTTTAGATACTTGAGCTTTTGTATCAAATTGTCCATTATTCTGAGGGATACTTCAGATGACTTACAGTCAGCTGAGCTAAAAACACTTAATGGTCAATATCCATACAAAGAATCATGATGATCTCCGTATTAGTTGTTCAGATACTTCAGCTTTTGTATCAAATTGTCCATTATTCTAAGGGATACTTCAGAGTCCTATAGCTTGAAGGATATGGGTAACAGAGACCTAATTTCAAGTTTCCACAGGCACCCTTAATGGGCCTCCTTGCATGACAAGAATGAAGTTTCTAGGTCCAGTTGTTCCAATTTGTACCCTCTTGATAGATAACCACATCTTCAAAGGTCTCGAAAAAAGAGAAAAAAATTCGTAAAAATTTGAAAAAAATAGAGGTGGCGCACCCTCTCTGCAGAAACCGATGGAACAGCTCATGATCAATATGTATGCCAAAAATCATAACCATCAGTGTTGTAGTTATTGAGATACTGCACTTTTTGTATCAAATTTTCCATTATTCTGGGGGGTATTTTGGAGCCATACAGCCTAAAGAATATGGGTAACAGAGACCTAATTTCAGGTTTCCATGGAGAATTTTCATGGGTCTCCCTGTGTGTCAAGAATGAAGATTCTAGGTCCAGTCGTTAAGATTTGTGCCACGCTAACAGATGACTGCATCCTTAAAGGTCTCAAAAATAGAGGAAGAAATCGTAAATAAATCAAACAATATAGGTGGCGCCACCAGTCTGCAGGAAGTGATGGAACATCTCATGATCAATATGTATGACAAAAATCATGACCATCAGTCAAGTATTTAATGAGATATTGAAGTTTTTGTATGAAATTTTTTACTTTTCTGGGGGGTAGTTTTGGGCCCCATAGCTGGAAGGATATGGGTAACAGAGACCTTATTTCTGGTTTTCATGGAGACTTTTCATAGGTCTCTGAGTGTGTCGAGAATGAAGATTCAAAGTCCAGTCATTACGATTTGTGCCTTGTTAACAGATGTTCACATTTTTAAAGGTCTCAAAAAAAGAGAAAAAAATTCGTAAAAAATCGAAAAATACAGGTGGCGCCACCAGGAGATTTTTCATGGACCTCCCAGGATGTCAAGTAAGAAGATTCCAGTTCAAGCGGTTACGATTTGAGCCCTGTTAACGGACAGACGCCCGGACGGACGACGGACAAAAGGTGATCCCTATAGCTCAGATGACTTTCAGTCAGCTGAGCTAAAAAACTATCAGAGATCATACACCTCTTCGATAAATAAAAGTTGAGATCCCACATATTTATGTACATGTTTATATGATTTATATTATGATTTACATATGGTATAAAGTATTTTTAGTGTGTAATAGGTCCTCCCAATACTAAAACTATACGGGATGATAATATATATTAAGAAAACGTGAACTGAAACGCGTTTATGCAGGTTCAAGCCTGCACCGTCAGGCCAAGTGGGGTAGACCTGAATATTCTGGCTTCATAAGTCTCACTTGACCAAAGAAATGTGTTTTCATTCCATGACACATCCGTTTCTCCTCCGTGAGCGTTCGTATTTTCTAGGGCTGTAACAATGCATCGAAAAATCGATGCGTTGAATGGAAGCATGTCATTAATCGATAATCGAATCGGGCATGAATTAATCGATTTCAATTATTGCATTTTAATTCATTTTTTTTACCTATTCGGTCTCTAGCTCTTACCCAGGAACAGTTAAACAGCATACATGATAAAGTAACACTGTTATTTAACAAGGAAAATCTTTTTTTATCCTTCATTAGATGTTAGCACAATAATGGATGATAAGATTCAAATATAACCTGTTCTGCATACATTCTCAAGTATATAATAATCTTAATCTTATACCATCATACGGGATGAAAACTTTAGTAGATATACATCTCTGACAGAATATTTCGAAGGTATACAATAATCGAATCGAGAATCGAATCGAAATGCAATAATCGAATTAATTCGAAGACCCCTTAGCAATTCAAAGGCTTAGTATTTTCAAAACAAAATCCTATCGATTTCCTTGCATGGTCTCAAGACTTTCTTCTCATTAATGACTGGGTAAATCTTCTTCTTTAACCAGATAAGGTATTACATGAGCAATTGCATTTATAAGTTCTCAAATCCGGCAATAGGCTTACCTCACATTAAAATGTTACCTAATCTAACAGCGGTTTCTCATATTTTAACAACGAATAAATATTTTACCTAAAAAAGAAGAAACTATGTAACTCTTAATCTATACATTTTTAATCCCTCCGGTTGCACCAAAATTCAATGAAAGTGAAAGACAGACAGAAAGGCATGCATACAGACAGACAGACGGGCAGCATGACAGACAAAATTTAATCTATAAAGGGACAATCCCGAGCAATTTTATGCCTTTTCTTTCAAATTCACACTATCAGTTCACCTTTCCTTTATACAAAAACTTCCCAGAAAAAAACCATCCCAATACACAGTCTCAGTACCTCGCATTATGGGTTTTTAAACACCTTGTTATGGTTTTGCGTGTTAGTTAACACATATGCCTGTATGCCTGTTTACCATAACAAGGCAAGGTGACCGGTCCGATTTTGCCCATGCGCGATCCCAAACAAGAACTTGTCCAAACCAGTCCATACATGGACCTTCATACCCTCCGATACATCTCTACTGAATGGACATTACGGTCCACGGGCTGAATGTAAAATTAATTGTTGAACCTGTCAGAACAGATAGGTCTTTGGGCCTCAGCTGAAATGACACGCGAAGCACAGTGCGAGCCGCAACACGCTATGTTTCAGCAAGCAGGAAATGTATATTTTTAGGGGCAAAGTCAGGCATCTCCTGATCGACAGGTGTTGTTGTTCCACGCGCTGTTGACGCCTGTGATCGCGCCCGGTCCACTTGTTTAAGCACTCGTTTAAAATAGAAGAAGTTATATTTTAGTGTTAATTCAACACGCTTTATAGATGATAAGGCCCCTTCAATCTAATGCACGAACCATTTTATATAGCTTATGAAAACAGAGTCAGTTTATAAAATGAAATAATACTAAATGTTAAGATGCAAATACAAAGAAATTTTCTGTAAAGCGAACAAAAAAATCAATTGAAAGTTTAAAATCTTCGAAATAGGATATGTACGTACTAGCGTGATCCGAACTTGATTATTTGTGCCTGGGGTGAAATGTTACAGGCTTTTCACGTGACTCTATTGTGCATTTCCGTGTCATAATGAAATTGACAGTGGGGGAGTTGAAATGACACGTCTGGAAGATCAGTCGTTACTGGAACAGGTGCAGAGAAGAATTGTTTTCTTGTTTGGGCGATGGTGTTTTCTTTTTTATGCCAAACCTGACCCATGTTCTTAGTGAAGCTAATTTAGCAAAACCAAACACTGAGTGCTGCTGTCTGCCATGACATGAAAAGCACCTGCCGAAAAGCAATGGACGAAATAAATGCCTTTTAACAGTCTGCATTTATGACCCTAGACCACACGGGATTTTTTCACTTGAGAGCTAGATAATCCCCTACTCTTCGCTATTTGTGGCAACATCAAATTTTGACAGGAATACGAATCATCAAATGGCATGTTGCTTTATGAAAATTGCAGCATATATGTTAGCAGAGGTGGTTTTTGGTAAAACATCTTTTAAAATAGAAAAAACAATGGACAAATAAGGTTTATAAAATATATCCTTTTACAGGTGAACGTTACCCTAGATTCGATTTTTTAATTATAGAAAATTATATTAAGTGTGTTAATGATACTTTAAGAATGAGTACCCCTGCATATGAAAAAAAATAGGAATAGTATGACGACTCTTGTCTTAAATAGTGTTCATAAAAACAAGTTTGTGTGTGTTAAGTAATTCCAACCTGCTATCGCACAAAACTAAACCAGTTGATTTGATATTTTGGTTAATTTAAAAAAAATAAAATTGCCAATGTTAGTTATGCTTACGTAATCTCTCAGTTTGGTTCTCAATGACTCAAAAGACAAGGACCAGGCAGGGACAATACCCATAGAAAACGTTTATATGGAGTCCAGCCTGATGGACTGACTAATAAGTCTTTTGCCAGGCATTTTAAGGAGGGTAAATATCAAGCAAAGGGTTTGTTCTTATCTGCAAGTGTTCAGGGACCGACCTTAATTGAACATAACTCCTGAAGATAAAGATTGGTCATTCAAATAAATCTGATAAAAAAATAATGAACTGATTATAGTCCGTTCCACTGCCCTGTCCACCTGTTTTTTCGCGATAATTTTTTATTTTTTCTTTTTGCTAGTCAAAGAACGACATAACTTTTCGCTTCTAGGGCAGAAAGAGGAAAATGCGTTATTAACTATTAAGGATATAATGACCAACGTTATGCCATTTTCCTGTAAACATTTTTAAAATCAATTTATGAATAACTTTTTTAAAAACTTTTTTCAAACTAGAGACTTTGGAAGGTTATTGTTTTTATCCGGGTATTCCTACATGGTATGTAAACTTTAAATATTAACGTGAACTAAAAGAACCTTTAGGATATACCCGGAACAAAAAAATAACCATCCCAAGTCTCAAGTATAAAAGTCTAGGAGAAGAGTAAGAGTCTAATTTGTATAGCACAAAGGCGCCCCCTAGTAGCAGTGGTAGCAGATGTAAATCAAGCAGCCATGTTTGAACAGACGACAGGCTGTTTCTGAGTACACAGGTGGATAAAGACCCACATATACAAAATTAATCATTTGAGCCAACTAATTATTTAGTAAACCTGCTGTAGATATTCCAATCAAACAGACTAAATGCATTTGTTATGCTGACATCATCCAAATAAAAGGTGAGAAGCTGTCAGTTTAAAAGTTAGTTCCAATTTTTTTGTTTCGATATCGGCGTGTATGGATACCGATACCACTACCAGCGATGTCAGTTCTGTTGGTATGGTATATATACCGCTACACGTGCACGAGCTTCACTATCACGTCACATTACCTCATATCTGTCTCAAAGGAGGATAAACAATGGCCCCTTGTTAGGGACGCCATGAACCATCGGTATATATGAGACATGTCAACCAGACCGTAAAATGAACATTTTTTCATATCGTAATTACGCATTTTCCTCTTTCTGTAATTGGTGCAAATTTATTTGGCAAGTTTGTCTTATGTAGAGATAATCACGAGAAATCAAGTGGACAGGGGTAGTGGAACGGACTTTAGTTCTCAAGGTAAGGAAATTGTGGTAGCCAATAACAGGAGAGTCCACGTTAAGACATACATATGTGTAAGCAACTTCTTTTTGTGTTCCGATATATTCCGTAAATCTGGTAAGGATCAATTGTACGTAGTGCAAAAAAAATCGGATCTTCTCAAATGGACTGAAAAACTGTCTCACATACACGCATCCACTAATAATTTTAAACGGACCGTATCGAAATGTATCTGAGGACGAGTCATGCTTTTTGCGGAGGGCAAAAAGGCCAACATCAAATAAATGACCACTTCTACCAGCAGAGAACTATATATATATATATATATATATATATATATATATATATATATATATATATATATATAGGGCCAGAATATTTTTGCAAATTGTTTTTGAATGGATGATGTCCTTTTAGTGTAAATACAAATGTTAAATGTGTGCATACGTGGAGACAAAGCTTACCCAGACTATTATTTTATCATATATTCATTATAATAATCATTCATACACACCATCAGTGGTGTGGCAAGTATGACGAATCCACGGACCCCGTTTCATAAGACTCGGCAGACGGGCCCCGTTTACATATCAGTGCGAGGACCGATGGGAAAACCGTAATCATGTCAGGCAAACACCCAACTGACGTTTACTATGACATACGTGCAGCGGCGAGAAACCGTGGCATTCAAATAATGCCCGGATGACTTCCTAAATAACGCTCAGTCATTGAAGGCGTCCCGACTAACTACACTCAAGTAGAACTGATTACACAAGGACAGCAAACGAGGGAATATACGTTGATTTTCTTCCACCGGTTCAGTCTTTAGGCCTACACCAAGTCAATAATGAATTTTCCACGTGCTTCCTGGTGACAAGCAGGTTTGGCGAACGCCTCGGCACGTGAGGTCATGTGATAAGACGTAATCAATCCTAATCTTATATTTTATTGTTGAATAAAACAAAGATTTGTTGAAAATGCTTCATAATTTAGGTTTTGATTATACCTATTTCGTATAGAATATATAAATAATGTGAATTTCGGTTAAGGGGTGCGGGCTATCCTTAATTCAAGTAATTATGTTTTATGTAAAATGTATAGGGTCCTATACAAAATCTTATTACGTCCAAAATCAGTCAGCATAGTATATACAAAAACTTTACACACAGCAAGGTAGGCAGTAATCATTCCGTATGCAACAGTACTCTTTGCTTCAATCTTTAACCTTACAATGAGCGGGCGAGAGGCCGTCTGATCCCTAAATCGTTCATTACACAGCAGGAAATAGGATTAGAAGGAATGATACACGAGGCTGAGCACGTGATCATCTTTAGATCAACACGTAAAGCAGCCTGCACTTTCTTAACCTTTGATTGACAGGGCCAGATCGTTCGTATTTTTCGAGATGTTATCAGGTTAATTTCTTCTCTGTAATTGACAAGGGCGGATTGTGACATGTTGTTTAGACGTCTGTTTCACGTGGATCAGCACTGATAAGATCGACAGACTGATCGGATGAGGGTGCTGCCTTTCAATGTTTCCGACCAGCTTCATTCCTCAAATGTTCTCTGTCAATTGATAACATAACTAGGCATGAATAAAAAACATAATCGATTTAATTCTCCGATAAATAATGCTAAATATTCAAAAGGTATTGAAATTTATATATAAAAAAAGAACAGTTATGGTCGCAGGTTACTTTTTTTAAATCTTGTATTAACAAGGAAGTCGGATATTGTCTTTTCTCAGGGTTTTTGTAACGGAATTGAATAATATGTGAAAGGCAATTTGAATTAATAAATTGGAACTGCCTTTAAACAGACACCAGGACACCAGTGGTCATTGGTTAGGTGTATACTGCCGGGAACAATTGTTTTTTGGCCTTCACCGACTCCCGCCCCAGCTGTGTTAGATGTTTCCGTTCTTGGTTTAATGTTCAGTCTATGGTCTGCAGGTGGCCCGTCTCTTTAACCAATTAGACTTAAAGGACCCTTTCAATCCACAAATTTAATTGAAATATATCAATTGAATTAGAAATATCATGTTAAAAATGAAACCGTCATACGTAAAAACAGACGCATTCCCTCCAAACTTTCAGGAACCTCCGTTCCTTTAGGCAAACATGTATAAATTAATCTACACAGACGCATGTAACCTTTATTATCCTGTATACAGATAATTAATAAACACGAGTGAACATATCACCTCCGTCAATGAGGAAAACCAAAAAATAAATGAAAAAGTCATTACGAGCGGCATTGGGTATGTTTTACTAATAAAAACGATATGGACGATTCTTGATTTTGAGCCGTTGCGCAATTTGAATGCAGGGTGGCAACTCCCGGGACTCCCTGGGGAATTAAATACCAGCTGCATACAACGTGACCAGGCTTATTTGACACTGCCTAGAAAATGCTGAATTGTTACATTAACTCATACATGTTTGCAGTGTCTATCTCATATGCTTTAGCTATCAATGTAATATATATATATATATATATATATATATATATAAACAGTGACGCCTTTTAGATAGACTAACTAGTTTATTAACACAGCTGATCCTGACCCCAGTTAGTCTATTTAAAAGGCGTCACTGTTATCTTTACCTTCGCTACAGACTAACACGGCTATACCACTTATATATATATATATATATATATATATATATATATATATATATATATATATGAGAGAGAGAGAGAGAGAGAGAGAGAGAGAGGAATCAAGTTTAGTCAGACATGTTTACGACTACGTAGTTTCGTGTAGTTGCACTCCTCAGGTAAGACTGTCTGATTGAAGTGGACTGGTTCATACCAGGACCAGAATTTCTCAAATACATACTGGTATGAAACAGTCCATTTAAATCAGACAGTCTTACCTGATGAGTGGAACACGATGCTGCACGAAACTACGTAGTCGTAAAAATGTCTGACGAAACTTGTTTTCTCTATAATTGTATAATTATAAAGCTCTGGTGTAATACCATAGGACACTCTAGTAGTTGTTTATTGCAGAAAAAAAAAATATATATATATATATATATATTTACAGCAGATCATAGGAGCTTGTTGTTTCTCAGTTTGATGGTATTTACAAATTACATACTTCTTCCTCTTTGAACCACGTGACGGCGACGCCGAGGATATCCTTTTCCTCGCACATTACTTTGCTTTGTCATGTACCAAATAATACCTTAACGAACTATAAAAAACGCGTGGTCCAGCTTGTAATATGGGATCAAGGTGCAGATGTGTTTTGTTGTGGGTCTTTATATTTATCAGTGTCCATCATATCAAGAGACGATCTGATTGTGAAATAGAAAACAAATACAAACAGGAGCAAAACAGTACAAAAAAGGAGAAAGATACTTTTTTACCAAAATAAAATAACTTTATAACAGCACCTTCGACGGATTTTTTGATGGGTTGGGATGTTGTCAATGTATATCCGACATCTCTGTCATCTTAATACCACTGTTTTATAAGATATTCTCCCTTTATCTTGTACGAGGGTTATCCTGTAGGCTTTGTCTTTTCACTGTTTCCCTGCTGGGTCGTGGAGCTCGCCAGAGTTTATAGCTTTATATTGCGTTACGCCGGTTTCTATCAAGGAGTATAAACTTGCGATAAACTTGCGGCTACGTCACACACGTCTTCTTGTTTGCCTGCTATCACCTCACGTCTAATGGTAATACTGTCAGGTTACTGCTCCGATACTGCCCGCTATCAACGTCACATATGTGACATCAAATCGTATTCTTTCCAAACATGTTAAAATGTTAATCGGTCATGGGGGCGTAGCCAGGATTTACTAAAGGGGTGCCAGGGAGACTGTAGGCGTAACTGCTAGACAAGCGTTGTATTTAATAACTTAGTTTATTATTTGTTTTGCGATGATTGTTTCATTATTTCATTATCCTTCTGTATATAATCCGTTGCAGCCTAAAGGCGGAAATTTAGCAGGAATTTAGGGCCTGGAATATAACTTGCAAAGTTGGATACGGTGGGGTGCATCAATACTAAATGTTGAGATATGTGTCTGTCAAATCGATTAATAACAAGAATCAGCGAAGAGTTCGGGACCATCTGCTTGTTGTCATACAAATCTAGATGCAGAATCAACTACGACCTTGTAAATAAGGTCAAGGTCAAAAATAAATATCAGTGCAAATCTGTCACTTCATTGGTCAGTTTTTTTTATAGTCAGCTATATTTAAGGTATAGCAAAAACACAGGCAATAGAAAGGAAAAGAAAAATATATAATTGACGGTTCTTCACTCTCTCGGATAGTCAGTTGAAAGTCTGCATGGGCTTAAAATGTCCTGTATCTCAGGGGAAAAGCCAGGATTGAGAAAAGGGAAGGGGCCAAAATATTTGACAAAGGCAATTAAAGCATATATAATTTCACGTTCTTCCCTCTCTTCTCTTTGTTTTTATAATTTTAATTGTTTTAACGCTAGTTCATGTTGCATTTCTAACTTTTTTTTAATTCTAACTGCATAGCAAGGCTATCAGTTTTTGATGTTTCCACTTCACTCTCTTCAATTAAACTTTACTAACTAGATCTTGCATGATTTTAGCAAGGATATCAGGCTTTCTCAAAGTTTTTTTCACACCTTGCCCTAAGTGTTTTTCCAAACGCAACAACTTATCTTTTGTCAACTGTTCAAGTTGTTCAGGGTCGAGATCTTCAACAAATGTCTCAGGTTTTAAATCTGCCATGTTAAGATGTTAAAACAATAACAAAAAAAACACTGAGATAAATCCTGTTAACAATGTATTGTAAACAATATGTAATCTTGTTAACAATGTATCGTAAACAATGTGTCTAGTTCACGGCCTAATAATTTTTCAAAACTATTAAGCATCCCGGACGAGCTCCCAATTTTATGTTACGGAACCTAATAACAATAGATCACGTAGTCGTGAGGAGCATGAATTTTGTTACGGAGATAAATAAAAATCAGATTCCGTAACACTTGGCAGCGTGAAATGTCTAGGGAATGAATAAAGAAGTCAGTGTTTTTTGTTATCCATTTATTCTTAAAACAACCCTAACATTACAATACACTAAATCAATACAATTTCACAGTATAACAACAGTATAACAGTAAATCAATACAATTACACAGTATAATAAATAAAGTGTACAGTCCCAGAGTGTCTGGATCCTAGGCTTTTCTGGATACCACCACTGTCACAGCTCAATAAGTCCTTTAAAACATAATCCAGATAAAAAGTTCACATAAATCTTTTCAGAAAATAATAGTCCAATTGAATTCCAAAATCAATCTGTTGTAATTCAAAAGTGAACTTCTGGTAATAGTCCCAAAGGCATCTGTTAAAAAAGTTCTAAGAATATCTATAAGTGCTGCAATTATCGGAAAGGTCCAAAAACTGACTCACACTCTTCCGTGTCCGCTGGAATATTTCTCTCTCCTCCTGTCTCTAAACATGGTCCCTATTTACTTTTCACCATAAGCCTAGAAACTTCTATTTCACGAACAAAATTATTATCCCAAAGAACAATACAATTAAGACACGCACTCATAGAGCGCGAACAGCCCAGAAAATTTCAGATTACAACGAGCGCTGTGTCTTTACACGCTAAGGTTCACCCAGTACAGATTTCAGCGAGCGCTGTGTCTCTACACGCCAAAGCAACGCCCAGGGCTTGAGCCAAATACGAAACAGAATGTCAACAGACACAATAAAAGAGGCACCATATCAATAAATTATCAATAAACAATACATTCATTTTTGCATGTGGAATGCAATAAGTCGCTAATCTGCGGAAACCAGAGACAGGAATTTCATGATTGTGTTTTAAGAAAATTTAATCATTATTAGACTAAGTGAAATTCCAGGAGGACGGAGAATACTGGATGCGAGCGGGGCGGGGCGGGGCGAGGGGTGTTGGGTTGCTGAACCCTTTGCCCCCCCCCCTTTGGCTATACGCCCTTGCTGTCGTTGAGAATTTTTCCCTGACTATTTTTCTTCTACGTCACATTTTCAGCATTATCATAATAAGAATAAGGATACATTTATACTGAAAGGCTATTGCTACAAGTATTTCATCTCAGTGCTTCAGAGTTGGGTCCGAGTACTTTAAAAGTATTCGAGTACGAGTACTGAGTACTTCAAAAGTACTCGAGTACAAGTATGAGTACTTTTGCACTTTTTCAAAAGTACTCGAGTACGAGTACCGAGTACTCAAAATGTACTCATGAGTACTTTAATGAGTACTTTTTGTAACCAAACTTGTTTAATGATGTTATTAATTGAACAATACAGGTTTTCAAAGTTTAGAATTATTACTATTGATAGAAAAGAAATTTGAACTAGTAATGGTAATAGTACCCCAAGTAATAGAATAATAGCTATTACTTTTCTGTTACAACCCTAGGCTAATACATCTGATGAATTGAGTGTTTGCTTGATTAGGTTGATAGAGCACAGTAAAGTGTAGTGTGAATAGTTAATGCTGGGTGCTTTTATGGTCCGGTGGGCATTGGACAGAAGGCTTTGGCTTGAGGTTGTTTTTGGCTGTGTTGTTTCATTAGGTAGGCTTGGTCATTAAACATTTTGGAAGGCCTTTGTGATCATACACAGTATGTTGGGCAAGTTTATAGTCAGCTGATAGTAGAATGTGATGCTGCAGCCCATGTTGTTGTAGCTTCAGGGTGTATGATCTGATAGTTTTAGCTTTTCATGGGTTAATCAGTTGACAGTCAACAGATGACTCTTAGTTGTGCCAAACACTGTGTACAGAGCTCATCAAAGACTGCGCTTCCCACTGAAAATCTGCTAAACCTACAAGTACTAATATATATGATATTATATATGTTTTATATAATATAATATATCTTACTCTAATATACAATAATAAACTATTACTAATATAACAATTGAGATTTAAGTTTATTTAGAAATTTTAATGATATATAAAATACCAAAAAGTACTAAAGAAATACTCATATGAGTATTGAGTACCTTCGAAGTACTCGAGTACAAGTACGAGCACTTTTGTGAATTTTAAAAATTACTCGAGTACGAGTACTGAGTACTCATAAAAGTACTCATGAGTACGAGTACAATGAGTACGAGTACTTTAAGTCCCAACTCTGCAGTGCTTTATCCACCTTTTAGAAAATTCTACTCGTAATCTAGTAATTTACCAATATACGTACCGGATACCGAACATTAAAAAAGAAAGAAAAAAAATACCGGACAACAGTAAAAATAATCTATTATACAAGAATACGATTCTGACATGGTTTAATCCCAGACCAATTACGTATGAAACCCGGCATCTATCAGCCTCAAGATACTCTTGAATGGATACGTAGGCCATAGGTTAAGTGAGCACAAACCATTAAGCAGATTGGTACGATCTGTATCTGGTATGACTTAATGCGTTTTGCCACAATATGAACATCTGATATTTAGGGACTACATATTTAGACCAATGCAGGCAAAGGACCGTAAAAAATATCAAATTGAAAAACTCAAGTAACAGGAAATATTCCACTAAATTTAAATTGAACACACAAACAAATTCTTACCAGATTTAGCGTGATTATATAGATTGCTGCAGATCCAACTGTTAAACAAGGAGGCAAGATGATAATGCTTTCTCCAGGTAGAGAAAAACAGAAAGTACACGATAAAGCTGGATATATATCCCGCTAACGAAATATTCCTTGCCGCTCATATAATACTCTTTATCTTCGCCTATAGGTTTATACGGGTCCTGGCCGAAAGGAAAACGTTAAAATAAAACATACTAAAGTATATTCGCGCTTGGACTCGGGTCAGCTTCAGATGTCATTCTAATTTTCATTTACTGGTATATAGTTGAATGACTTACTCATACGTCCGTGCCTGATCTTACACAGACAAATTGAAGAAAGTCATTATCTCGGAAAGAAAAGAAAATCTGCAGCCTTCTTTATTATGGTAGAAATACTTGATTGCAATTTGTATGTATTTTTAATCAGTACGCCCGAATAATTTACCGTTTGAATGCCATTAATTGTTCTTCATTATATGTACCTCATTCAGCAGTAATTCAGTTCGGACGACACGGAATTTATTGTAAGAAATTAATTATTACTCACACAAGCATGCACAACCACACAGACACACAGACACACACACGCACACATATTGTGTTCATTTCGTTTTGAGTGACAGCTCATCGCCCCGGCAACCGTTAGAACAAGCCAAAGGCTCAGAGAGAATGGCCCCGCACGTGGTTTCTGGGCGGAGCCTGATCCCTGTCCAGTGTTTGTTGACTTGCATTTGATTTGCTCCTAGTCACATCAGAATTTTTTTCAGCAGACAGGCCACCTGGTGTATTATGCATCATAAACGGTCAAAGCAGGCAGCGGGAAAATCAGTAGCTTCTTTAGAAGCACAAGACTTCCGCTGCCTCGGGAGCGTAATATATATATATATATATATATATATATATATATATATATATATATATATACATGTATAATCGCAACCTATTTCTTTTAAGTGGATGTTTCATGTATGTTGATTTTTTTATTACTGCAGGGATGTATTTAGAATTTGACTGTTTGGCTTAGTGGAGTGATACCTAAAGGACAATGTTGTGAATAGGAAACATTAACCAAGCTTCTATGTATAGCATATATGATATGTGTGCTTTAATACTTCTAAAAACATTATAACTGTATGTAAATCGTTTTTGTTGTTGTGCAAAATGAAATGGTAACCTGAGACCCTGCCCTGTGATCTGCTGCAGTCATGTCACGTGGGAATGAGGATAGACGACGTTCACGGCACAGCTGGATCAGGTGAAGACACGAGATGAAGCAGGTTAATTATAAAGGACCGCAGACCAGGTCAAAGGGGAGAGCACCTTAATGTACTGGTGTCTGTAGATGGAATCAAATTAGTTATATGGTCTTCTAAGCATGCCCAGCCAGGTCGACGGTCTCATAAAATTCGCTAATGGATGATATGGGTCCAGTACCAATGGACAGAACTAAACACGTCATACATACATGTAACAAATTTCGGAGCCCCGATGCCCTTTGCTTACAGCTACAGCACACAGAATTTATGAAAAGTATATTAACAGATTTTGTACGTACAATCAGGATCAGAATGGATGTGAATTCCATATGCGAAGAATTATTTTTATTCTCTCGGAATTTTAGGGTTTTTATTCATGAAATTATAGGAATTATCCTTTGAATAAAGCATTTAATTTGACGTCACGGTTGTTGACTTTTCTGATTTGGCGACAAATCCAGTATGGTTGTGCGTGAGTTTAAAAGCTGGATACAGTAACCAACTTTATGATCGGGCAAATATAGCTTTACATTTAAATTAATGTCTTATTTTATACAGCCATACATAATACATAAATCATGTTTCATTTGATATAAAATTTTCTATCATAAAACAATTACAGTAATATTCAGCAGCATTTAAAAACAATGTATAAAAAGTTTATATAATTTATATTTCTTTTAGAATTAGGTTAATGAACAGATATAGTCGGACTAAATGAATATTTGTTCGTATCAGTATATCACTGCAAAAGAAATATATCCGAAAGCTAAAGCTGACCATTTTAATTACAGGAGGAGGGAATTTTGCGTTCCTATTACAATTAGTTAACTTTTTTATTCCGGTCCTAAAGTTTTAAGCTGAAATACAAATATATCCTTGCCCTGATATTGCACTACTCCGCTTACAATGTGACAACCGTTGTCCGTGGAGTGGCGTTCATTTAAAAATATTATTGGTTACCACAAAAACCGCTCTTGCCAATATTAGTTTTGCATTTAAAGGGAAAAGATCAATTCCATACATCATAATAGTATGTAGCTAATATTTTCGCTGAGACATAATGTTTATACACTATTATTTAATTACTGGATTAGTCAATAAGATCTGACAAGTTTCCCAGCTACGGTATAATAATGGAACCCAGGGAAAATTTTGGCAGTCGTTGTTTTCCAAGCAGATCCATGGCTCATTTATTTTTTTGTTCTGTAAACATCTGTTCTGAATTAATATTTACTTTAAGTGATAAGTGCAACTTTTTTAAGGTGAATGTTAATTAAAATTAAATAAAAACGTTATGATTACGTAATGATGAATACAATAATTCAGACGATAGCCGTTTGATGGTTTTTCGATGACCCAAACAAAGATAGAGACAGTTAATATTACGCAAGAGATAATAAAGTCGTTACAACAGCTATAGTTGCATTGGGCAATTACTGGTTAAGATACCACTTTATAGCAAGGAAAAAGAGTCGTTCATTCAGGTAGCGTATGCTTCAGCTGGAGCAAGCATGTAGGCGACGGCTGACAGGGACTGAAAGGCTGCAGGGAGGCGTGTTTAATTATATCGGTCACGTCTCCCGAAAGTGTGCCCTTATTCGGATTTGAGTCTAATTCAGGCCATTTATTTCTGTTGCAGTGGAACCAGTCTGAGAAATGATTAAGGTATAAAGCACGAACATTGGACACTACTATTGAAGGGCCCTCCCGCCAATTTGGCTTTGTGCCACTGATTCTTTCTAATTTATATCGAAATCAATCCCTCGGGACAATTTGACTGGAGAGAGAACCACAAATAAGCCAACTCAAGTTGCTATTACCATGAACAGTAAATAACTGAAAGTAAGAGAATCCAAGCGAGACATGATAAAGTGGGTAAATTGGAAACGGCAGTCATTTCTTGAATTCCCTGGACGCCGGGCAGTCTGGTCTCAAGGTCTTTTACAGAAAGTAAAAGTTAGGACTCAACAGGGTATTCGTAAGAGTATTTCTGTTTTAAAGGGCACAGAATGAAAAAATGCTCTCTTCATTTAGTAAACGTCTATATTCTGGAAAAGTAATGTTTTCCAGCCCCTCCCCTGTAGTTAAAAAGCAACACCTAGGTTTATTTATTGAGATTTATTTTTCATATTTATTTATTCAGAGACAATGACATAAACACCAGAATGGGTCTATGATAAGATATGGATGTGAATATCCCAGTTTCTTATGAAATATCACCATCTTCTGATTATCGTGTGAACCCAACACATTCAATGCCTGACTTACAGGGCGACTTGTGATTGCATTATTAGTCATTATACATCAAAGAAGATATGAATATATCTAGAAGAGAAAGAAGGCTTACTTAAAGGAGAGAAGAGGTCTTTATTATACACTATAAGAGAGGGCAGTGGTAATTATACACTATAGGAGAAGGCAGTGGTAATTATACAATAAAGGGGCCCTTTCCGCTATTCTGTCTGTTCACTAAATATATCCTTTTACATTTTAAAAATAGGCCAGAAAACGCCGATCCTACTGCGCAAAGACTGTTTGTTTTATTTATATCCATATGTTTATAACGTGGGGCCCCTCTAAAATAATTATACCACAATCAACAGCTACGTCTGACGGCGAGTCAGACAAACCTGAATATTGCAAAGGGCGTGAACTTTCAACTTCCACACATGTGCAACCTTATTTTTCATGAGTTTTATTTTTGTCCTCTTTTGTGCTTGTACCGTGCAAACTAATAGCTTGAAGATAGGTAAGCTCATACATACGTCGCGGAGGCGTTATAAGACAGAACTTTAACCAGAATTCTTGTAGTTCGTATTTACGCAGAGTAAGCCAGAAATCGCATACATTCTGCAGAAGATGTAGATAAATAGCTGGCTTCAAAGGTCACGTGAGTTGAAGATTATTATACATGGATGGACAAGTGGTAATTTAATTTTATGCAATAAGCTCAACGTGAGAGGTTAGTGGTCATTATACACTATAGGAAAGGTCCGTGGTAATGTTGAATGATAGGAGAGGCCCGTGATCATTATATACATTAGGGCAGGTTTCTTGTGTTTTTACGTTACATGGGAGTTCAGTGGTATTTTTATTCTACAAGATAAGGCTGTGGTTATTATACACTATAGAAGGGGAAAGGGAGTACCGTTACATATAGGGGAAGTCCAGGGAGTAATCATATATCAGTTTTATAAGAAGTATATGAAGATTTCACCTGGCTAACAGAAAGTGGCATTGCAGGTGATGTTGTATTGTAGGTCGTATTGTATGTAATGTTGTGATGAAGGCGGTATTATTAGTGATGTGGTGTTGTAGGTGGTATTGTAGCAGATAAGGTAGCTTCCATCGTCTGCTATCAGTTTCAGGTCGTTCCCCGGTAACACTGCCATGTGTTATCTCATTACAAACCCAACACATGGTGTAAGTAAAAGGCCCTCAATCAAAAAGAGACTGGTGAAGCCGGGAACGAGAGCCCGGAATCAGTTATTACCCAGAGGTCTCAAAACGTAAAACTGCCAGCAAAACCGAAGCTGGTGGGGGAATACAGATGACGACGACCCAGAGCTGCCTTCACACCTTAAGTATTCATTAGCATATTTAGTTGCCGAGATATATATGTCAGGTGCTGCCGAAAAATTGAAAACCTTGCCAACTCGGAAGATTGTATTCAACACCACTAATCTTAGCCATACACCTGGCAACCACCTACCAAATATTGTTTATTAGACAAACTGAAACCTGAAACATTGTATATCAAAGAGCCGGTATTGCAGAAATCATACCGACAGTGCTGAAGAGAAAACATGAAGAGCAATATATTATACAGGCAGAGCTGCAGAAAAATACATGAATAAATATATATAGTGCAGTCATAGTTGGAGAGAATCATACAGACATATTGGGATAAATTTGTAACCAGCCCTGTAGAGAGTCACACGTTTAAAGGGACATAATCAGGAGCATTATTATGCCAACTCTTCCACACTATCAGTTCAGTTTTACTCTATACAAAAGTCTACCAACAAAAACATCCCAACACACAGTCTCAGTACCTCGCATACGGCGGTTTAGCTCCTTGTTATGCCTCTGCGTGTTTGTAAACACATTTTACCAAATCAACCCCGTCTGATTATGAGCCGCAACAAGCGTTGTTTCAGCAAACAGGAACACTTATAACATTTGTGGGCCAATTTAGTCAGGGCTTCTCCAGATTGACACATGCTGTTACCTGGCGATGCACGCGCAGTGTTTATGTTTACACCTGTGATCGCGCCCGGTCAACTGTTTTAACACTTGTTTACAGGAGTAAGCAAACGGTTTCAGGGCAATTGTTTGGCAGGTACCAATTCATTTTAAAGCGAAGAAGCTATTTTTCGTGTAAGTTCAACATGCCTTTCAGGTGATTGGGCCCCATGGTTTCAACAATTCGCCGTTGTATTCTTTTAAAAAAAACTTGCTTTAAGGACACGACCCTCAAAATTCAAAAGAAGATTATATCAAAATGAAATGCATACAAAGGCAGTTTTGGAGGCTCACAGAGTATATGCTTAAGAATTATTTTTTTTAATTATTCGGGTTTCTGGTTTTTATCTCAGTGTGAAAAAAAGCATTTTTTATTAATGTCATGAAATATCGTGTAAAGTAAATAAAATGGTCAAATTATGAACAACTTACTACAAAGTGATTTTCTCTGCTAAATCAAGTTTTAACAGTTTACCAAAAGTATTTTTTTTAATGAAATCCAAGCTGGCCGCCAAGACCTTGAAGCTTTATTCACTAACATTATTATCACTGGGCAGATTTTCATACCTTAAATACTACGGAAGTAATATAAAAAGCGATGTTTATGACATTAGCGGCGTCAGCTTGGATTTTCCAGTCACATGAACACACAGCGGTGCTTTATTTGGTTTTAAAGAATTCACAGACTAAAAATTGTAAAACGAAATTAAGGACCCTGCGATGAAAACTAAATGATGTATTGTAATTTTAAGGACCTGATGGTCATTGTGGATGACGTTTTGATTTGACAATAACTTGAACTTCTTTACCCCAACACCTAGAAGCACTTAGAAAAATCACAACCTTATAATAATAATGATTTTGATTATTTTAGCGTATTGGCGGCCATTTTGGACGCCATCTTGGAAATAACAACTTTTTCTAGTGACTGAACTATATTTCCCATAATTTAACCTGTCTAATAAATCAAGATATCATTGAATCTGAAATTAATCGTTTCGTACAGCCAGAGCCGAAAAAATTACTGTGTAATTAAGACTAGATTCTCACGTTTCATCTCCCAATTCCAGCAATGTCTTGCACCTGTAGATTTAAAAGGCTGTGAACCCATAAGTCCGGACGGGTTATTTACTGTACAAGCTACAGTCATTTCCGACAAACACGGCCAGTGACAAGAATCGGACACACCACTGTGAGTTATTCCCCTTGTAATGTGAGAGCATATGTCACAGAGTATTTTTTTTTTTTGTAAAAAGTGGACACCCTACATTTTTGTGATCCTCAGGCCTGGGTCTTAACAAATAAAAATGGTGTTAATTTTTCTTTCAGTAAGTGCAGAGAATAATTCGATTCATTTAGGTCACAAGTGCAATGTTGAAGAAATTACGTTTGTTAATGAAAATCATCGAGGTCATTATCTAAGTACCCTGCAAGTTTGATGGTTTCGCTTATTTAATTCAAGCAAATGTTGCCTAACTATGCCCGAACCCATACATAGTAAGAATTAAGCACTCATCTCAGATTGTGAACACCAGGGGAATCTTTTGCACAAATACCAGATATTGTATATATATATATATAGACTTTGACCCAGTCACTGGCCCACGTGCATGGTCAGTAAATGTGAAAAACATGCGACTCTCTATCCCTTGGCACTCAATTCTTATGTCGGCATGGTTAATCCTAAAATTCATCCAGGCAATCTTTTTGCATCATTTGAAATGACTACAACAAGTGTTGCTGCACCATCCTCTTGCTTTTACATCTTCAGTAATTCTGGAAACAGTTGTATCACGTAAACCCTCCAAGGAAGCACGTGCATAAATTTCTGTTATGTTTACAATAAGGCGTCACGGATATTACACCGCAAATTAATCCACAGGTTTATCAATATATAAAACATGCATGTTTCACGGACAAATACTTTCTGTTGGTTATATTTGGCAAAGATGTTGTTGATGAATACTCTGTATTTTTTGTTATTTACACGCTTAGGTTTTTGGCGTTAAGCGTGCTGTGTGACCTAATGAGGGCAGGAGGTTTATCCCTGACATTCATAGACAGACCGTCTGTGTAGAGAATGTGACAAATAGTCAACAAGAACATTACCCGGCCGATAATAAGGGGAAAACAGGGCTCCGCAACGCAGGCCTTTCATCAAGATTTTATCAAATGTACTCTGTTTCCTTACTTTTAGTGATTTTCCTCTCTAAATACATCATTTATAGTACCTTAAAACACATTATTCCTTACTTTGAGTGGTGTTCCACCTTAAATACAATTATTTATCCCTACAGTACCTAAAACAAAGGTCCCCATGGTCGGAAAAGGGGTTCCAGGCAGCACAAATTGTCTTATCCCCCTAAAAAGGTTGTCGGGGATGAAAATAATGAGGTATATACATATTCCCGTTTCTTTCTTTAGGAACAGATGCCTTGCCTTAAAACATACATTTAATTCATTTTTCATATCTTCCTTACATCATTCTAAGAATAATAATATATGAAACCAGCCAAAGATCTTCTAAAATTTAAATTTCCCCGCATCCTTTTCCGATTCGCTAATGAAAACAATATCACTGACCAGGTCTTCAAGGTAAACAAACGGATCGATGAATTTCTAGCCACGAGAACAGAGCCACAAAATATATATAAAAACATTTTACTTATCTTATTTCGACAGTATCCAACTGAAAATCTATATTTTGTTTTTACTTTAAAATGAAGAAAACATATGAGCTTACATACTTTATCTCATTTAATACATCTCCAAACCCGATACCTTGAATATTGATTCCTAAGGCTAAAACTCTGGTCCTTATACAGTTTGACAATAATTCCGTTCCTACAATAAATCAGCATAAATTCAAATGCCCCATTCAGTTTTTTATGACTCATTACCTCAAAGTATTGGAAAATAAGTGTCTAGAATATATGAGCGGAAGATATTTTAGAAGGTACATAAACATGTGTAATTATATGTGCATTATGTTTAGCCCTTAGTACATTTTGATTGCAAAACCATCCCGGTTCACGGACTTACTATCTTACCATTCACTTGTTTTATACCTTGTTATACATCTGTGTGTGTATAAACAGTCGACGTGTGTCTGTTTACCATAACAAGACTGCAAGACCAAAAGTCCAATCTTGCGCGTGCAAATCTCCCAAGCCAGGAGAAATCACACGAGAGAAGAAAACAGAAGAAACACTGGTTGGAAGCATGAAATATCTTGATTTTTAAATTCACCAGGTACGGCCAGCAGGTGTCCACTGCAAGATTTTCACCACTTGTGTACAGGAGTGGGCAACGGATTACAATGAAATATTGGCAGCTACCAGTAAATTTTAAGGAGTAAACACTGTGTGTACATAGTGTATAATAATATATGTGTATATTCAACATACCTCGTATGTGAATAAATGCCTTCAATATAAACCAATTAAATAATTCTAGACAATCCTTAATTGTTCAGATTGCATTAAAAAAAAGGTATGTTTTTATTCTTCGTTTTATGGTTCGGTCCAGTGGTTTTACATTTTTAAGCATTAAAACAAGCTAAAAAATGTCAAAATTCAATTAAAAGTTGACACCATCCTTTTTAGGCTTCATTAGAAGGTGCAGTACAAAATTGCATAAAGTGTCCCATTTTAATAAAAAAAATTTATTGTGAACGAATTTCCTGCATGTGCCCCTACACTATTACACTGACGGACGGAGCTACTATTTGCTATCTGAACAGTCTGTAATCAAACAAATAATCGTTAAGGTTCGTAAATTCGGCGTTTCGGAGAATCAGCATGGAATCAAGAATTAAGAAAGCATTCACCAAGAGAATATTGCAAAGGCCAAAAACTGGATTCTATTTATACTAACCTAAACAAAAAACCTCATGCTCGTAAATAATGTCAATCAGTTTGGTACAATATACAACAATGTTCAAAAGTTTCGGGGTTTAGTTATTGTGTTAGGTGTTGGGATGTGAGTTTAAAAATTAAAAATAAAAATGAATGGTGTTTCAAGTAACAGTACCTAAATCAGGGAGAAATAAAACATCCCGTTATTATGGTCAAGAAAATGTGCTCTTAAAGGAAGTGATGTCCAAGCGTCAGGTAAAGAGTGAGCATATCAGCTCTCTCAATTCAGCAGGTTACTTATGTCAGCAGGTTAACATGCGAGTGCATTGACTGAAACTGAAAAGCCGAAATAAAAATTAAGGATCGGTTTTGTCATACGACCCAATTTAACTTACATATGTTTATTTATCTTAATATGTTTATTTTTATTTGCTCATATTGTATCTTCCTACCTCCTGGTGGAACATGAACAGCTTAGCTGTTGTCCTGAATTCAGATGTGAGGTGCATAATTATTTTAGGTAATATAGCTTTTTATCTTTTTTATTTTCGATTTCAATGCCGGTAGAATATCAATTCCTCTTCCTTTGATTCTATGGATACTCTCTCTCACTTGTTCTTTGTACAATGCCGTCATACAAGCAAAGCGGCAGGTGCAGCAAAAGGACAACGGTTATTTGAGAAACCGCAACTATATTGGGTTAAGTTTATGAAGTATAATATTACGCATTATATATATATATATATATATATATATATATATATATATATATATTGTTACGGAACCTAATATCAACAGATCACGTATGCGTGACGAACATAAACTTTGTCATGGAGATAAAAAAAAAAGATTCTGTAACACTAGGCAGCTTGAAATGTCTAGGGGAATGAATAAAGAAGTCAGTGGTTTTTGTTAACAAATAACTGTAATCAATATAATCACATAGCATAATAAACAAAGTGCACAGTACCTGGATACGACCACTGTCACAGCGACAAGTCCTTGAAAATGTATAAACTCGATGAACAGTTCACACAAATTTTCTCAGAGAATAACAGTCCAATGTAATCACAAAATCAATCTACTGTAATCCAAAGTGAAATCCTGGCAGTGATCTGAAAGGCAAACTGAAGATTATATAAAATCCGTCACAAATTTAGAAGAAAATCTATAATTGCCGCACTTATCGAAAAAGGTCAACAACTGACTTACACGCTTCTGTGTCCGCTGGAATATTTCTCTCCTCTCCTCTTTGCCTTAAAACACAGCCCCTTATTTATAATATTCACCTCCAGCCGAGAACTTTCCATTTCTCGAACAATCCAAAGAACCTAATATGATACACGGTCAGGCTCGGCCAGGCGAGAAAGCCACAGACTAGCATGACAGCTGTGTTAAAACGTCAGACCCCACGCGTGGGCAGGGCTATGCCGCCATAGAAACGGCCAATGCTAGCGCTGCACATACACATACAGAAAAAAGAGATATTTGTAACACAGTTTATTAGTTTTTGAAGAAGGTGACCACTGACTACCGTAGAGGAATGTGTATGCAATTTACACAAGTTTCGTTTCTCGTTTGTTGTTCGTCGTCAGCTGAAATGAATAGGTCCCTCCGACCGGTTTCGATGGGAATAAAAAAAAACCATATAGCCACGGCCTTGGAAAAAGAAAGTTGCTCCGACTGTTTTACTACAAAATCAATAGGTACTTCTGTGTCCATAACTACGTAATGAATTTATAATTCTCTATATTATGCCCACGGTTGTTTATTTAAATTTATTTGCAGCCAGCCCGTATCCCGTGCCTGGGAATCTGAATCCTAGTGATAATTATTGGAGCTAAGTCAAACTAGATTGTAGGGGGTATACTTGGTTAATAACACACTCTCACTGATATCACCAGAAATTTCTCACTGGGTGTTCTGCCGAGCATCAACCACTCCCTGCAACATGCACGGAGACGAAAAGTCAAGAACAGTGTCACTCTAAATGACAGACATTTTGAGACACTAATGGCAGAAAAGGATTATCAGTACAGAGTGTGCCAACCCCGGGGAAGATACCAGTCGATGAAATGTCATAGCCTTGTTCTCTGATTCACTCACTGGAGGACCCAGGGCTGCAGGCACCCATCCGCCAGAGGTCATTTCTACTCAAAACTATCTTCTTCCAGTTAAGCAGTGAAGGTGACCTTGACTACTTGTCTCAACTATCAAACGTCTTAATTAAAATTTATTACATTTCAAGGGCATACCCTTTGTTAATATTTCACATGCGTATCCTTACAAAATATTATTATTCCGTAAATATCCTCGCTACACTAACACCCATGTTTATGTAATTTGCCTTGAAGTAATTCTCGTCCGTCATATTTGAACGGACTACATTACCCACTCCCCTTCAATTGTTATCTACGCCCCTGGTGTGTTTTGAGGCCCAAGTGTTTTATAGGTGGCAGATTTCGAAGCCCGTAAACTTTTACCAGCAGAGTTGTACTTTTGTAAGGCCGATTCTGCTCAGTGTGGGATGCAGAGTGCAAGCGCCTTTTCAGAAGACCATCAAGAAGCATCAACGTCGAAACCCATGGATTAAATAAACAGATAAAAATTCGAAGTGTTTTTCACATATTCTGTTAAGCATATGAATGCATATTTGTTTCAACCATTGCAGTAAATAAACCTACTTCATTTCACACAATAACACTATTATTATTCTTTTTACTCTATCGAGCTGTCCACTTTCATTCCCCTGCCAATCTGACTCCTTTCAATGAACTTGATTACAGCATTGTGCGACTCCTTGGCTGACTAATAAGGTCGGATCTGGTCAATCTGGTGTCCAATAACCATCCTGTTTTTTGAGTACCTTATAATATGAACTGACGTTGGGATGCACTTTTAAATCAGATGGACATGTAGCATTTATTATTTTAACACGAACATGTTTGTTGATTCCTGAAGAAACACTACAAACCACTTTTATACATATGTTCCCTAGTACAATTCTTACATGAATCCCAAAATACTCAGAACACTGCATGTGAAAATGATAGTTACCGTATTTCAAATAATTTTCAAAACAAGCAGAGATGAGTTATGTCCTTATCAATTTAGTAATTTTATTGTTTCATGTGAATCCTAGGACATTATTTCTAAATTTGTCTAATAATAACTGATAAACGAATTTGATATATTATGCATTCCACACAAAAGATTATTGACTTCTCTTGTTTGTAAAGTTTGACATCTTATCTGACATCTTATCTCTATCTGAATATGTTCCTAAAAGTATTAAAGTTCTAGGATGAATTAAAAAATTTACTGGAATTCAACCTTAAATGTCATATGTTTATATATTTATTTGCCGCTACCAAAACTATATGACATTTCGTAAACAAAGTTGTTTAACATAGACTCTTCAAAGTCGTGATATCTAATGCTAGGGGTTGGTATTATTTTACAAATTTGGGAAATCCGATACTCAAACCCTCTGAATTTATGGTCCTTCACATTAAACCATAGCAAATATTTTCCATTTTTTTTTCAAGTGTAATCCCCCTGTACTTCCCCTCTGAAGTTTGCATAAAATATTAATTTTTCCCCGTTTTTTTATAGATTTTTCAATTCCTTTATAAAAAGTTTGATGTATAGTGTAAAATGTACTAACATGAACATATTAACTGGTATTGATGTATTACTACCATATTTCATTGATATAATTAGTGTATGGCCTTAGCTTTGCCTCAAAATGTGAATAAATCGTACAAATAAGGGAATGAAGCATAAGAAGCAATATAGGCATATGCCATATTGATATTATCAAAACATATTCCGGTACACTGCTACATAAAAGCTGGACTGGAGCTTCTGAATCTGAGAATGATGTTCAACACACTGCTGTTAAATATTTTTGGACTTGTGTAAGACGGAAGGGCTGTCAGAAAGAAGTATGGACTCAACAAAATCTACATTTGTCTAACATATCACGATTACAACCTTTTTTGTTTGCAGACATGGTTTGGTTAGTACGCACTTTTGTTCTATAGCCTAGTCTTGCAGGGATTGTTTACAACATCACAGAATAATATCAAACAGAAAAATACACATAATATATTCCGCCTGTAAATATTTCCTTTAAGTGCTACACATAAGGACTCACAGGTTCAGGGCGCCTTCTCGAAACTTTTCTTTCTTGTATGGGTTGACGTCCATACTTTCGCAGATGTGAACACCTTTACAGGTAAAACTATAAAATAGTTTTCCCTCACAAAATCCCATCCCGTTTGCATTTGTAGGAAGGTCTATATCGACTCTGGCAATATCTGTATTAAGAAATATTGATAATCTGTGGCTTTTGGCTGAAGAAAATTAGGCAAAGAAATATGGTAACTCCAAACACTAGGTCAAAGTACAAGATGGTTCTTGAGGGAGAAAACATGGTTTTAAACAAGGGTTATCTGTTAGAGTCATGCCTCTGGTGTATCCTGTAGGAAAGCCTAAATTAAGTAACATTTACCTGTATTCTGTGAGCAATGGGATTGCTCACCTGAGGTAATCGCTGATGCACTAAATTGTTTTAAAGGGTCATAAATTTAAAATTATAAATACCGTGTACATGTACATTCCTGTTACAAATCCTACATTTGAAGACAATTTACCCAAGTCTCACAATAATCTTTCCATCTGAAGTTTATAAAGGATTACATTTTTCAATAATTAATGCGCACATTGCTTTGAAATTTGCTAAGATTATTCATCATAGATAGGTGTATCTTTTGTACATGAGCCCCACTATAAGTAATATTTTTTTACGGTTTTATACAGAGATTCACGGTTTAGATTCAAGTGTTATTTTTAGCTTTGCAGTTACTTGCCTGACTTAAAAAAAAAACTGATACAGAGTTCATCCGGTAGACCAATTTCATACCAAAATAATTCTTATAAAAGGGACTATCTGATGTGGATTTTCCCTTCTCGTGGTCTTTTTCTAGTAATAATTCATACAACCTCTCCATGATTAATGCATGGATTACCTTATTATTTGTTTCTCATGTTAATTTTGAATATCTTTAGAGATGGTGCCAGACAGGTGGAATCATCTGTAGTATCTTTGAATATTTTTTATGAAAGTTTAGTGGTCAGTTTGTGAGAGTGATTTCAAATTTTAGCAATGATACACAGCATTTGTTGAGGAAGATGTTTCAGTCAAACATACATCATGTGGTCATTTTTTTAGTTAGATTACCAATTTGGAAAAAAATAAACAACTAAATGGCCCTAACGTTTTGAAAAATTAACCTGAAGTCATGCACTTTTATGTATTTATAGAGCCTGGTCCGTTCTTAAAATCTGTGCATATTATTTATATCATAGTTATTAGATTGAACTTTTAGTGTTAGAGTGACTGTATGTCTAGCTTTCACTCATTTCATCATAAATGTATCGAGATTTTTGCGGATTTCGAACAACAATGTAAACAAATCCATTTCCTAAGAGCAAAAATTTTGTCCATGCCAAATTCTGTGTACCACAACTTTTGAGTTGTATGCAGATGGAGGTTATCCTTAATTAAAGATTCTAACAAAAATATTCTAAGCCATTTAAAAAAAGCCCAACAAATTAGAAGGTTTGTACAGAAAGTTTCGGTTAACATGCCTCATAACATTTCAGTATTATGTAATGGTTGTTTTCGTTGATTGAAAGGTATTCTGGTTATATTTGCCAAAATATGTTTAAATTATGCTTTTATTGATGGAAATTTCAAAATGCTGAACTTAAAGCTCGAAAATAATTGCATATCATTAGTTTCGCATATTGTTTTTTTTCTTTATATTTTGCCAAAATGTATATTTTACTTTAATAAAAAAAAAAAAAATATAGTTAAATGCATAGTAAAACAAAGTAATGTTAATTTATGTATGAACGCATAATATTTTAAGTGTGGTGGTTTACATGTCTGCAAAAATAGTGTTTGCATCTGGCTAGCGATCACTGGGCTCTTGTTCCCCCTTCAGTCCTTGAAGCTCCCAAATGATCGATAATTGGGAATCAGGTACAGCGTGTATGACCATGAAAATTAGGTCAGGGTCTAAATTAATATAAGGTGCAAGTCTGTCACCTCAGACTGGTATTGTGCCCAAAGGTCAGTTTTTGAAAATCAGTCATATTTGAGATCTTGCACGAACACGGGCAGAAGAAAGAAAAACAAAAAATAACCCCTGAAAGAGGAAAAAATTATATTTGATGGTTTTGTACTCTGAGGAACCTGAGAAAGTCCATACACAAACAATGTGACAAAAACTCAGATAAATTAACAAACTCATCAACCACTGTAAGCCGTGTATCCTTAAAGGGGTCGGCTTAATGATGACTTTCACATTTTAAAACACTTCACAACTTTCGGAGGCCATGTACGATGGAATTCACCCCTTTAAAATTGAAAAAAAATCCTGAATATCTCCTTAATATTTTGAGGGGTTAACATATGAAGTTAGTATTTATACCCACCCCTGCCAGTGCGAGGCACTGTCCATGACTAAGAGCGAACCGTCCGACGGTCTATAAAGGCAGGGAAAACCGGAGGACCCGGAGAAAACCATCTCAGTTATGTAGATCAGAAGGGGAATCTTAATTAAGCGTGTTGGGACGAGACAAAATATAAGTTTAATGATGGACTCTACGTCCTTATATTCACTAAGATGCATAGCACAACAAGTCGTGGAAGATCAAGACCACTACACGGTTTCAGTGTTTCATGGCTCATATTTCACGATTCTTTCTCTTCAGGTCTCCCTTACAGGGAACTAGTAACGTTGGGTAGTTAATTTGTAGTCTGCGTCGCGCCCGGTTCCAGTTACATGAGTTTTTATATAGAAGTGTCTAGACATGGACCTTTGTCTATAATGCACCTACCCTCAATATCATATATTTTGCTTTAAGACCGTGCCGAATACACTTTGCTTCCATCATACCTTCCATCGCGCCTATGGGTATACTTTAAGGAATATCGGGAATAGTAAATGTTTGATTTTTCGACCTGCATTATGGGTGTGGGCTCCTCGGTTTTAACAACATAATTATTTCAGCTAAGTCCCAGACCTAGACAGAGAATGAGGTTTATTCACAATCTTTTTTTTTTTTTTTAATATAAAATTTTGTGAAACCTTCAGGATGAGTGCTAAAACTTCAGGATAATTGCTTATCTACCTTAATTTCATGCATGTTACGCCGGTAAATACAGGTCGGCTATGTTGTCAGTTAAATGCATGCTGCCAGACAAGAGAAAGGTAATTAAAATTGGACATGTCATGTCCTCACTGTAATACTGAAAAAATATCACGTAAACGTTATTCACTATTATGCCTCCGAGACTTTCTTCGTTTGAAGATCCAATGTATTACCACATATTTTGTGTTCAAGTGGTACTGTCTTTGTGATTAAGAACATATATAACCTGTGTCCTCTGAAACAATCTTCTAACAGCTATGCGAAATTTTGAAAAATCAATATTTCTCTATATTTAATCGTGGCAATAGCGATTACAAGATATAATAAATCAAAAATTGTTCTCAATGAAACATTCGGTAATTTACCCTTGTTTTATTGCTAATGGTTATTCATGGGTATTGGTTTGGTTCCACTGTCGGTACTTCAGATACAGACAACAGTATATCAATATAACAATGAAGTGGACCTTTTTTTTCTCACAATTGAAACAATGGGGTCGAGCAGGAATATTACAAGCAGACATTTACTTTAAGATAATACAGCATTAGAACAAAGAAAAGTATTAATTTCCCCGATGTCTTCATTGAAGTACATGGCGTCAAACATCAATTTTATGACATGCGAGTCTGCCTTTGTTCGCAAGTATTTTGTAATAGCAGAAAGTTATGCCACCATCAGTTCAAAAACTATTGTATAAAATATAAAATTTCTCTTCTCAGTTTGGCTTACCCTGCCATGACATTATATGCCACACGAGATTTCTGTCAGATACCATCATTACCATTGTTAAAAAAAATATCGGCGGTTCTTTTTAAAAGTGGTTCTAAGGCTTGATCATGAATAACAAGCTTTACTCTGTACAAGATTTTTACATTAACTTTCATTTCACAAGAAATATTAACCTCCACTATGTTGGACAGAAAAAATAAACAACCCTCTTACGTTTGACTTACTGAAAGTGAGTTTTCATTACACTGCCTTGAAATTGTAAAGAAAAATTCTTGCGGTAGATATAAAATATCCACAAATTAAACATCACGTTACAGATTGGATATATTTTCGAACCAGTATTGAAAATGAAGACTTGTCCACACAGTCTGCTGATTAATTAACAAAACAAACTTACTATCAACATATACCATTGAAGCGTCAATCAACCTTTTCTTTTTCAGAATTACTAGTAGCCGTGAATACACGACACATTGGGAATTTATATTGATCTGAAAGTCGTGACACAAGCCATAGAAGAGGAATATACTGCAACTGTCATTCATCCATCCATTGATATCGTAGTAAACTGCCGATAGTCTTCACATCAGGTTACAAGTGATGAAATCATACAAAGAATAGTGAGAATCTCACAAACTGAATTAAAAACCAGTCTCTACGGTAACGAGTCATTTCCCGTATCACTTAACGGTTTGTATCTCTTCGATCCAAGCTTGTATTCATGCGGTCAGAAACTCAAGAACCATGCAGAGGGATTTACCTTAATGCTGAGTAAAAAGAGATTTTTCTCACACATGGTGGGTGTAATATTAAAGTATTATAAAAAAAAGCTTACGATTGGTCTGCTTTATGTCGTGTCAGCGTACGTGTAGGCCATGAGGCGTTGTCATGACGAAAATATTTGCAAACTCATCGAGCGTTATACAGTGCTCTCCTCGTTGATTCTGTGAAGGCATTCTGACGCTGCAGGCTCTCAGAAGTAAGATGGCCGAAATTGCGCTAAATTATTAGATATATGGTGATTCTGATGATCGGTCCTGTCTAATATTATAAGAATGTTTGTATTCATTTATCCACTAACCCTACAACCGTCTTACATTTATATTCAGCTATATTTGTTATACTTTATCACGCCAACCCAAAGTTCAGTCCCGCACAGTGTTTGACTCTCATTCCGTCTACTACATATATGTAGTTCACGTCACGTCAGTCCCCGGGGCACAAGTCACTACCCACTTGGTGATTTCGATCATCTCTTTGCTATAACGTATACCAGACAGCTTTACTAGCGTCGCCTGCGATCGCCGTATTCGCAATGCATTCTGGTCTGTTAGACGTACGTTGTCAACTTTTCATCTTTCTTCCGGGTCTCCTGGGTTCCTCAAGATATCAACACAAATTCAGGCAGCCACTTTCTTACCGGAACAGGAACTAACATTAATCCCGTCTATGTAACAATAATCCTAATGCTCAACACGCTCCACTCGCTCAGTCGAGAATTCAGGTTGACTTTAATTAAAAATGCTATATATACATTCTAAAATATGGTTTTTAGTTTATTAATTTATTTTTTTAGCCTGACTGACTGAAAGTGATCTTCTCTAAAATGATCATTTTATGTCCGTCCGGCCGTTAACAGGCCACAAATGCAACCGTATAACCTAGAATCTTCTCATTTTTATTCCAATGAAGTCCTAGCAAATTTCCTTAAGAAGTGAAATTAGGACATGGTGACATATATTCTACGTGCTACGGCTATTGGTAATGATCGTCCTGAAATTAAACTGAAGTCAATGCTGTACAAATATTTTCTGTTGGTTTATAAAGTTGGAATAATGTTCCTCCCTTTCACCTTTAAGACTATCAACATGCACAATCCGATCAGATTTGTAGATGTAGTCTCCAATTGACTAGGCCACTCAGAAGTGAGGAATTTAGAAGTAAAATATAAAAGGCCGAATGTCTTTTAAAAACGCTGTTGATAGCATCAAGGAATCTTGCCGACATATTGATTATATGACTAATATCCCAACATATACTTTTGGTAATGCCATGACATTGCCGTCCAAGTCGATATCTTCCAGAAATCCCGAAAGATTGCTTCTTACAACTTTCTTACACAAAAGACAGATGATATAACATTTCAGCTTTGACGCCATGGCTAATTTAGGCTCTGCCTTGGACAGTAATGAAAAAAAGTGTCCCTCCATTATCTGTTAAATATTACCTGAAGACTCATCCCTTTATCAGAGGACGTGTGTATTAAAATACAATATGACCGCCATTCGGCGATCTTATACTTCCTTTCGCGTGCATTATCTATAGAACCACTTGCTTTGAAATGGTTTATGGTGATTGACCAATATAAAACATGTGTATTCTTATATTTGAGGCCCATAAAACCCAACATGGCTATAGGCATATATCTTCCATTTCATTTTGCACATATTATCTCAAGGACTGCCTTAAGAGCTGTTCCAAAATTTATATGGTGATTGGCTCCCTTTTGGGGCAAGTGCCCTGTTGAATCTCACACTATATGGAGAAATCTAATGTGGCGGCAAGGCGGGCACCGTCAGCCTGAGCATACATGGGCCCTTCTTGAGGAATTTTACGGTTCCGTCACATCACTTCGAGTAAATATACCAGGAATGGCTGCAAATGTCGATATCCGATTTTACAGGAATATTGATGGTTTGACCAGCATATAACCAGAGCGTATTCCTAATGTTTTAGTAAATATCGCTTGACAAAACTACATTATATCAAAGCCATAAAGGTCTGAATTTGAGAAATAAAGCGACATATTTAGATATAGACACAATAATAAAAAACATGTTATAAGCATCAGAATTACAATATCCAAGTAAGAAAAAATTTACACGTAATATTCAAGGAACATTTATAGACTTTCCAGTTTCCGCTGGAACATTATTGAATGAATCCCTAATATTCCTTTTTCTTAAAACTTTGGACGTACTGTTTCAGTTATATTAAGTGGTACTTTGCTTCTTACAACTTTCTTACACAAAAGACAGATGATATAACATTTCAGCTTTGATGCCATGGCTAATTTAGGCTCTGCCTTGGATAGTAATGGAAAAAAGGGTCCCTCCATTATCTGTTAAATATTATCTGAAAACTGATCCCTTTATCAGAGGACTTGTGGTATTAAAATACAATATGACCTTAATATTATACAAGACTACATGCTTATCTTGTATAATATAGATCGAATGACCTGTTTGTATAAGATGGAACACAGTTTACTACATGGACTACATATGAACAGTAAAGGATTGTTCAATAAGATATACACCATTTATGTCAAAAAGGAAGGGGGAAGAAGTGAGACTTTACTCATTGGTCACCGCTGCTTGCATAGCTTCAGATGTATGACATCATTGATATCCAAATTTAACATTATATCACCAGACATCTACACAATATCTCCAGAAATCTCCTGACAACAATACCTTTGAAATGCAAAATACATGCAAATTACATGCTTCACACTTTATGTTCCAGAAAGGCCCAATTTAAAATTAATGGTTACCTATGACGGAGAAGACGGTAAGAGAAAAATGGAACCCATGCTAGCCTATATATTCACTTAAAATAAGCTCAGCATGATTTTCGCCATCATCATATGACATTGACATAGAAGTCATATTATCAATATGCCTATGAAATTTAAACCTAACAGCTAAAGCTGTTCCGGATGTATTAGGTAACAGATGTAATACTAAGCATGCAAACTCATGAATTCGAAAAATAGTGTGATCTGAACAGTGTAGTGGCGAAGATGTAACAACAAGTAGGTAGACATGAGACATCATAACACTTGCGATCAACAATTATAAGAGTGCCTTACAAAGGAAATTTTGAAATATTAGTAATTTTTAATTTAACTGAAGTTTAAATCATTTTAATTTCCTTGATCCAAGGAATTATTGCACATGATTCATCGGAAAGCTAAAATAAAGATGTTTAAAAATAAGTTGTGATTACAGCTTAGTAATATAAGGGGTTTGACGGGCTAAAGGACGGCTAGCAAGACGGAGAGACGGGCGGAAGGAGGGCAGAAGACTAAAAAGAATTAATAAGTAATATGAGATGAGTTTCCATGATGAAATTTATAACTTCTGAGTTAATCCCGCACAGTTGCGCACAATTATGAGACTTGCGTTAGAGCACAGCAACATGTCCTCGTATCACCTAAAATAAGTAAATAGCCATATTTTTAGAACTAAATGGCATGAGTATGTTGATTCATGTCACTGATGACATCACACGGGTCATTAGGGTCCCCGCCTCATCATTGCCGTATAGTGTGTCCGACCGCTATGGGATTTTCACAGGCGCAAAACATCCCTGAGGCAATCTGTCAATGCCAGAACCGTCCGTACAGTTGTTACTAACGTTATCTCTGGCAAGCCAAGTAACACCGTCGTATTCTTCCCGTGTCTCTAGCTCTCACGTGCCTCTTTGTACTCCGTTTATATATAAATATATATATATATATATTCACAAAACAGCATGTCTTACTTCAAGTGCCAAGATATTTCTTGGTAGATACAGGTTGTATTCTGAAAGCAAGGCGACCCTTTTAATGCATATATCAAAGTGGTAATGTCCCGCTGACGTTAGCGAGCGATGATAGAGATTTATCAACTTACATTTTCAAGTACCGTTACCTGCCCACTTCTACCTTGCCTTATAATTAAGTTCTGATCCGACATTTAAACTTAACACTGCTGGGTAAAAAAGCAATTTTCATTAAAACTTTTTCGTGATTTCCTCATTCTTTTATTCATTTAACCTTCATTGATCTCAAACTGCTTTGTCGATAAATTAAGCCTTGCTTGTTATTTTGTCAACGTAGGCTTAATTTACTGCTTTAGGTAGAATGATTACAAAGGCAGTTTTCAGTGCAGATTTTGAAAGCAATTAAATTATGAACATTGTCAGTGAGTGATTTTACTTTTATTGATTTTTATATATAGCCAATGACCGTGCCTGTCCATTTCATCTAATTAAGTACTTGGATCAATGGCAATGAGTTTGAAGGATTTCACGAAATGCTAGTATAGAATGCTATTAAGAAAATTTCGAAAAGTGTCTGGAACTTATGGTCAAAAATTAGTCCAACTGCTTTCTGAATAAGTTGATAGTTCACCATTATCATAAATAGTTACTTGAATATTTGTTTCTCTTTTAGCTGTATGAATATGGGATATTTATGATTTTAAATTGTAATCCTTTTAAGATTTATGTCATGGAGACTCCTGCCTCCTATTTGTACCAAGCTGGCATTTATTTTAGTTTAAACGTTTTAATGGTAATGTTTTTGCTTATAAACTGCCAAACTTGATTCAACTTGAGAAATTACCAATCATTATATAATTTTTTAAAATTAAATTCACTCATTTTCTAAAACACAGTTTTGTCTGTTATCGGACAAACTTACTCTCATTACAAATGCAAAAACAAGTACATGCAAATTTTAACGTTGGATAAAATTCATTTGTAAGCTTCATTTCTTGTTTGTTTGATTATATCATTTTAACAATATCTGGGTATTTAAATGAACCCACCATAACTGTTAAATGGCCATTTTGCTTCAATATGTTTATTTCGCTCTTACTTTTGTATTTATTTATCAATTTTTCTATTTTATATTTCCCCTGTGTGCCTGTATTGTAATTCTCTATAATATTTCCTTGCCAGGTCATATGCGGCTGTGGGCTCTGAATACATGTTATTTTCTTCGTACTTTTCCTTGCCAGGCCATATGTGGCTGAGGGAACTGCTTATATCTGTTTATACTTGTGTAAACGTTTTTGGCGCTTATAAATGTGGGCAAACACCTTACCCACGTACAAGGATCCGATGGTAGAGCAGACCTGAGATTTCATCGGGTAAAACTGGGCTGGAATCAGCTTCATATCTCGGCTTCCATTACATCAATCTTCTGCGCATGTCCAGGGGCCAGTTCTGGGATATCTAAAGTGCAGAGGTCGACATCTGGCGTCGGTGGATTATCGAAATCTACTACACTTATTCTTGGCAGTCCAAGGTTGGCTGTGGCCTATGGGCACTGGTATTTCTTTTATGCTGTGGTTTTATAATGCCATATTTTTCGATTTTTTCAATCCTGTGTTGTTTAGATTAAGTGAACGTAAAGTCGTACGCAGGCGGAGAATATCTGGGTACATCAAGTCACTGAACAGTTAATTTATAGGCAGATAACTTCAAAATTTTTCACATGTAAATATTTATAAACATAGTTCTTACCTAATACTATTCATCTCCTGATAGAACAGGCCAAAACATCCTATCCTTGATAAGTTGACCTCATTCGTTTAAATAACTGCGCATGCGCGTCCTAATCATCGGGCATCCAGTCAAAACACGTTCCATCTGAAACCTCATCAAGAGTTATGGTCATGGCACGAACCTCCAATGGCCAGATGGAAAGTCTTCACAGAGAAAAGAGTTCAAGAAAGAACCATGGTTCTATCCAGAACCAGGTGGGTTCTTTAAAGAATCCTAAAGTTCCTTTTACTTAGAGTGTACACTAGCCAAGGGATTTTTAACCGTTTTGTCTTGCTGTTAGTTCAAACATATTTGTATATGCGTGTGATTATTTTTGCAGGTGGCATACTGTCCGTTCATTATTCTACCGTTTCTCATATTAAATTGACATTTAATCATCTGTGTTGACCTTTTCTTTTGCCGCATGCATAAATGCTTCTTGTTGTAGAACCAGCACCACAGAGAATTATGCGTGGGTAAAACACCCCGTTTTTGGATTAAATAAATTCCTAGATAATCCAACAGGGCTAACAATCTTGACTGGTGACTGTCACGTGACTCGTCACATGTCCCACGGTCAAGTGATCTTCAATATTGCAATAGTGCTCCAGCTAACATTACCGCTCGCATGTTTTCAAAATTGCTCATTTTCACCTCCCTTTCCCCTAACGCAACCAATTTTATTTATTTTTAATATATTAATATTTTCTGCTTTTTGTTATCTCCCTTGCTCGGTATATTTCATTCCCTACCTTCAATGCTCGCTTCAGTTTAACAGTGTGATAATTCACTATAGACATTTTCTGTAGGTTCTCTGTATTATTGTCTACTTCTCAGCTCCTCATATCCAACAATAATTTGATATATTACAATAGCCAAGGGATTTGTAACCGTTTTGTTTTTCTCTCAGTTTGGAACATTTGTATATTTAAGTGATGATGTATGCAGGTGGCATACCTGGAGTTTGTTAAACTCCTCATTATTCCACCTTTTCGTGATATTAAAATGACATTTAATCATCTACTCTGTGTTGATCGTGTTTAGCCGCATGCATTAATATTATATATATAAGAAGACGTGGTAGAAATTTCAAGTGTTAATTTTATGTGATGGAAATGATCTTATTTCTTTATTTTGATTTTTTAGTACATATATGTGTAATAATATTGTAACCTGTACCAGAAGACATAAATGATGATGTATAATTATGGACAATATACGTGAGATAGATGTATGAATACTCTTTCTGGTTCTTTATATAGAGACGTGAAACATAAATACAGAGAGGGGTCGGTTTACAACGAATGGGAATCAAAGCCACCACTGACTGCCGCCTTTTACCGGTCGTCCATTCTGCACTTGTGTAACGAGAGATCCCAGTCCCTCTGTGAGGAACCACGGCGACGTTAAATCAGAGTACTCTACTAAATGTGTCGACTTTGCATGCAACGAATAATCTTAAACAGTGTTAAGACATATTCCATCTATCTATCTATCTGTAAATATATATATATATATATATATATATATATATATATATATATATATATATATTATCTGTCGGTCTTTTGTCTGTCTGTCTCTCTGTCTGTGTGTGCCTCTCTCTCTATCTCTCTCTCTCTCTCTCTCTCTCTCTCTTTATATATATGTGTGTGTGTGTGAACTGATAATCCTCTAAAGACCATCAGCACTATTTGGAAATAAAATATTTGCCCACATTAACAGTTATAAATTTGTCTGACGCAGTCCCCGTGGCTCAGCCTAACCAGAGTAGATCATCGTTTACCCGCGGTGGTGGCCGTGACCCAGTGAGCCTGCGTCTCCGTCATACGAGAGAATGGCCAGACCCAAATAATAACCTTGAGAGTACGAGAACAGATCATCTGCTGTGGACGTCTGATCGTCTACTTGATGCAAGCTCTGATCACTGAACCTTACAGGAAACATCATGAAATAAAAGTACTAAATACTGCCACGAGCTGCGATGGTAGTATCATGCGTCATCATTTGGCGTGAAGATAAGAAGAGAACAAAAAAAAGGCTTTTACCTCGGGATTATCTACAATGATCAATGATAGGTCTCGCCATATATGTAATAAAATGTTTTATAATATCTATAGTTTAATATGTATAGTATATAGTATGAACATTTTTATATTATTTAATTAAAGTGCAGTACTCAGGGGCGGATATAGCATAGGGTCTTAGAAAAGGGGGTTTACACCCTAGTACAGGTAATATGCCGGCAGTGCTTAGTACAGTAGACGTTATACATCTCGTATGCAGAGGTTTAAGGGGGAAGCATATATTATTCTTTTCCAAGATTATTCGGCGCCCCCTATAAATCATTCCCTGATACTGGTTAAAGTGGACTAATAAACAGCGGGAGAATGACTCGATACACATATACGTCCAGTGGGCTGACATCCATATCCCTTCAACATTACTGTCAGCATATCCAGGCTTCGTTTGTCAGATCATGATAATTTCTGATAAGCATGCATTTTTATAGTTTAAAAAACTCGTAACAGAAGCGCTAAGTTAAAAAGTGTGACACAGAAACATCAGAAAAATTCTTTGAGCTTACAAAGATGGTCTCTGTCTCAGAGAAAGTATGAAGGTTAGAATAATACGCACCTAGATATCTGTGTTATCTATACAATATATATGGTTTCCATGACCATTTCTGCAGTCTTTGTGAGCAGTCTACCTACAAACATTCGGAGCAGCTCCTTCTAGAGTTTACTAGATATTTTAAGGAATCCCAATACAATGAGTTTTTTAACAAGGCAGCACTTCCTACTTTCACGATAAGACGTAAACAAGGCAGACAGATTTCTGTGAACCAAACCGCGCTCACTCCTAAGGTATGTCCACACAGACCGTGTTACCTATAAATTTTCCAAAGGATGATGTCATGTCACCTACACATGGTCTTCATTTTTATGACAATTTAACAAATGACAGCTCTCCTTGTTGTTTGCTATATTATTGCGGGGCTTCTTCGATGGTAATAAATTCAAAATACGATGAGAATTTTCATAATCACTTGTGACTTACATTAATATCTGTGAAATATAAATTTAGATGTTTCCAAGAAATGTAACAAATTTTGATTTTAATGTTTGACAGTTGAGACAGAAAGTCTCGGCCGTCCGACGGTGCCTATGAGAAAATTTCGAGTTGAAACGACCTATGGCGGAAGGGTGATCGACTTTTTTTAATATCTACAGGAGAACCCGGATGCTGTCCCCAGGAGGACCTTCTGGGAGCCCTCCCTTACTATAAAAGTCCATTCGATATATTATTTGGTACATTTTCATGAACAGACTTAGTTACAGGACCTGTCATTAATATGAAAGATACGATTTCTTTCACCAACATAAATCTATATATTAATAGCGTTACCCTATTTGTAATATAATTCTTATCTCCTCTGATACCATCGACATACATGTACTCCGGGTTTGTCCGAAGAGATTCCATCCACTTTTTTTCAATATATTCGTATTACGTGCATAATGTGGGGTTTTCGTGTCTTTCGCGTTCATTAGCATGAAATAAGCCCGATTGGTGATCTCTTCCTAAAGGTAACCTCTGCGCAGTGATAAGGTGTACTGTGCACAAGAGGAATGCTCAAAAGGGGGATCTATAAAAGAATCAATATAACCGGAACGGTAGTGAATGTAAGGCAGTAAGTAAAACCCGGACCCCATGGACCGCGGACTCAAAAAACAATATCCTCATTTTCCATTATTTATCCCAAAAACACCCTTATGCTGATATAAGAACAAAGGAACGTCCCTAAATGTTGCAGCTTTGTAAATGATCTATTCACTGAAAGATTTCAGTTTACAAATTATTCTGATGAAGACGGACCTCAGTTCCTTATCTTTAATGACTTTTCCATTTTGACGAAAAGGACAAATGCGTCAGACTTAACGTTTTTTAGTCTTCACAAATCCTGCTTGCGTGTGCTTACTGAGATGAAATTTAGCTCTGGGCACCTCTGTTTTGTGTATTTCAATTAATGATGTAGCTGTTTCGCAAATAGCATGTCACTTATAACATTTAGGTTGAATATTGTTGTTTAAATTAGTTTTAAGTGGTCTTTCAATTATAAACTTTGACAAACTGATCAGAGTTTCTGGCCAGCGAAAATAGTCCAGCAGGGAAGTACAAATATGACCAGAAAACTTCAGCCCCAAATGTTGCATGTTTTTTCGTTAAAGACCCATTTTCAAGAAAGAAAAAAACTTAAGCAAATCAAAAATCAAATATAACCGCCAATGTTTTCAAGATGGTCGCCATTTACACCCTTACAAATATTCTACAGATTAGTCAGCAGGCTGTCTTGTCGTATGGTTTCTAGGATATCTAACTTGTTTACTCGTCTTGTGATAAACACTGTGTGGTTAACTGGACACCTTAAGGTATTTTAAGTTAGCTGCAAGTGTTACAGAGGTGTGTAGTTGTATCTGTTTACCAGTGTTACATGTTAAGAGTTTTTTTGTTTCCTGAAGAGGAATTTAGTTTTGGCCTTTACCGTTGTACAACGTTGTGACATCAGGAGCATTAATTTATACATTTATAATGAAATATACAGAATCTACTGAGATTTATAACTCAAGAAATAACATATATTTTCGCCTTAAATTTCACCTTTAGAAAGAATAGACAGTTTACCATATAAGACTGATGCATTGTGACTTTCACTCATGTCGGCGCCGATCAACTGTATGTTGCATCAGGATTCAAACTTGATTTTAATAGTTATAATTCAGCAAGACATGTTGTTGCGGATTTCACAGGCCCACCAGTACAATAAATATAATGCCTAAAGTTGATCATATTTACAGTAAAAGATTTAAAAAAAGATTTCTATAACGTTTAGCTCTGAGAAAAATAAAACTTTCTAAAGTATTTCTTGAAACAACATATTTTCATTTGGTCAAATCCTTCTAACCTTCATCTGAATCACATTCAGCATACCTCTTGCGTTGAAATTGTGAATTTATGATGACTACGAATGGATTAACTTCAGACATTTATGGTCAGAGATGATTTTCATGAAATCACTGATGACTTCAATACAGTTTCTGTTTCACCGTTTATTCATAATAATTTTTGAGACAGAGAAACCAAATTCAAATCTGCAGATTGTTTTTGCATCAGGAGTAAGTAATCTAGGTGTAAAACAAATTTTAAACAAAAAAATTATATATCAAAGAGGCTGGGTTCTGTACAAAGTAAAGACCCATGCAAAACAAAACAAAACACAGACGGTTGGCATGCGGGCCCCCTTAAAATTCCTGTGTTTATTTAAATTAGTTCAATTGCAGTAATAATCATCAATTATGGTGTTGCATATTTATTGCATTTTCAATATGAATAATCTTCATTTAGAAGTTAAGGTTTTAAAATCTTTAAAATAGATCAAAATGTCTTGATTTCCGTTCATTATTTTTAATCGATATTCTAGGTTTCTCTTTGTTAATGTGTTTTCTTAGTATGTCATTCATTTTTTAACTAGAATTTTCCCTTATCAGTACATGTTCACATGAAACATTTTCAATAAATACTCAAAAGTTAAACGTGACGAGTGAAGAAACCAAAATAAATCAAGGGATTGTAACCTACAGATTTCCAGATTTCTTTATCTCAGTAAATCTAAAATAACTTTTTTTTCATATTACTTATAAATATATATTGGGTCAGACTAATGAATAAGAGCATATTTATGTTTGTCATTATTAAATAGATTAATAAATATTGTAAAATGTTAGTATAGTTGAATTTCAATAATATAAATATGGATGCAGATTTATTGCCATAGACTTAGGTCGTGATTGAGTACAACAGATCTAGATTATATATCAGGATACTGATCCAAAATAGCTGAATTATTAAATTCAAGGTAGTTTCATTAGTTACCAAATTGATAAACAAAACTGTTACTTTTAGCTAATAGTTGCGTATATTTGGAAATAAAATTAAATGTTCTCTGTTAAACCATTTTAAACTACAAAATGAGACTTAATTTATCAACTTTTAGTGTAAAAGGGCACTTGCATGCAAGGACAGAACCTGAACACACTTTAAATTGTTAATGGTATCAGGGATACTTTGTTGTATTGTTATATAAAATATATTTTATTTAAACTACGGATGACACACCAGATGATTTGTTGTTGTAATAAAACATAAGATTCAGTATATTCTTCATATACTTGTTTATTACGATTTAAAAATTTAGGTTTCAATTAAAATCATGAGAGTATTTTATATATACTTTATTTACTTAATTATTTTAATGAATAACGGTATACCCATTGTTTCAAGTTATGAATCGAGAAACGTGGTTTCGCGAGGTTTCGTTAAGGTCGAGTTGGTGCGGGAGCAGCTTCCAGGCGAGAATGTACCTGCGGAGAGATTTTGGTGGCAAGGGGACGTGTATTTACAAAGGCAAGAGCGGAATAATGCTTTCTTTTGACCACGCCCAAACTCTCAATTAACAAAGCATTTATTAACAAAGAAATTATATTCAAAGTACAAGTGATATTTAAAGCGAACAACAAAGCAAATGTGGAAGGTATAATGGGAATGTCGTAAAAAGAACTAACGAATTTCTCTTAAATATAACAAATCGAGTAAATGCAGGAAAAAATCGAGTTTTTATTCGGTTGGGATTGGGTTCAGTATGTCCAAATTCCAAGGAATCGATAACAAAATCATTAAAATTGGACAAATAGGTCATGTTTTGTTACCAAAAGCCTGATCTCAAAGCGGTCAATGGCGGCCATCTTGAAAAAGACCGTGATTTTTAAATTTTTTGGCGAACTTTTTGTGAAAAAGATAGGCCCTAGGAAATACATATTCCAAATTTGATGCTTGTATCACCAACTGAAGTATTCTGCACTTATCTTCCGGACTAAAACAGGACATGAATAATAGCTCTAAGTAGGGAATAAAACACGCCTTTCCTCGGAGAGATAATACAGAACTAGAAAACCTAGCCTGTGGCAGTGTACGATGTCTTGTTATTTAGGATAAACTAAGTTGTTATGCCTGGCATAACTACGTATTTCGATATCAGGTTTAAATTTGATTTTCTAGATGTTCCTAATGGATTTATGAGGAACACGATTGTAAAACCAGAACGTTTTGTTTGTTGCCACCTGCCACTCATTAATGTTATCACGCGGAGAGAGCTGTCTAATATAGCCACCTGTTTTGACCATACAGAGTACACGAATTATACAGGACTTTTTTTAATATAAAAAGCAATGGCGAATGTTATGGCATAAGATACTTGTGGAAAAGCTCAAGGAATGTCTGCCGTGCTGTGATCCGCTATGACTCGTCTGTTTTTAAATTTGTATATTGCAGTGTTGGGTTCGTGTTCAGCGAAAGCCTGACAAAACCTCGATAAAACTCGATCATGCATTTCCTCAATTTAATAAATTATCTCCATAAATGTATTAAAAATAATATATATATATATATATATATATATATATATATATATATATTATGTATATATACATATATTACCAGAGTCAAGATCGTTTTTAATATAGAAATCTAACCTGTTACGCTAACAAAATGAAATAAAAAGAAAGCATAATTCCCCAAGAAAATTTACAGTTAGGCCAAGACAATTTTGCCACTAAAGCCCTATGACATAACCCGCTGACATTGCCAATAATATATACTAAATCTGACATCAATAAATTCTTGTGGACATTCATAATTTATGGTAATTCTGGCCCTAAAGCGTCAAAATACTAAGCTCCTATTTCTTAATTAAAATCATATACTAAGTATTCAAATTATCAAACCACCCTAATTTGAAATACGTTAATTTTTTCAACCGTAAACACAGAAATGTGAAACTAAAAGTTAACTTTTTTATAGTTTCTGTGTAGAATATGTTTTTATGGTATTTTACGGTAGTTCGTGCCTTACTAAAGAATGAACCAATAATTGTTATCTATAAGTAAACTACAAAGAAATATAGACATTATATGTGGCACTACCAAAGTCTCGTGTATCAATAGTTTAATATAATAAAGAACATTACATCGTATAACAATCCTTTCACTCGTTCCTGAGTAGAGTGGTCTTTCCGTGTATTTTTACGAACAGGCGTCTTTACCTCTATGGTCCTTAAAGTTGTTTTCCTCTCTTACCTCGGAGAATATAGGTCATAGTGACCCAATTTTGCTCTCCAATGGAAATTCAGTATTTAAGTTTCAAACCTCCTAGTATTAAGGATATGATTTGTGCCCTGTTACAGCGCGGACAAGTAACTGTAATTCATCAAAAAAGAATTTTGCACCCGGTAAAGTTCTTAAAAATAAGTTAGCAAACTGAGCGGATCAGGGTCAATGAAAGCGTAGCTAGCTGCCACATAATTAATAGTATGAAGAAGCTCTCAAGCTATAGCGTGGAGACGTTGGTTATATCAAGTCATTCAAGACAGCAGCATCAGGTGGACGGACACCCTGCTGTCTGGGGCCTATGTGTTAAATAATAACCGCCCCAGTCAGTGCTTTCACCGTCTATCGCTCAAATGATTTGTGATACTTTTATTGGTGTTTTAGCCCTGGATATGTCTTTATAAGGTGTGATCAAGCGTTTAACATTTGTCCCATCATACAGACTACTAACAGATATACTCACATTAAGCCCCAGTCACACATGCAACTACGATCAGTTTACGACAGGTTACGATCACCTACGACTGAAAAATCGTAAGTAGTCGTGGAAAGGTCGTACGACATGTCCTTAACTGGTCGCAAGAAGTCTTTAGTTCTCTAAAGTGGTCGTAAGTACTCCTAAAGCCATGGTCACACTAGAGATACGACCAGGTTACGACCTGTCCACGACTGAAATATTGAGGAATCGCCGAAAAATTGTGAGAAGAACGTGCGACCGATCGCGGAGGCCGTAGCTGATCACAGGGTGAAAAATCGGTCGCAGGTGGTTTTTGAACATGTTCAAAATCCAGTTGCGACTGATTTGTAAATTTTGAGGTCGTAGGAGCTCACTAGTAGGTTGTGCCACCAGTCTTGGTCATCGCACGACCAGTCGGGCATCATCGTGCGACTTTTTGTTGCACGATTGGTCGTGCCACTGCTCGTGCCACCTCGTAGGTCAATCGCACGATTTAACAGTCGTACGATTCAGTGTGACCGTGGCTTAACCAGTCGTTAGTGGATTGTGAACGGTTCACAATCCTACGACTAATCGGCAGTGGTCTTAGAGAATCGGTGGTACTCTTTTGTTGTCGTACGACCAGTTTACGAGTTGTCATAGGTAGTCTTATGTGATCGGTAGCAATCGGAGCTACCGAGCAGTCGCAGACTGATACCGACTTGTCGTACGATAGATCGTGAGATAGGCTACGACCAGTTACCGAGTGGTTAAGAATGGTCACGACCGATCCCGATTAGTGGTACGACGAGTCGTGCGACTTGTCGTAAATACGTGACTGGCACATAGATGATAGATAGATAAATACAAAGGGCCAAGTAAACTTGAATTTGTATGATCTATGACATAAAATCCATACATGGTGAACTGAACTTTCATGCATGGCTGAGTGTATAGGAGGAGTATATCCCCTCAAAATATTGGAAATTTTTGAAAAAGAACACTTTTTTATAGTTCCATTTTATTGTTCCATATTTTAGGGAATTCTACACCTGAAATAGCTAGAAACTAGCTTCTTATAAATACCCAATTGTTTTATGTATATTGTGTCCCTGGATATTCACAATATAATCTGTAAATCAAGGAGACCAAAAAAATAATAATAATAATCATATTACCTATTCCTGTTTACATTTCGAGAAATCTATTTTTTTTCAAATTTCGATTTACTTTGAGCACACTGGAAAATGTACGATGTTATTATAATTTTTCTCTTGTATACAAAATATAACCAGTGTAGGTGACAAGTGACACAACTGTTTGTGGTCCGATTAATCACCTGGTTCCAAAAATAAAAAGGGGTGCACCCTCAAACACCATATATATATATATACAACGGAGGGTAACTCTACCTTCTATATATATATATATCCTAATATATATTATATATATCCTACAAATTCCACCGACTGATTACGACCGCTCGTGAAGTGGCCCCATGTGTGACCGCAAACCTAATCCAATGCGACAGGTCGCAGGTAATCGGCAACGACTAGTCGTGACCATGTAGTCGTAGGTGATCGTAGACGTGTGTGAATGGGCCTTTATACGGTCAGTGACATCGAATATACGCAAGCAGAACAAGAGCACTGCTAGGGTTCATTATGTCTTGTGTTTCAGGACCACATTAAATCTTGGAGGGTTTTACCGATAATTGAATTCATTTTAGAAATTATATTTGTAATTATTTATAATTATTTTCATGACAATAAATATGATTTTTGGTAAGTCATCAAGACGCCAACAAAAATCTGGTCACCTCAGACTTAATGTTTTTTAATTGATTTTGTCAGGAATCGAATGTAGACAAGATATTATACTGGATTTTATTCAGGTTAAAAACTCTATCGGTAAATATTTATGAAATATTCATGAAAATGCATAAGATGTTTGGTAAGTCACCATGGCGTCAAAAATCCGATGACCTCTGTCCTTATTAAATTTGCACGGCTTTTACCGGGAAACGAACTAAAATGAGATAATATATTGGTTAATATCACCGTCGGGTTTCTTCTAGTTATAATTGTGTCTCTCTAAATTCTCGTCCTTTATGTGCATATACTAGGCCTAAGCTGCATAAAAACGTAGGTACTCGTTGTAGGAGCAGCGCATCCGATACTCTCAGAGATCTTTACTCAGTTGTCTTCCGGCGAACCAAAAGACTATTTGCAATGATGTCGGTTGATTAGAGACGACATTAGAAAGAATATTTTATACTTAAGCCACCAGAAGCGGTGTCGTGAAATTTGCTTGATATCTTTTGGAGATTGGAAAGCAAAGTGGAACCAACATGGGTTGTACAATATTGTCTTTAGTCACCTATTTTCGTACTCACTACTATTTTTGACGTTTTGTTTGGATTCCGCAACGATCATCTTTTTTTTCGCCAATTCGTCATTTTTTTCCTGTAACACTCGCAAAATCCAAACCAAGTGAAGAAATGCTCTAGCTGCTGCGCGCCAGAGAAAGGCTAGCCCTTAACAGTAAGGATTTGTAGAATAGTTTAAACAATTCAAGGTTCTCTACAGAAAAAGCAAATGCCCCCAACGTTTACTGCGGGTGTATAAGCGACGCTGTTCACTGGTAAGGGTTTCTTCGAGGTGTCCTAATCAGCCTTTCAATATTCTTTGGTCTTTCTTGTATAGGATGAAACACAGTTCTTGAGGCATTTTAAGACGAGTTGTTCACCAGCGTCTTAACATGTTTCCAGGTCTGCCGTTTTGCCATCTGTCTTGTTCCGTTGGCTCCTATTATGGTAGGGAAACAATCTGATCTGGCTTTTATCAGCGCTTTCCCGGATTGGAATATATATATATATATACAGTGGAACCCCACAATTACGACCACCTTGGGGACTAACCAAAGTGGTCGTAATTTGGGGGTGGTCGTATTGGTGAAACTGTAAGTTACGTGAATCGTATATTCGGGACCAAGAAAAGTGGTCGTAATTGTGGGGGTGGTCGCAATTGCGGGGTGGTCGCAAGACGGGGTTCCACTGTATATATATAGCTCTTGCAAAGTACATTTATTTGCAAATATTAAGATTGTAAGATAAGCAAATCTTAGATTTGGCACTGGAATTAAAACCTGAGATATGTTCATGGCAACTTGTTAAAAATCAAATGCATTAAAACCTGCAAACACTTAAATTCTGGAATTTTTTTTCGGTTCGAGTGCCTTGTCACTAGTGTCACTTGTCATTCATGAGTGGCGAATGGGTTCCTTTGACTTTTCAATGACAGGAGTTCAGTTGGAAGTGTTCGCTTTGAAAATTTAAACATATGAAACACTCTATAAATACAGGTGGTAGTACTGGCAAGAAATCTATTGATAGAAAATATATTCACATCTTTTAAATCTGTCTAAATAACATTAAAAGTGACTCGTTAGCATCTGCAGGTCTGTGCAGTAAATGTTAAAAATAATGGTCTTTAATCGAAATGCTATAATGACCCATTTCACACATAAAATGGGTTTAAACTTTAAGTCAATGCAAATAAATCGTTTATTTGGTCAAAACTGCATCTAAGTATATACATATAAGTATGTATTTGATATGTGAAGCAATGCATGGAAAAACATGCTGACATAAGCATTTGCGCTTACATTATAATCTTGCTGCTGTTTTGGCGTGTTCAAATGGCATCAATTATAATTATATTCCCATTGGAAACCAGTCCCGGTGGTCGATGGTTAGCGTGTCAGACTACTTTCTTTACGCACTGGGAGGTATGCGTTCGAAAGTCCATGCCAGACTTTCACAAGAGGGTTTGCCTCAGCCTGGTGGGGCAGAAGATGGTCACATCTCCGGGAATATATATAAATTCTCATTGAAACGATTTCTTAACCACCTATTAGCAGGATTGAAAAATGGCCGAAAGGGTTTGAACACTTATTGCGTGTGACAGCTTAATTGGTTGTTTTAAACCTTTTTATATTTTCCGTGTCAAAGTGGTAAGTGTAAATGAAAATATAAGCTTATGTTTATTTTTATAAATACCTTTCACTTTTAATCGCTACTTCAATTACCGCTTTCACTTGATTCATTGATACCATGCCAACTGTCTGATCACTTTTCTCAATTTGCCACCATCACGGCCTAGTCAGACCTAAAACAAAATACTTTAAAATAGTAGGTGCAAATGTCAAAGACACAGATTAATACCACGAACACATCATTTTCAGTTGAAAAAATAAATGTTAATCTGCAATTCTAAATTCTTTCAACGTAATCCTTCACCATGAAAATTTGGATTATTGTCATTTTAGTTTTTAAAACAGAATAAGCTAAAGCTGCAAATTTACATAAAGAATTCTGCAATATATTTAAATTCGTAAAGAGGGGCAGTGTTTGCTCACGACTGCGAAATAAACGGTCAGCAGATGAAATCACGTAACTGCACCCTAATAAGCTGATTCGTAGTATATATATAAAAGCGCATTGACGTTCACTATTTGTTTTTATCTGAAACAATAAGAAAACAATAAGGTTATTTTATTTTATAAATATATGTTGTATAAAATATATTTTATACAATTCATTTTTTTTACTTAATTTCCATATCAGTCCCTTTAACTCTTCAAAAGGTAATTTTTAATTTTTAGCTGTTCATCGTTTAAATCTGAATGTAGATGCCTTGGTCTCTAAAATAGGACAGGGACGAAGTGGAATATGAGCAAAACAAGAAGTTCCAATAATAGCGACAGCTAATTTGCATATTACAAATTAAAAAAAATACCAAGTGATAATTTGAAACTGTGCATCATAATCTTTGACTATGAAAATATGGGTGTAAACCTCTTTATCTCTAAGATAGGACAAGGTCCAAGAGAGATATGAACAAAACTGGAAGTTCCAATAATTGCGTCGGCTAATTTGCTAATTAAAAATAATTTAATGGGTAATTTGAACAGTTCATCATAATCTATGACCAAGAAAACATGGTTGGAGACGCCTTGAACTGTATAAGATAGGATAAAATGCGAAGGAGATATGGGCAAAACTAGACGTTCTAATAATGGCGACGGCTTATAAATCGGTTTTATGCAAAATGCTCAAAGGTGTCAGGGCGACTACCTCTCTAATATTAATAATTAAGATCAAAAGGTCATTAAACTGCAGAAATATTTTATACGGACGTGAATGCACGCTTCATTCGAAATCGATGGTTTGACTGCCGGACTAACAGCTACAGCCATGGTCCTAAACACTGGAAGTTCAACAATTCATCAACTCGGGTTAATGATTATTGTAACCAATAAATATACCTTTATGGAAGCAAGAGTTTTTTAGTAGGCCTAGTTACGAAGCGGTTGACCATATAATTTTGTGGGAGTTCCTTAAATTTAAAATTCTTGGGTTTACTATTCGTTTCTCAAAGAAGAAAGCTAAAGTTAAAAGAGAAAGAATTCGTTGCCTTGAAAAAGAAATTAAGGAAATAGAAAGAAATATTATTTCTGAACCAGTGGCTATGGAGGCTATCTTCATTATAATTACATTATTGATGGCATAATTTTGAGGTCAAGAGTGCAGTGGTATGAAGAAGGTGAAAGTAATAGTAAGTATTTTATAGGTCTCGAAAAGAGCAGAAAATCAAATACGTGTTTGAGAAAATTTATTAACGAAAAAGGTAATGGAATTACAGACCCACAAGATATACTCAGAGAATTACACTTACACTCATTATTTACTAAAAAAACACTCTAGAATATCCAATTTGACGATTGCAACGATTTTCTCAATTCCATTGACGTCCGGTGTTAACTGATGCACAAACAATATATTGTGAAGGTGAATTTACTAGTCAAGAAATATACAAAACTTTGAATGATATGCCTTGAAATAAAACACCCGGATATGACGGGTTAACAAAGTTTAATACTAAATATTTCTTTCTGATAGGGCAAGAATTAACCAATTGTTAAAACAAAAACCATATTAAAGGTGAATTAACTAAAAGCCAAATGCAGGCTATTATATCACTTATTTCCAATAACTTATAAGCAGAATATTAATCGTATAAAGCCAACTCCACTTGGACCGGGTCAGTATGCATTCGGTAAATATATCAAGGAGCCAATAAGATTAATCGCTGTTGTACTGCATCATAATGATACCGAATATATACCTGCATGGAATGTTTATAGGAGCGGATTATTCAGCTGCGTTTGATTCGGTTGTCCATACTTTTCGTTTCTCTGTTCTACGAAGATTAGGCTTTTCTGAATGGTTTATAAAATGGATCAGCGTGCTGCATACAAACATTGAGAGTAGTGTAGTAATAATGGGTACGGCACAAAATTCTTTCATTTACAATGGGGAACATGGCAAGGGGATCCTCTGCCTCAATATATCAATTCATTATGGTTATGGAGATACTTGGTTTGGTAATAATCAATAAAAATATAGGGGGGAATTTGTGTTGCTCAGTCAGTGATAAAAAATGTGCTTATGTGCATTGTAAATTTTCAACATATTCATCTCTCAAAATTAATGCTTCTTGGCTAGGCCCATAAAAACAGTGATATGAAAAAAGGCAAATTCCACTAATTAAATTTGACTAGAAATCCAATTTAAATTCTTGGAAATTATTTAACGTACAGTAGCACCATGAACCAAAAATACAATTTTGAGGTAACTTTATGCTTCCTTTACTACATGTTCACACAGATGGAATCGTAGATCTTTGAACTTTTTGGGACTAATAACTGTTATTCTAATAACGAATATTTGCTTTATACAAAAATTATGTATCCTTGTTTAATGCTATCTCCTCAAGAAAGTTCAAGATAAAATAAAGAGTTTAAAAGATTAAAAAAAATAAAGTATAAAAAGCCAAACACAAAACAAACGTCACTCATTATGAATTATAAAGATGGGGTTTAAAGTTGCCTGATTTTGAACTTGTTCTCAAATGTTAAAAACCTAAATGGGTTAACAACTTCATTAATTCTTCAGATATTCCGTGGTAAATTATATGTAATTTTTTATAAAGCACGAATTCTTAAATACTTACCAACATGTTGTAAAGATTGTTTAAATGTTTGGGCAATCACTATTTGCACGATTCCAAATATCTAGCGTAAGTTTTGGCTCAGCCACTCTGGAACAATTACCTTTTGACCAGGGAAAGATCATACTTCTTTTAACTGTTATCTCTAGACACGGATATTGTTACAGGTGTCCTTTTTATTGTGTGACACGGGCGTAACTCGTGTTGTAGCGGCCTCGCCTGGCCGCATGTTGCACTCTCAGTTTAATCCGTACAAGTGCGGCGGCTAATGGAAAAATTATTCAAATTGTGATAAAAGTACCAAATTTGGTACAGTTGTAGTATTGTACACTGGCTTTCATTTAAGAAGTAGTTCCACGAAATATTCATGGTATTTCAGGAGTAGATCCTGCAATTACTTTGGGGGTACCGATGAATAAATTAAATTATTGATAAATAATGTCTAATCTAAAAGTGTTCGATCAAGGCCTTTATTTTGCAGCACATGGAATACAGAAGTCTGCTGATGCTCAAACTTTACCTTCAAGTGAAGTTTATTCAGTTTAACAAGCGATCTGGAATAATTATAATGGAGCAGGATGAATTTTTTATCAAGTATCGTGCAGAACTAACGCAATTTAGCACGCCTTTTTAATTTTGTTGACATGTATATATCGCAAACATGTTTCATGTAAATTATAACAAACGTAGGCTTACCGTTAATTGAATATTTAACTAAATAAAGGGTATGGTGACAGCATGAATTATTACATGGATATAATTATAACTATTTATGTTTGTCAATCAGCCTACTAAAGAGCAAGTTAAATATTCAATTAAAAGGTTTCGGAACTCTGCCTGTCTACTTTTCCTGTTCATATGAGGGCTCTAGACCTATTGAATTACAGACCTGTCAGAATTCCAATATGGCCACCACAGCCCAATCGCTGATTTTCTTTCACACGTGATAACTCAACAACAACAACATACTTCAGGTTTTTTAAATTCACAGGGATGATTGGTACATACAAGTGCTTCAGACCTATTGAATGACAGACTTGTTGGAATTCCAATATGGCTCCCAGCGCACAATTGGGTATATTCTTTTAAGCGCGATATCTCAACAAGAACAAGCTTGGTACCTATAAGGGCTCCATCTCTATCGAATTGCAAACCTGTCGGAATTCCAATATGGCCACCAGAGCGCTATCGTTGAATTTCTTTCGCAACAATATGCTTGATCTTTCTCAAATTCACAGGGATCATTGGTGTCCATGAAAGCTTCTGACCTATTGAAATACAGACTTGCTCAAAATCAAATATGGCCAACAGACTATAAATCCGTGATTTTCTATTGCACACATTATTTCAGACATATCTTCTTTAATATTATTTGAACCAGTAGAATTTTTTCCCTCATGCATATTGATAAAAACCTGTTTCTGTTTGTCATTTTTTTCAACCTTATCTTATTTTTACCCATATGTAAACTAGTCTAGCACTAGCAGAAAGGCTAATGCAGAAATAGCAACATGGAATGCACATGGACTTAAGAACAAAATTGAATCAATAGAAGTTTAAGAATTGATAAATATTCACAGTATTGTATGTATCACTGAGACATGGGCAACCACGGATGATGAATTTCCTGATGCATTCCACGGGTACTATGGTTATGGAATAGTCAGGAAGAGTACAGGAAGAGGAGGGGGTCTTAGTTCTTACTTCATAAGGTAGATGGATCCTGTGTATTATCAGATGATCCGTCCGATCACGTTCCTTTAAGCTGTTCACTTAATATTATCAGACCAAGGAAAGAGCTTTCGAATGAACACATGTGCGAACTGACAAAATGGGTAAAATTTTATCAGACTGATGAAGATAAAACAAATATTTCAAAATCATAAGAACAAATAGAATGTGCGTTACTTTTCAACACATCTAATGAAACCTTATCATATCCGAACAAAGCAAGTGAGGCATTGGTTAGTATTTATCAAAATATATCCTACAGAAATAAACAAAATTTCCGAGACAACATGAAACTAAAGCAACCAAAATGGTGGGACAAAGAATGTGAATTTTGGATAAATGAAAAATATATAGCTTTGAATAAGTTTAGATGTAAAATATCAGATGGCGACTTACTTAATTTCTAACAAACAAAAAACAGAGGTTTAAAAAATTATGTGAAGAAAAGAAGGCAATCATCCCAGCCTCAGAGGTGCAAAAGGTGATAGGTGCAAAAGACACTGATTCCATATGGGAAAACATGAGATTTTTAAATAAAAAGAAAATTGTTACAACAGTAGAACCGGTACGTTGGTACAGACATTTAAAGGAACTTTTGAATTCATCAACACATGAAATTAATCAAGAGTTTGAGAATCATACTCTGGAATATTTAAAAAAATGTATTAGAAATTGAAAATGATACAGAGCTTGATTGACTCATAACACCATGTGAAGTACAGAAAACCTTAAAGGAAATGAAAAGAAGAAAGGCCAAAGGGCCTGACGGGAAAACGGCAGATACCATACATTTTCTTTAATTGGGTGTGTACAGAAATATTTTACAAACAAGAAAAGAAGGTTTTATTACACTTTTATTGATTTTTTAACTGCATTTGATAGTGTACAACATAATATATTGAGGTATGTTTCAGTTAAATCTGGGATAAAAGGGAAACTCTTACAGACACTTCAGTCAATATATAGTCAAATGAAATCATGTCTTCTTACAGAGGAAGGATTAACAGATTATTTTGAATGTACTAACGGAACTCGACCAGGGTGCATGGTTAGTCCCCTTCTGTTTTCTTTATTCAAAGATAAATTTTATGAACAAATTAATGAAACAGATTGTCATGGTATAAATATTGTTGAATTTTGCCAAACTTAATGACAATTATGTACGCTCATGATTTAGTATGCTTCAGCAATTCAATAGGACGTCTCCAAGAACAAGTAAACCAGTTGCAAGATTTTTCTGTCAATTATGGCTAAAAAGTTAATTTAGGAGAGACAAAAATAATGGTTTTTAGACAAGGGGGTTCATTTAAAGAATAGAGAAATGGCACTATCAAAAATACTCAAATTGAAACGGTAAATGACTATAGATACTTAGGGTAATATTTACAAGTACATTGTCTTGGTATAAAACAAAGAAAGCACAGGCAATGCAGGCTGAAAGAGCAGTGACTCTCATAAAAAAACTTTTATAGGAAATATAGTTGTTTATTTGTGAGCCAACTATTTTATCTATTTAAATGTATGGTTACACCAGTATTATTATATGGTTCAAAACTGGGGGGCTATGAAAAATGTGAAATAATTGAAAAGGTGCAATATAAATTTTGCAAGTACATTATAAAAAATAGCTCTTCAGCTCCGAACGCAGCATCATTGGTAGAGTTTGGAAGGCATCCAATTTATGTCGGTCAGTTATTAAGATGTGTAAAATACTCGACAAAACTAGTACATTATGGTAATAATAGATATCCAAAGCGTATATATAACATGCTGTTTAATCTAGATATGAATGGAAAACAAACATTTGTTACTCATATTAGAAGCAAAATATGCAGCGCAGGTTTTTGGTATGTGTGGATGAATCAAAAAGTAGGAGACATTAGAATATTTTTTGCTAAAATAAAAGAAAGAATTATTGATATGGCAGAACAAAACTGGTCTTGTGATGTAGAAGTACATATTAAATTGAATTTATATGGTACTTTTAAATCCATGCTCTCAATTAATGGAGAAATATTTACTGTATGTGACTAATACCAAGCATAAACAAGCGCTAGCCAGATTGAGATGTTCATGTCATGATTTGATGATTGAAAAGGGAAGGTATACGCAAATGGATAGAGTTTGTTGGTTTTCAAGATATGTTTGTAGAAATAAAACTTTAAAACGCTGCTTAGTTGTACATTTACGATAATGTTTTAAAAGAATGTACACTCATAATTAAATATGATCCGCTCCTGACAGTTAAATATGATCCGCCCCTTGAAATTCAGGGGTTTATTTCAGTGCTCATATGGAAATGTCCATAAGCTAATTAATACAAACAACAGATATTTTGCACTAAGAACAATAAAACTTTACATGATTTTTTTAGCCCGAAGCAACCTACACATTTTATGATGAAATATGTAATGTTTATACAGTGAACCCATATTACGTAAGAAGTACCCCCCCCCCCCCCCCTCCTCATTGCCCTCCCCCACCGTCTCCTATATTCATCAAAGGAGACATCGCTGAGATGTACAAAGGTAATTTTACATTTCTCATGATGATGTTAATTAAATAGAACCAAATATTCCCAAATTTTACCCTATATATAAGCAAAGTATAAGTGTAATGTAACTATGATGATCTTCCGTGTATTTTTCATGTGAGTTTGAGTACCCGAAATTTAACATGGGAACCGCCCCGTTACACTGATAAGATTTTGTGGAATTAATAAAAAAAATGAAAATGTATTATCTAAACTTCATCTCCACCAAATTTGGTAGTTTTATCAAAATTTGAACAATTCTTCTATATTTTGCCTTTTACCGCTGCACTATACTGATTGAACTCTCTTTGTCATGCTAGTCTGGGGTTTTCTCGCCTGGCCGGGCCGGGCCGGCTCACGGTTGAACCCTGGCGTGTAGATACACAGTGTTCTTTGTTCTAGTATGTTCTTTGAGCGTGCTTATTGGTATTTAGGAAAGTTAAACTACAGAACAATATATAGTAATCTGGTGAAAGAAAAAGGGAGTCGCCCACTGCACAAATGCAGATACAAAACCTAATAGGTACAATTATAGATTTGCAGTTAGCTTATGAGAGACTATTTAAGACCACTGTTGAAACAAGAACTAGAGATTTTCAGTTTAAAGTTTTGAATGAGATTTTACCTTTAAACAAAAAAAATTATACAGATTTTGTTGAAAGTGATAGATGCTCATATTGTTCTCTGAATGCTGAAACATAAGTTCTCGTATTTTCACAATGTGCTCAAACTTGCTAAGTGTATATTCGGATTTGTGTTTGGCTTATGGAATTAGATATGAAAATGCCAGAAAATACAAAAGCAAAAGAAAATATGTTGCTAGGAAGTTGTCATTAAGACAACAGAGGATGTGATGATAAACCACTTGCTTCTTTCATACAAAAGTATGGTTTTATTTGCCGTAATTCATCCAAATGAACTCTCTCTACAGCAATTATATCTAACTTGGAACGTATTGATTATCAAGTGGCAGAACATAAAAATAAATTAGATAAGCATACTTAAAATGTGGGAGAAATTAAAGCCTTTTATGTGATGGCACTGTAATATTCTGATTATATTTGGTTAAACTTACAGGTGCAGTAATGTTGATTGTTTTATGTTCAATGTTTTCATGTATGTATCCTTTGATGTTTGTAATGTTTAAGTGTGTTTCTGTTAATTGTTTATATGTTATATTATGATTTATTATTGTCAATAAACGTTTACAAACAGTATTGGCTATAGGGCTGTCTGTGTGATGTATTATTGTCGATATACATATAAAATAAATACTGGCTCTAGGGCTGCCCGGGCTAGACCCACTGGAAATTAGCTCACCAAAAAAAAAACAAGTCAGCAATTAGTTTCTTTTAATTTATTTGTATACAAGTTTTCAGGATTTTCTTGTATCAGGCCTACTACAAAACACGTTCCCGTGTCTTTATACAGTGCAAACAGTATGATGGCATTTTCAAATGAGCAGCTAAGCTGAGTTACGGGACACCTTATCTTTGACATTTATGCAGGATATCTGTTTCCAGTCCCGTGTCATATTCGAATTCATGCCTCTTTTCTCCTCGAAAATGGTTCCTGGGTAAATCTAAATAGCTCTCATATAACACTGCAGCATTTCATTCAGCGCTTACTTTCAGGCTTCAGGAGCAGAAAACTGTTTTCTTCCTTTCCGTATTACTTTTAATAAGTTTTGTGATCTATGGGTGCTTGCTCCATAGAGCGTTTACTGAAATTTAGATTAAGTGCAAAGTGATAACTATTTCTTATTTTAGACCAAAAGGAATGTTGAAAGCGTTATTGCAATGGCGGAGAACCACTGCACCTGGGTGTTGACCACTTGTGTTGTAGATGTTATTTCATAGTTAAGTAAATGAGATCAGGCGTTTCAGTTTTTTTAATGAGTCTTCAGACTCAAAGCATAAATGGACAAAATTAATTCTTGATTGTATTGTGTCTAGTTTCTGCATTAAAGATTGCTTAATTTTATTGACTAAAAATACATGTACACAAAACCTAGGTCAGAAAAACGGACCTATTGAATCCCTCAATTGTCACATTCTACTGACCACTGCTCATAGTTTTAAGACAAGAGTGTAATCATATTATCAGATCATTTCGAACGATCGATATTGATTCTATTCATGCAAATTGAGGCACAGTGATCTAGGTGAAAATGGACCCAGTTACAGAGGCAGGGCCTAGCGGTATAATGCCAAAGCGGCCACGCAAGCTGTCTTATTTACTGTTTATTTGAACATCAAGATGAGAAATGGTATCACCAAAAAATTAAGAATCATGGAAACCTCTCCAGAGAGCAGCTTAAATCAGACGCCAGGCAAAAGATGGAGTGATACCACAAGTAAGTTACCACAAAAAGTGCCGGAGTATATTAACCATGAAACACTTACTTGATGCTTTAATTGCATAAGAGAAGTCTGTAGAGGTAGTAGAGCCAGGAGTAACAAGACAGTCAGCCAGGGAAAACCTGCAGAGAACCAGGCATACAGTGAGCTATTCTTATAATGTGTTTTTCAACCCAACTGTTGTTCCACTAACTGATCCCACATCAAGACTGGTTCTGAACATGGATAAATTATTTTTGGTGTCACTCAGGTGAAAGTATCGACAAAGAAAAGCGTCCGTGGGAAGCTGGATATTGAATATGGAGAAGCACTTCATATATTTTATATGAGACGGGACGACTTCTTTTATATCTCGATAGCCTATGTGTGAGATATTGCAAAATCCTACTTAAAACATATTGCATTTTTTAACATCATCCGAGACTGACCATTGGATAGACAGAAGTGCACTGAGAATAAGAGATGATGTATGGAAGAAATATAAAATGCAGCCATGGCCTCCTCTCACATCAGATCAGGAAGATCAAATTAGTCAAATTCCGGAATCAATGACCCAGTTTCCGTACACACTTTTAATAAGCACAATCAACTGTTCAAATCGATCTCAGAGAGTGCAGAGGCTCACCGACTCATTTGGTCAGGACTTGCTTTGTGCCATTACGTCTGGAAATACTAAGCCAATGAAACATATTATTCTGCCCATTGCTGTAAAATAGATGACGGCGAATGTTGAGCTTATACACAATTACACATATATATATATATACAAATACACTGCCTTGTATAGAATGGTCTCCTCACAGATTCATGAAATTTACACAGCTTTGTGTCTTCTGAAACTTTTAGAAGGCAAAGTTTCCATGCAAACCAATATACATACAGGTGTGTTTACAACTTCAGCCTGGGATAAAAAATTGACTGATTAGGAGAATTTGTATGGCGAAGGGACATCACATAGAGTAAATAGAATCGCTGTTCAGACCAAAAAGATTGGCCCTCAACCGCACAAATCAATGTGTAGTGCTGAGAAAACAAAGAAGAGAGCATTAGTACTGAGCCGTTGATGCTGCCCTTATACGATGCAGGGGAGCGTCAGTAGCGTCAAGAAATCCAAACTGTTGAGGTAGACACTACAACTGCTAAATCAAATTCACAGATGAAGAATCACCTGTTGGTATTGGCCCGGATGTATGATACAGAACCCGAAACAGTCGACAGCTGGACTGGTTTTAACATTCTGATTCGTGAGGAAGTTGCAGTGGTTGGGGACAGCGTTGGTTATCTGCCTAAAATTTATGTTCCAGCAACACAGATGTCCACTGAGTCCTGAACCAATCATTTAACATCATGAAGTCACTACAGCTGAACGGCATAGTCTGTGTAGCACTGTATGCTAAAGCTGTTGCAAAAGCATCGAAGCATGCACAGAAATTAAAAAATATCTTCAGGTTTGGTGTTTTCCACGCCATATGCAATATATTGTTATTGTGTTTTTATATAAAATATAAGTCGTACTTACAACAGGTACTTATTACGTATATTATAACAAATTTTCATGGTATTGCAAAGTCTGTCTGCAGTATATAGAATAAATATCCCGGTGCTAAACACTTCTGACTATAGGGTATTACTGCTATACACGAACTGATGCGTACTAAAAAACAGTCGTCTAGTACGTGTAAAATGTCCCATCAAGAACCAAACACCTCATGCACTCAGGGTGCTGGCATGCACCGTCCAATATCACGAGCGTGTCAAGGCATCACTGCCTAGCGGTGAATATCCATAACACTACCCCGCCAGCTTTGGAGCAGCCCGAAGCGATCAGGTGGACGGCGGGTTCGCCTCGACCCCCGTGGGTTATTAGGTCCGCACTGGACCTCAGGTGACCGACATGTAGGCCGGCCTTTAAGTGACCGACACGCAGTTTGGTCCTATGGTGGCTGTCGTGAAGCATCACCCGCAGATGGTTGAACAAGAGAAAAAATGTCGCCTTTCGGCCTCATCTTAGGCTGACGGATCTGACGACAAGCATTGCGGACTTGGCAACTTCCCTGGATCCGAGTCCTCAGCTGTTGCGTATCGGGGACGCAGCTGCTCCATGTGGAGGCACCAAGAAGGTCCGGTTGGAAAGACACATACGTTGACGCTACGGGAACGGTCAATGGCTGGCACCCGTCTCGGTTGCTGGTTCCTGCGAGGTACGCAGTACAGGGCGTAGAAGGGCGCTCCTACCTTGTATAAATGCACGAGTGTTGATCCCGTGCGGGTGGTCTCGTCCCACTGTGACCTTGCGCTGCATGTGTAGGCGACGGAACTAAAGCAGCTAGCTGACACCCAAGTTGGCGTCCGTTCATCAGTTGTCTCGGCAACAGCCCACCTTCGATGTCCGTCGATACTGGAAATTAGGAAATCCTGTAGAGAGGCTTCTGGCTGACGGAAGGAATTTTGCACGGATGGTTTGAATGATTGCACCAGGCTACCTACGGCACCATTCGTTGCAGGATGATATGGAGCTCCCGTGAGGCGAGTGATTCCTCGCTCGCGGCTTGAAATTCGTCCGATGTAAATGTAGTAGAATTGTTCGTCACCGGTGCTTGCGGATACCCAAAATGAGCAAAGGCTTGCTCCAACAGCGATATCGTCGACTTGGTTGAAGGTAACGGCTTTGGGTGGACACATGAATGCTTGGAATAAGCATCCACCAAGACAAGCCAATTGTTACCCATAAAGCGGATGGCATGGTAAACATGTAACCGGCTCCAAGGCTTTTCTAGCAACAACTGATTACGCGGCTTTGGTGGTTGTTCTGGTGCTGGGCACGTGCAGTGCATGAACGACAAATTCGTTCAATGTCGTCATTGGTGTGTTGCCAGTAAACCACCGAAAGGGCGAGTTGTTTTATTCGCTGCATCCCAAAATTTCCCACATAGATCAGCTGTTAAATTCTCTCTCTACGGACTGTGGGAACAGCCATCCTTGCTCCGACGAATAAGCATCTGTTCTCGACCGAAAGTGAATCCGCCATCTTCTGGTAACACTTGATATCGACCACACCAACTCTTTGTGGCCATCCTTCTGAAACATAACACATAACAGCAGAAATCACTGGATCCTTTCTGGACTCCTTTGCCATCAGTCTTATATCCATAAGATTCAGCTGCTGGCTGATTGTCTTGACCAGCCAAACCATGTTTACATCCGCTACCGCTTTCTCCATGTCGAATCAACATGGGCTCTGGCCATATGTCGAATCGGGGCATTGGCGTTGCTTTACGCTCCAAAAGCAAAAAAAAAACGCGGTTGCCAGACAAGTTTGGCCACCAGGCGGTGCTGTCTCTGTGGAATTCCCCTTCGTAATATTTAACCAATCACATTGCAGGCATGACCAGCACAATCGGATGCACTACTTTCGAATGTGCTTGGTAGCACAGATTTTTCCCATCGCCCGTTGGAATACACATGATGCAGTCGTCACCTTTCAAGACAGTCCCTGTACTAACTTTGCTTGTTTGGCTTGAGGTCAGTTATACGCTACTCGGGCCCTATGTTTGCATATATCCTCTCTAGCAGTGCCGGACGAGTTTGACATGGATGCAGCTATGTATGTTTACACGCTGAGCCAATGAGATTTCTTTTACCATTTTTGCATCTTTGTTTACACGCTTAGCCAATCAGATTATAGCATTTCCAGCAAAAACTGAATGGTTGCTTGGCATCTTGCCAAAACTGTGGAATCCTTCTATTTCTCACAGCGTGTGAGTGGAAGGTCACCGGGAGATCACGCTCTGTGTTCAGAGCGTATGGCGTTGCCATGATTGGATGTTTTCCGGTACTCAGTCTTGTGGATGTACTGACTCAACATAAGGGCAAAATAGCGGGTCTGTTTGTCGCTAGTGCCGCAGTTCCTTCCTTTGGTCCAAATATGACGTCAATGACTTGTGGTAGATACACACGACCTGACACGTGAATGTGTAAAATGTCCATCAGGAACCCAACACCTCATGCACTCCGGATGCTTGCATGCACCGTCCTATTTCACGAGCATGTCAAGGCATTACTGCCTAGCGGTGAATATCCATCACAATTGTCAACCATTGGAAAAAGCATTCAAGACGAAGAACTCCGAGACCTTTGTGTAGAGGCAGGTGTCATTGCTCATGGCTCAATATCTGGGATCATGGAAGGGCGCAAATATAACCGGGCAATATAACAAGTTGCTGTATGAAACATTAATGAGGCTAGCATGGAAAGCCTTTCTTCCATTGGTAGGAAGAAAAAAAAACAGTAAAGACCTCATCCATCTTCAAGGGAACCTTGAGAAAATCAGCAGCTTTGTTAAGACATTTCACAAGCTACATTCCATGTAATAGAAGAAGATAAATCATGTGTACACATCTCGAGGTTATTGCAGTGTACCTAAATTTCCTCAGATATGAAAATGGAAGTCTGTCAACATACTGGATGTCATATGTAGATAAATGGACTAATCTAACAAGATGTAAGAATTGATTGTGAACAGAAAGTTCACATGACTTGTGTGATTTGCTGAACATGAAATTGTATCCTACAAACAAGAGTCACGAAGTGCGCATTGTATGTTCTGTAATTAAAAGATACATATTATTCACATACATTTATATTACTGGATTTATATTACTGGAACTGTTCGTATTTAATTATGCTAGATTGCACCACACATTCTGTAATATGTTTTTGTTTCATGATTATTCAAACCTTACTCTTCTCCTTTTAAAACTGAAGTTGTTTATTTAATTTTATGTTGAACATTGTGTGAAAAGTGAAATTAAACGTAAAAGATACTGCATGTCTCAAACTTTTGTGGATATGAACCAACCGGAACGTGGGTTTATATTTTAATGATCTAACTGGAAAAAAATAATGCTGAACTTAGCAGCATAGTACATATTAATTGCGAATTAACACTCATTCATACTAAAGGATTTCAATTTATTAAATTTCATTTTTAATAAAGATTAGTTACAAATTAAGTAAAGGAACACTGTAAAGTTTTACCTACAGTGAACGGGGGTGTTGTAATGTAGAGGGCAAGGTCAGCATAGATCCTCATCCTACTATCTAATAGTAAAGTAATAGTTATAATAATAGTAATAGAAGCCAAGTTATACTAAAATAAATAGTAATATATGAAAAAGATGTTGAAATAGTTATAGATTGATTAAGAAGTAATAGTAATTAAACATCTGTATAATAGGACTCAACACTGCTATTCATATCTATTTAAGGCACAAATTTACAAAAGCTCTTGTTACTATTTGATGTCCTTTTAATGAAAATTTACTGCTATGTGAATATATTAATAATATTTTAGGAAAGCCGGCTAAATTTGTATGTTTTGTAGCCAAAAAGAGTTCAAATGCAAGTGCATTCGTTTGTGCATTAATAACTGCTTTGCATTTGAATTTGATGTATTTTTCGTAATTGCATTGCATTTGAAAATTTTTAATCGCATTTGCATTTGAATAATTTGAAGCACTTGCATTATAATTCGCCTAGTTGTATTTGAACCCAACCCTGGTACAAGACATGGTCGAGACTTTCATTTCTGCGTCGGGCATCAAAGGAGGGGGATTTGAACCTTCATCTGGTATCCATACGGGCCATGATCCCTTGGAGTTTTGCTTACGACAAACTGAACTATGCACGTAACTTGCCGCTCTACTTTGAAAAGATGTCCCGCCTAGCCAATGATCATTCTTAAAACACCAATTCGATCGGACCAGACAATTGAAGAGACAGTTAACAAGGACATCCGACCTCTTATGGAACCAAAGGATTCAGTCTTATGGCAGGGGGAAGTAACCAGGTAATTCCTGGCAGCTGATTACATAAGCTCATACTTGAGACAGCTTAGAGAAATGATAGGACGAGACGTTCACAGCAGTTCAGCCTATATATAAGATCTGCAGATACCAATGCTCATGAAGGATGAAGCTGACCAAGGCGTTTTTGGAATTAATGAGAACAATTAAATAAATCCATTCAGTCAAGGCCCAAGATAGTTGTTCAGACTGCCAAAAGGGGTGATGGTCGCACAAGATATAGCTGAGGAGTTTTATCAAATCAAAGTTTTGTGATAAAACGACAAACCCAAAAAGGTTCACTCATATCAAGAGAAAACGCGGTGGAGGAAATACACCAGGAAAACAAACAATTCTGCAGGCAGACAGAAACCTATTTAGGCACATGATCATTGTCGCCCAGAAAAGACAAATTCACACAGAGATGTGCTAGCTCACCCTTGAACCCTTGCCATTGGCACTGTCAAACAGCGATGGAACACTCCGCAGGACAAAAAACGCTGCACTTGCCAGATATACACCAGTATCCCACAATCATCGGTATGTATCATTGATGGAATGAGCCTTGTCCAGAAACTAAAGGGTGATGCCAAAACATTCGCATACCTAGCCGATTCAGTTCTATTGCAGGCTCTACACGAGGGTGCTCACAGCTGTAGAATTGATATTGTGTTTGACATGTACTGGAAGACATCTATAAAAAATGTAAAAGCAACAGAGGCTCCATCAGTGGCACACAGTAGAAGAATACAGCAGCAGGCCCCAAATTAGGGAGAAGCTTATTGGAAGGTCATTGTTTGCAACCTGTGGACAGGGATGCTACCTGCTCCCAAAAGGTCACTCGGACACAATGACTTTACTCGAAGCAAGAGTGCTCCTTCATGCCCAGCATGCTTCACGTGATTGACACAAATCCATAATGATTACGTTTAAAGATACAGATGTGTTATTGTTTTTCTTTTTTCAGTAAGAACATATTATTTCCCTTGTATCAGAAATGTGGAACACAAAACCGCACTCGGTATATACTTTGGTAAGCTTTTAATTGAGGATGAGGAAGAGATGGAGGTGGACCTGGAGGATTCTGGTGTTGATGATTGAGACAAAGGTCTATGACTTAGGGGGCCTGGATAGTCGCTCGGCTCTCTCCGCTGGCGACCAGGGTTCGATCCCAGGCGTGGCCATGAGAGTGGATCGAAGTGGCGCGTCCAAGGTTGTTAGCTTTCTGCAGGTCCTCCACCTCCAAAGACTACCAAACACCACAATCCGTGGAGAGTGCCTTATATTAGTTGTTAATAACTAGTTGTTTCTTTGTGAAATAAATAAAGTTTATATAAAGGACTATGACTATAAGTTGGGCTAAAATTTGATTTTATCGGAATCTTTTTATTATGATACTTTGTTTAAATGTCTTTGCAAAATATCGAGGCTGCCTTGAAAAAAAACTGTCTGCATGGTTGAAGTGTCGATATCATTAAGGACGGGATGAGAAAATAATTGCAATATTATGAAAACTAGAATCTATCATGTTATTTCCACTGGAAGTAAATACTTAGCCAAGAATTGTAGCTTAATAATGATTGGTTTGAGGAAAAGAGAGGTTGTTTTTATTGTCAGTTATGTAGACTGCTTTCCCTTTTTCTGTACAAACTATTGCCATAAATATAAAACATAAGACCTGATAAGTATAATCCAGCACGACCGGTTTCTTTTGTCCAGGGGTAGAGCACAGGAGACGAAGCCAAACGTGTGTTCAAATCTCAGCCGAAGAACGGTGAGTTTTTTTTTCACGGTCGTCCCCCATACAGGGTGGACGCTCTGTAAGTTTAACGGCTAGGCTATGCCCCACAGCAGTGTTTCAGTCAACTTCATCTATGGGATTCCTCGGTGTTATGCAATGGGGTTGATTTCAACCCAGGACCCGCAGGTGCAATAGACACAAGGCCTTGGTTAGAACAGGATACAAAGTAACATGCTACCGCCCTGTCACGTAGTACCAAATAAGAATTAGATAAGACGTAAAAATGGAGGCGGTTTCCTCACCAAAAAAATCTTCATAAAAAAACACAAAAATCATCCAGCACTGTCCCAAGCAAATCATGAACAGTTAAACACAATAATGAAACAAGCATAGGGTTCCGTATATGAAGCTGACATAATAACAACACAAAATATATTCGACAGTTGTAAGGGGTAGGGGTAATAATTTGTATCTGCCACTGATGAAAAGTGCATAAAACTGCCACAATTGACACACTGCCAGAAAGCCCTGGGTCTTAGCTATCTATTGTTATGATATCTTCTGTATTCATGAAGTAATTAACCAAATACTGTGCAGGGTCATTACATTCAACAGCGGATAACTAAGACAAAGCTACCACTCTGGATTAGTTATCATACCAATATCAGTTATACCCATGGACTTAAAAAAACTACTTACGTTTTGCCACCCTGGGTGGTACCGATATCTATTCAGGCTCATGGTTATAAGTTATCACACAGTAAAGTAGCTTTTGGCTTTGCGTTCTCTGACCTCATTAAATATGTGTGTATTTTACCTACAATCGATTTCCGTCGATATAATCCATTGGTTGGTTGTACGATGAGTTTCGTTAGAATCCATCTGAGCCTTGGTAAGTTATCGCGGGGACAGTAACATTTACCGGACAAGGTCAAGGCCATTTAGGTCAAAGTCAAAAATAAATATAAGGTACACATCTTTGACCTTTCAATCATATTTTGTCCAAGGTTCAGTTTTTGAAAATCAGCCAACATTGAGATCTGTGGCAATCACTGACAGAAGATAGAAATAAGTCGACCCACACAGTATTTTGACGGAAATGTGAATGTAAAACATATACCCATCAATCCCAATAGGCCTCTCCTCCATGAGGGGAGGCTTAATAACTGAATAAAATGAGAACTCACACAATAGAAAAAAAAGTCATGCCCTCGTAAGCACTGACAGTGATATAAAACTATTTAGACGTGAGATTACAAATTCAAGAAGGGGGGATTGATAACGGTCAGGAACCTGGAGGTAAAAAGGTCTACAAACTTTTTGCTGGGATTAACCAACAAACCAGGATATATGCTCTGTTTAATTTAATATATTGTTACTCAGTTACAATATACCAAAAAGACAGGCTTACGTTGGACCTGTGTGCAGCTGTACAAGTCCATGTACTAACAGCTCATGAAGAAGAGAAAAATTGTAAAAAGCAAAATTCACAAATCGAAAAGGAATTAATGCTCTTCATTTATCCTCTCTGTGGCCACTTGTGACCTAAAACAACCAGAGTGTGGATAAATGTAATGCACGTTAACAAGTATTATTATTACCTTTATATTATCATAGCTAAACATATCTAAGCATCCAATCAAGGCGATGTATATACACTAACACATTAACACTAAAGATTAGAAGATCTGAGAGTCTTCGGCACAGTTGATATGATGAAACCAGTTCAATGATGTATTTTGGCGCCTGGTAACCAGTTATCAAGGGTCTAATTTGCATGGTTGCAGTGAACCATGATAATTTAGTCATTTTGTTTTATTCGTCTCTTCTGTTGATTTAGTTTTTTTTTCTTAACAAATAGCGGGATGCTTAATACACATTTATGCACTATCAACTGGATTACAACAGTCTATTTGTAGATATTAGCTTCCCTTTAACTTGTTTCAAGGTGCAATTTTGCGCTTGCGCATTATATCCTTATGACTTAAAGGTATGTTGCAATATCGGAAAGGGGATTTCGGTTTCTTATTCTATATCCGCCAAAACATTTATATGTATTCTGTTTCCAGCCGAGTTCCGCCGCTGCCGGGTTTGTGTCCGGAAATCTCCTCTGAGATCCGTGCGTTTTCTCCGAGCGGAAATCACTCATATCTAAGTAGTGTTTCAATGTATCGGCTTGAAATGTTGCATGCCCGTCTGTCTGGGTTAGCTTTCTCGTACATTTTACAGGTGGCGCCACCTATAATCACGTATTTCTAAAGTACACCCATGCACTGATCTCAAAAGTGTTTCGACAAATCCGTCTGAAAGTTTGCATGTTCATAGATCTAATATTTAAATTTAATACACAAGCATGGTGGCGCCACCTAAAATAGTTTTTGCGTATTGTTTCTTTATAAATCTGTGGTGGAAGAAAAATTGCACATGGATGTATCAGCCTGAAATCTTGCACGTTTATCCGTTTTGTATAGTAGACAAGACAAGTGGTGCCACATAACTTTGACGTACATGTATGTACATTTGTATGTTAATCTATCTTGGGTAGCCCTGCCTTTTTCGTGCACGATACCATTGGCGCCACCTACAATCATGTATTTATAGAATACATTCTAGCATTTATCTCAGGAGTGGTTTGATGAATCTGCCTGAAAATGTGCATGTCCATACAGTCTGGAGTGATGGTGCAACTTGCAATCAGCATGTAGGTCTGTTTTTTTGTTGTTTTTTTTTTTTTTTTTGGGGGGGGGGGTAAAAATCACACATATCTCAGTATTTATTCAATACAACGGCCTGAAATTATGCATGTTCATCCTTCTTGGATAGCATAATCATGCACGTGACTGGTGGTGCCAAATACAATAAGTTTGTTTAGTTTTGTCCATCAGTTCGTCTTACGATACTTGAACATCTCTGATGTCACAGATTTGGAGAGCTTTAACATCCATGCCTCACTTTATACATGCTTCTGTGAATCGGCGGATACCCATATTCTTGTATAATATAAAGCTTTACCACTTTAAAGTTTATTAAAAATCAACAACACTAGGAATAACAAGCTGGATCACTTAAAAACATATTTGCCTTGAATTAAAGACAATAAAGTCATTCTGCGATACCTGAGAAGATAACTGTATATAATGTTACACCACTGCGTAAATAAGGGATGTGTTAATTTAAGTAAACTGATCAAGTCACTCTCAAATGAGTATAAATTGCCGGACACAAGGAATAACTCTATGTTATGTTTACAATTGATAATCTTAGACCCTTAATGCGTTTTTAAGAGATATTCAATGTGTTAATGGGGTATTATTGTATAAGATGAGTTAATTAACATATATCTCATTTCTATACGACCAAAGTGAAGTATATGGATAGTTACAAAAAGCACGTACCGGAGAACAGTCGCTGCAAACACCTGCAGCCAGGGGCGTATCTTATATTGCCATTAGGACAAGAAAGGATCTTTGGAACAGGTCTGGTATGTCGGAATTTGTTGAAGTACCTGAAACAAGATTGCCTCAGTGACCTTGAAAAAATGGTCAAGCTTGGTGACTGTGATTAAATTCTTTCCAAGTTATTGCTTTAACATCATTTTAGCATTTTTGCTTTTGTGAGCATATCCGAAGTTTATCTATAGCATATTACACAAGTTGCAATAATGGTGCGAGTATGGTGACCGTATGCTAATTTGCTTTTACATTATTTAGTTTACATCATATCTGTGACGAACGGACGCACGGAAAGACGAACGGACGCTCAATGACGGGACAATAAAAGCATTAGCATTCACATAAAATGAGGAGAATATCTTAAATATATAGAACCCTTGAACAAGGGACCCATGGGTCACGGCGCTCAGCTGTTATATATGATCACAAATTTTTTTTTGTTTTGTTAGGAAATATATGCTGTATTATGAGATGATGGTGTTAAACTCAAGTTAGGTAAGAACTGGGTAAAATCATGGGCTATAAGGAAGGGGATTGATGTTATTTATTGATTTCCATTTGGATATGGAGTGCTACTGTCACACAAGTTTTGACTTAGCCGGATGCTGCAAGTATACACCATTTTGTCAGTTTTATCAAGTAAATTTTATCATATGAGTATTTATTCAGTTTCAGCAAACAAAATTGTTGAAAATCCAGTATATACGAATTTCACAAATTTAAATAATGATCATAGGTACCTGTTTTATGGCTTTAATTTATAATTTAAAATAAAACTATTATAAATTTATATACTTTCACATCAATCTACACACCAATCATAGCAAGGGTCTTATGACAATTATTAACATTATAGACATCATAATGAGATCTAAGATCTGATTTTTTATCACATTAAAATATTTGTAATTTTTCAAAAACATGTATCAGAAAAAAATTTAAATTATTCTCAGCAACGAAACTAATCACGTGTGAAAAATAACCTTATAAATTATACAAGGAGCAAACTGGAGATGGGCATGTTAATTTTTTTTAATAAAATAAAGGAATCAGTAATACAAATATGATTTTTTACATAGTTTCATGTAAAGGAATCAGAAATATAAATTTGATTATTTACATAGTATAATGTGACAGCAGATACAGCCATGAGTTCTAATATCATTAGAACATGGTAGAAGATTCTGGGGACATTTAACTGTATGTGGAATTTCGAATTGGTAGGTCCAACTGTTTCAAAACATGTCAGTTTAACGGTCGGACAGACCGACGGACGGACGGACAAAGGACCACCGCTATAGCTCAGTTAACTTGTAGCTAAAAATTGTATTTCATGTTTCATGACTGCAAGTTACTTTGTCAGATGGTTCCAGGATTCTCAAAAATACAGTAACCATGACCTTTTTTAAAAGGAACAGTTGAAAGTTTAAATAATCAAGATGAAAACACTGAATATATGTCACATGTTGTCTATTCGTGGATTTATACTATAACAATATAACAGTGCACAATAGTATAACGGGACTGAATCAGTCTTCTTCAGATATAAGGCGTACCTGTTCCGTACGCATTAAATTGGTGTCCTACACTGCCGTTCTGAAGTACATACGGAATATATTGGTATATTATTCCAAATAGATAAAGTTAATAATACATATTTAATTTATTAACCGTAATAATATACTAAAGAAAATTTTTTAAAAATCAATTTTTAAATGAGCATAAACTAAATCTGAAAGGTATATATTGTTCTGTGTCATACATGAAAATTGTGGCCTGAAACCATTTATAATGCAATAAGGGAAAACAAGGGACCAATGGGTTGAGTCGCTCAGCTGAATTTTGGATAATTGCAAAATGCAAGATATACTTATTTCTTTTTTTTCCCATGTATATATGCATTTTAAAAGCTAAGAGGAAATGGCCCTGCAAAAATGTAAACCCTGCAAATGATAGAATAATGGACATGAGCCAAAGTCTATTAATAAACATTAATTTATTAACAGAAATAAAATGCTCAAAAAATTCTAAATGAGCATAACAAAATTCAACAAGGGCAGCGCAATGCGGAGCATCCCCACGCATGGGGCATTGGTGTATCACGCAGTGTGAAAATGAGAAGGGCAGCTCTGTTGCCTTGAGCTTTGACCTCAATAGGATTTTTTACCTATTGGTTGGTGAGCCATATGTGCAAGATGAAAGGTTTTCGTTAAAATTGTTTGGCTTAAAATGGGTCCACAAGCTTTTTTCAAGAAGTGGTTTCTGTGGCAGTGATCTTTGACCCCGTGACCTCAGAATTGATACGGGATTTTCGTCCATGGGTGGGTAAGCTATATGTGCAATATAAAAAGTTTTCAAGCGCGTATTTTGGGGGGGGGGGGGGGTTCACCCCTGCTCTCGACCAACGACCCTTTTTTTTTTAAGACAAGTCTTATGCATGACGGAGATTTTGGGAGTCGAGATCCCCTTTCCCCCTGCTATTAACCAAGGACCTTTTTAGACAATTTTTATGCATGACACCCGTTGACCCCTCCCTGCAAAAAATTCTGGATCCGCACCAGGTTTTGGTCAAACGGTTTGGCCTGAATTCGTTCCACAAGCCAATTCACGACGGACAGAAGGACGCACGGACGGAGGCGTAACTATATCACTTTCGTAACTTTGTTGCGAGGGGATAATAAGCATGTTAAAACAAGCCAAAAAGGTATAAATCGCAGTTGCACTGTGCAATAAATGAAAAATTTGGCCTGAAACCATTCAATGATGCAATAAGGAAACAAGGCCTACAGGCTTAATGCGAACCTGTGCATTAGGGATACATCAGGTATGATGTTTTCATGCTGGGGCCGTTACTTTTCACGTTCAAGTGTGAAATGTATATGTACAATGCAAGCACTGAACATTTTGAACCCGAGTACTTGCACCAAATACAAAAATGTCCATGCCGAATTACTGGCATGGGTGCACACAACACTAAAAAGATTGTCGGTGTCACCACCAATCTTATGTACAAGAAAATCATCAAAGATGCATGGACATGCAACATTTCAGGCAGGTACTTCAAACCACTCTTCGGTTACGTGCACAGATGCACGAAACAATTGTAGGTGGCGCCATAAGTCTTGTATACAACAAAACTATCCGAGAACAAGAAACAATTACACAAACATCACTGCTGAAATTCTGGCATTGGTGCAAACAACACAAAAATGATTGTTGCTGGCACCACCTGTCTTGTATACAACAAAGCTATCAGAGATATATACATATGCCCAATTACAGATTGATATATCAAACCCTGCTGAGAAATAAGCAGGGACACACACTGTGCAAAAATTATTAGACGGACTATGTGCAAAAATGTGGTCCCTCCAGTTTTGTGTACGATAAAGAGCTATGTGAGATCTATACACATGCAAAATATTGGCCCAATCGGTCAAACGGTTCCCGAGATATTGGCTTGGATACCTGCAGCGTAAACTAGAATGTAGGTTGCGCCACCTGTCATAAAATCAAGAAAGCTGTCCAGGATGTATAAACCTGCAAAATTTTAGGCAGATATGTCAAATCCACTGCCGAGATAAGAGTGATTTTATTCCACGGCAGACAAACAGACGGACGCTGTGCAAAAATGGCTGCAGGTGGCGCCGCCAGTTTTGCGTATGATAAAGAGCTATGTGAGATCTATACACAAATTTTAAGGAAGATACGTCAAACCAGTCCATTGATATAAGCATGGATGTCTGCAGCGTGAACGTGAATGTAGGTTGCGCCACCTGTCATAAAATCAAGAAAGCTATCAAGGATGTATAAGCATACTGAATTTCAGGTGAATTAGTCGAACCACTGCAGAGATATTAGTAATTTTAACCCAAGGCAGACGAACAGATGAACATTGTGCAGGTGGCGCCACCATTTTTTGTGTATGTTGTAAAGCTATCCAAGGGCTACATTTGTACAAAAAAAAATATTCATGATCGGTCAAACGGTTCCGAGATATGTGGGTTTGTTTATGGAAACAGACGCACAACTGGACACTAGGCAGAGAGGAAAAGTCAGAGGTCAACGCCAATTGGTTAGGCACCAGTTCACATATGACCCGATAATTAGTGTAAGTTTTGGAAAAATTAGTTAAGTGGTCTAAGAGAAGTTCTCCGGAAACGAATAAGGCGGCGGCGGCGGCGTCGGAACCCGGTCAAAAACATAGTATCCGCCAAAACGAAATACAAATATGCCCAATTTCAGGCTCAAATATCAAATTCCTTCGTAGAAATAAACAGGCATATACACTGTGCAAAAATCATTTTAGATAGCGACACCTGTCTTGTGAACGAGAAAGCCATCAAAGACACATAGACAGGTCAAAATATCAGGCCAATACATCAAACTTATCTTGAGTCTGACTAGGGGCTGACCAGGCTTTGGTGAGAAAAGCAGTTGCCCTGAGTGAACTGTGACAAATTGCTGGCTCAGGCTACTGCACTGAGTGAACTCATGTCCTGCACCTGGCTAGACTGAGTGAACTTTTGACCTGTACCTAGCTGCACTCTGTGAACTCTTGACCTGTTTCATAATCTGACACAGTTGGCAGTCTGTCAGAGCTATAAATAGATCCAGGCTATACTTCGGTGCCAAATCTGATGCAGTGGGCAGTCTGCGAAAGCTATACATAGAATGCAGCTATTCCTTGTGTGAACTCCTGACCTATACCTGGCTACACTGAGTGAACTCTGAACTGTTGCCTTATATAATACAGCTGGCAGTCTGCCAAAGCTATAAATAGATCAGGACTGACCTTTGGCCTATTGCCAAATCTGAAATAGTAGCAACACCATTGCATAAGCTCACAGATTTGCTCCAAATGCAGCCCTAAGGGGCACGACACCCATCAGGTGATCACATGATACTCATGAGGTGATCACATGCTTCCCATGAGGTGTTCACATGGTGCCCATGAGGTGATCACATGCCTTGCGCTTGGCTGCACTGATTTAACTCTTGACCTATATCTGGCTGTACTGAATGGACTCTTGATCTGTTGCCAAATCTGAAACATTTGGCAGTTTCTGTTAAAGAAACAGACACAATCTTGGCCTGTTAGTTAATCTTTTTACACATACTGAAAGACTGACTAAAATGCTTTTTTTTAAGCTGATATATTCATAAACAAGTTATCAAAATATCGAGAATAATAAAATATGCAGTCCTTTCATTGTTAAAGGTCCAATAATTCTGCCAAAAATAATTCAAGTAAACTTGAACAAAGGCCATCTAAGAATAATTTTTGTGCAATGTTACAGAAGTTATAATTGTAACAACAATTTTGTAGAAGAACACTATTGCAGTCCTCAGTTTGAAATAGACATAATAATGGCCATAGACCAACTAATGCTTTTCACGACTCAACCAAAAATTTAAAAAAAAATCAGTCTATTCTGTTATGATTGAAAGAACCATGTCCTAGGATAATTCTTTTGAAAAATTGTACGATTCAACTTGACAGTTTCATCATAAACATTTTAAGCTGAAAGAGGCTAAAATTATGAGGTTTTTGCCCATTAAAAACAGGTCAATGTAGGTGGCACCACGAAATCTGCAATTTCAAATATGAGGTATGTGACCAACATTTGCACAATTCTTGGTAATGCTAACTTCTGTCATTTCTGAGATTGTGATGTCAACTAGTATGCTTACTTGGCCAAATGACTCGGTTCAAATTTGTGTAACACAGCTAAAATTTCTTAAACACAACCCATTTGAACAAACTTGAGAGGGCTTGCCTCTGCGATCATTTCTGTAAAATATTGAACAATTTGGCTAGACCGTTTACAAGAAGAAGACTTTTAAAGATTTTTCAGCTTTTCCCCTATAAAATCTATGTTAACGCAGATAGCAAAAAATAAGCTGAATCCCATAACATTTGTAATGTGATAAATAATTGCATAAAATCAGGGGATGGTAGCTCCTGCTGTTCCTGAGAAATTATGAGTTAATGTTCAGATGATATCTATAATCATAAATCTACATTTTTTATAAGTTTTTAAAAAACATTCTTGTCAATATTTACCATAGATAACCTGAAATCTAAATGTCTAGAGGCATGATGTAATGGATGCTGATAAACTGGTGCCAGGCTAGATGTATCTGCTTCACACAGCTGACATATATGGTAAAATAACTCAATTAAATCAATATAATTCAGCCAAAATAATTCTTTGGAACCATAACAGACAATTATTATAAAGATTATTCAGGGGATTGTTCTTGGAAAAAAAATATGAAACAAATTGGCCTCAGTGGCTTCAGTCGAAAAACTTTTTGCAGGTTTATAATTCGTATTGGAAAATACAGCAAAATGGCTAAGTTCAGCTTCTCATAAGTCAGCCAAAAATCACTGAACCAAAACCATTTGAACTTGAATTATCAACATCTAAGGATAATTAATATGTGAGATTTAAGAATTTTGCACAGTGGTTTTTGAGAAGAAGATCTTTGTAGCCACTTAGATAAAATGGGATGTTATGGGATATGACTAAATTTAGCTCCCCATTACTCAGCCGAAAATCACTGAACTGAGACAATTAGAATAAACTTCAGAAAGCACTACCCTAAGGATCATTTCTGTGCTATATTAAACTATTTGGCCATATGGTTTCAGAGAAGAAGTTTTTTTGTAGCCCTCATATTGATATGGGCACTGATGACCCCCGTACATAAAAGGCCGATGCAGGTGGCGCCACCAATACCTCAATTCCAGATATGACTTATGTGACCAACATTGGCATAAAATTTGGTGATGATAGCTCAAGCCGTTTCTGAGATTGTAATTTTAGTATGCTTTTATGGACAGATGACTAATTTCAATTTCCTTTAACTCGGCAAAAAATCACCGAACTTAAGCCATTCGAACATACTTATTAGAGATTGTTCCAGGAATCATTTTTGTGGAATATTGGACAATTTGGCTGAACAGTTTCGGAGAAGATTTTAAAATTTTTTTTAGCTTTTTCCCTATAAAATCTGAGAAAAACTGAGTTTTTTAGATGTCTAATTTTTTGTCATAAAATTTTGTGACGCCAACTGTTGTCGTTTTTGAAGATAGTATGGGTTAACGTATCGACGACGGACGACGCCACACCACCGCATAAGCTCACAGGTTCGCTAAAAATGAATTTAACTTTGAACTAATATGATTCTAGTTTATTAGTCCGGTGTATTGAAGGGGTGGGTGGGGGATGAGTCTCTGTGTTACTGCTGATGACTAAAAAAAAGAAACTATAAGATTCATCTGGTCTACTGCACAGGTCTGTCAACAGATCGGGGTTAAGGGAGGTGGGGGAAGAGAGAGAGAGAGAGAAAGAGAGAGAGAGGTAGTTACTGCAGACAGCCTGACCAAACTTAATTAGACAGAAGGAGCTGGCCAGTAGTGAATTGGTTACAGCCTACTGTTCTGGGCTAGCTTCATGTAAAAAATATTTGACATAGTGCTTGAAAACTTGAATAAAATCCATAGTTTTTAATCAATTGGTTGCAAATTTGAGATTAAAAATATTGAATTCTTATGTGTGCATGCTGTGAAAATTAAATAAACATTGCTTACAGGAAGAAAATGTGTGGTCAAAGTTGGGCAAAATTTAAGGTACAGTTTTTATAATTATGCTAAGAACTTGAAAAAATTACAAAATTCTGATCTGATTTCTGGTATATAAAGTCTCTATCTTCAGCAATTATCTTGTTAGGCGAGTAAATGTATTTCCTGATTTTTTACAAAGTGCATTATATTTGAGCCAATAACGTCAACAATTAAAAAATATTGACCTAATTTATGGCACGTACATAGGAAATATATGCAGAAATGGTTATTTTAAACATCAATACAATAACACCAGTGGTTTTCATAGTGGGCAGTTTTGAAGTGTCACAGTAGATAGTGTGCGCCCTCTTCTGAAAAAGGCTGTTTTAAACACTAATGAACACAAACATTTTAGACCTGTCTAGAATTTACCATTGCTTGGTAAAATAATTAAAAAAGCGGCCTGTAATCAGATTATACCACATGCCAAGAAAACTGGAAACATGGAGAAATATCAATCAACATATACCTGGAATAGGAGTACTGAGACTCTTGACGTGATGAGCAATGTTTATCAGGAAGTAGATACAGGAAGGGTGGTCTGTCTTTTTATGTTGGACTTATCAGCCGCTTTTGACACGGTGATTCACGAGTTGTTGCTAAATCGTCTGAAATATGGGTTGGTGTTTTAGGTACTGTTCTCTCATGGCTGAGGTCATACCTTACTAAAAGAAAACAAAAAGTGGTTATAAACGGATTGGTTTCATCGGAGTAGTAGTTTATTAAGTACGGGGTACCGCAGGGTTCGATTCTGGGCCCTTTTCTTTTTAAACTTTTCATCACTCCCCCAGGGGATATCTGCAGGAAATATGATGTAAACTTCCAAAGTTACGCGGACGATCAGCAGTTATACTGCTCATTTGATCCGAAGGACAAAATGAACATTAATGAATTGTTTCTAGATTAGACGAGTGTATATCATCCATTAGATCATGAATAAGGGTAAACAGACTTACATTGAACGAAGATAAGACTGAAGTTATTATGATTGGTAGCAAATCTAATCTTAAGAAAGTGCAGGATCTTAGAGTAAAGATTGGTGATTATATTATTCAGGCAACTAAATGTGTAAGAAACCTTGGTTTTTACATGGGTAGTACACCCAGTGGTAGAGAGCATATAAATAAATATTCTCTTCTGCATATCTCTTGTTAAAACGACTGTGTAGAGTGAAACACTATATACATACAGATACAAGGACAACTTTAGCTCAAGCATTAGTCATGAATAGGGTCGATTATTGCAACAGTCTACTCGCTGGTGCGTCCCAGAAGGAATTGAACCGTTTGCAGTGTAATCAAAACATCGTGCTGGCCTTGTAACAGGTCTAAGAAAGTATGACCACATCTCGCCCTCGCTGAAAGCCCTTCACTGGCTGAAAATTCAATACAGAATTAAATATAAGATTCTAGTATTAATCTTAAAAGTGTATATATTAAGGGAGCAGCACCAGAATATCTGATTGAAGCTCTTAAACTTTAATAAAAGATAGGGTCAGCCACAGCTGGCAAGTTACAGATCCCTGCCAGGTGTTGTCTTTAACTCTACACGTTTTTTTTTACAGGTAGCTCCTGAGCTTTTAAATGCTTCACCTCAGAAACACAGATAACATGTCTGTTGAATTATTTAAATCAGGACTAAAGACTTATTTATTTAAACTCATTTATGACTGTTAAGCGCATTTGGCTATGAGTGTAAAAGTGCGCTATATTAAATGATAATTGTAATTGAAGTGTAACAGTAGGTTTTTACTGGAAAACGGAGGATTTTCTTTATTTCTCGATGGATCAAAGTCGCAGTGACCAAGTTTTTGGTTTGGTAGGAGAACTTTGGGAAATCTAACTGTATTTATGATTTTGAATTCGTAGGTCTAACGATTTCAAAACGTGCCTTGTAAATGGACAGCCTAACGGCACGACAGACTAAGGACCATCTCCATGACTCAGATTAGTCATTTGAGCTAAAAGCTAGGTGAATTAGAGGAGCTTTTTTGTGACACAAAAACAACTATGTCTCCCCTTACTACGGGCCTCATTTTCACAAATTTTAGGGGGGGGGGGGGGGATGGAACCCTTTAAAAGTTTGGTGTTAACCTTAATCCAGGATTTCTGAAGATTTGACCTTGTATGATGATGATCAAGAAAACCAGGTAATGAACTGATCTGATTTTTTATTCTGGCCGATTTGACCTTAAAAATCAAGGTCAAAGTCATCAATTTTCGAGCTCCTTAAAGACCTTGATTTACACAAATAGTGTTTCAAATTTAAGGAAAAAATATACGATACTTCAAAGGTAATGGGGTCCACCAAAACATTCTATTCACCCTATTGGATCTTGATGATAAAGGTCAAGGTCACCGGTTTTCAAACTCTTCCAAGATTTAGGTAGGAACAATTTAAATTTAAAATTTCATGAAAAAATGTTGAGTTGTTCATTGGTTATCGCTTTCACAAGATATGACACAGACGCAGCCGCCGCCGACAGAAAAACTCTATAGTCTCCTCCATAGGATGGGAGATATAAAAACATAAATTGTAGGTGGCAGTACCTATTAAAGCTATCTGACATCGATGAGCACACTGAATTTCAATAGAACGCGTGGGTCAGAAAGCAATTTTCTTAGAAAGGTTATCCTTTGTATGGATTTTCAGTTTTAAAATTGGAATAACCGTAACCTTAGCACCTGTAAGACATGTTTGAGGAACTGATTGGGCTGATATTTTTGGTGGAGCTCAGTTATGTCAAAATTTGGATGATAACAGCGGCACAGTGTCAATAAATGTGACATTTAAAGATTTTATGGCTAACTGAAAAATATTCATACGGCTGCCTTGAAGACCATCAAGACTGTGGCCCATAGAGATTTATAGATAACTGTGACATGAACTCAGGTTTCTCTCGTAGAGAGCTGCCTGGATTTCAGTCTGGAATTATTTGGTCTGAAGGTTACAAATTCTGCCATGCTATAATGGGTGTACAACCATAAGGATGGACATCTTTTGCTCGATAATTATCACTCAACTCCACTAACAAGTTTAGAGTGACAGGCATAAATTTCTTCACACAGTTAAAGAACAACAGAAACCAATCGTTAACAATATATATTTAAAAGGCACCGTATAGTAAAATCAGTGTCTTACAAAAAGGCACATCATACACAGTGAAAAAATACACTCAGTCAAAATCATAGGCACAGATGGTAAAGGTTCACCAACAGGTTGTATTTATTTAAAAAGATAATGATACAAAGAAAGAATATTTATACCAAGAATGAAAATCGTCTGGAAGTTGTGACCAAGGTAGCAGACATCGAACCTATTAAAGAATCTCAAAAGTAAAGCTCTTCAGTGAAAGAGTGGAAAGACAAATCCAACTTGAGTTAAAAACGTCAATCATTTATATAGCAGGTTATTAATCTTCATTTCAATGACAATATTTCATTCATGCTCATTCTATACATTAAGGGTTTTGTCAGTTGTTTTAAAATAATAAATTTCAAGCCATTAATCTTCATTTCATTGATATTATTTCAAGCAAGGTATCTCTGTCAGTGGTATTACCATTCACCTCATTGAAGGAAAAATCATATTTCATTTAAACCAACTTTGACAGGACCTCTTGTGTTAATCTGGTTGCACTTTGCATTATATTAAAAAACAGTTTATTTGTTAAACACAGAGTAACATTTGTAGTGAGGTTATCATTGTGGTGACATGTGTACCTGAGCCGACCATTTTAACTGAAATTATCACAAACCCCCATCTCTCCTGTTTCATATGTAGTATCCACAGGAATTCAGGTTTATTAAATTTTCTTTTCATAAAAAATATATATATGTATCCTCCTGACACACAGTGTCTATCTATGGAGGCAGCGTACGCAATGGATCACAGTTCAGTGTCAACAAGTAATATGATCATTTCATGCATATCTTTGTTCAAGCTCATTTGCATCATAATATGAAAGTCTTCGCAAAAAGTTCTTGATTGCTAAGAAAATTGGAGTCATATATGTTAAAAGCAATTCATTCATAATGAATGATTCTCCAAAACATTGTTTTATTGTTGCTCTTTTTCATTAAAGAAAGACCAACATACAACAAAGTCAATTCATCTTTGCTATTTAACATTTCCTGCTACATCTTCAGTTTTCTCAGCATCAGGTCATGGCGTGTCAAAAAGAGTGAGTATGTATTATTCTGCAAGGAGCACACAGTGACCCATAGAGTGAGCTATTCTTGTTTGATCAGCACAGTGTCATCCTCCACGTCATACACCATATTCTCAAACATTGACCCTCCTGGACTGTCCTCCACCACTTTTTTTTGTGGTCTCACTCGTTCAATCTTCCGTGCTAAGGCGGACAGGCTGAATTCATGCTTCTGTAGGAACATAAAAGAATTCTTATGAATCTTGGCTTTCAAATTTAATTGAAACAAAGCATGTTGCCAGGCAAGACTTGTTCTTATACAAGACCAATTAAATGTTGATTAAAATGAAAATGGTTCATTAAGTAGAATTAAGGCATGACAAACTAGCTCACACACTTTAAATAAAATTTAATTAAAACTTAGAGTGTATCTTTATAATTGATAATATCACTGTAAAAATACCAAAAAGTGATTACAATTAAGATTACCATGGGACACCACAGATAAATTAATGAGTACAGGAGGTAATATTAATTGAGGTAAAAAGAGCTGTGCACAAGGAATACCTGCATGATAATTTCCAAATTAATCATTACATATGATGACTCTTTATGTGATGGTGAGAAAAAATTCACACCTTAATGGAGTGTAAGTGGGTATGACATGTTAATTAATATATAGCTCATTTGAGGAAAGACTTTTATGAGTGGGTACCAATGTAAATGGATACTTACCAATACTGCATGCCGGTAGACAACAAATCCAATTAATAGAAGGATTGCAGTTGCTGCAAAAACACTGAAGCCTACTGCCAGACTCTGGTGGAGAGAACTCTGTAACATACAAGCTTTACATGAAAGTAAGAAGGGAAACTAAATTATTATTGTGTCCAAGAGAACATAAAGTATAAAAGGATATTAAAAAAAAATATGATTTGTATAGAGATTTAGTTTCAAAGGAACTAAAACAACAACAGTAGCATACATTCAGTCATTTCTACACATAGCTTTTTTAAATACTGGCTATATTTTCAAAGAACCTTTATTTTCAACCAATCAATTAGGACAAGCCTTCATCACCTTTATCTAAAAAATCTCAAAACTCACTCATTCTTTCTTCTGGAAAGAGAAAGCTATTTAATAAACTGTAAATTTCATCAACCTCATGGAAGGTTTGATATTCATGTTTATGTTTTATCAAAGACATCATTTTTTACCTTGGACTTGTTCATGGGCTATCTAATATTATATCAATAAGGAATATCTTTCATAGTATAGTATTACTATTGGCATTTCTTAAATGAAGTTATGAAACGGACCAAATACTCTTTTAAATATGAAACCAGGTTTTAAATTGAGTAAATTTGACTTACATTCACTTTTTCCCCTTTTTTTGGTTCCTGCAAAAACATATTCACTCAAATGTCTTTACAAGTTGAACAAGTTTGACAGTAGGTATAAATTAATTCAGATGAATACTGGTAAAATCATGGTTTAAATACTAATATTGCCCTTTACACAATCTGCAGCCTAGCTGCTAGGTTACCCATTTTCTTGCATAGCTCTTAAGAATGCACTTTTGTTTGAGATTTATTACTGATACTGAATATGCACATATAAATCACATATTACAAGCATCAAAGGGATTGAGTGCAAGCTACTTAAAGCTTACCTCTACTCTCTCCGAAATGTTTTCACTAACAATATACAATGGCAGCATTCAGAGTGTTTGGGTGTGATTAAGTTTAGGTGAGGTAGGGTGGTATGGATGGTACATAAGTGAAGGTTAGTCAGAAATTTATCAGTGATAATTGAAGAAATAGTTAATTTATTTTTCAATTTATGATTTAGAAGAAAAATATGTAGAATTGTTTTTGGGACTATGAATTTATGAATATCATTTTTTAAGAGAAAATATGGTGGGAATTATTATATTTTAAACCTTTTTGTGTCTTCAATGTATGAAGATATTGATTAAAATATTTCTTCATTTCTTGTGTGGTTTGCTAAGAGATTTCCATAAAGAATTTCTTCCACAGTTCTTCTTAGCATGTTTTACTGTGTCCTTAGAAATATCTGTCATTAACTTCTATGAGCAAACCCTGATTAGTTTAAATGACAGTGTCATGATTCAAATGCTTGTTAAAGGCCAGCAGAATTGACTGCATGAGGAATAATCATTGTCTAATTAAGTTCTTCTTGATCACAGAAATTTGATTAAAATACAGTTTTAGAAATGGAGCTTCAGCAAATGTATTCATGATCTGTAAAATAATTATTAAAAATAAAGTAACATTACTTTAAATAATTAATATTATATTCACTTATCTACCAAAACAGCTGAAAGATAAATAACAAGAAAAAGAATTAAATTTGAAAAAATCAATTCACTTTGAGTACCAAAAACCATTTGCTGATTAAGCCACCACCCTCTCTCTATATGATTTACAAATATTATTACTTATAGAGAACTGGTAAACAAAGGTAATTATGATCTCATCTTCTTAATAATGTGTTCTCATTAGAGAAGGAACATCAGTCCATACACTGCCAATTCAGAAATGCAATTGGATTTACCTAATATCTATATAAATTTAAAAAAAAAAAAATATCAACAGCTTTAACAAGTGACTCAGGGTCATGTAGACGAATTGTCTCTGACCAGCGTCAGAGTGTCATTACATCTTGTATGGAGGGCCGCACTATAAGGCTCTATAAGGATGCACATATTTTTAGCTTTTTTTCTGCACCTCATGACCCTCAGGAATGCTGACACTTAAAATAAAACAGATCAGTCATTAGATATGTAAACTTTCTTATAAGACTAATCATTTATAAGAAAAATTCTGCTTTAACTCATCATACTGGTAAATCCATCTACAAGTTTCTTGAATATCTGACCACATGAACACAAGCCTGTTAAACACAGGTTACTGGACAATAGCCAGAGTGTACGCCACACAGCAATTGACCTGTACACATTACCACAGAGATGGATTTTCACTTTGTTTGTAAACACACTTAAGGATTCAACTCAAGAGTACTGTGGAAACTGTAACAAAATCGTTATTAGTTTCACTGATAAAAGAAAAATTCAATAATACAAACATCACTTTTGATATGTTTCTCAAAGTTATAAATTTTCTAAGGAAAAGTGCAAAAGTACTTCCACTAGAGAATACGACATAAAAGTAAAAAAAGTGGAGATTCTTGAAATGAAAAGTATACTGGGGATGTCCTACTGTTAAATGAGAGTACTGACCTTAGGATGCATGCGTTCTTCTGAAAATGGCTTCTGGAGTAAATGGATAAATCCATTCACTGTCGGAATATTAGCTTTAACCACAGCAGTTCCATTGGCTGACCACACATCCTGCGAGACAATCACCAGACAAATGAACTTAGTACAGGACTACATAGTTGATTTTTTAAATGGAACGTTAATGTTCTCTGTGGACAATTTAATGACAACAAATAATTCATTAATTTTAGGCAATGTTAGCATGGAACAAGACTGTACTTATAAAGCATAATACTGAAGGTCTGTAATTTTATACTGATGGTTCATTAATTTCATTTCTATATGACTGTTATATAACTGATAGAAATGTAAAAACCACAGAGCAGAAATCTTTGTTGGTTCTGCCTTGAAAGCAGTTTAAGGGTTATAAAATCTGTGGATGGGTAAAACCATCAGAAATACAAAATATTTTATAATCAAAGCACAAAATATTTGATAGAAAAAGAACAGATTTAATCCAAACCTGCATTAACTAAGTATATACTATTACATAACACATCATTAATGTAAATTATACCATTATTTCACAGCAACAACAATAAACAAGGCCTACAGGCCTAATGCGAACCTGTGCAAAGTTTAGGGGTATGAATGGAGGTTTTAATTTTTAAAATTTAATATTGATCCTCTTAAGTCCTGCATATCTACCTTAGTCATTATGATTTCAGCAAAATGGACGTTTCATACATGCAAGTTTCAGACTAGTACATTTTAAAATCAGAATATGGGTAGTCGACAAGCGACTATGTGTATCCGCAGAAATCAGAGTGGCACGGGTGAAGTGAGGCATGGATTAAGTGGCAAGGGGAATAGAGTGAGGTGTGTTGAATATTAGCATGGATGTCTGCAGCGTAAACGTGAATGCAGGTGGTGCCACCTGTCATAAAATCGAGAAAATTGTCCAGAATGTATAAACCTGCAAAATTTCAGGTGAATAAGTCAAACACTGCTGAGATATGAGTGATTTTATCCCAAGGCAGATGAACAGATGGACGCTGTGCAAAAATGGCTGCAAGTGGCGCCACCATTTTTAGTGTATGTTATAAAGCTTTCCAAGGGCTACATTTGTGCAAAATGTTTAGCCTTATCAGTCAAACGGTTGCCGAGATATGTGGGTTTATGCGTGGAAACAGACACACAAATGGACACTGGGCAGAGAAGAAAGGTCAGAGGTCAAACAAAAATGAGGGCTACCCGATATGTATAAAGATGCCCAATTTTAGGCTGACGTATCAAATTCCTCTGTAGAAATAAGCAGGCGCACACACTGCAAAAGTTAATGTAGGTGGCACCACCTGTCTTGTAAATGAGAATACCATCAAAGATGCATAGGCAGGTCAAAATATCAGTCCAATACATCAAACTTCCCCAGAGTTTGATGCACTGGGCTGACAAGGCTCAGGTGAGTAAGGCAGTTGCCCCCAAGTGACCTGTGACAAATTGTTGCCTCAAGCTACTGCACTGAGTGAACTCTTGACCTGCACCTGGCTAAACTGAGTGAACTTTTGACCTGTACCTGGCTGCACTGAGTGAACTCTTGACCTGTTGCATAATCTGACACAGCTGGCAGTCTGCCAAAGCTATAAATAGATTCAGGCTGAACTTTGGTGCCAAATATGATGCAGTGAGCATTCTGCCAAAGCTATAAATAGAATGCAGCTACTGCACTGATTGAACTCTTGACCTTTACCTGGCTGCACTTCTTCCAATCCTGGCACTGTGCCAAAACTATTTATAGAGCTGACATCATCTTGGCTAATGGCCAAAATCAAGGCACTGGCAATCTGCCAATGGTAAACCATGTGCTGCCATCTGTACATTAAAGTGGTCCCTACTTGAAATAACTTTGAAATTTATTTTCCCAATACAAAATGCTTTTCAGCTGACTTTTTATAAAAAAAGAAATCTGGAATATATGTAAAATTATTACGGATGCATACTGAATGCAAAATTAAAATACAGATATATCTAGTTGATGGCAAATTTTTGAATTAAGTTGAGTATAGGGATACCAAAAATTTAGAATCCACATACAGTTGTCTTTACATGGCCACAGAGCGCTGAATGTCCATGATTGTAACATTGTCTGGTATGATAAATAACTTAAATCATAAATCTAAATTTTTTAAAAGCTTTTAAAAAAACTTTCTTGTCAATATTAACCAAAGTTAACCTGAAATCTAAATGTCTAGTGGCATGATGTAATAGATGCTGATAAACTGGTGCCAGGCTTGATGTAACAGCATCACACAGCTGACATGTATGGTAAAATGACTTAATTCAGTCTCCATAATTCAGCCAAAAATCATTCATGTGGATCCATTTATGACAATTAGTATAAGAATTATTGTAGGGATTATTCTTGTAAAATATTTAACAATCTGGCTTCAGTGGCATCAGTCGAAAAACGTTTCGCAGGTTTATAACTCGTATAGGAAGATACAGCAAATTGGCTAAGTTCAGCTTCCCATAAATCAGCCAAAAAGCACTGAACCAAAACCATTTGAACAAACTTGAATTATCAACATCTGAGGATAATTAATGTGTGAGATTTAAGAATTTGACCCAGTGGTTTTTGAGAAGAAGATCTTTGTATCCACTAAGCTAAAATGGGCTGTTATGGCATATGACTAAATTCAGCTTCCTATAACTTAGCCAAAAGTCACTGAAAAGAGACCATTTGAACAAACTTCAGAAAGCACTACCCTAGGATCATTTCTGTGCGATATTAAACATTTTGGCCATTGGGGTTCAGAGAGGAAGTTTTTTGTAGCCCTCAGTGTGATACGGGCATTGATGACCCCGTACAAAAAAGGCCAATGCAGGTAGCACCACCAATACCTCAATTACAGATATGACTCATGTGACCAACATTGGCATAAAATTTGGTGATGATAGCTACAGCAGTTTTTGAGATATAAATTTTAATATGCTTTTTTGCACAGTTAACAAAGTTCAACCTCCTGTAACTCGGCCAAAAATCTCTGAACTGAAACCATTCGAACAAACTTGAGAAAGATTGTTCCAGGGATCATTTCTGTAAAATATTAGACAATTTGGCTGGGCAGTTTCGGAGAATAAGATTTTTAAAGCCTTTTTAGCTTTTTCCCTATAAAATCTAAGAAATGCAGTTAGAAAAAAAATAAACAAAATCCGATATAGTTTTTTGAATGACTGATTTTTTGCAAAAAATTTGGTGATGCTAGCCCCTGCCATTTTAGAGATAGCTATGGTTAACGTACAGACGACGCATGATGCCGCACCATCGCATAAGCTCACAGGTTCGCTAAAAACATTATTAATAGGATGGTTAGAATGACTGATTGTTACTAAAACATCCAAGATCAGAATCTGGAAGTTGAGTTGTTACGTACATAGAGATATAGAACAAGAATACACAGAAAAAGTTAGATCACCACCATACAGGGTGATCTGACTTTTTCTTTGTATTCTTGTTCTATATCTCCATGAGATGGACCAGCATGGACATTTAAACATCTCTCTATATGTTACGTACATACTGAGTGTGCATGTGTATACAGTAGTATGTATGTATATATGTATGTTTGAGAAAAAACAAAATCATAATTTTATGCCTGTCAAAAGGGTTAATAAACACCAGAACCTGCAGGTTGGTGCAGCTACATCTTGTGTATTTGTATACATGTGTATATTTCAGGAAATATTATCATACCTTACTGCATGTCAGAATGGTTGATGAATCATCCAGCATTAGCACCTGAAGGCTGGTGTTGTTACATACAGGTAACAACAACTCCTCAACACCAACATACCGCTCCAGTTCATATCCAGACCATTTCTGTAAAAGCAGACAACCATCAGTTAAAGAGGCACAATCACCTATCTGACCTTTATAAACTAAAGGTAATCCCTTGAAGCTTTCATAAAAATAGGCCAGAAAACATGGATATCACCATGCACACACAGGCTGCTTGTTTTGATTATATCAACATGCTTATAATAAGTGGGCCTGCCAGAATAACCAGAAAAATTCAACAAGGGCATCTGGCAGCAAGTCAGATAAGCAAAAGCTTTGCAAATAGTGTTTTGCAACAAGTGACCTTTTTTACCTCCGCATATATGCAACCTATCACCTAAGGTTACATGTTTTTCCAGTCTGTTAACATTGCTGATATTACAATTATGTTAATTGTTGATATACTACTCATAAAAAAGTTCACACATCCTTCAGGAAGGCTTTATAAGAACTTTTTACAACCAAAATTACCCTTAGATCATCACATTATACACAGAGGAAGCCAAATTCACGTAAATTCTTTTTCAAAAGGTAGGTGATTGGTTGCCTTTAATCTATTACCATTAAATACTTAAGTATTGTTGAATCTCAGCTACAAACCAACCAAATCAAACATTAAACCTTACAGACTTAAGGGTACAAACTGAGAAGATTCAAATGGAACATTTTATAACAGATTAATATAAATAGCCTTTTAAAGCCATCAGTGGATAATTATATTGATGGGACAATATGTTAATTCAAGACTGTGTGCAAATGTTGTAAAGTTATGATTGTAGTAAATGTTGCATCTGACAGGTTTTTTCTTTAGCACTAAAGATAATTGTTGCTTGTGCTTTGCTGTCCATCAATTTTAAAAACAAAACCTAGTGATTTTTCAATGTACATTTGTGAAAATACAATGGTAAGCGGTAAGCTGGCAATATCAGCTGGAGCTTTTGTAATATAACAACATGACAATCTGGTTTTATCTCCATATGTCTTGACATACAAAATGGTTCCATTAATTTATAAATTAACAAAGCTCTCCATGTGACTGCAACTCCATTAATGCATACAAGACATGACAATTTTCTTATACTACCTATAACTGATCTGAAGACAAAATCCAAAGTTCAGTGGATTGCAACCTGCCTGCTTGTTTCCTATTATTTCTCCAAAATGAAAGCTTACTTAAAGGGTAGCATGCAGTATTAACCACTGTCACAGCAAATGTACAAAATTCTAAACCCCAAGAATTTTAACGAACAGTTCTAACAAACAGTTTAGATTTTGAAACTATATATAAAACAGATATATAAGCTTTTTCATCAATTAAAAAGAGGACATGGACAGTAAAAGAGATGGTTCACTACACACAGTTAGTAATCTAACCAAGTCTGAAGAACTTATGAATTTCTTATTTTCTGAGGAAAGATAAACCAGTTTTACCAAAATATCCTACCATACCAAGTGGTTCCATTATAATATCCATTCCCATGTCACAGCTTCAATAAGATGGCTGTGGAAAGGTTGAAATCTCAGATTCTAACAAGACACAGCACGCTCTCTGTCACTGTTCCATTAACAAAGAAGCCAGAAAGTGTTAAGATATCAGATAACACCATGTCACATCCTATTGTTTGTGTTCTTTCTTTTCTGTGTTTGGATTACCAGTTTTTCAATCAGTCCTTTGATTTATTCTAGTAATGCCATTAAGGAAAATTATGGAAGCAAACCCCTGAATATTAAAAAAGTTCTAACCCTCAAACCTTTTATGCAATAACATTAAAATATTCACAGTTACGAAATCTTAGGAATATGTCATCTAAATGGGACCATCTGAATACTTTTATATTCTAAAACCTTTCATTGTAATGTATACACCTTGGCAGATTAAAAGGTGGGGGCCTGTTGACCCCCCCACCCCCTGCTGGTTGAACTGTTAAACCTCTTTTTCTATCTATTTCTTTTCCCATTTATTCTTGACTAATTTTAATTTTGCATATTTCTTTTTATTTATCAGCAATTAGATCATTAAGTTATTCACAGTTCATTATTTTCTATTTCATAAGTTGAGAATATTAATGAACTGCTGTGTGATTTATTCTGTAAAGACAACATCCAAATATTTCTTTATAATGTGAGAGAGAGTCTTTTCATTATTTTACTTTACTGGGTCACAACACTGAGGAAACCTCTAAATCACATTTTTCTGTGAGTGAGGCAAGGCCTTTCTGTTAACCATTGGAGTGCAATGAGTGGGTTTGGGCTGACCGTGTTAGTCCTATGGCTCCTCTGCTGATACCAGTACTCGAACGCACGATCTGTGCTCAGTTGACTGAGTCTTTTCCTCAGCCTAGACCACAGAAGCCAATAAAATGCAGGCAAAGTTTCAACATATCAATTATTTAGCATGAGCATTATATTTATAAGCAAGTTATAAATGTGGAATGGCATTTTCACCATTGATATCAACATGTTGCAACATGTTTGAAGAAATATAAATATTGACCCCTCTAACATCTGACTCCATTATGCTAAAACATGTACGAGAAAATTAGTTGTGGAACAGAAAATCCTCATATTTTTTTTTTGGTGAAAACAGTGCCTTAAAATGTCTTAGAGGAGGAGATGATATGATGTATTTAATGAAATATATGTATGTATATATATATATATATATATATATATATATATATATATATATATATATATATGTATATATATATATATATATATACACAAGGCCTACAGGCCTAATGCAAACCTGTGCAAAGTTTGAGAGTATGAATTTTTTTTTTTTAAATTTAATATTGATCCTCTCATGTCCTGCATATCTACCTTAGTCATTATGATTTCAGCCAAATGGACGATTCGTATCTGCACGTTTCGGACTAAGACATTTTAAAACTAGGATGTATCAGTCAGTATATTTCCAATATGTTTTTTTTGCCAGGGTGGGATATTGGGACAGATGAATGGACACTTTGGCAGCATGGTTTCTGAGAAGAACATTTTAAAATGTTTTTTAGCTTTTTCATTATAAAATCAAAGAACAAGTTCCTCTTTTAGCCTTGGTATTGAGTCACACCTTTTCATGCATCCTGGCAATAGAGGCTCAGCTTTCCCACAGGTCAATGGTACCTAATGTGCCACATGTCAGTAGTAATCACACTACTGGCTCTTACAGACTGAAACTTACCACTGGCTCTTACAAACTGAAACTTGACCTGTTGGAAAATCTGAGATGGTTGGCAGTCTGCCAAAGTTATATAAATACAGAGCGTAACTTGACCTATTCTAAAATCTGACACAGTTGGCAGGTTCTAGACATCTAGATAATGTGTCTAGAAAAAAAATCATAACTAGATGTATCGAAACGACATGAGTGCCCCCGCCTGGGGCAAATTAGACACATTTGTTAAATTTTGAAAAAATTTTTAAGTTCAGGAGGTGTCGTATGGTCAAAAGTAGGTCAACAAGGGCAAAATGCAAACTTGATCTGAAACGGGTCATTATAAAGCAACACACCAAAAATCAGGCCAGTATCTGCAGGCATTTGAAAAAAAGTCCATACATGTGCATTTTCCATAAAATTTTCCTTCTTTCATGAAATTTTGTATGTTTAGGAGCCGTAAAACAATCAAAAGTAGGTCAACCAGGACGAAATGCGAACTCGATATGTAACTGTCATTATCTGCCCATACATATAAAATCAGGGTGGTATCTGCAGGCATTGAGGAAAAAAAGTCAGTACATATGCATTTGTTATGAAAATTTCTGTTTTTCACGAAACTTTCTATGTTCAGGAGCAGTAAAATGCTCAAAAGGTCAACTGGGACAAAACATGAACTTGATCTGTAACTGGTCATTATCTGCTCACACACCAAAAATCAGGCCAATATCTGCAGGTATTGTGAAAAAAAGTCTGTACATGTGTATTTGTCATGAAAATTTATATTTTTCATGAAATTTTCTATGTTCAGGAAATGTCAAACGGTCAAAAGTAGGTCAACTGAGACGAAACGCGAACTAAATCTGTAACTGGTCTATATCTGCCCACACACTTAAAATCAGGCCAATATCTGCAGGCATTGCGAAAAAAAGTCCGTACATGTGTATTTGTCATGAAAATTTCAATTTTCATGAAATTTTCCAAGTTTAGGAGCCGTAAAACGGTCATAAGTAGGTCAACCTGGACAAAATGTGAACTCGATCTGTAACTGGTCTATATCTGCCCACACTCCAAAAATCAGGCCAATATCTGCAGACATTGCGGTAAAAAGTCTGTACATGTGTATTTGTCATGAAAATGTCTATTTTTCATGAAATTTTCTAAGTGTAGGAGCTGTAAAACAATCAAAAGTAGGTCAACTGGGACGAAACGCGAACTCGATCTGTAACTGGTCATTATCTGCCTACACACCAAAAATCAGGCCAATATCTGCAGGCACTGCGAAAAAAAGTCTGTACATGTGTATTTGTCATGAAAATTTCTATTTTTTTATGAAATTTTCCAAGTTTAGGAGCCGGTTTATTAAAACGGTCAAAAAAAGGTCAACCGAGACCAAACATGAATTCAATCTGTAACTGGTCATTATCTGCCCACATACCAAAAATCAGGCCAATATCTGCAGGCATTGCGAAAAAAAGTCCGTACAACTGTTTGATTTTGGAATGACGGAATGACGGACATGGGTAAAACTATATGCCCCGGCCACTTTGTGGCGAGGGCATAAAAATCAAGATCTATTGTGGATGGTTCAAACAACATGGTGTGGAAGTCACAATCAAGTCTTTTAAGCCAATAAGCACACCATATCATAATGATCTATTCAGTGGTTCCTGAGATATAAACTCACAAATTTTTATCTATATAAAGCTGTGTGTTCTTGAAAAAGGTCAAGGTGACACACCTGTGAATTTGACTGACCTTGACCTTTTGGCTACTATCATGTCTGATTTGGTTGTATGTTAACAGTGAGCTGAGAAAATACTACAGGCACAAATAGGTCCAAAACACCTTAGGAAATGAGACTGATAAAGTTAGTGATATATTAAGACTATTAAGATAAACCACTGACCTTTAACCTTTACAAATATGTCATGAGTAGAGATATAATGGTTGTACCTGTTTGTTGGGGGAGACTGGGATGAACATTGTCAGGTTGGTGGATGGATTCTTCAGCAGGTGTCTGATCACAGCTTTCTTCAAAGTATCAGATGTCTCAAGCGCCTGTAGAATTAACACAATCACTCCTTACTGCAGTGTCTACCATATATTATATATATAGTAATCCTTCAATGTGATAACCTGCATACAGGAAATAAAGTAAACCCTAACTGTAGTGTCTACCATCGAGTAACCCCCTACTGTCGTAACCAAGATACAGCAAGTTGATAAAAATTTAATTAACAAAGTCAGTGTCCCTACAATTACATATCCTTGATTGTTTGGGAAGGTTTTTCCACTTTTCTTGGTGTGGAGCCATGTTTGTTTATTAAAATTAACTAGAATTAACTTAAGAAGGAGGTTACGTTTTTCACCAATATCTTTCTGTTTGCCAAACCCATGTCTGTTTATTAGTTAGCTTGTCAGTGAACATAATATTTAAAACATTATAATTGAAATTCCAGGATGTGTGCAAGGTATTATTACATTTTTACAGTGTTTCCTGTTAAAGATATAAACGAAGTGATTTTAAAGTATGTAGTATGTTTTAATTTAAGAACTCTCACTGTGTTGAAATTGGGTCGAGGAAATTTTAACTACTTTTAAGCCAAGGAATTTTATACCTTGGCACTCCCCTGAATATAAATTTTAAACTAAGCTTAAATTTACATTAACAAGGCCTACAGGCCTAATGTGAACCAGTGCAAAGTTTGGGAGTATGAATGGAGGATTATTTTTAAAATTTAATATTGATCCTCTTATGTCCTGCATATCTACCTTAGTATTATGATTTCAGCAAAATGGATGTTTTGGACCTGCAAGTTTCGGACTAGGGCATTTTAAAACTAGAATATGGGTAGTCGACAAGGGAATACATGTATCCGACGAAATCAGAGTGGGACAGGTGAAGTGAGGCATGGATTGAGTGGCAAGGAGAAATAAAGTGAGGAGTGTTGCATATTAGAATGGATGTCTGCAGCTGAAATGTGTATGTAGGTTGCGCCACCTACCAAAAAATCCAGAAAGCTGTCCAAGTTGTATACATATGCAAAATTTTAGGCAGATAAGTCAAACCACTTCTTGTATATGAGTGATTTTATCCCACAGCAGACAAACAGAAGGACGCTGTGCAAAAATGATGGCAGGTGGCACCACCAATTTTGTATATGATTAAATGCTACATGAGATTTATACATTTGCAAAATTTCAGGGGGATATGTCAAACCAGACCTGAGATATAAGCCTGAATGTTTGCAGCGTAAACATAAAAGTAGGTGGCACCAAAATTCACCAAACTTGAACCATTCGAACAAACTTGAGAGAGATGGAATAAAAGATTATTTCTGTGAAATACTGAACAATTTGGCTTGACAGTTTTGGAAGAAAAGATTTTGAAAGGTGTTTTAGCTTTTCCTCTATACATTCAAAGAAAATGCAGAATTTTTCAGATGGCTAATTTTCTGCATTAAATATCATGATGCTAGCTCCAGTTGTTTTCGAAATAGTACAGGTAAACGTACAGACGATGGACGCTGCCACCTCATCGCATTGGCTCACAGGTTCGCTAAAAATTACTACAGATGCATATTGAATGCAAAATTATAATACAGATACATCTCACTAATGGCAAAATCTTGAATTAAGTTGAGTATGGATACCAATTATTTATAATCCATGTTTAGCCGTCTTTATATAGCCACAGAGAGCTGTATACCTGTGATTGTTAACATTGCCTGGCATGAGGAATATCTAAAATTATATATCTACATTTTTTAAAAGCTTTTCAAAAACATTCTTGTCAATATTAACCATAGATAATCTGAAATCTAAATGTCTCTAGAAGCATGATGCAACAGATGCTGATAAACTGTTGCCAGGCTAGATGTATCTGCTTCACACAGCTAACATATATGGTAAAATGACTTGATTCAATCTTTATAATTCAGCCAAAATTCATTCTTTGGAACCATAAAAGACAATTATTATAAGAATTATTCAGGGGATTATTCTTGTAAAATAATAAACAAATTGGCCTCAGTGGCATCAGTCAACAAGTGACCCATGGGTCATGACGCTCAGCCGACTGGCATGTTGACAATATGTCCTTGCACAGCAACATATTAAGATAATATAGGTGGCATCATAGTTCATGCATATTAGTTGAAGTTCATCAACACCCATAAGCACATAAAATTTGATGACAATCCACCCAGCTGTTCCTGAGCAATTTGTGTGTATTTTGCATTATTTCTGGAGTACTCAAATATGGCCTGTAACTCAGATAATGTAGGTCACAGTGACCTCAATTTAAGTTTCTGAGGAGAACTTTTGAGGAACTCTCAGGATGTCAAGTAAGAAGATTAAGGTCAAATTGTTATGATTTGTGCCCTACTTTGGTATCAAATTTTCAATTATTCTGGGGGTTCATATAAGCTCCACAGCTTGGAGAATATGGGTAACAAGGACCTAATTTCAGGTTTCCAAGAAGACTTTTTCATGGACCTCCCTGGTTGTCAAAATAGAAGATTCTAGGTCCAGTTGTTACGACTGTGCCCTGTTATCAGATGACCGCAACTTTTAAGGTATCAAAAACAGAGAAAACAAGTGACCCATGGGTCATGACCCTCAGCAGACTGACATGTTGACAATATGTCCTTGCACAGGGAACTAATTAAGATAATGGAGGTGGCACCATCATTCGTGCAAGTTAGCCTAAGTTCATTAAGACGCATAAGCACACCAAATTTTAGTACAATCCATTCACCAATTCCTGGGGAATCTCGCAATGTGTGTGTATTTTGCATTATTTCTGGGGTCCTCAAACATGCCGCATAAATTGGAAAATATGAGTTATATACACCTAAAAATTAAAGTTTGCAAGGAGACTTATTATGAACCTCCCTAGATGTAAAATCAGAAGATTCTAGGTCCAATGGTCATGATTTGTGCACTGCTTTTGTTTAAAACTTTTAATTGTTTTGAGGGCACTTTTGAGCGCAATAGCTCAAAAGGTATGGGTAAAAGAGACCTAATTCAGGTTTCCTTGGAGTCTTTTCATGGACCTTCAAGGATGTCAAGTTGAAAGATTCTAAGTCCAATCAATATGATTTGTGCCCTGTTTACAGATAACCGCACTTTAAAGGTCTAAAAAATAGGTTAAAAAAATCATTACATAAAAAAATACAGGTGGCGCTACCTGTCTGGAGAAACTGATGAAACACTCCATGATCAATATCCATGCAAAGAATCATGGTGATCAATGCATAAGTTGTTAAGATACTTGAGCTTTTCTATGAAATTTGCCATTATTCTTTGGGGTACTTTGGACTGCCATAGCTCAAAGTATATGAGTAACAGGAACCTTATTTCAGGTTTCCAAGGAGATTTTTCATGGACCTCACAGGATGTCAAGTAAGAAGATTCTAGGTCCAGCGGTTACAATTTGTGCCCTGTTAACAGATGACCACAACTTACAGTCAGCTGAGCTTAAAAACGTTTTACAGGTTTATAAGTCATATGGGGAAATACAGCAAAATGGCTAAGTTAAGCTTCCCATAACTCAGCCAAAAATCCCTGAACCAAAACCATTTGAACAAACTTGAATTATCAACATCTAAGGATAATTAATGTGTGAGATTTAAGAATTTGGCCCAGTGGTTTTTGAGAAGAAGATCTTTGTAGCAAGAGAGCTAAAATGGGCTGTTACAGCATATGGCTAAATTCAGCTTCCCACAACTCAGCCAAAAGTCACTGAACTGAGACCATTTGAACAAACTTCAGAAAGCACTACCCTAGGATCATTTCTGTGCGATGTTAAACAATTTGGCCATATATGGTTTCAGAGAAGAAGTTTTTTGTAGCTGTCAGTATGATACGGGCACTGAAGACCCCCTACAATAAAGGTGGATGCAGGTCGCGCCACCTTTACCTCAATTTCAGATACGACTCATGTGACCAACATTGACATAAAATTTGGTGATGATAGCTCCAGCCTTTTCTGAGATTGTAATTTAAGTATGCTTTTTTTGACAGATGACCAAGTTCAAGTTCCTGTAACTCTGCAAAAAATAACCCAACTTAAACCATTCAAACAAATTTGAGAAAGATTGTTCCGGGAATCATTTCTGAGAAATATTGGACAATTTGGCAAAACAGTTTCAGAGAAGAAGATTTTTAAAGCTTTTTTTGCTTTTTCCCTATAAAATGCAGTTAGATAAAATACTAGAAAACTGACAGGTCATGAAGGGCTCCGCAAAAGATGCAGTCATTATAAACTGAAGTACTGTGAATTTGGTGTACTTTGGAAGCATGGGCTGATAGAGTGATATTTGAAAATTAAAGAACCTGCAAGGAACAGCTGACATGTATAAACTGAAAGGAAAGATATGGTAAAGTGAAAATGTTCAAAGCTATCAAAATAATGATATAAAAGAACTGCATGCATTTTTAGTTTCTGTATTTGTGTATTACCTGTGCCAATTATTCTTGGTTGAAATCTTGACTTGGCTGTGTCAAACATTTTTCCAGTATTTGTATGTTGAATTGGCCTTATTATATGTGAGGCTTGAGTCTGTACATGAACCTTGTAGTTTAGGAGAGAGTCAGCTGCTGGTTAGTAGTGATAAAATGGTCATTCTCTTGAACTGAGATTCAGCTGTTCTTGGGCTTGGGTCTACAGATGCGATGTGTTGTGTAGAATGGCTACATATGAATATCAATGTAAATTTGTTGATGGTCACTATAATAGGTCCAAATTCCTCGAGATGTTGGAAGTGGAGATAGATTTGTCCAAACATGGTCTAAATGAGAGCCACTGTGGTGTGTTGGGCCAGTGTATCCTTTTCTGGGGAATCTTCAAATTGTCTGTACAAAATATGCTGTGAAAATGTAATGCCGCTGTACACGAGTGACTCGAAAAAAGATTCATCCATTTCTGGCCTGCTGAAGGCGACACCAGCAACTGAACACCAAACTGTGTATTACTTTTTTTTTCCTTCTGACCCAAATATCAATAAGCTTCTCCTTTAGGCCATGGGTGATACATTATGTTTTAATCCTATCCATCATATGTTAGGGGAGTTATAATGCAGAAACGAATTTGATTGTTCATCAAATTCTTTGCCAGTTATTGCATTAACATAAATTGAGAATTATCGCCTCTGTCAAGGTCATCCATCTTCGAACTTGACCTAGCCCTTCATAACAAACATTACTGGTGCAAGTTCAGTGAGTGTTAGTCAAATTGTTTGCAAGATATTTGGTTAACATCATTTTAGCATTATCACCTCTGTGACCTTGAAAATCCATCATGGTCACCCATCTTCAAACATGATGTAGCCCATCAAAAGGTCCATCACTGCCATGAGTCTGGGGACCTTATATGAAATATTTTTTACGAGTTATTGTGTTAACAATGTGTGTCCTTTTGCATGCATATTTGCTACGAGAGCGCAACTTTACTATGTGTTCAGTAATGGTTTTTAACCACATAACTTACAGGAAAATGGCTAACTATGACCATATATCAGGCCTCATTGCTGTTGACATGAGGACCTGTCCTACTGTTAAGGTGGAACAAACAATTATGGTTACAATTATGATTACTGCCCTGCTGAAAGAGGGACCTAAAATTAAACACTAAACTGTGAATAAATTTTTTGACCTTTGACCTCCTGACACCAAAATCGATAGGGATCTTCAATTATTGATGGTTAATACATATTTTAGGTTTGAACTCAATCTGTCAATCCTAACTGGAGTTATCATCCGGAAAAGAATTTGTGGAAGGACGGACGGACGGACAGCTGGACAGACAGATGGACAGGTCGATCACTATAGTGCACCGCTTTTCAAGCGGGGCCCTAATAAGCAAAATCCTATAGAGTTTTTTAGAAGACTAATTTTTTTCATAAAATTTCGTAATGCCGTTTTCAAGATAGTATGGGTTAACGTACAGATGATGGACTATGCCACACCATTGCATAAGCTCACAGGTTCGCTAAAAATCTTTTGTTTACAAACTTTATTGACCAGGGTAGGGGTTCAATCCAAAAGATTCTTAGACTTTATAATTGTATAATATTTGCAGGAATAATTTCTTTCTTTTTAACAAATGGACCATTGTTCAAAACCATGGCCAGTGTTATGTTCAAAATATAATGATTAAATAACTCATTGGTCATGACATATGGCTTGTGTAATTCAGTAACAAATCTGTATGCAAATAAGACACAATCAAAACATTCAGTGTTTGTATGGATGATGTTCTTACAATCTGAAATACATGAACTTTGACACTGCCACCTTTTCAAAGGAAAGGCATGGCACAGGCTCGCCTTTCCACAGAGAAAAAATGCCTTCCTGTTCTATAATTATATCAAACTTTCAGGCACACATCACTAAGTGTAAACCTGTTTCAGCCATCTTACATTTGCATGCAAAAAGAACTGGATGTTTTCAAAAGCAACACAGTTTTATCAGAAAAAGGATTGTGCTGTAAAAAACACAAACATATAGTAGATGAAAGGCTAAATGCCTGAAAGTATAGGAAATTATTGTTCATTATATAGGAAAATATAGGAAATATGGAGTTGATGGGAAGACATGCACCTGTAAAATATTTTTTTTTTTTGGTGTCATGTTTGTTAGTACTTATTAGCACTAATGTAGAAAACATCTAGGTGTTCACCTTTCCAATGGATTGGCACAAAACAGAAAATGCCTTTTGGTGCACGTTTGCCTGTCTGAGACATGTGAAAGGTGTTATTATGATTAAATTATTATGACCCCTGATATATATATATATATATATATATCCTAGTTGAAAGAAAGGTTATCGTTTTGCATGTAATCTTTGTGAGGAAATTCTCAAGCTTTTATCAGAAATAACATTTATATACAGATGTAGATGTCAGATAAACTTGTGGCATACATGCAAATTAGAAGGTTTCATTAACAGATTGGGATAAATAATTTAAATATTCATTAATACATGTTATCTTTTTAGCCTGTAGATCCCTAATGTTAACAAAATAATGGTAAATATGCAAATATGTAAAACAATTGTCTTGCTAGTGGTGTCTGTTCAATAGCCATGCCTGATTTCTTTGAGACATGTCATTTAAACTAATGTACATTTGAACTCTGCAATGTTCTGTAAACTTAAAGGTATGGAACTCAAGATGACAACAGAAGACTGCAGCTCCCTGCAGATTCTGATTCAATGACATAAACATAGCTACTCAGATTGCAGAATCCATCTGTCTAATATGTAATTGGTTGATGTAAATCTTGATTGGGTCGGTGATATTCATGGTTGTAGAATCTGCAGACTGGACTCAGACAAATGATACAGTTGGGATGGTTGTCTTAGCGGGTCTACCTGTCAGGAAATTACTGAGTGTTTATTGATCTGTCTGGATATAACAATTATACTCTCTCTATGACTGCAAGTATCTTGCTCACGTATTATGAGATAAATGCCTGTCATCAATAATAAACTTGGAGCAAAATATCAACAAATCTCAAACAGTTATCATAAATAATAAACCTGCTTTACATGAACATAAAAAATATGAGACCTGGAACAATACAAGGTACTGGTACTTAATACTGATTAAATCAAAGGTGGGCAAACTATGGCCCACTTCAAGCATGTGGCCCGTCAGGTATTGTATGCAGCCCATAAATATCCTTGCACAGTGATGTCAATTTATGTGGTCCTAAACATACTTGCATCAAATAATGCCTTTACATGGGTCCTGTTTTTTTTTAAATTTTAGGCTAAGACCAGTTTGATAAGGAATCAGATTCACTTTACAATTGAACATCCTCAACTGATTTCTGGCAGTAAGTAATTAACTAGCAGTCAATAATCTGAAGCAGAGCTGTATAAATCTCTTAGGCAAAAAAACATTTAAAGTTTGGTTCGCAGGCAATTATTTCAGAAATCAATGTGGGAGGGCCAATTTAAAAAAAAATTTGTATGTTTCTATAAAAATGTCATATGATCAGGGAAAAACATGACAATAACAGTTTTTTTTCAAAACAAGTAAAAGTGCTATATAACAAAAGAAATTTAATCAAAGTTGTATTATTTATCTTCTTGAAAGAAAATGTCTGAGGGACTGAAACTCAAAATTGGTAAGTTTAAATTGAAAATCAAAATAAAAAATGTTGATGTGGGGGATTAAAATTTACACAGGCAGTGCCTGAGAACGTACCATACCTTTTATTTATTTGCCCTTATAATTAGTACATAGAAACTGGGCAATTTGGTAAAGTTTGCCAGAATAATTAATGTGTGTATTCTATTTATCTTTGATATTTTTCATGCGTGAATATGAATAAGAATGGGTCATTTCTAGCTGACCCCCATTTGCACTCTGCTTTGAGTATAACTGCATGAATGATGAATCCTGATTTAATAACCTTGTACCGGAATGTGTGCAATTGCATAAATTCCATAAACACCTTGAGAAACGGTTTAGTATCATTTGTGTAATAACACACCAAATATTCTATTCTTCATTGTTGTGAACCTAATCAAATATATATTATACAAGGCCTACAGGCCTAATGTTTACCTGTTCATTGGGATATACATCAGGTATAATACTTCCATGATAACATGCTTGACCATTATTTGAAAATTACTTGATTATTTTTCAAGAACATGGTAAGATGCACATGTACAATGCAATTTCTAAACTTTTAAAAGATCATTTTGACTTGTTGTGAGAAATAAACGTACCTATCAAAGGTGTCTTATTTAACTCAAACAGAAAACCATGTCTCTGACATATTTGCTGAGACTTTGCAGCTTGTTTGCTCAAACCGGAACAACGTGTACGACAGGATTATTGGCATTTACCATAAACTCCGCCATTTTGAACTAGAGAAGTATTGTGCTTGGGAAAAAAACATTAAACCGTGCAGGACAAAACAGGCACTTTAGACAATGCATTACTTGGTCAGTTTACAACTTTCATACCATTAGAATAGGTAGATATAATGTCCAAATACCCCTTTCACATGTCGTGAGTGCAGAACATTAGGTTATATTAGTGTCGTGAAATACTGGCATGGATGTACATACCACATAATGATTGTAGGTGGGGCCACTAGTCTTGTGTATGAGACAGCCATCAAAGATGTTTGGTGATGTAAAATTTCAGGCAGATCCTTCAAATCACTCTTTAGCTATGTGCACGCGCAGTCATATGAAACCCTAAACAATTGTAGGTGGTGCAACAAGTCTTATATATGACAAAGCTATTCCAGATATATAAAAATGCCCAATTTAAGGATGATATATAAAATCCCTGCTGAAAAACAAAGGACCTATGGGTCACATGGCTCAGCTGAATTTTGGAAAAATATTAGTAACTGCAAAATATTTTTATTTCTTTTGGTTTTTCACGTACATTATCATTTGAAAAGTTATGAGAAAATGGCCCTGCTAAAATGAAACTGTAAATTATAGAATAATAGACATGAGCTAAACCATTTAGTGATGCACCAAGGGAAAGAATGCGCCTATGGTAAGTGTTATATAAAAGTAACATTTCATAAACAAATAATGTGTGAAGGTAATTAAGTTTTCAAAAATTAAATATATGGCCATATGAGTTAAAAATTAATCCACCAAAGTTTGACAATATTACTAATTTTAATACTTAGTAAACAGTGTTATTCACACCTAGGCCCCACCAACATTAAGAGATATGAATGAAATGTTACAAAGTATTTTTATCTTCTTAAATCTTGTCAGTTAGCACTTACATTAGATCCTAATATTTTATCACATTTGAATATTAGAATTAAATTCCTGAACATTTTTCTTTAAAAAAATCAAAATCATAATTGTCCCAGTCTCAACAAAAAGAATTTATTTAACATTAAAATTATAATATTCATCTTGTTTATTAGTCCTGTGTATTGAAGGGGTGGGTGGGGGAGGGGTCTCTGTTGTTACTGCTAGTTGCTAAAAAAAAATGTTAATTATAAGATTCATCTAGTTCATAGTACAGGTCTGTCAACAGAATGGGGTGGGGGGGGGGGAGGGGGAGAGAAAAAGGCTCCCTGTGGAATTAACTGCAGACAGCCTGATCAAGCTCAATTCAGTGGGGAGAGGGCTTGCTCTAGTGATGGGATTATATAACAACAGCCTGGGGAGCATAGAGAGCTGCACTGAATGACCTACAGTGACCTAAGTGGACTGCTTTACAATGTAACTTATTGTAAGGGAATACATCAAGAGCCTCCAAAAAGTCAATAAGTATAGCCTATTTTACAGCTTTTATTTTCAAATTTCAGATTTTAACAGATCAAATCCTTATGTGTATTTGCTGTGAAAATTAAATCCACAGTACTTACAGGAAACAAGGGACCCATGGGTCACGGCGCTCAGCTGTTATATATGATATACAAGACCTACAGGCCTAATGCGAACCTGTGCAATGAGATTACACCAGGTATAATGCTTCAATGCTGGACCATTACTTTTCAAGAACATGTGTAACATGTATATGAACAATGCAAGAACTAAACACTTAGAACAAGAAACAATTAAACAAACATCACTGCTGCAATTCTGGCATGGGTGCACACAACACAAAAACTTGAATATGGGTAGTCAACAAGTGACTATGTGTATCCTCCAAAATCAGAGTGGGAAAGGTGAAGTGAGGCATGGATTGAGTGGCAAGGGGAAATAGAGTGAGGTGTGTTGCATAATAGCCTGGATGTCTGCAGCCGAAATGTGTATGTGTGCCACCTACCACAAAATCCAGAAAGCTGTCCAAGATGTATAAACATGCAAAATTTTAGGCAGATAAGTCAAACCACTACTGAGATATGAGTGATTTTAGCCCACGGCAGACAAACAGATGGACACTGTGCAAAAATGGTGGCTGGTGGCAGGTGGCCCCACCAATTTTGTGTATGATTAAGAGTTATGTGAGATCTACACATATGCAAAATTTCAGGGGGATATGTCAAACCAGTCCTGAGGTATAAGCCTGCATGTCTGCAGCGTATACATAAATGTAGGTGGCGCCACCTGCCACAAAATCCAGAAAGCTATCCAAGATGTATAAACCTGCAAAATTTTAGGCAGATATGTCAAACCACTGCCTATTATGAGTGATTATATCCCACGGCAAACAAACAGATGGACGCTGTGCAAAAATGATTGCGGGTGGCGCCACCGCTTTTGCGTATGATAAAGAGCTATATGAGATCTATAAACATGCAAAAGTTTTGCCCAATCAGTCAAATGGTTCCTGAGATATGAGCTTGGATGTCTGCAGCATAAATTTGAATGTAGGTGGTGCCACCTGTAAAAAAATCAAGAAAGCTGTCGAGGATGTATAAACCTGCAAAATATCAGGTGGATAAGTCAAACCACTGCCAAGATATGAGTGATTTTATCCCAAGGCAGATGAACAGATAGACGCTGTGCAAGATGGTTGCATGTGGCACCACCAGTTTGCGTATGATAAAGAGCTATGAGAGATCTAAACACATGCAAAATTTTGGCCCAACTTGTCAAACGGTTCCCGAGATATGAGATTGGATGTCTGCAGCTTAAACGTGAATGTAGGTGGCGCCACCTGTCATAAAATCTAGAAAACTGTCCAGGATGTAAACACATGCAAAATTTCAGATGGATAAGTCCAACGAATGCAGAGATATGAGTGTTTTTATCCCAAGGCAGATGAACAGATGAAAGCTGTGCAAAAATGGTTGCAGGTGGCGCCACCATTTTTAGTGTATGTTATAAAGCTTTCCAAGGGCTACATTTGTGCAAAATCTTTAGCCTTATTGGTCAAACGGTTCTGGAGATATGTAGGTTTATGTGTGGAAACAGACGCACAAATGGATGCAGGGCAGAGTGGAAAGGTCAGAGGTCAATGAAAAATGAGGGTGCACCAGTTCACATGTGACTGATAATAATTTTAAAAAATTCTGCTCAGTGGTTATAAAGAAGTTCTCTGGAAACCTATGCAGCGATGGCGGCAGCATCAGCGTCTGACTGAAATCATAGTATCCGCAAAACTCTGTTTTGGCGGATATAATGATTGTAGCTGGGACCACCAGTTCTTATATACAACGAAGAGATATATAAATATGCCAAATGTCAGATTGATATTTCAAACCCCTCCTGTGAAATAAGCAGGGACATACACTGTGCAAAAATTAATGTAGGTGGCGCCACCAGCCTTGTACACTATAAAGCTACCCGATATGTATAAACAAGCCAAATTTTAGGCTGATGTATCAATTCCTCTGTAGAAATAAGCAGGCGCATACACTGCAAAAGTCAATGTAGGTGGCACCACCTGTCTTATAAGAATACCAACATGTCTTATGAGAATACCATCAAAGACACATAGACAGGTCAAAATATCAGTCCAATACATCAAACTTCCCAAGAGTTTGATGCACTGGGCTGACAAGGCTTAGGTTAGTAAGGCAGTTCCCCCCCGAGTGACCTCTGACAAATTGCTGCCTCAAGCTACTGCACTGAGTGAACTCTTGACCTGCACCTGGGTAGACTGAGTGAACTTTTGACCTGTACCTGGCTGCACTGAGTGAACTCTTGACCTGTTGCATAATCTGACAAAGTTGGCAGTCTGCCAAAGCTATAAATAGCTTTAGGCTGAACTTTGGTACCAAATATGATGCAGTGAGCCAAAGCTATAAATAGAATGCAGCTACTGCACTGAGTGAACTCTTGACCTATACCTGGCTGCAGTTCTTTCAATCCTGGCACTGTGCCAAAATTATTTATAGAGCTGACATCATCTTGGCTAATGGCCAACATCAAGGCACTGGCAATCTGCCAATGGTAAACCAAGTGCTGCCATCTGTACACAAAAGTGGTCCCTACTTGAAATAACTTTGAAATTTATTTTTCCAATACAAAATGCTTTTCAGCTGACTTTTTATAAAAAAGAAATCAGGAATATATGTAAAATTATTACGGATGCATACTGAATGCAAAATTAAAATACAGATATATCTCACTGATGGCAAATTCTTGAATTAAGTTGAGCAGGGATACCAATAATTTATAATCCACGTTCAGTTGTCTTCATATAGCCACAGAGAGTTGAATATCCTTGATTGTAACATTGCCTGGTATGATGAATAACTTAAATCATAAATTTAAAATTTTTAAAAGCTTTTAAAAAAAACTTTCTTGTCAATATTAACTAAAGATAACCTGTAATCTAAATGTCTAGTGGCATGATGTAATAGATGCTGATAAACTGGTGCCAGGCTAGATGTAACAGCATAACACAGCTAACATATATGGTAAAATGACTCAATTCAATCTTCATAATTCAGCCAAAAATCATTCATGTGGAACCATTAATGACAATTATTATAAGAATTATGGTAGGAATTATTCTTGTAAAATATTTAACAAACTGGCTTCAGTGGCATTAAGCGAAAAACGTTTCGCAGGTTTATAACTCATATAGGAAGATACAGCAAACTGGCTAAGTTCAGCTTTCCGTAACTCAGCCAAAAAGCACTGAACCAAAACCATTTGAACAAACTTAAATTATCAACATCTGAGGATAATCAATGTGCAAGATTTAAGAATTTGGCCTGGTGGTTTTTGAGAAGAAGATCTTTGTAGCCACTGAGCTAAAATGGGCTTTTATGGCATATGATTAAATTCAGCTTCCCATAACTTAGCCAAAAGTCACTGAAAAGAGACCATTTGAACAAAATTCAGAAAGCACTACCCTAGGATCATTTCTGTGCGATATTAAAGATTTTTGCCATATGGTTTCAGAGAAGAAGTTTTTTGTAGCCCTCAGTGTGATACAGGCACTGTCGACCCTGTACCTAAAAGGCCGATGCAGGTGGCGCCACCAATACCTCAATTTCAAATATGACCTATGTCACCAACATTGGCATAAAATTTGGTGATGATAGCTCCAGCTGTTTCTGAGATTTAAATTTTAATATGTTTTTTTGCACAGTTAACAAAGTTCAACCTCCTGTAACTCAGCCAAAAATCTCCGAACTGGAACCATTCGAACAAAATTGAGAAAGATTGTTCCAGGGATCATTTCTGTAAAATATTGGACAATTTGGCTGGACAGTTTCGGAGAAGAAGATTTTAAAGCTTTTCTAGCTTTTTCCCTATAAAATCTAAGAAAATGCAGTTAGAAAAAAAATAAACATAATCAGATATATTTTTTTGGAAAATTTTTTATTTTTGCTAATATTTTAAAAATTTTTAAAGATTTTGATCTAATTTTGGGTATACAATTTCATTTTGATTAATTAAAGTTATATTACTGGAAAAAAAGTCCTTAGCTTTAACATGTTTTGTGTTAAGTGATCAAATATCTTTCCTGATTTTTCTAATTGCATTATGCTTGAGCCCATAACTTTTTAAATTATACAATACAGACCTAATTTCTTGCGTGTACATAGGAACTATATAGAGGAATGTTTATGGTAAATATGAGGAAAAACAGATGAGTGGTTTTGATATTAGGCAGTCCTGAAGTGTGAAAATAGGTTTTTAATAAAAAAATTGAGGTTTATTCCTTAATTTCTCAAAGGAACAAAGTCACAAATACCCAGTTTTCATCTTTGTAGGAGATCTTGGGGACATCTAACATTATGCCGAATTTTGGATTCCTAGGTCTTAGGGTTTCAAAATGTGCCACATCTACGGATGAACAGACAGACGGAAGGACAGATGGACAGACGACGGACAATGGAGCACGACTATAGCTCAGATGACTTATAGTCAGCTGAGCAAATAAGCAGGGACATACACTATTCAACAAGTGACCCATGGGTCATGACCCTCAGCTAACTAGGAAGAGATTTGCAAAAGGAAATTTTATCATCTGAATGGTAGTATATACCCATTCAACTGTAGCATCAAACAGATTAACCAACATACCAAGATTGTGTCTGTATTTATATGTCTCAAAAATAGAGAAAAATGCGTAAACTTTAAAAAAAATACACGTGGCTCCACCAGTCTGCAGAAACTAATAAAAACACTTAATGGTCAATATCCATGCAAAGAATCATGGTGATCTCTGCATCAGTTGTTCAGATACTTCAGCTTTTGTATCAAATTTTCCATTATTCTGAGGGGTACTTCAGAGTCCTATAGCTTGAAGGATATGGGTAACAGAGACCTAATTTCAGGTTTCCACAGACACTTTTCATGGGCCTCCTAGCATGACAAAAATGAAGATTCTAGGTCCAGTTGTTACAATTTGTGCCATGTTAACAGATGACAGCATCCTTAAAGGTCTCAAAATAGAGAAAAAAATTAGAAAAATTGAATAAAATATAGGTGGCACCATTAGTCTGCAGAAACTGATGAAACACTCCATAATCAATATCCATGCAAAGAATCATAGTGATCTCTGCATTAGTTGTTCAGATACTTCAGCTTTTGAATCAAATTGTCCATTATTCTGAGGGATACTGAGTCCTAAGGCTTGAAGGATATGGGAAACAGAGACCTAATTTCAGGTTTCAACAGACACTTTTCATAGGCCTCCTTGCATGACAAGAATGAAGATTCTAGATCAAGTTGTTACGATTTGTACCCTGTTGACAGATAACCACATCTTTAAAGGTCTCAATAATAGAGAAAAAAATTTGTAAAAAAACCTGAACAAATACAGGTGGTGCCACCAGTCTGCAGAAACTGATGAAACACTCCATGATCAATATCCATGCAAACAATTATAGTGATCTCTGCATTAGTTGTTCAGATACTTCAGCTTTTGTATCAAATTTTCCATTATTCTGAGCTGTACTTTAGAGTGCCATAACTCTTACAGTCAGCTGAGCTGAAAATCATTGTAGGTGGCGACACTAGTCTTGTGAATGAGAAAGCCATCAAAGATGCATGGACAGGTCAAAATATCAGGCCAATACATCAAACTACTCTTGAGTCAGGGGCATTTGGCTGACCAGCTAAGCTGAGGCAGGCAGTTTCCCTGGGTGAACCAGAACAAATTGCCAGCTGCAGCTACAGCACTGAGTGAACTCTTGACCTGTTGCCTAATCTTATACATTCAGCAGTCTGCAAAAGCTATAAATAGACACAAATTGAAACTTGGCCTGTTGCAAAATCTGAAATAGTTGGCAGTCTGCCAAGCTATTTATAGATAGAAACACAATCTTGGCCTGTTGGTAAATCTGTTTTCACATACTAAAAGACTTTGGCTACAATTCATTTTTTCAAGCTGACATATTCATAAGATTATTTCATCAAAATGTTTGGAAAATAACAGATGCCTATTGAAAGCAAATTCAGAATACAGATATATATAATTAATTCATTTATTTAACACATAAGCTGGAAATGGAACCAATTATTTTTGCTGCCTGTAGAGCTCTGCTTATATACCAAAAGAGCTCATTTTGTTATCACAATTAATCTACTAGATTTGTTTACCAAAGTATCTTACAGTTCTTTTATTGTTAAAGGTTCAATAATTCTGCCAAAAATCATTTAAATAAACTTGAACAAAGGCCTAAGAATAATTTTGTGCAATGTTACATAAGTTGAAACAACTGATTTGCAGAAGAAGACTATTGCAGCCCTCAGTTTGAAACAGGCTAATTAACAGCCACAAAAACAACTTCAGCTTTCTATGACTCTACCAAAAATCAATTAACTCAATCTATTCTTATACATATGAACAAGTCAGCTGAGCTAAAAATTGAAAAAATACAGGTGGCGCCACCAGAATGCAGAAACTGATGAAACATTTCATGATCAATATCCATGCAAAGAATCATGGTGATCAATATAATAATTGTTCAGATACTTGAGCTTTTGTATCAAATTTTCCATTAATCTGGGGGGTACTTCGGAGCCCCATAGCTCAGAGGTTATGGGTAACAGAGACCTAATTTCAAGTTTTTAAGGAAACTTTTCATGGGCCTCTCAGCATGTCAAGAGAGAAGATTCTAGGCCCAGTTGTTACGATTTGTGCCATGTTAACATATGACCGCATCTTATGAGGTCTCAAAAATAGAGAAAAAAATTCCTAAAAATAAAAAAAATACAGGTGGCGCCACCATACTGCAGAAACTGATGACACATTCCATGATCAATATTCATGCAAAGAATCATGGTGATCACTGCAATAGTTGTTTAGATACTTGAGCTTTTGTATCAAATTGTCCATTATTCTGAGGGATATTTCAGATGACTTACAGTCAGCTGAGCTAAAAACACTTAATGGTCAATATCCATGCAAAGAATCATGATGATCTCTGTATTAGTTGTTCAGATACTTCAGCTTTTGTATCAAATTGTCCATTATTCTAAGGGATACTTCAGAGTCCTATAGCTTGAAGGATATGGGTAACAGAGACCTAATTTCAAGTTTCCACAGGCACTCTTCATAGGCCTCCTTGCATGACAAGAATGAAGTTTCTAGGTCCAGTTGTTGCAATTTGTACCCCCTTGATAGATAACATAGGTGGCGCGACCAGTCTGCAGGAACTGATGGAACATCTCATAATCAATATGTATGCCAAAACTCATGACCATCAGTGATGTAGTTATTGAGATATTGAAGTTTTTGTATGAAGTTTTTGACTACTCTGGGGGGGTACTTTGGGGCCCCATAGCTCGAAGGATATGGTTAACAGAGACCTAATTTCTGGTTTCCAAGGATATTTTTCATGGACCTCTCAGTGTGTCAAGAATGAAGATTCTAGGTCCAGTCATTACGATTTGTGCCATGCTAACAGATGACAGCATCCTTACAGGTCTCAAAAATAGAGGAAAAAATCGTAAAAAATCGAACAATAAAGGTGGCACCACCAGTCTGCAGGAAGTGATGACACATCTCATGATCAATAGTTATGCCACAAATCATGACCATCAGTCAAGCAGTTAATGAGATATTGAAGTTTTTGTATGAAATTTTTTACTTTTCTTGGGGGTACTTTGGGGCTCCATAGCTCAAAGAATATGGGTAACAGAGACCTAATTTCTGGTTTTCATGGAGACTTTTCATAGGTCTCTCAGTGTGTCAAGAATGAAGATTCTAGGTTCAGTCTTTACGATTTGTGCCTTGTTAACAGATGTTTACATTTTGAAAGGTCTCAAAAATAGAGAAAAAAATTCGTAAAAAATTGAACGATACAGGTGGCGCCACCAGTCTGCAGGAAGTGATGGAACATCTCATGATCAATATGTATGACAAAAATCATGACCATCAGTCAAGTATTTAATGAGATATTGAAGTTTTTGTTTGAAATTTTTTACTTTTCTGGGGGGTAGTTTGGGGCCCCATAGCTGGAAGGATATAGGTAACAGAGACCTAATTTCTAGTTTCCATGAAGACTTTTCATAGGTCTCTCAGTGTGTCAAGAATGAAGATTCTAAGTCCAGTCATTCATTTTTGCCTTGTTAACAGATGTTCACATTTTTAAAGGTCTCAAAAATAGAGAAAAAAAATCGTAAAAAATCGAAAAAAAAAATACAGATGGCGCCACCAGTCTTCAGGAACTGATGGAACCTTTCATGATCAATATGTATGCCAAAAATCATGACCATCAGTCAAGTAGTTAATGAGATATTGAAGTTTTTGTATGAAATTTTGGACTTTTCTGGGGGGTACTTTGGGGCCCCATAGCTCGAAGGATATGGGTAACAGAGACCTAATTTCTGGTTTCCAAGGAGATTTTTCATGGACCTCCCAGGATGTCAAGTAAGAAGATTCCAGTTCTAGCGGTTACGATTTGTGCTTGGTTAACGGAGAGACAGACGGACAGACAGACAGACAGACAGACGGACGACGGACAAAGAGTGATCGCTATAGCTCAGATGACTTTCAGTCAGCTGAGCTAAAAATAGAGGAAAAAATCGTAAAAAATCTAACGATACAGGTGGCGCCACCAGTCTGCAGGAACAGATGACACATCTCATGATCAATAGTTATGCCACAAATCATGACCATCATTCAAGTAGTTAATGAGATATTGAAGTTTTTGTATGAAATTTTTTACTTTTCTTGGGGGTACTTTAGGGCTCCATAGCTCGAAGAATATGGGTAACAGAGACCTAATTTTGGTTTCCATGGAGACTTTTCATAGGTCTCTCAAGTGTGTCGAGAATGAAGATTCTAGGTCCAGTCGTTATGATTTGTGCCACGTTAACAGATGACAGCATCCTTAAAGGTCTCAAAAATAGAAGAAAAAATCATAAAAAATCAAACAATACAGGTGGCACCACCAGTCTGCAGGAAGTGATGGAACATCTCATGATCAATATGTATGACAAAAATCATGACCATCAGTCAAGTATTTAATGAGATATTGAAGTTTTTGTTTGAAATTTTTTACTTTTCTGGGGGGTAGTTTGGGGCCCCATAGCTGGAAGGATATGGGTAACAGAGACCTAATTTCTGGTTTCCATGGAGACTTTTCATAGGTCTCTCAGTGTGTTGAGAATGAAGATTCTAAGTCCAGTCATTACGATTTGTGCCTTGTTAACAGATGTTCATATTTTTAAAGGTCTCAAAAATAGAGAAAAAAATTCGTAAAAAATCGAAAAATACAGGTGGCGCCACTAGTCTTCAGGAACTGATGGAACCTCTCATGATCAATATGTATGCCAAAAATCATGACCATCAGTCAAGCAGTTAATGAGATATTGAAGTTTTTGTATGAAATTTTGGACTTTTCTGGGGGGTACTTTGGGGCCCCATAGCTCGAAGGATATGGGTAACAGAGACCTAATTTCTGGTTTCTAAGGAGATTTTTCATGGACCTCCCAGGATGTCAAGTAAGAAGATTCCAGTTCTAGCGGTTACGATTTGTGCCTGGTTAACGGAGAGACAGACGGACAGACAGACGGACAGACAGACAGACAGACAGACGGACGACGGACAAAGAGTGATCACTATAGCTCAGATGACTTTCAGTCAGCTGAGCTAAAAAAACCTACCCTAGGATTATTCTTGTAAAAAATTAAAACATGCTGCTTGACAGTTTCCCCTTAAACATTTTAAAGTTTTTTTAACACAAAAAGTGTGTACTAAGCATACATTACAAACTGGTAATTTCTCTACCCTAAATTAAGGTCTATGGAACCCTCCAACTACTGAACTTGTCAGTAGCTGCTTGGTCAATTCATCTGTGAAATTTGAAACCGTACTCTGTTTTATTTGTAATAATATCTTGTGGCAAGGCTGAAGATCTCAGGGATAATTGTCAACATTAAGATGGCTCACCAGCAAAACTGCTTTGTTCACATTTAATCACACAACCAATCAGAAAAATACAAAAATGGTTTATTTCCTGTTGGTCTGAATGGAGCCACTGTAAATACAATCCTGTGATTAATTAATTATTTATGCATTTCATTTTATGAAATAATAGTTGGGATGGATGTGCTGTATTTATGTGGATGTTGATACATATTTCATAACATGAAGACAATGCATGATATCTGTGATAGTCCCTCAGAGCAAACACAACAGATAATTCATGTGTCTATAAAACATGTTTGTTACAAGCAAGCACAAATTGCAGTCCAAAACCAACTAGCTCTGATAACACTGATTAGAGGAAGAACCTATGCTCTCTGAAACAATATGTTAATTCACAGGAATAATAAATATGTTACAATTGTTATTTGAGGGATTTATATTATTTCCTAAGTACAACAAAGAATCCCAATTTACCAAAACTATTCCAAATAATAAAGTATATAAGTTATTTATCATGAAATCATAAAATTAAGGACCTACCTGAACAAACCAAGCTGAGCTATTCATCTTCCTCAGAGTGGTGTACATGACACCATTACACACCATCCCATCACCAACTGTGTCGTTGTTACATGTACACATAACATTTCCAGGATCTGAGATAAAATTATTAGTGAAATTTACAACAATATTCTGCAAAACAAAATTTGTCTTACAACAAATCAATAGAAGGGCGGTATTTGGACCACTAAATACTTGAAAATCAATGTCCATAATGTAGAAACCTTATCCTGAAATTTCAAAATGCAACAACCTGTAAAATTAAGTAATAGTTTAAAATTCTACATAATTTTATACAAATGTATAAAAATAAAGAGGAAACTGGCATTTCCCATACATTGTGAGTTCCTGTGGTATCACAAGTGAACCCGTCTGGTTCTTATTACACCTTTGATCACCTTTAATCATGTGACATTTTCAATTTCAATCCTTGAAGAATGTTACAATAACCATAAACCATATAAACATGAATTGAATATTTAATACTCATTCATCTACAACATATTTTAAGAAACTGACTTCATGCAATGACAGGTTTTACAATTAAGATTACCAATCTAGGGATTGGTGAATTTAATTCAGAAACTTAGTGGTTACAAAAGATATCCCTTGAAAATTCTCATTACAGAAGTTGGTATGTTATAAAAACAGTTTATTTAATGAAACAAACTTGATACATTTATATAAACTTTGTATGGTTTACCAAGCTGAGACTACAGATGTGATACCTCATATTCGAGTTGGAATAATCCAATGGATTTTAGTAGTAATTATTTAATAATTAAATTATAAGACATTTATGACAAACAAATGTAAGCACTTGGCAACAGAGGGAAATGATCCTAATTCATCCAATTTATCTTTCATCTTCACTACTTTTTAGAAATCTTGTTTAAATGTACTTAGAGATCTGCATCCAGTTAATGTGTGTAATGTAGTTGTTTATGAAAGTGAATGGCATCTTTGACACTATTAAATAAGATAAGATGTCACCAAAAATATACTTGTATGAAAATGAAAATCATCTTTGACACTATTAAATTAAAGTTTCACAAAAAATGGACTGTTTTTATAGATATATATATTTTTTTACTTTTCCCTTGTGAATACCTTATGATTATGTACTGTATATCATTCATTCATTAATACTAACATTTTGATAGGAACTATGATTTTTAAATAATATTTCCAATAACCAGTCAACAGACCATGAATTAACTTTGTCCATAAAGTCCCTTCAAGCATTTTTTAAGAAATGAATCCTTTCATTTTTTTACTCACCATTTGCAATGAGGGAGCAGGTTGCGTCTTCAGAGCAGCCTCCGTTTCTAATGTCACATGTGGTGACCTTTCTACAAGAATACCCGTCTCCGATGTAACCCTCCGCACAGATACACCCCACAGACCCTTCATTAATCAGCGAGCAGACAGCATTCTCCCCACAACCTCCATTGTGGATGCTGCATGGGTTTATACCTGTAAGGAACAGTCAAATCAAAAGTGACCTAGTGGTAATGGTGCTAAGGTAACTAATTAAATGTCAAAAGTGAACATTATATCTGAGAGCATGGCAACAAAGTTACCACAATGGTAAAATCTTATGTACCCAGTAATTGCTCACTAATAACAAGTGAAAACATAGTGTAAACAATCCACTAGCCAATATTTGATAGTGATAAAATCTATTGAGTGAATGGGTTGCTGGTGCATATGATTTTACATTAAGAATAAACAAATATAATAAATTATGGCAAATGTGTATTGAGTAAGTTTAAGATAACAACAAAAATATTTTTCAGGGCGGAGGTATACTTGTCTACATTTTATAAATGCTCACTTGACTATAGTACCTATGTATTAACTTGGGAAGGACCCAACTTTGGTTTGGAGCTAAATGACAGGGTCGTAGCAAATACTTGCTAACAATTAAAACCTGTTAAACAGGCCTGGGAACCTAAGCATCGCCCTGCAGGTCAAATGCCCCCCCCCCCCCCGAATACACTTACGCCGGCCATGGGGCACAGCCTTCCAACTGACTAGATTTGAGCTCCCAAGTTTGAGTCCTTTGTTCTGTCCCTAGATCAAAGACACACTGTATTATAACTGAATATGTGGATGAAGTGTAGGATTTTAACATCAGAGACCCAGCATATTAACCTCTCATACTTCCTTAAACACAGTGATATCCCAGTAATCTGACTGTTGAAGCTTCTGTGATTTGTTCTGAGGCTGCAGAGACATTCTGGGCACAATTCCTCAATGTTAATATGTTGCCTTTTACTCTGTCCTCATAACGAGCAAAATCATCCACTTTAAGTTTCTAAGTTACATTTGTACAGGGAGTTTTATCATCACTTACATTAAACCTCAGGCTTACATAAAATGTCAGCCTTTTACACCTCTCCCTTTAGATACAGTCTAATGTTAGACAGAGATCGACTCACAGACCAGAATACATAGGGATGGCACTGATGCTCTGAGTGATTGTACTAGAATTATCAGACCACTGACCTAGAGGCAGCAGGTGAAGGAATATTAATAATCCATGTACAGGCATGGTGAGGCACAGGGATCAAATATGTCACAAATCCTCAGATGGCCTCATTTAAGTGAGCATAATTTGAGTCAGCATACCTGCATGTATGGTAGTACTGGCTTTTATTGGTTCAGGATCATAGATTGATGGTCAATGGTAATTCAAACCTCATATCTCATCTTATATTGATATTATAAATAATAAATAATAAAATAACATCAGCACACAGTAGTCTGTAAAATCTCAAGTAAAAATGTTCTGGACTTTGTTTAGGTTTACTGAATGATAAAATCCCCCCCCCCCCCCCACCAATCCTACTGAAAAAAAGAGCTTGGTACAGCTGGAATTGTTGTTATAACCTTATTGAGCTTTTAACCTAATTCAGTTATCATGAAATCACTCCCTAAATGACATTAACAGCGAATCACATTTCTGTATAGGCCTATAAGACTTCATCTCGTTTGAGGCTGCAGATCAGTGTAGACAGCACCATCTTGTGTCTTCCAGAATATAAATGCATCTGAGCATTTCAGCCATGGTGCTTCAGTATCAACACTACAGTAGCTGCATTATGCTGCCTTTTCAAAGTCTTCTCATGAAGTAATCAGACTATCAGGAGATCACCCAGTTTGTCTTAAACAGGAAATATATCAAAGCAATCTCAAATAAAAGTGTGTCATGGACACCATGCATCTCAAAAGTTTGCTCTGCTTGCCAGAAAAAAGGCCCTTTTTACCAGTAAATGGCTCTGGCTGAGGCAATGATTATTATTATTATAAACTTATTCATTTTACATTGATTGTACAAATAGTTATTATAACTAATCGAGGCACTCTCCATGGCTCCGGTGATGGCGTAGGGTAGTCTGCAAGGGTGGAGGAAACTGGAGTACCTAGAGAAAACCACCGGCCTTGGACGGGCAACTACAACCCACTCTTATAGCCACGCCAGGGATCGAACCCGGGTTGCCTGCAGAGAGAGCCAAGCGTTTTACCACTCAGCTGTCCAGGCCCCAATGATTAACAATGATTAAGTTGTCCCCTAACTTACAATTGGTATTAATCATGTGAACAGAAATACTTCAATACCTCTATCATTTAATGGATTGTATTTCAGGTGTAAACGACCTCAACACTCCACCAAACTTCAACAAAATTCATCCATAACTTTCGAGTATTTAAGTTGCTAACATATACAAACCCTCAATCCAGGTAACCAACCAAGCCAGTGATAACAAGCACATTACTCCTGGTGGTGGGCTCCCAGGAAAGCATAGCCACTTTTCAGAATGGATCCATTTCCAACTGATCTACCCTAAATATCATCAAATTTTCTTTATTATAGTATATCCATGGCCTTTTCTTCTACACATTTATCTGAACACAAACACATTTTGAAGTAAGTGTGACATGGTAGACCATCTGCAAATTTCAGATAGCATCTACCACATTCATCATTTCTCCTTGTTTTTAGTTCTCTCTTAATATTGAAGAAATATATATATTAACAAGGCCTACAGGCCTAATGCGAACCTGTGCAAAGTTTGGGAGTATGAATGGAGGTTTATTTTTAAAATTTAATATTGATCCTCTTAAGTCCTGCATATCTACCTTAGTCATTATTATTTCAGCAAAATGGATGTTTCGGACCTGAAAGTTTCAGACTAGAACATTTTAAAACTAGAATATGGGTAGTCGACAAGGGATTATGTGTATCTGCAGAAATCAGAGTGGGACAGGGAAGCGAGGCATGGATTAAGTGGCAAGGGGAATAGAGTGAGGTGTGTGGCATATTAGCATGGATGTCTGCAGCGTAAACTTGAATGTCGGTGGTGCCACCTGTCATAAAATCAAAAAACTGTTCAGGATGTATAAACCTGCAAAATTTCAGGTGGAAAAGTCAAACCACTGCTGAGATATGAGTGATTTTATCCCAAGGCAGATGAACAGATGGACGCTGTGCATAAGTAGTTGCAGGTGGCACCACCAGTTTTGCCTATGATGAAGAGCTTTGTCAGATCTGTACACATGCAAAAGTTTGGCCCAATCTATCAAAAAGTTCCCAAGATATGAGCTTGGATGTCTGCAGAGTAAACTTGAATGTAGGTGGCATCACCTGTCATAAAATCGAGAAAGCTGTCCAGGATGTATAAACCTGCAAAATTTCAGTTGGATATGTCAAACCACTGCTGAGATATGAGTGATTTTGTCCCTAGGCAGATGAACAGATGGACGCTGTGCATAACTGGTGGCAGGTGGCGCCACCAGTTTTGCTTATGGTGAAGAGCTATGTGAGATCTATATACAAGCAAAATTTTGGCCCAATCGATCAAATGGTTTCGGAGATATGAGCTTGGTTGTCTACAGCGTAAACGAAGGTGGTGCCACCTGTCATAAAATCGAGAAAGCTGTCCAGGATGTATAAACCTGCAAAATTTCAGGTGGATAAGTCAAACCACTGCTGAGATATGAGTAATAATATCCCAAGGCAGATGAACAGATGGATGCTGTTCAAAAATGGTTGCAGGTGGCGCCACCATTTTTAGTGTATGTTATAAAGCTATCAAAGGGCTACATTTGTGCAAAATTTTTAGATTGTTCGGTCAAACGCTTCCCGAGATATGCGATTTAATGTGTGGAAATAGACGCACAAATGGACGCTGGGCAGTGAGGAAAGGTCAGAGGTCAACCAAAAATGAGGGCGCAGCAGTTCACATGTGACCTGATGATAAATCCGATTCGCTTAAAATGCAAACCAATTTTTTTCAAACAGTTGAAAGATATACTTCCAATAATCTGGGAATTCTGCATCTTAACAATGTGTCTAGACATCTAGACGCTGTGTCTAGACGTCTAGACACATTGTCTAGACACCCCCCCCCAGAGCCAGGTCAGTTGCCATGGTGATGTCTGGACCCCACCTGTTTGTACTGAGTGACCTCTTGACTTGGCTGCTGAAACTCAGCATGTTGTCAAATATGTTTTCAAATACAGAAAGCCTTTTTCAATTGGCTACAATGCTTTTTTAAAACTGCTTTTACCCCATCTATTCTTATAAAACTGGCAGAACCCTACCATAGAATAATTCTTGTAAAGTTTAAACCAATCAGCCTAACAGTTACATCATAAATCAGTGTATAAGCTAGGAGAGTTTAAAATCACATTTTCGCTTGTAAAAAACACATCAATGTAGGTGGCGCCACCAATACCTCAAAATCAGATATAACATGTGACAAACATTGGTATAAAATTTGGTGATTATAGCTCTAGCTGTTTCTGAGATTTTAATTTTAATGTGCTTTTTTGGACAGATGACAACCTCCTGTAACTTGGCCAAAAATCTCCAAAATGGAACCATTTGAACAAACTTGAGAGAGATTGTTTCAGGGATCATTTCTGTGAAATATTGGACAATTTGGCTGGACAGTTTCGGAGAAGGAGATTTAAAAATTTTTTAAGCTTTTTTCTAGCTTTTTTAGCTTATAAAACCTAAGAAAATGCAGTTAGAAAAAAAATAAAATCCAATAAGAGTTTTTCAGATGACTGATTATTTGCAAAAAATTTGGTGATGCTAGCTTCTGCCGTTTTTGAGATAGCTATGGTTAATGTACAAACGATGCACGACCCACGATGCACGACATATAACGCTCTACGTACAATGCCGCACCATCGCATAAGCTCACAGGTTCGCTAAAAATACAGCAAAATGTGTCAGGTGAACATAATTCTTTTTAGTTCCATTATTATGACATAGAAAATTTAAGTGATATCACTGCTGTTATTACCTGATTAAATTTATGTTATGACAACATCATTGTAATGACATCACTCATAACTGCTAAAAGCAAGTTTTCTGTTCGTTTGTCTGCAAAATGTCAAAAAATAATTTCAATGAATTTGATTAAATTAAAGCAGTTCTGATTCATTACCACAGTAAGAAGTGATTTAATATCCCAGTCAAATTTTGGGAAGATTAATTAACATTTGGATACATCGTTTGGAGAAACAAACAGAAAACCGTCAAAAGAGGGGAAAATTATACTGGATTAACATCAAGCTCAACACTTAAAATACTTCATCTCTCAAAAGGTTACTAATTTTTGCTTAAAATCCATGGTTCACCCATCATAAAATTGCAATAACACTTATTAAGAGCTTTTTAGATATATTTCATATACAAATAAACTAACAAAAGATCAACATTGATGACATAAACCTTTGCTACCAGCACTGGAAGAGGCTATGACATACAAACACCAGAAACCTAGCTGCATTCTAAGAACTGCAAGCCTCAGCCATGTGGGTGGTCATTATTGTGGGATGCTAAAAAATGTGTTTTCATTCATTTATGCACTCCATACTCCGAGGTTCATTTGTGCAGAAGTTCCCCAAACTGGTGGCATTCACCTTTTTGCCACATATTCCCTGATTCATTCATTCATTAGTAAATGTACACTGATGATATTCTTTGAAGTCCTTCTTGGACCAAGATCACAAGGTGGATCCACTTCATAATCTTATCAATCCTTCCCTGGTCCTTCCTCAAAATGCCTTGAAACTTTAATGAAATTCCACTTACAACTGCATGAGTTATATTGATAAACAATCTTACACATGAACAGGAATGAACGCATACCCTCCTGACAGAGGCAATAAGGGATTTATCATGCTCATTGGACAGATCATTTGGTATTGCTCACAGGACAGTACAGCTAGGCACGCTGTGGGAAGTGTGGATCCGTCAAATGACAAGCACAATTACTAACTGCCTATCAAGGTATCACAGGAATTATATCTGATTTATGTTCCTAGGATGTGGTTTCCCTAATCAAATCATACTGAATTGGCTGGATATAAAAAAATCAATATGCCAGATGAAGGCTTATTTAAAGGCTTATACATAGCGGAAAAACCACTTGTTGGCCTCAGTTCAGCTACAGCTGGACTACTTCAAGCATGGCCATGTTATTAAATGAAATGCAGTAGATTCTCTTAAACCACATACTACATGACATTATTATTAATATTAATTCTCATTTGTATTGACAGGTTTATTAAAAGATGAAAAACTGAAAAGATAATTTCAATGGAAAGTTAAATTCTAAAAATTTATAAGCATGTATATATATTTTTTTTCATAAAAAGTAAATTGCCCATGCATGCTCAAATATTCATGATTATAATGATAATTAATTTTAGTTTAAAAAATCAAGCATAAAAAAAAGAGATTCTGAATGTTGAAATACTGAATTAGATTGAATAGTCCCAGAAACTTGGCTTAAACTGAATGTCACAATAGATACATCCACAAAGCAGAGGTGGTGTATAAGTTTCATGCATATGACCAAAAAATGAGATCAATATACCTCAAATAATATATCTATATAATTTTGATATAATTAAGAACCATCAAAAGCCTGTAAAAGTAAAGGTGCTTGTTTAATTTCACAAACAAAATGTGTTATTATGTATTAAAAACAGTTAACCTGGGAATACCTCTGGGACTTAAAGAATTACAAAATGCAGTTATAACTAAAATGCAACTACATCCCTTAAATCCCCTCATCCCTTAAATCCCCTCCCTCTGTCAGTTATACAGGAGTGAGAACACATACATGCACCCTAAACTGTTCAACACATCAAATTCTGGCTAAAACTAACGCCTGAGATGATCTATATATCTATAAATTTCAGTGTATAGACCTAACAATGACGTATATGTGGTGATCAAATGACATCCAGCATAATGAAAATAAATATAAGGACAGGAAATGGGAATATCTGTTCCACAAGGACACAAATGTGTTACCAGGTCAGGTCATGTTAAATGGAAGCCTCATAGAATAAGATATAGTCAGTGAAACATAGTAAGTAATATTTAATAATGTTGGGTTAATTTTTATCATTAATTGTGTTGGTCAGTAGATGGGTTTATTTATTTATCAAGCAGTGAAACTTACGAGATTATGTTTAGTTATGATCAGCTGACAGAAGATTCTGGAGGTCTAGAGATGCTTCATTGAGGCTTAGCTGGTGATTTCCATTTAGATATATATGGGGAACACTCATTACAAGAACTTTTGATTGTAGTCCTGATATCAGGCCACTGGGGGAGACAGCCGAGAAGTATCTCTGCAACAAGACTTGTTGTGAGATGTACATTTGCACCAATGAGTGTTATGTCAAGTACTGCATTAGGACAATTATTGGTCCTAGGAGTTTATTAAGTTGAGTAGGGCATTTGAATTTTTGTGGACTCTGTATTTGTGAAGTTAGGCAGGCAAAAGCCAAAGAACTGTTAAAATACTGAATTGTGAGACTAAAGGTAAATTCTAGGACATGAAAAATTAAGAATAAACCTGTTTTGTTATACCCTAGACATTGAGTGATTTTCTGGACTTTTGCATGAAAGTTCCTGGGAAATATATGTCTGCTGCATGTGTAGTGTGACAATCAACATAAATAAACAACACAAATACTGTTACTTCCAACAGTGAAAAGCTTGCTGCGTTTTCTAGCTGTGTAACCTTTGCAGTCATGCCTCATTCATTGCGGATAAATTATCTAATATAGGAAAACCTGTAAAATAAAAACCATCCCTGGGACTGGCCTGAGGTGGTCTTAATTCACAGGTGGTCTTATTAGACAGGTGGTCTTTTAGACAGGTTACACTGTAATAGGGTTATTACTGTTATGAGCCTTGCCGTGTCTGAGCGAAGGGCTAATGCCCTGCAAGTAAGTGACCAGCCTTGAGGCATCTTGACAATGGGTCATTCAGTGAGAGTGACAGTATAGAACATTCAGGACAGCCACTGACCTATCTTCTTGCACGGGGTGCTGGTTCCATTTGGCATCAGACAGTTCTCACAAGCTGACCCTGTGTGGTTGGTAAAGCAGGCACATGCTCCTGTATCATGCATTCCATCCTGGCAGTAACCGTGGTTATTGCAGGGAGTCTCAGCTCCCCCTGGACACTCTGTGGCATAAAATCAAAGATTATAAAAGATATCAATCAAGGCATACCTTACCAAATTATATTATCTGTAGTCTCAACCCTTATTATTGGAAACATAATAGCAAATCTGATGAAATTGTTATTGTGCAGTTAACCAGAATAGTTCTTACAAGACCAAGATGATTTGGAAATACCTCGAGTTCTTCACATTTTTGGAATAAGGTCAAGCTTGAAATGATATCTGATTGAAAGCCAGTAAATGCATAATAACTATACACAATGATTAAATCTGATCAGGAAAGATGGAAGCCAATTATAAATGCAGTTTTCACATGCTATTTTTAAATACAAGTACTATGTTATTTGTGGTACCGTCTACTGAATATGAGGATTACAGCTATATGATGAGAAATGATATACCAAGAACAGCTGAACTAATCCAAAACTCGAAGTCTTTAGTTAAAAAATTCAATATAAACTGTGTGGTTCTGCTGAAGTTTCACTCTTCCTTTCAGCCTGTGAGGCTCTTGTAAAAAGTCACTGAGGGTCTTCAGTTCTAAAGGAAAATGCTGAGAACACTATATAAATCCTGTCCACAGGGTTTTATACTATACATCAGCTTCCTGAAATAAACTCTACCCTAATCACATATCATCTTGTTAAACGTATACTGACAGAACATTCAATATCATGAAACCTTTCTTTGCCACCACAGATAATAATTACAAACACATGCATGCAGTGTTACTAGCCAATTCAACTGTTAGTATAATCCTTAAAATATGCCACCCCCTGGAATAGGAACTGCGAGTCAGCCGACAATTCTTCATTTTTGTTTTAATTACTATATAATACTGAAATCAGATGGAACAATACGTTCATTTTCAGACTTCAGTTTGATGAGGCAGTGACAACTGATGTGACAAATAAATTTTAAAATGTCTTCATCTCTAGTTTTCTTTCATTTTCACTTAAGTAAACAACTAACTCTTGGGTTATGATGCTCAGCTGCTTTGGGCAGTCTGTAATGTTAAAATTTTACAGTGGTATAAACACACATGAATAAAATATAGGTCACAGTGGCCTAATTTTTGGCATGTTCTACGGACTTACATTGATATAAAGTGGTTATAATCAAGCAGTTACAATTTATGCCTTTTCATCAAATGGACAACCAGACATAATTTCTAAGTACAAAAAATACAATAACGAAATGCGTAAAAAGTAAGAAAATGTATATGGCACCACCAGTCTTCCACAATTAAAGGGGCTTTTCTTGGTCAATAAGCCTACTTAATTTCAGTTTGGTCCATAAAAACCATCACTGAGATATTTTATCAAAACTAAGAATTCCATTAATCAATAGCTGAAAAATGTTAACATTTTTCAATTGCGTCTGCAACATGCAGTTCTGAAGAAATGGCTTGGCAGATTTTCTTAATTTTTTGCATGATAACAATGTTTTATGTGCTGTTGGTGCACAATGTTTTAGTTTTAGGGCTGTGTGGAAAATTTTTGGAATGCAAGGAGATATACTTAGGGCCCACCTAAATGTCAAGTAAGAAGTTTCTAGGTCACTTTTTTATGATTTGTACCTTGTTAACAGATGGTAAAACTGATGGACAGATGGACGGACAATGGACAACGGGTGATCATTATAGCTCAGATGACCTTTTGTCAGCTGAGCTTAAAATATTGATCTTTGTTTGCCCCTGTTGATCAACTTAAGCCCTTCTTTGGATGATCAAAATTTAAACTTAACAGACAACGCTTGCCAAGAATACTCCGTATTTGATACTAAATCATCTGCAAAAATATTTAATTTCTTACCTTCACATTCAGAACCATAATATTCTTTGCAGCATTTCTTATGCTGAAATCATATGTATTTGAAAAAAAAATAACTAAAGTATGTTCAGAAAAACTTGATTTGCTGAAATTGAATATGTTCAGGCACCACAGATAAATACTTCACAGTGATAACTAAAGTCTCTTAAAAATTATTGCTGCAACTTGTTTGCTTAAACTGCATGCATTTCATAAAACTGTTCCTTCATACATAATTTAAGTTTACTGAAAAACAAGAGACCCATGGATCATGATGCTCAGCAGATAAGCATGACCTTTGACACTCAACAGAGATGTTACATGTTAGCTACTATTAGTGAAATATTTTAGAAATGCTTGGACAAAATTTATTAAACAGAAGACTGAAAGATAAATTTAATTGTAGCACATTATATTCATTTTCTTGTCCTACTTTAATTATGCTAATTATAGATAGGCCATGCAAAAGATTTCCTTCAGTTTTTAGTTTAAAATTAATTGAAAACTTTTGTAAAATTCCAAAGACTTATATGCAAAATGACTATTAGAAGTTGAACAGAATGAACAAGGTACTCAAATATTGACATGCTTATAAAATTTCAAGTAAATCAAAGCAACCATGACTTAGAAGCTAATCTACTGGCACATATACACTTGAATACTAGACTAATTAATAATAAATTGTCACAGTAGGTTATTATTATTATTCTGATTATTCTGCCACTTTTTCCCCAATTTCATTGATTCTTACATAGAATGGACCTTACTAAGGTCTTATTATTTTACCCAGTTTCAGTGACCTGGTCATACAAGTAGGAATTTTCTAGGTTTGAAAGTTATGCTTTTTGCCCTGCTTGTGGACTGCCTGACAGATGAGAGACAAAACTAGGGACCCATGGGTCTCGACACTCAGCTGCATTTGTCTATAAGGATATATGTTTATGAGGTTTTCCAAATATTGGTCCTGTGATCAGTTTGAAGCCAACCTGTCTACCCGAACCAGAGTTATCATCCATAAACTAATTCGTGAATGGATGGGCCCTGTGACCTTAACCTTTGACCTTATGACCCCAAAATCAAAAGGAAACTTCCCCTATTAGCAGGTGCACCAGATGTTGATGATGGAAGGATTGAGATGAAAAGTTTGGCTTAAAATGCATCCACAATCTTTCTAAAGTAGTGGGTCCTGTGACCTTGACCTTTGATCTCATGACCCCAGAATCAACAGTTCTTACTTTAGTGGTGGGTCATATATAAGTCAAGTTTGAAACCAATATTTCAAACCAAACTGGTGTTGTCATCTGGAAACTAATATGTGGATTGATGCCCCCTATGACCTTGACCTTGTGACCCCAACATCCATAAGTTACTTCCACTATTGGCAGGTGGCAACATCTGGAAGATAGAATGTTTGGGACATAAAGTTTTGCTAAAAATACATCAACAATCTTTTTAAAGAAGTGGGTCCTGTGACCTTGACCTTTGGCCTTTTGACCCCAAATTCATTTATGCTCTCCCCATACTGGCAAGTCAGCTGAATGTGCAAAATGGAAAATTTGGGATGAAAAGCTTGGCAGAAAATGCAGCCATAATCTTTTTAAAAAAGTGAGTCCTGTTACCTTGACCTTTGACCTCGTGACCCAGAAATCATATAGGTTCTTGCGTTAGTGGTGGGCCATATGTAATCAAGTTTGAAATCCATGTGTCAATACAACCTGGAGTTATCATCTGGAAACAAATTTGTGTGGATGGACAGATGGACAGATAGACAGCTAAACAGACAGACAGACAGGGTGATAATTATATGGCTCCACTTGTGATCTATAAACACACCAGGTTTTGGGACACTACATGTAATTACAGCTGAGAAACTGACATGATTGTTGTCATTTTATAGTAAAGAAAATCTAAAAATATTTGTTAAAATATCAAAAAAGACAGGTGGAGCCACCACTCTTCTGGAACTGACAAAACTAGTCATGGTCAATATTCAAGGCAAGATTCATGACAATTCATGCATTAATTATCAAGATATTGGAGGTTTTGTATTATATTTTTAATTTCCGGGGGGGTACTTTCAGCCCCAAAGCTCAGAAGATATAGGTCACAGTGACCTAATTTCAGGTTTTCAAGGAGATTTTTTATTGACCTCCCTGGATATTCACTTAGAAGTTTCTAGGTCCAGCAGTAACGATTTGTGCCCTGCTAACCCACGGCCGGACGGAAAACGGACAAAGTGCTATTCCTATACCTCAGTTGACTTACAGTCAGCTGAGCTAAAAAGCCTCAGGTGTTTTCAGTTGAACTGGGCCAAATATAAAATTTTTAAACCAATCAAATTTATAAAATATCATTGAAAGAAGTACCAGTAGACCAATAATTTAATCATAGAAGCTTGGAGGTATTAAAGTAAAAGGGAACTGTGGTGATGAAGTAATAACCGCACACTTATTTATATATGTAATTCTTTTGTAATCCTCTGTTTCCTTAATGGTAAACAAAAATCAAACTCTCATAAGCTGCTGCATGGATTAAATTAGATGTGGTGGTTGAGATGACTGAGCAAAAAAGATATACAGGTTTTATAAAAGAAGGCAGACATTAAATGAATCTTAATGAAACATATGTAAAGGATCAGTAAATAAATTGGCTAAGAATAGAAGAACAGTTATTCAGTGGGAGTGACAAAAAGAAATAAAAGCATGACAATCATGTCTTTGCAAAATGGACATAGAAACCTCCAGTTTAAGGCTGTATTAAGAAAAGGGAAGTACATTTATGTAGACATACGTGCTTTCAGGAAAATCTAATGAGTGTGAGAGGTAAACACTTTTGAAAAACACTACCAGCAAAGGCTACTGGTTGAAATTTATCTTTTTTTTTTCTGCAAGGACAACAGAAGGGTTTCTGTAATATAATTAAATTCACAACCATTTAATTCTGCTCATTGTTATTATGTTAAAAAGGAATGAAAACAGAATTAAAGATGGGTGATGTGCCTTCTGATGTTTTACATCTTCATATATATAAAATATATATATATATATATATATATATATATATATATATATATATATATATATATATATATATATATATATATATATATATATATACAGAACTTAATTCAATCAGAACTTCAAAAGTCAACTTTACATGTCACCATTTAGCCTGGAAACACCTGAATGAAGACCTATGGTTTTCTGCTTTTATTGTTGCTGAAACCACAAATATATCCTGGCCATTTTTAGCAAACAATAAATAATTGTTTTTTGCAATAATCTCTGACCTTTTGTTCCATTTTTTGTAACCTTGACAACAATCACATACCCTGAACTATGCAAATCAGGGTAAATAAATATATGTACCCAGAGCTTATATCAAACATTATAGAGCAATATGTATTTGCATAGAAAAAAAGAGGTCTTTAATAACTTAATGTCACCAAAACTGGGATAAAAAAGTAGATCTCAAAGCATTATCTGCAATAAGGGAGGGCACAGCAATTAGGTCCTGATTTAAAAATATTTGGTTACATGTTGACTTTTTAACCTGATAACAGTGGAGAAGGCATTGCAGTTTACATCTCAAGGGTCTTCTTTAATGACTGACACCTGGGTTATTCCTGCATAAAATCTTGACTTTCAAATGTCTTCAAAAAGCATTTCATCCAATGTCTCTCATTCACCAGTGGATCTGTTCAATTTATAGTCAGCTGTACATGTCATGGTAGTCATAACCTCAAATATGACAACAAAATTCACTAAGCCTAAAAGTGAAGGAAAAGAAAAAACAAAACTTTCTGGTCACAGGTTGTGCCAACTCATAGTAAGGACAGACTTAAGCAACTACAGGCCCTGACCCAGTTGGCAAACTTGGCTGTTCTGTCCAGGATTGGTCAGTTTAGAAATTAGAAAGATAATATAAGCTATATGGAAGCACTGGACCTGAAACTACAGATATTAAATCCAACTGAAATAACCCATCACCAAAATAAAGTAACTATGACTATCAGTTAGATTTATCATCTATAATGGAGTGAGCAAAATTGGATATCCAGTGGATTGTACGCAGAGACACCTGTGTAATAAGACCACCCATTGGACTGACCATTAATACAAGTATTAGACAGGTCAGTTACAACCAATGTGAATGTGTTCAGTTCACTCAAGGGTGGCCTTAACAGACATCTGGTCCTGATAGATAGGTGGTCTTTAAGGTAGGTTCTACCGTACTATATAACTGCACTTACAAGGAACCTCTGCTGGCACAGTATCTGGCACCCTTTGTAATCTCTGCCAAACCTATTGTAATTACAGGATCTCTTGTCCGGTCGGATCCTCTCTGGGCTGAAGCCTGGTGGACACACCTTAGGCAGGCTACATTTTACACATGGGCCCTGAAACATAGGAAAAAATTAAAATTGAATAGGGAAATTCACTGCTAAACTGAGCAGTATTTTATTGTAACATTTTCATTATAAGGAAGAGACTAAACCTTTTTTTTAAACCAGCTGCTGTTGAATTTATTAATTTAATTAGCAGCATTAAATGAGCATAAAAATACACAAACTGCTTGTGAAAGTAACAAGGCCTACAAGCCTAATGCAAACCTGTGCAAAGTTTAGGAGAATGAATGGAGGTTTATTTTTAAAAATTTAATATTGATCCTCTTATGTCCTGCATATCTACTTTAGTCATTATGATTTCAGCAAAATGGACGTTTCGAACCTGCAAGTTTCTGACTAGGACATTCTAAAACTAGAATACGGGTAGCCAACAAGCGACTACGTGTATCCCCTAAAATCAGAGTGGGACAGGTGAAGTGAGGCATGGATTGAGTGGCAAGGGGAAATAGAGTGGTGTGTGTTGCATATTAGCATGGATGTCTGCAGCCGAAATGTGTATGTAGGTTGTGCCACCTACCACAAAATCCAGAAAGCTATCCAAGCTGTATACATATGCAAAATTTTAGGCAGATAAGTCAAACCACTACTTGTATATGAGTGATTTTATCCCACAGCAGACAAACAGAAGGATGCTGTGCAAAAATGGTGGCAGTTGGCGCCACCAATCTTGTGTATGATTAAGAGCTTTGTGAGATCTATACACATGAAAAATTTCAGAAGGATACAGCACACCAGTCCTGAGATATGAGCCTGGATGTCTGCAGCATAAACGTAAATGTAGGTGGCGCCACCTGCCACAAAATCCAGAAAGCTATCCAAGTTGTAAAGACCTGCAAAACTTTAAGCAGATATGTCAAACCACTTCCAAGATATGAGTGATTTTATCCCGAAGCAGACAAACAGACGGACGCTGTGCAAAAATGGTCGCAGGTGGTGCCAGCAGTTTTGTGTATGATGAAGAACTATGTGAGATTTATAGGCATGCAAAATTTTGGCCCAATCGGTCAGATGGTTCCCGAGATATGAGCTTGGATGTCTGCAGTGTTAAAGTGAATGTAGGTGGCGCCACCTATCATAAAATCAAGAATGCTATTCAGGATGTATATACATGCAAAATTTCAGGTGGATAAGTCCAACCAATGCAGTGATATGAATGATTTTATCCCAAGGCAGATGAACAGATGGAAGCTGTGCAAAAATGGTTGCAGGTGGTGCCACCAGTTTTAGTGTATGTAATAAAGCTATCCAAGGGCTACATTTGTGAAAATTTTTTAGCCTGATTGGTCAAATGGTTCCCGAGATATGTGGATCTATGTGCGGAAACAGACGCCCAATAGACGCTGAGAGGAAAGGTCAGAGGTCAACCAAAAATGAGGGCACAGCAGTTCACATGTGACCCGATCATAATCCTGAATTTCAAATAAGCTCACAGATGCGCTAAAAATGCAAACAAAGTTTTTCAAACAGTTAAAAGATAAAGTTCCAATAGTTCTTATCTGGGCATTCTGCATCCAGATGATGTGTCTAGAGGTCTAGACACTGTGTCTAGACGTCTAGACACATCAGTTAGACACCAGACAGCAGCAGGTCAGTTGCCATGATGATGTCTGGACCCCACCTGTTGTACTTAGTGACCTCTTGACTTGGCTGCTAAAACTCAGCATGTTGTCAAATCTGTTTTCAAACACAGAGCCTTTTTCAATTGGCTGCACTGCTTTTTTAGACTTGCATTTACCCAATCTATTCTGATAAAACTGGCAGAACCCTACCACAAAATAATTCTTGTAACGTTTAAACCAATCAGCTTAACAGTTTCATCATAAAACAGTGTATAAGCTAGAAGAGTCTAAAATTACATTTTCACTTGTAAAAAAAAGATCAATGTAGGTGGCGCCACCAATACCTCAATATTGGATATGACATATATGACAAACATTGGCATAAAATTTGGTGATGATAGCTCTAGCCGTTTCTGAGATTGAAATTAAAGTGTGCTTTTTTTGGACAGATGACTAAGTTCAACCTCCTGTAACTGGGCCAAAAATCTCCAAACTGGAACCATTTGAACAAACTTGAGAGAGATTGTTCCAGGGATCATTTCCTATGAAATATGGGAGAATTTGGCTGGACACTTTCGGAGAAGAAGATTTTTGAAGCTTTTTCAGCTTTTTCCAAATAAAATCTAAGACAAGGGCAACAGGCCTAATGCGAACCTGTGCATTGGGAAATACCAGGTATAATGCTTCAATGCTGGACCATTACTTTTCATGTATATGAACAATGCAAGTACTAAACATTTTGAATAAGAAGCAATTACACAAACATCACTGCTGTAATTTTTGCATGGGTGCACACAACACAAAAATGATTGTAGCTGGCACCACCAGTCTTGTATACTTTTAAGCTATCAGAGATATAAACATATGCCAATTTTCAGACTGATATATCAAACCCCTCCTGATAAATAAGCAGGGACACACATTGTGCAAAAATTGTTGTAGGTGGCACCACCAGTCTTGTATACGACAAAGCTATTCGTTATGTATAAATATGCCCAATTTCAGGCTGAAGCTTCAAGCTACTGCACTGAGTGAACTCTTGACCTGCACCTGGCTAGAAGACTGAGTGAACTTTTGACCTGTACCTGGCTGCACTGAGTGAACTCTTGACCTGTTGCATAATCTGACACAGATTAAATAGATTCAGGCTGGACTTTGGTGCCAAATATGATGCAGTGAGCAGTCTGCCAAAGCTATAAATAGAATGCAGCTACTGCACTGAGTGAACTCTTGACCTATACCTGGCTGCACTTCTTCCAATACTGGCACTGTGCCAAAACTATTTATAGAGCTGACATCATCTTGGCTAATGGCCAACATCAAGGCACTGGCAATCTGCCAATGGTAAACAAAGTGCTACCATCTGAACACAAAAGAGGTCCCTACTTGAAAAAACTTTGAAATTTATTTTCCCAATACAAAATGCTTTTCAGCTGACTTTTCATTAAAAAGAAATCAAGAATATATGTAAAATTATTATGGATGCATACTGAATGCAAAATTAAAATGCAGATATATCTCACTGATGGCAAATTCTTGAATTCAGTTGAGTAGGGATACCAATAATTTATAATCCACATACAGTTGTCTTTATACAGCCACAGAGAGCTGAATATCCATGATTGTAACATTTCCTGGTATCATGAATAACTTAAATCATAAATCTAAATTTTTTAAAAGCTTTTAAAAAACTTTCTTGTCAATATTAACCAAAGATAACCTGAAATCTAAATGTCTAGTGGCATGATGAAATAGATGCTGATAAACTGGTGCCAGGCTAGATGTAACAGCATCACACAGCTAACATCTTTGGTAAAATGACTCAATTCAATCTCCATAATTCAGCCAAAAATCATTCATGGGGAACCATTAATGACAATTACTATAAGAATTATTGTAGGAATTATTTTTGTAAAATATTTAACAAACTGGCTTCAGTGGCATCATTCGAAAAATGTTTCGCAGGTTTACAACTCATATAGGACGATACAGCAAACTGGCTAAGTTCAGCTTCCAGTAACTCAGACAAAACCAAAACCATTTGAACAAACTTGAATTATCAACATCTGAGGATAATTAATGTGTGAGATTTAAGAATTTGGCCCAGTGGTTTTTGAGAAGAAGATCTTTGTAGCCACTGAGCTAAAATGGGCTGTTATGGCATATGACTAAATTCAGCTTCCCATAACTTAGCCAAAAGTCTCTGAAAAGAGACCATTTGAACAAACTTCAGATAGCACTACCCTAGGATCATTTCTGTGCGATATTAAACATTTTGGCCATATGGTTTCAGAGAAGAAGTTTTTTGTAGCCCTCAGTGTGACACAGGCACTGATGACCCTGCACAAAAAAGGCCGATGCAGGTAGCGCCACCAATACCTCAATTTTAGATATGACCTATGTGACCAACTTTGGCATAAAATTTGGTGATGGCTACAGCTGTTTCTGAGATTTAAATTTTAATTTGCTTGTTTGCACAGTTAACAAAGTTCAACCTCCTGTATCTTGGCCTAAAAAACCTCCGAACTGGAACCATTCAAACAAATTTGAGAAAGATTGTTCCAGGGATCATTTCTGTGAAATATTGGACAATTTGGCTGGACAGTTTCAGAGAAGATTTTTTAAGCTTTTTCCCTATAAAATTTAAGAAAATGCAGTTAGAAAAAAAATAAACTAAATCCGATACAGTTTTTTGGATGACTGATTATTTGCAAAAAAAATTGGTGATGCTAGCTCCTGCCGTTTTTGAGATAGCTATGGTTAACGTACAGACGATGCACCACAGACGACGGACGCCGTCGCACCATCGCATAAGCTCACAGGTTCGCTAAAAATGCAGTTAGAAAAAAAAATAAACAAAATACAATAGAGTTTTTCAGATGACTGATTATTTGCAAAAAATTTGGTGATGCTAGCTCCTGCCTGTTTTGAGTTAGCTATGGTTAATGTACAGACGACGCACGACGCAACAATGGATGACTCCGCACCATCGCATAAGCTCACAGGTTCGCTAAAAAGTAAGACTTTATGCAGAGAACAAAGTGAATCTAATCTTCTGTTTTTCATACCTAATAAGATCTGAGCTTATCAATGTCATGAAATATTATAAAGACAGAAAAGACGTACATATGTGTAGATGGTTTTTAGACGATCACATCGATTGATTACAGGGATGAACAACTTGGAAAGCTTGTAAACTCTCCCATAATCTGTAAGTAAGGGCTCCCCAAGAACTGGTACACCATTCACAAGAATCTGCAACACATATATGTATATTGTATCAAAGATTCACAAAGTTACCATTTTACAGATAAATAGATTAAGTGTATAGTTTATATTCCTGAGATTTGTTTGTTATTCTCAAGAAAGGTCAAACTAAGATTTGACTTTCATGGTTTACTAAGAAAACCTATCACCTGAGTTAAAGGCTTAAAGTCATGTATAGCTTATTATGCTTATACTGATTCAAATAAAAAAAGTTTTAAGCTAGATGATTAATTTAGCAAACACAAGTTTAACCTGTTTCATATGTTATCCAAAGGACACATAATGCAGTCCTTATCATATTACCCATATTAAATATTACCCAACATACAAGAATTTTCCTTAAATACTCAAAGGTAAACACATTAACATCAATCTACACATGAAATTCTACAAGTATGAAAGTGAGTGCATGTGATTTGTACAAGTGAGTACATGAAAAACTAGATATTTCTTGGCACCGCAGGTGCCATAGTATCCCCAGACAATTAATCCCCCCTCCTTTAAGAATAGGCCCCCCATCTTCAGCAACAATTAATATCTGACCACACTCATAGAAAAGGTTACTCTAATAGAAAAGGTCATGACCCCAATTTCAATATACATCATCCCCTAACCCATGTCTATGTATATGCATAATATGAAAGAAAACTGTCCATTAGTTTTTGACTTAAAATACTCACAGTACTGTTAAGTGGCAATGATGGGGTATTAAACAGCATGAAAACAAGTAAAAGAATAACAGGTAGTGCTACCAGTTTCCGGTACGTGACAACACTATCCAAGATCTTCAGTCAAGTTGATTTTTGGACCAATCAATGCATCCCTTATTGAGATATTAATGATTTTGTGTGATTTTCACCATATATGGCAATATTCAAGGTCAAAGCCACTCTCATAGGAAAGGTCATGACCCCAATTTAAATAAACATCATCCCATAACCCATATCTATGTATATGCATAATATGAAAGAAATCTGTCCATTAGTTTTTTACTTTTAATGCTCACAGTACTGTCAGGTGGCAATGATGGGGTATTAAACTGGACGAAAACAAGTAAAAGAATAACAGGTGGCGCCACCTGTTTCCGGTACAAGACAATACATGTGCATTGTGTAGTGTGTCGATGGTGTGTTCACATAGGTAAATAGGGTTTTTACAGATGAGTATTTAGGATAATACAAGTTACCATAAAACATGTTTTTTGCCTAATGATTATTCATTTCCAAAGTTAAAACTGATAAAAGTAAGCTTGAACATAAATGATTGTGACTTCACTCTGTCTCTACCCCATCCTCCATTTCTTGACATTTTTGACACCCTTATTTTTGAGTTACCTGTCCTCTGGATGAGGTTATTATCATTTCCTGGAAATGCTGATGAGGTCGCTCTTCAAGGGCATTTGGAAGGGGACCCGCCTTGAACTTCTTAATGTCAAGGTCCTTCTTCACCACATATGAAAGCCAAAAACGTCTGGAAGAAAACTGCACAACAGGAGAGAAGATAAGATTAAGCAGGTCCCAGTGTTACAACCAAGGTCCATTTTTTATCAATGTTTTATTAGCCATAAGGTTTAGAACTCATATCATTTTCATCATGTTAAACATTTTATATACATTAACAAACATGCAATGGTACAGGAAACAGAATAACCACCAATAACTGTTTAGTGGCATTTACCAAGATTTCCCCAAGAAGATAATACTGCTTTTGTAGTAAGAAAGGTTAAGGGGCTTTATTCAAATATTTATAACTATGCATGGGATAACGTTTACTTTGATGACAGCAGATCTTACAGTCACCGGTCCACAAAATAATTTGCCTTTTGTTCTGACAATACCAATAATCATTAAACCATGAACAAATTGTGACAGGTCCTTTTTAGAGATGAAACCCCAATTATTTAGCCTTTGAGCTAAGCCATAGCATACTGGTTTTAGAGCTACAATACTATCTTCAGGTTACATACAAAGAGAACTCCATATTCACATTTTTCCCCTACTACAATGGATGATGTTCTTTAGAAAATAAGTTGATGTGACAATAATACCAGTGAGGAGAAAATCTGTTTAGGAATTTGAATGGGCAGTGATCTGATGAAACTTCTACATAATGTTTTAATATATTGGTTTTCTTTACCTTTAAACATAATTGTGGACAAAGCCTTTTTAAAACCTTGTAACTTTTTCTCTGCCTCTCTTTATTTGTTACCTGAATTAAAGATATTTCAACTTTTGTGGCAGCCAGAGAAATGAAAACCAGGAACAGTTGATTGAACATTTAGGTTATCTGGATCAAAGTGTGGATGGTGATATAATTTTTTTTGTCTGTTTTTACATCTGTCTTTCAGTAATGAATCGTCACTGGTGTTAACATGTGCAGTGCTGGCACTTGGGATTTTAGTGTAAAATCTTACAAGAAACAAGTTTAAAACTGTCTGAAAAAAGTATGAAAAAGTAGAAATCAATGCCAAATAGTGCTATTTTGTACAATTTTACATTTGCTACTCCTAAACAGCTCCAGATATGAAAGTATGTATAAATAACAGTACACCATATATCAAGTTATCCTGTAAAACACTAGTAATTAAGACTGCAGAAAAATATCATTGCAAATAAAATGCCACCATTATTAAATATTGATAAGAGCACGCCTGCTGCACTCATTTGGTTCAGGTAATCAACCTATAATCACCACCTAAAGATGATGAATTTTAGAAAATAAAAAAAATAAAAAAGTAATAACCTCTGAAAATGTATGAAAAAAGTAAAGAAAAAACCTGGCCTGAAAAAGTATGTTACTTTTAACAAGGCCTACAGCCCTAATGAGACCCTGTGCAATGGTTTATACACCAGGTATAATGCTTCAGTGCTGGGCCATTACTTTTCAAGTTGGCCTACATGTCTTGTATACGACAAAGGTATCAGAGATGTATACATATGCCCCATTTCTGGCTGATATCCTCTCATGAGAAATAAGCAGGGACATACACTGAGCAAAAATTATTGTAGGTGGCACCGCAAGTCTTGTATACAACAAAGCTTTACAATATATATGAATATGCCCAATTTCAGGCTGATATATCAGATTCCTCTGGAGAAATAAGCAGGCACATGCACACACTGTGCAAAAGTCATTTAGGTGGCAACACCTGTCTTGTGAACGAAAAAGCCATCAATGACCCATAGACAGGTCAAAATATCAGGCCAATACATCAAACTTCTCATGAGTTTGATGCACTAGGCGGACTAGGTTTAGGTGAGAAAGGCAGTTGCCCCGATGAACTGTGACAAATTGATGGCTCAAGCAACTGCACTGAGTGAACTCTTGACCTGCACCTGGCTAGACTGAGTGAACCTTTGTCCTGTACCTGGCTGCACTGAGTAAACTCTAGCGGTGGGAGTCGGTTCCTCTTTCATAACTGATCATCGGTATGAGCAAACCGATTGATGATCGATTATTAATTGGTTCAAACAAATATAAAGAAATATGTAATTATCTGTGAAACTGTACTTTCTAAACCCAGAAAGGATGGCCTTAACAGCGGTAGTGGCACCTGGCATCAGTTGAAGAGATTATTTCTAAAAAAATCTTGCAAAATTGGCATAGTCCTGCAGAATTTATGGAGCATTTTAACGCCATACTGCCTATATTTTACAATGTATATTTCGTTAGAAAACTGTCCGCTAATTCTGCAGTTCCCTGCCAGTTCACAGAAGTTTATTAAGTCCTCTGTTCTCGCATCTACCATGACATACTCAGTTACATATGGAAGTTCTTTGGGAAGACAGACTCATTATATGAATCGCGTAATGTGGTAAAAAATGGCAGAATAATTTTTGCCTATAACATAAAGGCATTCTTTAACAAGTGACCCAGGGGTCATGACGCTCAGCTGACCAGGAAGACATTGACAAAAGTGATTTTATCATCTGAATGTCAAATTTGAATGAAATACTTTTTCCAAACTTGACCTTTTGTATAAAATCATCCAATATTCATTGGGGTACTATGGAGCTCTGTAGCATGAAGGATATGGGTAACAGACACCTATTTTCAAGGTTTACAAGATGAATTTTCAGGGGTCTCCCTGCATGTCAAAAAATAAAATTCTAGGTCCAGTTATTATGATTTGTGCCCTGTTAACAGATGACCAAATGTTTATTCTGGGGGGTATTTCAAAGCCGCATAGGATGAAGGATATGGGTAACAGAGATGTAATTTCAGGTGCACAAGGAGACTTTTCAGGGGCCTCCCAGCATATCAAGAAAGGAGATTCTAGGTCAAGTCATTATAATTTGTGCTCTGTTAACAGATGACCAAATCTTTATTCTCGGAGCCATAGCATGAAGGATATGGGTAACAGAGACCTAATTTCAGATTTCCAAAGAGACTTTCCAAAGGCCTCCCTGCATGTCAAGAAAGAAGATTCTAGGTCCAGTCATTATGATTTGTGCCCTGTTAATATATGACCAAATCTTTATTCTGGGGGGTACTTCAGAGCCCCATAGCTCACAGAACATGGTTAACAGGGACCTTATTTCGGGTTTCCATGTAGACCTTTTATGGGCTTCCCTGGAGGTGAGGACAGAAGATTCTAGGTCCAGTCATTATGATTTGTGCCCTGTTTACAGAAAACCAAATGTTTAAAGATCACAAAAGTAGAGAAAAAAAATCGTAAAAAATAAAAAAAAATATAGCTGGTGCCACCAATCTCCAGAAATTGATGAAACACTCCATGATCAATATCCATGCAAAGAATCATGGTGATTAATGCATTAGTTGTTCAGATACTTGAGCTTTTGTATTAAATTTTGCATTATTCTGGGGGGTACTTCAGAACCCCATAGCTCAAAGAATATATGTCACAGTGACCTAATTTCAGGTTTACAAGGAGAATTTCCATAGACCTCCCAGGATGTCAAGTAAGAAGATTCCAGGTCTAGCGGTTACGATTTGTGCCCTGTTAACAGACAGACGCCCGGACAGCCGGACGGACGACGGACAAAAGGTGATCCCTATAGCTCAGATGACTTTCAGTCAGCTGAGCTAAAAATTGAAAAAATACAGGTGGCGCCACCAGAATGCAGAAACTGATGAAACATTTCATGATCAATGTCCATGCAAAGAATCATGGTGATCAATATAATAATTGTTCAGATACTTGAGCTTTTGTATCAAATTTTTCATTATTCTGGGGGGTACTTCGGAGCCCCATAGCTCAAAGGTTATGGGTAACAGAGACCTAATTTCAAGTTTTTAAGGAGACTTTTCATGGGCCTCTCAGCATGTCAAGAGAGAAGATTCTAGGTCCAGTTGTTACGATTTGTGCCATGTTAACAGATGACCGCATCTTAGAGGTCTCAAAAATAGAGAAAAAAATTTGTAAAAATTAAAAAAAATACAGGTGGCGCCACCATACTGCAGAAACTGATGACACATTCCATGATCAATATCCATGCAAAGAATCATGGTGATCACTGCAATAGTTGTTTAGATACTTGAGCTTTTGTATCAAATTTTCCATTATTCTGGGGGGTACTTCGGAGCCCCATAGCTCAAAGGTTATGGGTAACAGAGACCTAATTTCAGGTTTACAAGGAGAATTTCCATAGACCTCCCTGCAGGTCAAGAGAGAAGATTCTAGGTGTAGTCATTACGATTTGTGCCCTGTTAACAGATGGCCGCATCTTAAGAGGTCTCAAAAAAAGAGAAAAATATTGGTAAAAATCGAAAAAATACAGGTGGCGCCACCAGTCTGCAGAAACTGATGAAACACTCCATGATCAATATCCATGCAAAAAATCATGATGATCAATGCATTAGTTGTTCAGATACTTGAGCATTTGTATCAAATTTTCCATTATTCTGGGGGGTACTTCAGAACCCCATAGCTCAAAGAATATAGGTCACAGTGACCTAATTTCAGGTTTACAAGGAGAATTTCCATAGACCTCCCAGGATGTCAAGTAAGAAGATTCCAGTTCTAGCGGTTACGATTTGTGCCCTGTTAACGGACAGACGCCCGGACGGCCGACGGACAAAAGGTGATCCCTATAGCTCAGATGACTTACAGTCATCTGAGCTAAAAACAACAATCATGATTATGATGTAATCAATAGTTGCCTTTGGTAATCGAGCGCTTGAAAGTGGCTGAAAAGTGACTGACTTTTGATGACTTTTAAACCCACCAATAGTGAACTCTTGACCTGTTGCATAATCTGACACAGTTGGCAATTTACCAAAGCTATAAATAGATCCAGACTGACCTTTGGCGCCAAATCTGATACAGTGGGCAGTCTGCCAAAGCTATAAATAGATGCAGCTACTGCATCGAGTGAACTCTTGACCTATACCTGGCTGCACTGAGTGAACACTTGACCTGTTGCTGTATCTGATACAGTTGCTAGTCTGCCAAAGCTATAAATAGATCCCAGCTGACCTTTAGCCTGTTTCAAAATCTGAAATAGTTGGCAGCCTGCCATGCTATTTAACCTGAAATTTAAATGTCCAGTGGCAAGATGTAATAGATGCTGATAAACTGGTACCAGGCTAGCTGTAACTACTTCACACAACTAACATATATGGTAAAATGACTCAATTCAATCTCCATAATTCAGCCAAAAATCAATCATGTGGAACCATTAAAGACAATTATTATAAGAATTAATTTTGGGTTTATTCTTGTATAATATTAAACAAATTAGCTTCAGTGGCATCAGTAGAAAAATGTTTTGCAGGTTTTTAACTCATATAGGAAGATACAGCAAACTGGCTAAGTTCAGCTTCCCATAACTCAGCCAAAAAACACTGAATCATTTGTACAAACTTGAATTATCAACATCTCAGGATAATTAATGTGTGAGATTTAAAAAATTTAGCCCAGTGGATTTTGAGAAGAAGATCTTTGTAGCAACTGAGCTAACATGGATTGTTATGGCATATGACTAAATTCAGCTTCACATAACTTGGCCAGAAGTCAATAAACAAAAACCATTTGAACAGTAAACTTCAGAAAGCACTACCCCAGAATCATTTCTGTGTGATATTAAACAATTTGGCCATATGGTGTCAGAGAAGAAGTTTTTGTAGCCCTCAGTATGATACGGGTAATGATGACCCCATACAAAGAAGGCCGATGCAGGTGGCACCACAAATACCTCAATTACAGATATGACTCGTGAGACCAACATTGGCATAAAATTTGTGATGATAGTACCAGCTGTTTCTGAGATTGTAATTTTAGTATGCTTTTTTTTGACAGATGACTAAGTTCAACTTCCTGTAACTCAGCAAAACTAAAACCATTCGAACAAAATTGCGAGAGATAGTTCCAGGAATCATTTCTGTGACATATTGGAAAATTTGGCTGAAGAGTTTCAGAGAAGAGGAATTTTAATTGTTTTTTAGTTTTTCCCTATAAAATCTAAGAAGATGCAGTAAGCCAAAAAATAAGCAAAATCCTATAGAGTTTTTTAGATGACTAATTTTTTTGCATAAAATTTGGTGATGCTAACTCCAGCCGTTTTTAAGATAGTATTGGTTAACGTACAGGCAACGAACCCTGACAACGCCACACCATTGCATAAGCTCACAGGTTTGCCAAAAAGAGTGGCAGTGCTGCATGTGTTGAAAGAAAGTAGGTCTTGGGACAATATGTAGGTAAATACTGTAAAGTTGTTACTTTTTAACAAGACCATGCCATAAATACCAACTATTAAGAGCCACTGATCTGTGACACTGACTGGAGAATTCAATTATTTTTCTATATACAGAATTAACCAGTTTGTAATCTTCAGCTGGAGCACATGGCAACATGGAATTTCCACAATTGTTATGCTTTTTATACAGTTGTTAAAACACATCAATTTGTAGTGAACAACTGCAACCATTGACGTGTAGGATATGAAATACCAATAGATTATCATTACTCTAATATTGGTTCATCTGCAACTGTAATTGCATGACATCTTGCACATATTGTTAAACAGCCCATGACAAAATCTGTCAGTGATAGAGTTCTCTGACCTGGTTCTCTCCCACTAATCATGGCATGAGAGGTTTAGATGTTTGAGTGCAATACAGCAAGCATGATAATTCATGTAATAATAGGAGATTAAATTACCTCTGGCTACAAAAGCCTTCAGATAAAAACAGACATTGAAATAGATGTAGATAATCCATAATGTGAACAAGTTATCCGTGTAGTTAAATCACAAGGAATAAACTGGGCTGGAGTTGGGAGAGTGAGCTGGAAACCAAATTTGATTCTCTTTCTAATCTGCTACTGGAAAATGAGAATGCATCACTTAAATGTGACAGCTCTGTCCTCACAGGTCTTGTCTGTGTGCTCATACATTTATTTTCCATTCTTCTGAAATAGGGAACTTTTTATTTATCTCTGACAAGGTGGTTACGTTTTCACCTGTGTTTGTGATGTTTGTTTGTTAGAGGCATTACACAAAAAAAACTTATGAACTGATTTCCATATTACTTTCTACAGGGACAGATATTGTCCCAGGAAAAACTCATTAATTTTGTTTGAATCTGGATGCTGAAGTAGATCCATTATGAATATTTTTCCTTGTTAACATTCAAATTTCTATTGCAGACTGCAACCTGCTGCCATCTCTCAGCTGGCTTTCACACTTAACCACCAAGGTTTCAGAACACAGTTGTATAAAACAAGCACATATACCTTTTGATGTGGACCCCGAAAAAAGGGCTTAACAAGTAGGATGATGTTGCTTTGGCAGGGTGTGCACTCTGACTGCCATTCTAGTTTATAATGTATAAACTATTCCAAAACTTTATATCACAGTAAACCTCTCAGAACTGTTATAATTTCATTCTATAAGACATCCACCAGCCAGTTCAGTCTGATCAGGCAGCCTGCAGCTCTGTGTCTAACCACTGAGCAGTTAGGTATACAGCTGACATGACTTTAAATTAATATGAACACAATTAGGTTTATCACTCACAGATGATTTTCAAATATGATTATGAGTTTATTATTATTATTTTATAACCTCAGCTCTTATATATCATGTTGTTTTTTTTATAAAACCTCAGCTCTCAAACACCTCTCAGAGAAATCAAGTAATCCAACGAAATAGGAATGGCATGCTCTGACGTGACATCATATGTTAATGTGTAACCTACAGGTGCTGTTGCACTCTTTCTCTGCAGACCTGTATACAATAATGCATCAATGTACACAACAATCTCTCAGTCACTTAGTGTGTTAGTATCGTTTATTTATAATGAGTATTGTAAATTTCAAATTAACATTGATCATTTTCTCACAGCATGCATGCATAACTCACTTGAGGCTAAATTGATTTGATATTACAGCATATATTTTGTGTTTCATTTTTTTCACTAGAGTCTCTATATAATCTCTCATTTTATCTTCATACTAACGGTTTTAACCTGGCAACACCCAGCCCCTGTTTCTTTTCACATAATCATTTCTAATCATAACAATCACATGGCTCAACCAGTCTCCTGAAGAAATATAGGAATTTTATAGGCACACTTGAGATAAAATTATAGGTGTTAAATTTACAGGAGCCCTAAGAAAACATACAGGAAAAGTACTGAGGTTTTCACTGAATGACCATGTTTTATTTTCCATGACCATCAGTTTTTAAAGCACAAGGTCTTTACTAATTGGTTTAGGGAACTCACTCACAGTACTAGTATAACTGCAAAACCTACTTGGACAATTCTACAAAAGTGCTGAATGTGTTCAATAATAATGGGTCTAAATAACAATAATTATTCAGTAATATCAGTTTTAAAGGAATCATCATTGAGCAGTGAAAAAATATTGGAAAATAAAAGAGATACGGTCTAAGTATTGAAAAATACAGGAAATATAGGACTCGGAGGAAGCTCTGCAACCAACTTTGGTAGGCTGTAGTGTCGATGATGATGACAAATCCTTTACTGATGATAAGATAAAATAATCTTGTTGATTATTTATGATTAATAACAATAATTACTGTCTGCCCCTACAAATCCCTCAGGGATATTTATATCTTCCTACTCTCTTCTTCTCTGATGAGGCAAGAACAGCTCTCCTTGGTCTAAAAAATTCTTTCTGAGAAACTGACAATATGGGCTGATGCTTGCTGATCTCACATTAAAAGCAATGTATCTTATTACATAAATTCAAAATTCTAAGGTGTAAAAGTAGAGCTCTTTATAATGGGTGATATACAATGATTCTATGTTTAAACCTACCAGTAATTTAATTTATGTCATGCCTAAACAACAATTAATCATACCATGGATACAGCAGCTGACTACCATTCATCTGATACCTGTTACTGGTTACTTCCTGATTTTGTAAAAGGAAATATTCCCCTACACCACATATACAACATTACAATGAGTGGTGTCTTGACTAAGTCCAAGTGATCATTTGAACTTTTCCAATTAATTAACTTATCATCATGCCTCTCTCTTCCACTCTGGATTCTTTCTTTTATTATTTGGTAACCTACCCCATGATTATATAATACAGAACTCTTAACCTGCACTTTGCTGAAGACCTGGCTGTGTCAGCAGGTCTGCTGGTTCTGCTGCTGACAGTGCAGCTTGCCTGCTAGTTGCTGAACACCTTTTTATCTGCAGATGCTAGCTTGTCCTTACTGGCTGTGTAGCAATCTTCGGAACAGTAAGATATGTTTTCCTTGGTTGGACATTACATTACTGCACACTTTTTAAAATAAAGTAGTCTGAGAATTTTTATAATATGATACTTTATGTGAAAATGAACCAGCCAAGTTATCAATTATACTCAGTTTTGATCCATACTGTTGATTTTAACAATGGCAATTAAAAATCTTCAGAGCACAACTTTAAAAAACAAAATTCTTCAATGCGACAAGAAATATTGTCTGGATTTATTAATTATAATGACAATAAATTGGAGCCCCATGCTGGTTCATCATAGCTGTATGCTTTACTATGGTATTTAAAACACCATATTAATGTATCTGGAACAACAGGCTGGCAGGAAACCAACATCATTACAAAACAAACATGCTGTTTACCAGTAGAGATTTATGAGTTATTTTCCTAATTTTTGTGAGTGAGTATGGCTTTTGATCAGCACATTCAATATCCATTCCCCCCAATCTGGTGGTGGTTCATTTTTGTCATGATTGTTGATCTCACTATGGGTAAATGAAAACAACATGCACAGAATTCCAATAAGCAATACACTCTTGTAATAATCATTGTTAAAGCATCCTTGTACACACAAGTCTGATGAAGAGACATGTTTTTTCCTCATTTTTTCAGATCTGCAGACCCTCATTACCATGAAGTTGATCCACTTACGCTTTTTAATAACTCTCAGTACCCTAGATTTAATTCCCACATCCATCTGATTTTTTCTGACATGGTATTAATGTCACAGCATGCACTGAGCAAGTTAACCTGTTGTGCAAAGTCAGCAACACCTTTCCACTTTTGTGCTTAACAAATTGACTTCTCATTCTACCTGCCCTGTTTCCATGGTGACAATCTACCTGGAACTTGAGAAGATCTTGAGTTCTGTGGAGTAATGCCCACTGCCAGCATCAAGCAAATGTCACTCCCCCCAAGTCCTGCCTCCTTAAGTTTGTGATTACTTTGCCTATGTGCTATTTCTACTTTCCCCAACTCAAACTCTCTGGCAGGAACTTCTTCTTTTTCAAGCTATCAGGATTTTTTTGTCTCCAGCCTATTATGCTTCTCCCTGGATTGGGCGATGCTTAACGAGTCACCTAGCTTTTATCATGTAAAAACGTTTGCAGTCACCGATTAATCGAGTCTCTGCCACTGTTCCTGCTTGAGTATGCTCAAGTAGGTAGGATATTTGAGGGTTCCCAGGAAATCATCATGATCGTTTCCAGGAGAAATGTCAGAACTTGCCCCATTTATGTTTTTACTTTAGTTAAACTTTTTAATATTACGACACTTACTGCGTTAACTATTTTTTTTTTAATTCGCTCTTTTTCATACTTATGATTCATCTGGTAATGTTCTTTTGTAATAACATTATACTTACAAAAGAAGGTCAGACTTAAGAATCAACAATCCTCATGTCAATCAAAAGCTTTTGTGAGGGCCATGGACGGAAGTGCTGATGGTAAATATCACCAGTTGATGAAGTTTTGGATGAACACAGAGCAGGCACAATCAAAACATCATTTTCAGTTAAGAAAAACACAATGGTTACACGAGCAAGTCTATTTTTATAATTTTTTAACTACAAATTATGCACCTTGAAATTTTATTTAGATTAAATACCTACCTTGTTTGAAAATACAAATATTTTTCTGTATTGTACTAGCTGTCATATTATTTGTTGTAAGTCGCTTTGTGAGTGTATTGTACTGTTATAGTAGTTTCCTTTTTGTAAGATGATTTATGGAATAAAAAAAAAGTATTTCTCTGCCTTTACATCATTAACATTCATGTAAAAAAAGTAGGAATAGCATGGTATATTGATACAATGATCAGTACAAGAAAATCAATACAATTATTAAATGCTTAAACAAAAGAGTTTAGACTTTTGATTGTTTACTGGCTTCATTGGGACAATGCAGTACTTCTTGTATCACTGATTAGTAGCTGCAATGTTCTGCCAGGTGTGTATTATTATATAAATTTTACACTTTCTTGTAAAAAAAATACAGATTTATTAAATAACCCCTTACAGATAATCATTATTAACATTTGGGTTGATATTCCATACCATTACAGTGGTAAGATGGCCTGCTGAAGAGAGGCATATCAGCAACTGTTTTGCATTCTTTCTATAAATGAAGTGATCATATTGCTCATATACATGTTTTCCCCTTACCGATGACAGTAACCTAAGCTAATTTTTCTTGCATTAAGTTTTTACTGTACCAAGGATTATAACCAATTATTGATTGAGCCAGTTGTCTTCAAAACTGAATAAATTTGTTTTCAAATTGTACCAAATAAACAGTGGGCTTCATGGAAATGTAATACATAACCTGCTCTAGTCTTCCCCTTAGTTAAATGTATATAGATATTTTTAAATACTCATAACTGCTTTGTTTCCTTTTGGGTATGACAGATTTATAATACTCTCCTGTGCATGTTGATTTATATATTGGTTTTGAGGTACCTGTAACAGCCTAACACCATTAAACCTTCATAGAGACTATTACATAAGATCAAGAAAGCTTCCTTCATGTAGCTACTGTATCTTATATACCCTGAAAGCAATCCTTCATGACCAGGCAACATTTGCTTCCATCCAGCTAAAAACAGCATGAATCTATGTTATGGGACTGTCAATCTGGGTTATGGGACTGTCAAAGGTCTTTACGAGAAGTACCCACCAGGGACCTGAACCAGGGACCTCAATCACTGGAAAACAACTCCAATGCATCATGTCATTACACCCACTGCCATCTGCTGTCGGTTTTATATATATATGTCTACTGAATGTGATCAATCAACATCCCTGTAACACTGTATAGGTGAAGGTAGACGGTTCATTTTTAGGTATCGCATCTAACTTCACACTTTACCCACTTAGTTTTAAGGCTAGCATATATTTTTTTTTTACTTTTCTCATTTCCCTGTGGTGGATTCAGACATAGAAGCCGTAACAGATGCTGAATCATTATTTGCTCTGCATCTGCCTGTTATCCAATATCATTCTATATTGATTAATAGATATCACATCAGATGTAACTATGAGGTACTGATCTCATTCCTGGCAGAATGATGATGCCATATACAGATTATATAATCCTCAAAGGATTGAAAACTTCTGCATGACAAACACTCTGTGTAAAGAGCTTTGTCTAAGTTACTTCAAACATATTCTACCTGTATTCAAATCACTGATGGTAATATATATGGACTAAACCTAGGCAAACATGTTTAAAACTTTATCATCACAGGACACACGTTTATCTAGTAACATTGTCGGTAATAAAATATACCCTCTTCAGATCATAATATATTCTTTCATTCCCTGTTACCCCAGGGGTGTTTGTGCTAATTTGCAAATCTGTTCACATTTCCGTAAAAATACAAGTATTTATTCTTATAGGGTAAATTCCTATACGCAGGGCTTGACATTAATGGTTAACTGCTTGCCTGGGGCAAGTAAAAGTTTCAGAAATGGTGGTAGGGCTTTTAAGTTGCTAGTGGATCCTTAATAAACCTTTACATAAAAGGCATGAGAAACAATCTTTGTGTCCAGTACACGACAGAGCTAATAAAGAAAAAAAACTTAAATGTGGGAATATCTAGTTGTGTTAACCTAAATCCCCCCAAAAAGGATTTTAGATAGCCGTTAAAAGTGACAGGGTCACTTTATAAACTACAGGCATTTATAATTTGCTTCTTAACTCTCTATCCGATCTAGAACACCCTTAATGAGGGAAGTTGTAGAATGAACACTTAACCGCGGGTGCCACAACTTGCTCTTATTGTAGTCACGAAAGTCTGTTATCCTGCATGTAGTGTAACATATTATAATTTGGCGTGTGGTAAAATATATACTTAAAATATGCATAAAAATCCAAGTGGCTGAGGGTGTTGACAAACATAAACATCCACAGTAACCAACAAGTTTAAACGGTTTATACTGGCCTATTCAGAAAATTGTTTCATTTAATATTGTAAGCATTTGCTTGTCTAGTGATCTTATAAAGTTCACCTATTATCACTAAATTTCCGTTGGTCCTGACCAGGGTCTTATGTGAATGTTTTTGTAAAAGTAGGCTATTCTAGAGAAGAATTACCAGGATCAAATGGATAAAATTCTGTAGACATGATGTTTTCTGGAAGACTGGATAACCCCCCCCCCCCCCCCACCTATGTGTATCTTCCAAAATCAGTGTGGGATGGGTGAAGTGAGGCATGGATTGAGTAACAAGGGGAAATAGAGTGAGGTGTGTTGCATAGCATGGATGTCTGCAGCTGAAATGTGTGTGTAGGTTGAGCCACCTACCACAAAATCCAGAAAGCTATCAAAGTTGTATACAAATGTGAAAAGTCAAGCCACTGCCGAGATATGAATGATTTTATCCCATGGCAGAAGAACAGACGGACACTGCAAAAATGGTTGCAGGTTGTGCCATCAGTTTTGCATATGATAAAGAGCTATGTGAGATCTATACACATACAAAATTTTGGCCCAATCGGTCAAATGGTTCCCGAGATATGAGCTTGGATGTCTGCAGCGTAAACGAAGGTGGTGCCACCTGTCATAAAATCAAGAAAGCTGTCCAGGGGGTATACACATGCAAAATTTCAGGTGGATAAGTCCAACCAATGCAGAGATATGAGTGATTTTATCCCAAGGCAGATGAACAGATGAACGCAGTGCAAAAATGGTTGCAGGTGGCACCACCATTTTTTATGTATGTTATAAAGCTATCCAAGGGCTAAATTTGTCAAAAAATTTTTCCGGATAAGTCGGTTCCCGAGATATATTGGTTAATGTGTCAAAACTGATGCACAGATGGACACACTGGAGAGAGGAAAGGTCAGATGTCAAAACAAAATCAGGGCGCAGGTGTTCACATGTGACCCGAACATAATCCTGGGTTTCGTAAAATTCCGCACAGCGGTTACAGAGTTCTCCAGATACCTTCGCGGCCGCGGCGGTGGCCTGAAAACAAAGTATCCACAAAACTCTGTTTTGGCGAATACAATAAAAATAAATGTCAAACCAACAAACTAGGGATCTCAAAAAAATTAAAGATCCCCTTGTTTAACTGTTCATATTAATACGACCAGGTTTGATTAAGAGTCATTCATCCACAAAAACATGGTAAGAGAGAAAGATATGTTAATTCAAAAACAGTAACTAAATCGTCATTGATTCCAAGGTTAGTACAAAATGGTGGATTAGAATGGATCAGAAAATGGCTACAGAAATCCTCAACCATCAGCTATGTAATATTAAACATTACAAGCTAATTATATATAGGTGTTTTAATAAACAAGGCCTACAGACCTAATGCGAACCTGTGCAATAACGAGTAAGGTATCACCTTGGTCGATTTAGGCAGACTCGTTTAAGCACTTTAGATATATGTTATCCGGTCGAGGGTAGTGGGTTGAATGAGCGATAATAAGGGAAAATACGGCACTTCCGGTATTCAAGCATCGTTGCGAACCAGATCTCGTGTGAACGAGATTTGTAAATTGTAAACATTTAAAAGGCCTGAGCAGGCAAACATACATTCAGAATCAGCTCCGCACTCACAGCAGGAAGGAATTAGATAATTCGGCATCCGTTTAGCGTATTTGTACAGCACAGACGCAGAGGATCGACGGAAGATTCGAACCACTGTATTTGGTCAAGGACCCAGCGGTCACACCTGAGAGGTTCGGCAAGCCGATCTGCTCGATAGTGCCAGTGTCACAGCCGATCGAAATACCAAGCAATCACTGTAAGTACGCTAAAGGTTTTATTTCAATAAGTACTGTGTTGTTACACTTATGTACTTTGTTTACCACGTAGCTTCTTGCCAAAAGAAGTGATAAAGCATGGCCCAGTCAGTATTGTTTGTGGGGGACTCTCAGGTAAAGCGCCTAAAACTCGCAGTAGATGCAGGCATGATGGCTATGAAGCCCCATTTAGGCCTCCATCATTGTAAAATTATAATGCATGGCGTGGGTGGTATGAAAATACAAGATGCCCTAGATGTAATGCCTGAACTTGTGGCTGCCCATAGCCCCTCATTGGTCGTACTCCACGTAGGGGGTAATGATTTATCTTCAAGTGGGTCAAAGGCTGAAAAGTTTAAAGGAAACGCTGAAGTGGTAGGCCACGACATTTTGGAATTAGCAAGAATTGCATATTGTGAACTTGGCGTTCCAGCTATCAGAGTTCTTGCTCTTACCCCCCGTTACCCCCCATTTTGTGGTTGTATGTATCCCAGTAATTATTGTCAAAAAGTTGAGGTGTGCAATCAATATCTTGATGCTACCTTAGTAGAAACAGGCCAGGCTTGCCTTTGGACCCATCCGTTCAAATGGTCAGACCGTTATATTTTTGGATGATGGGGTACATTTCAATAATGCAGGCCTGAAGAGATGGTATAAGAGCATCAGGGGATGCATCCTGCAAGGCCTTAAAGTTATTAATGCCAGTTCTTAAGTCATGTAAAACAATTCATCTGGTAACCATACCATGTCAACAAACCCTGTACAGATAGGAGTTAGTTTATGCACATGCTTTAGAATAGTTTCAGAAGCTTATATATATAAAAAAAAAAAAAAAAAAAAATTGGGCTTGGGATTATTCCTTAGTCTTGTTGGTCCTTAGCCTATATTTCATATCTTTTGCATTTTTTCTTTTAACGCGGGAGGTTGCCCAAGCCATTGTGGCTTGTGTCAGCATGTATTTTTTCTATTGTTTTATGCACATGCTTAGCGCCGGGAGGTTGCCCAAGCCATTATGGCTTGCGTCAGCATGTAGCTTTTTATTTTTTTATATATTTGTTTTATGCACATGCTTAGCACCGGGAGGTTGCCCAAGCCATTGTGGCTTGTGTCAGCATGTATTTTTACTATGTTTTTAAACACATGCTTAGCGCCAGGAGGTTGCCCAAGCCATTGTGGCTGGTGTCAGCATGTATTTTTTACTACTGTTCCATACACATGCTTAGCGCCGGGAGGTTGCCAAAGCCATTGTTGCTTGTGTCAGCATATAGTTTTTAATATTGTTTGGTGCACATGCTTAGCGCCGGGAGGTTGCCCAAGCCATTGTGGCTTGTGTCAGCATGTATTTTTCTATCGTTTTATGCACATGCTTAGCGCCGGGAGGGTGCCCAAGCCATTGTGGCTTGTGTCAGCATGAATCTTTTCTATTTGTTTTATGCACATGCTTAGCGCCGGGAGGTTGCCCAAGCCATTGTGGCTTGTGTCAGCATGTATTTTTTCTATTGTTTTATGCACATGCTTAGCGCCGGGAGGTTGCCCAAGCCATTATGGCTTGTGTCAGCATGTAGCTTTTTTTTTATATATTTGTTTTATGCACATGCTTAGCGCCGGGAGGTTGTCCAAGCCATTGTGGCTTGTGTCAGCATGTATTTTTACTATGTTTTTAAACACATGCTTAGCGCCGGGAGGTTGCCCAAGCCATTGTGGCTTGTGTCAGCATGTATTTTTTACTACTGTTCTATACACATGCTTAGCGCCGGGAGGTTGCCCAAGCCATTGTTGCTTGTGTCAGCATGTATTTTACTATCTGCAGATGGGGGATGTAAAATAGTCAGAGAACTAAGTTATCTTTACCCTTTATGCAACAAGCTGCTGTGTGTCTTTTCCCTAATTTCAGCATGTCTGCTAGGAGAAGGCGCCCTCCCTCTAGACTTATTGAGGAGGCTAGCAAACGAAGGAGGGTGGCACGCCCATCCCCCCCCTCAGTGACCGACACCCCAAGGACAAGTCAGCCAAGGGTGGCCCCTGCCAGAACCAACCATGAGACGCCACTTCCAGCACAGCCATCCGCGCCACCCAGCCAAGAACCTCCAGCACATCCCTCTGCTCCCCCCAGCCAAGAACAAATGGCAAGATGGCTGGACATGTATATCCCACTCATAGACCAGAGGCTGGAGAGACTACTAGACGCACGGGGTTTTCCACAGCAACAGCAGACACCCGCACCTCGATCCGCAGCACAAGGGTCATCGCAGAGTTCTTCCTCACATAATCCCTCAACGTCACAACAACTAGAGGCTGCGCAGCAACCCCCTCCAATAGAGGCCATCACAGCCAGATCACGTCTAGAAATCTCAGGTGAGGTCAACAGTACAGAACAGCACTCAAGTACAGACTGGCCTACTCTGTCCCAGGTACTTTCGTCTCACATACCAAGTACTCCAGTCGCAAACACACAACAAGTGCATGGCTCAGGCCAACAGGCAGCTGGTGTCGCATTAGGACTTTCTGTGGACACTAGAATAAAACAAAAAATCTGGGATGACAGATATATTGAGTTAGAGGATCTTCTCCCAAAGAAGGGCCAGGAAGTCTTTAACCTACAGTTTGATCACAACTCAGGGCTTAAAGCGGTACCCAAACGTAGCAAGTCCATCAGATCCATGGATGAATGGTCAGTAGCTTCAGCAAGGGAAGAGCCCCATGTTATTTGGCAGAAAATAGAGAAAGAAATGGCAGCTGGTAGGGTTTTGGGCCCATTCTCAGAACCACCCTTTGGGAGATATCACTGTTCACCAATAGGACTAGTGCCCAAAAAAGAGCAAGGAAAATTCAGGATGATACACCATTTATCACATCCCAAAGGCCATTCCATAAATGACAACATACCTTTAATTTCAACAGAGGTCAGTTATACATCAGTGGAAAAGGCAGTGCAGGAAATTCAGAACATGGGGGGCAACATATATCTGGCAAAAGCTGACATAGAATCAGCCTTCAGGTTATTGCCAATCTCCCCAGAGGAATATAACCTGTTAGGTTTCCAGTTCAGAGTAAATTATTTCTTTGACAGATGCTTGCCCATGGGCTGCGCATCCTCCTGTAAAATATTTGAACATTTTAGCTCAGCTCTAGAATTTTTAGTTAAAGCTAGGGGGCTACCAGGGAGGGTCCTACACTACCTAGATGATTTTCTCTTCATAGGACAAAATGAACAGGCTTGTAAAATTCTCTTGACAACTTCTCTGGAAATATGCAAGTGCTTAGGTGTACCAATTGCAAGTGATAAAACAGTACAGCCAACTAAGTCGCTAGTTTTCCTGGGAATAGAGTTGGACTGCAAGGAATTTTTAGCCAAGCTGCCGTTAGATAAGGTACAAAAATGCAGGGAGCTAATTGCCCAGTATGGCAAGCGTCGTAAAGTCAGCTTAAAGGAGCTTCAGTCATTGATTGGTGTCCTCAGCTTTGCATGTACAGTAATACTGCCAGGTAGGGCCTTTCTGCAAAGACTGATTAACAAGACAGTTGGCTTGCGTCACCCATCTCATCAATGCAGGCTCAATAGGGAGGACAAGCAAGACTTGAAAGTCTGGGGAAACTTTTTAGAGAAATACAATGGTAAAACATTTTTTCTGGACCGTGCCTGGGACACCTCAAACTCCCTGCACTTGTTTACTGATGCAGCTAAAGGTTTAGGTTTCGGAGCTGTTTTTGGTAACCACTGGTTTTACGGGCCATTTCCAGCAGACTGGAAATCGTCAAACATAGTCACTTTGGAATTAATTCCTGTAGTACTTGCTATTGAAACATGGGGCACACAGCTTGCTAATAAACAGGTCCTTCTCTTTATAGACAATGAAGCCCTTGTTCACATTATCAACAAAAAATCCTCTAAAGAGAAAGAAACCATGAATCTGCTAAGGCGGCTGGTTTTAGTCACTCTGCATCATAATATATACATTAAGGCCAAGCATATCCCAGGAAAATTTAACATTCTCGCAGATGCTCTCTCTCGCCTGCAGGTTCGCAAATTCAGGCAGATGCCCTTACGAAAATGGAAAGTACTCACATATATGTGCCTTATATGTCCCTTATAAGGGCCTTATACGTCCCTTATGAGGGACATATATTTCCCATATAAATGCTATGTATGTGAGTTATATGTATATTGCAGCTATATGTTTAGTCAGGCATTGTTATATGTGAGTTATAAGGGAGTTGTATGTTTGTTATATGTCAGTTATAAGGGAGTTGCACATGAGGCCATTCTGTACATTTCATTTATATGTGACTTGTATGGGAGATATAAGGGAGGTGAACATGAAGGGGTTCTGTATATGTCAGTTATATGTCAGTTATAAGTTTATATACTGTTCTACAAGATAGGACTTAGACATTTTCCAAGGGAACACAAATGCTGCAGAAACTTCTAAGTCCCAGCTCAATGATGGTTTTAAGAAAATGAATTATAATTGAATAATAAATACTGAAGAAGTATGTTAAAATGGGTATCAAAATAACCAGCTTCCTCAGAACTTTATGTGTATTAGAAAAATAATACTATAAATAATTTTTTTTTTCATCTGACTTATTCATTAAGAAGTGTAAAATATAGTAATCATGCATGCAGTAAAACATCATTTACACAAAACACAATACAAACAAATAATTTGACTATATTTCACATTGGTTATAATTTGTGCACTTGATAATTATAAGAAAAAATAATTCTTTTGGAATGTAGTGTATATACAAGTACTTCAGCATTTGCATTGCAATTGATAACTACTTCATAAATACAGAACAAAGGGTACTGATGTAGTGTGCCACTGACCAATTATGGGAATACATAGGCATTAACCTAATATCATATTGGTTTTAGAAACAGCTCAGCACCCACACATTTTAGCAGTAAAATATTGCCACTGAAAATCAACAGCATTGATAAAAGCAGAGGTACTTAAAAAGAATAAGTATCTGCATTCTTATTGTGACAATAACCATCATTCTAATCAGTAATTTCACAAGTATATGTAACTACCCCCCCCCCCCCCAGCAGACAAGCTTGCTGTACAAGCACACTCTGCAATGGGCCATTGACCTTACTGTACCCTGCCTTGGAATAGTGGTGACGTCACATGAATACTGTACAGGCTGTGCACAACTAAGGCATGCAGAGTCAGTTTACATCTGAATGATAACATCCGGTAACCGTTAACTTTGAAGAGAAGTTCTTTGTCAAGCTGCTCAAGCAGAAGGGGAATGTATAGCTGAAAAAATGTCTCATTGGTAAGTAATCTTGCATTATTTAAATTATTTTTGCACAGTAAACCAGTGATTGCATAAGATGACTTCACCTATCTTGGTTTGCCCTGCAAAAACAGAATTTGTGTTTCAAGATAACATTTTCTATTTGTTGGCCCATTTTTACAAAATACCACATTTTTGACAAAAAGCTGATGCTGTTGCCCCTATATAGTGACAATGTGCATGTTCTATGCACCAACAGGAAGCTAAGAACATATTCTTTTCAGTGGTGCTATTTGCAATAGGGTGTGGAAAAATCAAGAGTCAGCAGCAGGCCCTAAAGTTACATATTGATGTAATTTCTGAATGTTCCCTACCTGTGAAGGGTTGATCAGTTAACCTACATAAAGCTTAATCGGCACACAAATGCTATGAGTACCACATACTACCATTTTATTTGTGGAACCTATACATGGCTATTTGACCATGTTATTATTTAGCTGAACTCTTGGTCATGAAAAGAAAAAGCTGCTACAAGGTAATTATGTTCCTTTCCATTTTCCAAATTGACTTGAATTTTTCTGTCTTGCTAGAGTGCCCAAAAGTTATAATATGATTAAAAATGTTTATTTATACATTTTAATTATATAAGTTTTTCTTTCAGGCAAAGTAAACATTAACACTGTTGATCATTGCTGAATTTACAGCCACTGTCTCAATTTTGATGAATGCTTTTTTTTATAAAATTGAAGAGAGGTTTGCTGTACTCAACCAAAACATTTCAACTAATCAAATATTTTTTTACTATTGGAGTCTATCACACAAAAGCTCATAAATTAAGCTTTAATTTGGTAATATGCCTTTCTACATTTCATTTACATATACTGTAAACACCAATTAATTAACAATTTGATACATAACTCACTATGTTTCATAACAACCCATAAACCATTCATAACCATATGTATGAATTTAATCTGAATTTAACATCAGAAGATCAAGAACACTCTTTATAAAGGTCATGAGCACTTTAACTTTAAAGGGCTGGGTCCTCTGACTTTTTTTTTCCTTTGAGGTTTTTCTGAAATATTTACTTTCATCACAAAAGAAAAAGCATAATAATTTGGGAATTTGTTTCACTAAGGATCAGATGATTTCATTAGGTACTGTTTTGATTCCCAAAGAGAAATCAAATCTGGTTCAATTTACAGGTTAATCAAGAGTGGGTTTTTAGTCCACCTTGAATGATTTCTTTTTACATGTACATGTATTAGTGCCATTTCACCATAAAAGATCAAGACGTCATTTTGAACATTACTGACCACCAATATATCATTGATGTACTGTTTTAGTAATATTATTGATGTGAGGCCCTTTTTTAGTTAAATAATTTGTCTACTTAAATGTCAAAATATGCAAGACTCCATGTTCTTAATTATTTATTTCCAACAACCATTGTTTCTATGATTTGTAATGATTTCTTTACTTTTCTTAGAACCAGTATGAAGAAATGGTGCAGAAAGTATAAGGAGAGCCCAGATATCTCCAGCCCTTGCAAGAATTGTCTGGTAAGCATATTCAGTTTATCATATAAAGGAACATTTAAATCTTTCAGCAAATGGGAAATGTTATGAATTGTAAGGTTTTTTTTATCAAATAGCTGGAACTTACCATATTTGAAGTGCAAATTTGGTGGTTAACATTTATTGTGCATATGGGATATTAATATAACTGCTTACATGTTAAAATTGTTTCAACTGAGTAACCTACTTTCTGAACCTATGAGCATCTTTAGGCCACAGTGTCTGTCCCGTGACCAGTATATTTAATAATCTGTAATGTTTGTATATACTCTGTATAACTGGAAAACTTTCCTCTGTTAGTAATTGAGAAGTCCAACTGTATTTACTTATAATCCTAAATGTTAAACAGGCATATTTTCAGAACATTTAAAACCCCTATATAGAGAGCAGATGTACTTTCAGTGAAATAAATTCTTTACCCTTTTTTGACTTGTGTGTTGCCTCCAGATAAGGTAAACTAATGTTAATGTTAAGAAAAGCAATACTAAGCATCAATGTCAAAAGATTATCTTTAAACTTATTTAATAAAATAATTAATTTGAGCAATAATGACTATATATGTATACTTAGACTGGTAACATTTGTTTTTGCAGGTCAAACAGGAGGGGACAGAAAAGGATTTAGAGTGTGGCAAGGGTGTATATTTCCTTCCAGCCTTCATTCCCTAAAATGACAACACTCTCAAATCTGATTGAACCAGGGAGTTTTAAAAATCTTATGAAAATATTATTTTCAGTTTACAAATGTGTAAATAAACATTAATTTTGGCTATTGTATTTTCTTACTTTTATGTTTCATGTGTTTGCGTCCATATGACTGTATGAAGTTGATGACCCCCAGTGTGACTGCAGGCCAGCATTGATTTCAAGGAATTGCAGTGTGCAGGAAGCTCACCACACACACACACACAAACCTTAATTTCTATCATCTAACGTAATTGCTTGTGGAATAAAGAAAAGAGTAAACACCTTTCAAAACAGAACATACAACAGATAGTAACTGAGCTATTGACAAACAGCACAGAAGGTGCATACACTGGACTTGTATATGAGTTATATGTCATTTATTAGGGACATATATGGCACTTATAAGTCCCATATATGTCACATATATGGGAGTTATAAGGCACATATATGGGAGTTATAAGGCACATATATGGGACATATATGGGAGTTATAAGGGACATATATGGGACATATATGGGAGTTATAAGGGACATATATGTGGAAGCCTTATAAGTGACATATAAGGCCCATATATGTGACATATAAGGCTCCTACCTAATTTGCATATAAAATCCATATACCAGACATATATGTGACATATATGGGAGTTATAAGGTTGGATATAAGGGACATATATGGCACATATATGTGCCTTATATGTGCCATATAACTTTCACATATATGGCACTTATAAAAATTTTCGGTAAGGGTGGTGCCAGCAGCCGATGTCAACCCAACTCCTGTGGTATGCCCGGGGAAGTTATGGGATTAGTGAGCCTTAGTAACCAGCTTATTGCAAACAGTTTGTCACAGGTGACTAAGTCGGCATACAGTAGAGCATGGCATCAGTTGCAAGCTTTCTGCTCAAAGGTGGGACAGGTACATTGGGCTAGGCCACCAGTAGCACCAAGTGTTTTGATTATTTTTCTGACAGAGAGATTTTCTGATGGGCTGTCAGGAGCATCCTTAGCCTCACTGTCTTCTTCAATATCCTACGTGCATAAGCTCCTTAACCTGCCAGATCCTGGAAATTCATTTGCGGTTCGCAAGCTCATCCAAGGCGCACAGAAGCTCACCCCTGCTAAAGACCTTAGATGCCCCATCACTAAACCTATTTTAGTCAAGTTGTTAGGGGCCACTAACAACACCATCAATTCACTAGCCCACAGGACAATGTTTCAAGCATTGTATGGTATTTGTTTCTTTGGTTTCTTCAGGGTTGGTGAACTAGTAGGTGCAACTCAAGACCAGCAAAATAGGGTAGTGCAAAGAGAGGATGTAACTATTTTATTTAAATCTGGAAAGCCAGTTGGCAGCAGTCTTATTCTGAGGTCCTCTAAAACTAGCCGCCCAGGGCAAGCACAATGCATTAATATATCTGCAAAGGTAGAAGGTCCATGTCCAGTGAAATACCTCATTGCTTACCTGGCCAGGAGAGGTAATTATAGTGGTCCCTTGTCCCTGAATGGTAAGCCCTTGTCAAGGGACATATTCAATCGGCAATTAGCAACAGACCTTAAATTTATTAAGTTAGATACAACGCGTTTCAAAGGGCATAGCTTCAGGATAGGGGCAGCGACTGAGGCCGCAGCAGCCGGGCTTACAGATGCCCAGATCAGGGTCCTGGGACGATGGAAATCTGAAGCCTTTAAAAGGTACATTAGACTTCAGCCTAGCCCCTAAAGTTCCAGGATTTTTCTCTTAATTTGGCTTACTAGATTTCCTTTAAGGGCTTATCATTTAGGTACATTGTACATAGGTTGGTGCACTCATGAGCATGTTTCAGGGTTTTGCAAAAGATATTTCATGACTGCACAAGCAAGGCAGGGTTAATAGGGCAAATATCTGTATGAGCCCAGGTCAGGGATCTGCACGGGCTCTTAAGTATAGAAAGAATGGCCACTGTACTCATGTTTTTATAATTTAGAGGTTTTTATATTTTATAATATATGTGATATATATAATGTTGCATGTACTGACACTGTTACACTGAGGCAGGGTAAATAGGCCGACATCAGTCTTGGTCTGTAGCATGTGTGTATATTTCCTGTCTGATGTTTTAGTTTGTGGTTAGCCATTTGGTCTCGGCCCCTGTCAGGGATCTGCTGGAGCTGTGGGCATGTGGCAATCTCTAATTTGTATTATTGTATTAACACCATTTGTATATTGATTTGAATGGGGATGCACTTTGTAAAAATAGGACCTGGGCTTTTGTCAGGGATCTGCTAGAGCTTTAAAAGCAGGTAAAATATTTATTGTCATGCTGATTATCCTGAATTTGTTGTTTTAAATACATGGGTATATAGACTATTAAGATGACAGGGCCTGTAAATGATCAATTTCCGGTTAGTTTGCAAGACTAACAGGTTTTATGCGAACATACGGTTCACAGCAGACGATTTACACTATCTAAATTTAACTGGTCCTTGACCTTCACCTCAGTCCGCAGTCAAGGCCAATTCCGGTAATTTTGGCCAATCACAGACAATTAGCCATTTGGCGCGGGATTTGTATCTGCCAGGCTATATATGGGTCTCTATCGGCATCATATTCACTTTTCATTTGCTGCCTCGCTGGATTTATTGCTGAATTAACATCGCTGGATTTATGCCTGAGCCTCATTTGGAACCAACCGAATAACTACAGAAGCTCCGCTTATTTCCTTGGTGACGTACGGCCCCGTGGGTTGGGAAAAAGGCTTGCGGGATTTCGGTTCCGACTTGTGAACATCGCCGCTTGCCGGCTTCGAAGTGGTAGAACAACCAGAAAGTACATTCAGCATTTGGGATTCCCATTTCAGGCAGCAAGGTAAGATAACTCTCCTGCTTTTCTCACCGCTACGTCAATATGGCTAGCCGTCCTTTCCTCCATTACAAAGCCCTAGTTATAGGCGCCTCTGAAGTCAGAAACCTGGGGGCCGCCATGTTGGCTCACGAAGGTCGTTTGCGACCTAATTTCGGATTCCCGTCGCTTACATGCAATATATCCGTTCGAGGCAGGGGAGGCCATTCTGTCACTAGTCTTGGGAGCGATCTTGCGCCATTCCAAAAATTTAAACCTGATATTGTGGTCCTCCACGTAGGAGGAAACGATCTCTCGTGTCTCGACATCAACGGTAGGCCGGAAGTTGTCGGTGAGAAAATAGCCGATCTTTGTGAATTCCTCCACACGAACATGGGAGTTCATAGACTAGTTGTTGTGGAATTAAACCCGAGATTCCCACCTTTTTGTGGGAGACCGTATCCTGAGGATTATAATTCCCGTGTGAACATTTGTAACCAGTACCTAGATGTTGTTTTGGGGGATACGACCTATGCGTCTTTATGGCGACACCAGGGGTTTACTTGGGGGGCGCACTTATTCTCAACAGACGGGGTCCATTTTAATGAGGTTGGAACGAAGCACTGGTACCAGAGTATCAGAGGGTCCCTTATTTGTGCCCTTAGGCAATAAGATGTATCAGGCTTAGTGTATAAGGAGGCTCCCCAAAGGAACATTGGGGGTAGATCCAGGGGTTTTTATAGATAGGCTAATGAGTGACGGGGGGGAGGGGGCACTCCTGTCTGTATTTATTAGTTATCAAGGGGTTTTGATTATTGGTGAAAGGAGGGGGATTTGCTACACCCGTGGTGTAGATATTTCTTCGGCATTTGTTGATTATTCTTGAAGGGGGGGATTTCTGCACCCGTGGTGTAGATCTTGGTGCTTTGACACTTGTTGATTATTCTTGAAGGGGGGGCATTGCTACACCCGTGGTGTAGGTATTGGTTCTCTGACACTTGTTGATTATCATTGAAAATGGGGAGAATGTTACGCCGGTGGCGTAAGTATTGGTTCTTTAACACTTGTGATGGGGGGGATTTGGCAACCCGCTTTTTGTTCCACCCAGGCAGTGTTGATTTTAGACCTGGGGGGGGGGGATTGCTGCACACGTGGTGAACAAATTGGCTCTTTAACCCAGGTGGCTAAACCTGGGGTATGTTGCTGCTTTAGTGTTTTTGCTTGTTACGTTCACTTCTCCTGACATTCGTTCCATTTGCCTTGTGGATTTGTGATTTTATAGAAGAATTTTCTTTTGCAATGATTTTATTCTGGCTATGTCAGAGGCGCATACTGCATAATTGTTTTAAACCCATGCAACAATACATTTGCTGTGTCAAAATGTCTGTGAAACCTTAATGTCTGTTTATTTGTGGAGCTTGTATATGTATTTGGAAAGAACTTATGAAGAGTAACAAGTTATCTATTTCTGGTTGTACCAGAAGGTCCAATGCAAATTATAACGGCAACAGGGTCTCACTGTGGCAGATTTCATCCATATAAGTATAAGTCACATTCTGGGGTTGGTTTGGTTCTCTTTTGTCAGATGAGCTCCAGACGTCGAATTGAAACAAGGAAAAGGAAGGCCCCACGTCGCCTCATCGAAGACGCTGCGCGCAACTCCACGCCAAAGAGAACTAGGCTCGTGTCACCTACCACGCTACCACAAACTGGTATACCAACACCTGCCCAGGAACCTGCCACTCCTACTCAAGCTGGACCCACCAGTGCTGGTACGCTGAGCCAGGAGAGTATCAATGCCATTGTGAACGCTGTCTCCACACAAGTGAAAGAGACGGTGGCAGCTCAGGTTGAAGACGTGCTGGTAAAAAAGGGACTTATCGCAGGATCTGATGATCTCACTGGGGAAATGGTAGAAGAAATTTCAGGTGAGGGCTCACCAGATAATGGCAGGCAAAACATTGATGATGACGATATTATAAATGTTTTAGACAGGGTGGATCCCAAACATAAGGACGCCATCTGGAAAGGCGAGTATGTAGACCTGTCCCAGCTTAACTGGATCATTGCTAAAGAGAAATCTGAGAATTCTAAAGATAGGAAAGACCTTACTGAGTCTTCAATGAATATGTACGAATGGACGTCTGCGTTCCATACATTCATGGGCGTGTATTGTTCTAACCCAAACCTGTGTAGTGAAGCCCCTCGTCTTTGTTCCTATATGGAGTCTATTAGATCTCTGTACAGTAAGGGATATGACTGGCGTACTTATGACTTAGAGTTCCGTAAGCTCAGGGCGCACACAGGGAGACGCTGGGATCGGCGCCATCCTGACCTATGGATGGACGCCGTGAGCAAGCGTGACAACCACAGGGGTCATGCCAAATCTAATAAGTCTGGTCAGCCCTTTCGCGCAAACCCAACAGGGGTTTGCTTTGGGTTCAATAAGCACAGGCAATGTCCCAAAAACCCATGCCCATATGCCCACATATGCAGTTTCTGTGGGGGAAATCACCCATTCAAATCCTGCTTACAACGTCCCCAGGCAAATTCTAACAGCAAAGAACAGTACCCAGGTCCGAGACAGGAAGTTAGGAGACAGGCCCCTAATACAAACCAAAGAAAGGTTGCCTTCCCCAATCAACGGTCAGGCACTAGATGATTTACTTGCGGAGGTAGGGTACCCCATTAGGGATAGGAATTTCCTCTATTCTGGTTTCTTAGAGGGTTTTGATATAGGATACCAAGGGCCTGCATTAAATTCTCAAAGCGAAAACCACACATCAGCTCTCAGTCAGCCTGAGGTAGTGTCTGCCAAATTGAGCAAAGAGCTTTCGTTAGGAAGGATAATGGGCCCTTATGATACAATTCCATTTCAAAATTTTAAAGTGTCTCCTCTTGGGGTAGTGCCGAAGAAGAAACCTGGTCAGTTTAGGTTAATTCACAACCTGTCCTACCCCTCATCCGAGCAGTAAATGAAGGCATTCCCAGGGAACTGATAAGCGTTAATTATGCCACATTTGATGATGCCATTAGACTTCTCAAGCCTTTGGGCCAAGCAGCATTTATGGCAAAAACCGATATAGAATCTGCGTTCCGTCTGCTGCCTATATCCCCGAACAACTATCCTCTGTTAGGTTTTAAGTGGGAAGGACAGTACTATTTTGACCGCTGCTTGCCCATGGGCTGCTCGTCGTCATGCTGTCTCTTTGAGAAATTTAGTTCGGCATTAGAATTCATTACCAAAAAACAAATGCAAACCAATAGGGTGGTACATGTCCTGGCAACTTTTTATTCATTGCGGCAATTGAGTCCTCTTGCAAGAAATTGCTGGAAGCCTTTCTTGCACTTTGTCATAAACTAGGGGTCCCAATTGTACATGATAAAACAGAAGGTCCCTTACAGATAATTACTTTTCTGGGTATCGAAATTGATGTCCAGGCGCAATATGCTAGGTTGCCCTTGGATAAGTTGACAAAAGCTAGGGAGATTATTTCAGCCCTCCTGTATAAGGAAAAGGCCACACTTCGGGAGCTCCAGTTAAAGGTATGCATATAAAACAGAAAGGAAACCTAGCTTATACTTTGTCGCAATTGCAGGTAGGTCGCTTCCGCAAGCTGGCTCACGGAGTGAACAAAAACCCGACCCCTGCTCCAGCTCCCCCAGCATCACTGAGCTAATGGGTGTAGGTCAGTACTTAGTTGCCAATAGCTTATCACTTCAGACCAAAAAAGCATATAAACAGGTCTGGAGCAGTTTCCACTCATTCTGTCAAAGCCAGGGTCACTCCCAGTGGTCTCTATTACCAGTTCAGCCTCTTGCAGTGTTCCTTTTTTTGTCCAAGAAGTATTCTTCCGGCTGTTGTGGCTCCACTTTAGCTTCAACAGCATCAGCCATTTCTTTCATACACAAACTAGCAAATTTGACAGACCCTACAGCCTCTGAAGCTGTCAAAAGGCTGCTGCAGGGAGCTAGGAAATTAACCCCTAAAGTAGACCTACGTTATCCCATATCGCTTAGTATTCTACACCAGCTAGTTAGAGCTCTTCCATGCACATCCAATAATGTATATGAATGTAAACTGTTCACTGCTCTGTACCTTGTAGCCTTCCATGGGTTTTTCCGTACTGGTGAGCTCATTACTAGGTCCTTTAGCCAGCAAAACCTTGTAGTACAATTGTCAGATGTATCAGTGGGGGCCCTCGTGGTTACGCAAGGATAAAGATTAGGCATGCAAAAAACATGCCTCCAGGTCAATGCCAAATGGTAGTCCTACAGACTAAAACCCCAGGCCCTTGCCCTGTCAGAGCCTTAGCCACATTTTTACAAATCAGAGGGAATCGTAAAGGTGCTCTGTTTAGCAGCCCTTCAGCTTCCCCAGTCAGTCGTTCAGAGTTCACAGCTCAGCTGAACAAGGATCTCATATTCTGTAAACTTGACCCGGCTCTTTTCAAAGGCCATTCGTTTAGGATTGGAGCTGCTACAGATGCTGCTATACTTGGTAAATCAGACAGTGAAATTCGTAACCTAGGAAGATGGAAATCCAATGCTTTCATGCGTTATATTAGGATGTTTCAAGCTCAGTAGCTAAGGTTACGAGCCCTGATTTAGGATTAGACCCTGATGAGCTGTAGCTGGATGGCCCAAGTGGGCATCCTCAACTGTATTTAAATTTAGACTATACCTTAGATCAGTGCCATCAACTTCGTTGTATATAAGCTACAAAGCTGGAACTTGCAAGCTTCGCTAGGTGACCCAAGTGGGCACCTGCATCGGGCTTATACATGAGATAGATTGAGGATCAGTGTATGGTTCGGTGACCCAAGTGGGCACCAGTGTTTGGTTAATCGTAATGAGAGGTTATGCTATTGCTGGTTATATTATAGAGTCATGGGTTATACATAGGGATTATGCCTGGGTGACCCAAGTGGGCACCTGATTGAGTGGTCTATTTTATTTGTTTTTATTCTTCTCCACATGATAGAATCATAGGTTAGGTGCAAGGTCTGTCGGTGACCTATGTGGGCAGCCGTATAAGGCCATTTATTTTAATGTGGTTCATGCTCTGCATGTAAGGTCGGTTCATATTTACTTGGTGACCCAAGTGGGCACCTGTACATACAGGTATACCGGGAAATAAATTTATCAACCTTAGTCAGTAATGTGATGTTATTGCCTTGCCTGCTTGAGCCCTCACCATTCATTGCATGTAACTTGTGTATGTGTATATAAGTGAAGACCCATGTGGGCTTCCAAGGAAAGGACTCAGGGTGCATCATGATGTATTACATATGCGTTTATGATTGGAAACAGCAGTGCCCGTTTTATTGGCTGTGCATAGACAGATTTGGACTGTATTGGTAACCTCTGCAGCTGTTCAGCCACTTTCATGTTTTTATTTATATCTGCGCAATATATGAACATTTATGTTATTTGTTTTTGTGGGGTGACCCAAGTGGGCACCCCCATGATGTTATGTGTATTGTATTGATTGCATACCGTTTGGAATTGCTACACTTTTGGTTGTGTGACCCAAGTGGGCACCTCTATAGTGTAAAGTTTATTGCATAGATCGCATACTGTTTTGACTTTTTACTCTTATTAGGTGACCCAGGTGGGCACCCCCACGGTATAAGGTGTAACTTCATATACATATCATATAGGGATTGGACTTTTCACATTGGACGGCGTCCTAATGATCTTTCACTAAATATGGACATTAGCGATTTTGTTGTTGATGTAATTATATTAAATGCACTGCACCACAGGAGCAGACAAATTTATGTAAATTGTTACCATCCATATCCAGCTCAGCAGCAAGTAGGTAGGGGCCATGGTGGGGGGCCACATGTGGCCTATGGCGTGCGGAGCCCCACCCTGGTTCAGGGCAGCAATTTTGCCCTGTTTTGTAAATTATATTCAAATAAAGTTTATGTAAATTGGCCTTACGGCCCTTACCACCAAACATTGATTTTTTCATCTGAATGATCTGCTATGTGTTGTGTGTGCGTGTGTGAGCATAAATTTCCGGTTAGTTTGCAAGACTAACAGGTTTTATGCGAACATACGGTTCACAGCAGACGATTTACACTATCTAAATTTAACTGGTCCTTGACCTTCACCTCAGTCCGCAGTCAAGGCCAATTCCGGTAATTTTGGCCAATCACAGACAATTAGCCATTTGGCGCGGGATTTGTATCTGCCAGGCTATATATGGGTCTCTATCGGCATCATATTCACTTTTCATTTGCTGCCTCGCTGGATTTATTGCTGAATTCCACCTCCCACCCCTCCTCCTTTTTCTTCTATTGTAGAATTACCCTATGCTTGGTTTTGTATATATTTATTGAATGTATCATTTTGTTTTTGTGAAGCTGTATGTAGGGGCGTGCGGAGCCCCACCCTGGTTCAGGGCAGCAATTTTGCCCTGTTTTGTAAATTATATTCAAATAAAGTTTATGTAAATTGGCCTTACGGCCCTTACCACCAAACATTGATTTTTTCATCTGAATGATCTGCTATGTGTTGTGTGTGCGTGTGTGAGCATAAATAACATCATGCATGTTTATTTAGAGGTTATGAATCTGTGGTATAAGGCTATAACCACTTGTGCCTGGGCTCCTGTCAGGGATCTGCTGGAGCCACAGACAAGTAAGATCTTTATGTATCAATAACAATAATCAATAGCATGTACATGTATACCTGAGGTTATGAATCTGTGGTATAAGGCTAACCACTTGTGCCTGGGCTCCTGTCAGGGATCTGCTGGAGCCACAGACAAGTGAGATCGTTATGTTATACTACTTTCCTTATTTTAATTTTTACAAATTGTTATCATGAAATTATATTCATTTCATTCATATATCGGCACACACATGCGACCTTGGGTGGGCCGACTTCGTGATGGCATGTTTTAGGCCCACCTTCACTTGACATGGAGATTACCAATGTAAATAAATGAATATGTATCAGGGCAAAGCATGTATATTGAATAAAGAAAAGTTTTTATTCGGCCACAGGATGGCCCAAACCACAATTGAGTATTATCTTTTGGTTGTGTCAAGTGAACAAGCAAGGGCCCATGTGTGTGCGATTGTGTGCGATAGGAGTGTGCCTAAATAACGAGTAAGGTATCACTTTGGTCGATTTAGGCAGACTCGTTTAAGCACTTTAGATATATGTTATCCGGTCGAGGGTAGTGGGTTGAATGAGCGATAATAAGGGAAAATACGGCACTTCCGGTATTCAAGCATCGTTGCGAACCAGATCTCGTGTGAACGAGATTTGTAAATTGTAAACATTTAAAAGGCCTGAGCAGGCAAACATACATTCAGAATCAGCTCCGCACTCACAGCAGGAAGGAATTAGCCCACAATCCAACCCCAGTTTCATCCACCTAAAAAATCCAGTTTTGCATATATAGCATTCACATAAAAAAGGTCCAGTTTTCACTTGTGATATAATGTTTGTTTTAATACTTTTGGTGTGTGGCATGTTTTAGGCCCACCTTCACTTGACATGGAGATTACCAATGTAAATAAATGAATATGTATCAGGGCAAAGCATGTATATTGAATAAAGAAAAGTTTTTATTCGGCCACAGGATGGCCCAAACCACAATTGAGTATTATCTTTTGGTTGTGTCAAGTGAACAAGCAAGGGCCCATGTGTATGCGATTGTGTGCGATAGGAGTGTGCCTAAATGAGATTACACCAGATATAATGCTTCAATGCTGGACCATTACTTTTCTAGAACATGTGTAACATGTATATGAACAATGCAAGTACTAAACACTTAGAACAAGAAACAATTAAACAAACATCACTGCTGAAATTCTGGCATGGGTGCACCCAACACAAAAACTAGAATACGGGTAGTCAACAAGCGACTACGTGTATCTGCCAAAATCAGATTGGGATGGGTGAAGTGAGGAATGGATTGAGTGGCAAGGATGTCTGCAGCCGAAATGTGTATGTTGGTTGTGCTACCTACCACAAAACCCAGAAAGCTATCAGCTGTCTGCAGCGTAAATGTGAATGAAGGTTGCGCCACTTGTCATAAAATCAAGAAAGCTGTCAAGGATGTATAAACCTGCAAAATTTCAGGTGGATTAGTCAAACCACTGCCTAGATATGAGTGATTTTATCCCAAGGCAGATGAACAAATTGACTCTGTGCAAAATGGTTGCAGGTGGCGCCACCAGTTTTGTGTATGATTAAGAGCTATGGGAGATCTATACACATGCAAAATTTTGGCCAAACTGGTCTAACGGTTCCGGAGATATGAGTTTGGATGTCTGCAGCTTCAACGTGAATGTAGGTGGTGCCACCTGTCTTAGAACAAGAAAGCTGTCCAGGATGTATACACAAACACAATTTCAGGTGGATAAGTCCAACCAATGCAGAGATATGAAGGATTTTATCCCAAGTCAGATGAACAGATGGACGCTAGGCCACCATTTTTAGAGTATGTTATAAAGCTATCCAAGGGGTACATTTGTGCAAAATTTTAAGCCTGATCTGTCAAACAGTTCCTGAGATTTGTGGGTTTATGTGTGGAAACAGACACACAAATGGACGATGGGCAGAGAGGAAAGGTCAGAGGTCAACCAAAAATGAGGGCTCAGCAGTTCATATATCACCCGATCATAATTAGGAATTGCAAAAATTCCGCCAGTGGTTACCGGAGGAGTTCTCCAGAAACCTATGCTGCAGTGGCCGTGGTGGCGGCAGCGTCCAACTGAAAACATAGTATCCGCAAAACTCTGTTTTGGCGGAAACAATGATTGTAGCTGGCACCACCAGTCTTGTATACAACGAAGAGATATATACATATGCCCAATGTCAGACTGATATGTCAAAACCCTCCTGTAAAATAAGCAGGGACATACACTGCAAAAATTATTGTAGGTGGCACCACCAGTCTTGTACACTATAAAGCTACCCGATTTGTATGAACATGCCCAATTTTAGACTGATGTATCAAATTCCTCTGTAGAAATAAGCAGGAAATAAGCAGAAATACACTGCAAAAGTCAATATAGGTGGCACCAACTGTCTTGTAAATGAGAATACCATCAAAGATGCATAGACAGGTCAAAATATCAGTCCAATACATCAAACTTCCCCAGAGTTTGATGCACTGGGCTGACGAGACTTAGGTGAGTAAGGCAGTTGCCCACGAGTGAACTGTGACAAATTGCTGCCTCAAGCTACTGCACTGAGTATACTCTTGACCTGCATCTGGCTAGCCTGAGTGAACTTTTGACCTGTACTTGGCTGCACTGAGAGAACTCTTGACTTGTTGCATAATTTGACACAGTTGGCAGTCTGCCAAAGCTATAAATAGAATGCAGCTACTGCACTGAGTGAACTCTTGACCTATACCTTGCTGCACTTCTTCCTATCCTGGCACTGTCCCAAAACTATTTATAGAGCTGACATCATCTTGGCTAATGGCCAACATCAAGGCACTGGCAATCTGCCAATGGTAAACCAAGTGCTGCCATCTGTACACAATAGTGGTCCCTACGTGAACAACTTTGAAATTAATTTTCCCAATACAAAATGCTTTTCAGCTGACTTTTTATAAAAATAAAAAGAAATCAGGAATATATGTAAAATTATTACAGATGCATACTGAATGCAAAATTAAAATACAGGTATATCTCATTGATTTTAAATTCTTGAATTAAGTTGATTAGGGATACCAATAATTTATAATCCATGTACAGTTGTTTTTATATAGCCACAGAGAGCTGAATATTCATGATTGTAACATTGCCTGGTATGATGAATAATTTAAATCATAAATCTATTTGTTTAAAAGCTTTAAAAAAAACTTTCTTGTCAATATTAACCAAAGATAACCTGAAATCTATATGTCCAGTGGCAAGATGTGATAGATGCTAATAAACTGGTGCCAGGCTAGATGTAACAGCACCTCACAGCTAACATATATGGTAAAATGACTCAATTCAATCTTTATAATTCAGCCAAAAAATATTCGTGTGGAACCATTAATGACAATTATTATAAGAATTATTGTGGGGATTATTCTTGTACAATATTAAACAAACTGGCTTAAGTGGCATCAGTCAGAAGTTTTGCAAGTTTATAACTCATATAGGAAGATGCAGCAAACTGGCTAAGTTCAGCTTCCCGTAAACTCAACCAAAAAGCACTGAACCAAAACTATTTGAACAAACTTGAATTATCAACATCTGAGGATAATTAATGTGTGAAATTTAAGAAATTGGCCCAGTTTTTGAGAAGAAGATCTTTGTAGCCACTGTGTTACAATGGGCTGTTATGGCATATGACTAAATTCAGCTTCCCATAACTTAGCCAAAAGTCATTGAACAGAGACCAATTGAAAAAAACATTTAGAAAGCACTACCCTAGGATCATTTCTGTGCAAAATTATTCAATTTTTTTGTAGCCCTAAGTGTGATACAGGCACTGATGACTCCGTACAAAAAAGGCCAATGCAGGTGGTGCCACCAATACCTCAATTTCAGATATGACTCATGTGACCAACATTGGCATAAAATTTGGTGATGATAGCTCCAGCCGTTTCTGAGATTGTGAGAAATTTTAATATGCTTGTTTGGACAGATGACTAAATTCAAGCTCCTGTAACTCGGCAAAAAATCTCCAAACTGGAACCATTCGAACAAATTTGAGAGAGATTGTTCCAGGGATTTTTCTGTGAAATATTGGACAAATTTGCTGGACAGTTTCGGAGAAGATTTTTAAAGCTTTTTTAGCTTTTTCCTATAAAATCTAAGAAAATGCAGTTAGAAAAAAAATAAACAAAATCCAATATAGTTTTTTGGATGACTGATTATTTGCAAAAAATTTGGTGATGCTAGCTCCTGCCATTTTTGAGATAGCTATGGTTAAAGTACAGATGACGCATGACGCACTGACACCAATGCCGCACCATCACTTAAGCTCACAGGTTCGCTAAAAATACAAGTGGCGCCACCAGTCTGCAAAAACTGATGAAACATTCCATGACCAATATCCATGCAAAATATCATGGTGATCAATGCATTAGCTGTTCAGATACTTGAGCTTTTGTATCAAATTTTCCATTATTCTGGGGGGGGGGGGGGGTACTTCAAATCCCCATAGCTCACACTTTTGGGTAACAGAGACCTAGTTTTCGGTTTCCAAGGATATTTTTATGGACCTCCCTGCATGTCAAGAAAGAACATTCTAGCTCCTGTCATTAAGATTCGTCCACTGTTAACAAATACCCGCATCTTTTAAGGTCTCAAAAATAAAATCATGAAAAATAACCTTTAAAGGTCGGAGGACCATTGAAGTATTTATTCAGTACCACATCACGCACTGTTGGTTTTTAGGTCACGTAGATAGGATCCTGGTACAGCCTGGATGGACGCTCTTTAGGTTAAAAGGTCAACAGTATCTGGTTCTGACTGGTCATTCTATTTTATTGCTGATTGGTCGTTATTCACCCCCTCTATCTGCTAGTGCTTTACTGCGCATGTACAAAGCCCTAATCTTTACCCCAGTGCTGAGTCACTGGTCACTCAGCTCCTGGCTTCGTGCAGAACCAGTCGCTAGATTTTTATATTTTTATTTTGGACCGACGCTACCGCCGCTGCTGCTGAACTTCCAGGTTTTGTACCACAGTTGAACATACTGCAACAGAATATAGCTGGTAAAGGTAAGATATCTCTTGCGCTTCTTTGGTCGGTTCATTCAACTTTAACTTAAGTAATGGCAGCCTCTTGCAGTTCTTCAAGTAGGACCGGTAGGCCTACTGCCGTGCACAGCTCGGACCCAGCTCGCGTGGATAGGGCTAAGGCTAAAGTAAAAGTCCTTGTTATCGGACATTCGTTTGTGCATAGACTCGAAAGCTTTCTTGTGTCGGTCGAGAACTCTGTCGAGCTGAATTCCCAATCTGTTAGCTCCGTGCCGAGATCGGTGATCCGCAACTGGAATCTTGATGCTAACTTAGGTTTAAACAAAGACAGGTATCACGTTTCGTTCCACGGCGGCATGAAAGTACTAGCGCCCCTAGCGGTCAAATCGCTTACTAGTGCGGCATCCACCCGCGTAATTGAGCTTTGTCAGCCTAATGTTGTCTTTGTTGATATAGGCTCTAACGATCTTTGTTGCCCATCCGTCTCGCCTGAGCGACTTTCCCAACATATCTTCTCTTTTGCCGAGATGATTGTAATGGCATACAGTCTAGACAGGGTCATTATTGGATCTATTTTCCCGCGCAAGGATACAGCTTGCCCGTACCCGGAGTATAACAAGAAGGTTGCTTTGTGTAACATTACGCTATCTAAAATGACAACCGGTCACTCTCGCATAGCTGTTTGGAAGCATAGGGGCTTCGGCTCTAAAAATATTTACCGTCCCGATGGCGTTCACCTCAACTTTCAAGGTTCCGGCATATACGCATGCAGCATCAAGAGGGCCATCGTGCTATGGTCTACGCGTAGCGGCTTGAACGGGCATAAGGGAACTACTTGCAGCCAGTGAAGTGTTTACACTTTGCACGAGGTACTTTTGACAGGCAAGATCACCGTATAATTCCTCTATTACCGCTCTAGCCCTGATTATTTAATATTTTTTTTTTTTTTTTTTTCAACTTTACCCCGCCGTTTCGGCCTTATGCTTTTTCCCAACATATAATTTAAATGGTTATTGATGGCATAATTCTCCCTCTCGATCCGTCGTGCGCCCATCGCCGAATTAATTTGTGTTCATTTGCCGCTTGCGTTGTGATGTCATGGGTTTTTCCCGTGTTTTTCCACGTGCTATTTTAATGTGGTTTGTATTTTCTATTTGATTTATTTTATTATTGCCCTAACTCCCATTAGTGTGTATCTGGACTGTTACCGGGCGAGGGCTGTAGCCCGTTGTCTGCCTGTGGGTTACAGGACTGTTTCAGGGCGAGGGCGGTAGCCCGCTGTCTGCCCTTTTGTTGTTCGCGCGATTTCGTATTTTTATTATATTTGTGATCTCGGCTAGAGCCGTTCTCACTGCGTGTACTATCTTAGTATCTACATATTGTATAAGTGTATTATTTCACTTTCTTTTATTTGTTTGTTGGGAGCTGGGCGTGCAAGTTACATGTACGACTTGCCTCTATTATTACCACTTGTAAGTATTTTAACATCGTGATTTGGGATCACATTCATGCAGTATTGCTGTAAGTACACTTGTAAATAACTTTGTGATTTGGATTTGTTCCTCAGCTATGTTTTTCTACATGGAACTATTTCTCTATTGGAATTATATCTTTTGAATTGGAACTACAGTTAAATGTACCTTATAGAAATTTGCAAACTGCGCGTACTTATTTATTTCATTGCAGATGCCCAAACGCTCCAAGCCTGCAGTGCCTGATAAGTTGCCTTCTGGATTAAAATCCAGGGCCACTAGAAAGCGCAAATCTCCAGCAGCCTTGCACGACTATGTCTTAGCCGACGTTACTGATGGACCACCAACTACTACAACGGCGCCTGGCACCAATACCTCTGAGCCTATATGTACCAGTCAAGTACCTCCCAATACAAGTACATCTGCAGAGTCTGTAGCACCTACTTCCTCGCAGGATCTTCGGGCCATGATGCGCAGCGTTTTCAACGACGAGCTGGACAAACGCTTCGGTCCACAGACACCAGCTCCATCCTCATCAAATGCTTCTTGTCCTCAGCCTCACTCTACAACCATTCATCATGCACGCAGTATGGACCAGCATCATGACCAAGCCTTAGACCTGTCAACATCGGCTACTGTCTCTTGCGCCTCCTCTCCTGCCATTTCGCAGCACATCGTGAATGCAGCTACTTTACCTGTGGCCTCAACCAGTCAAGCCTCGCCGTCCGTGTCCACTGCGGCTGCTTCCAGTGCTGTCAACGCACTGCTAGGTAGGTCCTCAGGGGCAATCAATAACAACAACGTTGTAGGCAGAAAATAAAATCCTCCACACAACAGTACATATCAGCCTATCACTAAGGGTATTTCACCTGAACTTAAAGAAAAGTCTCTCTCCAGTGATTACTTAAATTTAGCACTGTTGGATACTACCGACACCATTATCCAGTCCAATGACAAGCGCAGGCCCCCATCTAAGATTACCAACATTGATCAATGGTCTAGATGCTTGTCTAGATACGCCTACTTAAGGTGTCTGGCCTACCCCTCTGAAAGCCATGCCTACTTTAAACATCAATATCAGGTGTTGAAATTGAAATTGGACTACCCAAGCTCTGATGCATGGCTTCACTATGATATCAGCTATAGGGACCATATTGCTAATCATGACGAGTTTTCCTGGGGGGACCCTTTGCCCCACCTCCTGTATGAAGCTCGGGAAATAGCGCTTACTCCTAGAAGGTCAAGAAGGAACCAGCCCTTTCTCAGCAGTAGTTCCCAGGCAACCCAGAAACACATCCCTTCTGGATATTGCTACACCTACCATAGACAGGGATCATGCACAAGGCCCCCCCCCCCCTGCAAGTTCTCCCACGCATTCCCCGCTTGTTGGAAGAACCGAGGGCTGGAGGAGCGTCACTCCCTCTCCTCTTGCTCCCCCGCCGCTCCTGCCTCCAGACCTACCTCCAGGAGACAGCAGAATGCCCCTCCCCCGGCCAGATCTAACACAAACAGATCTGCAAACACCAATCCTAGATAAACCCCTGGCTTTCCTATTGCAAGGGTACGATAAAATTGAGACTGATTACTTATTATCTGGCTTCAGAGATGGTTTTAAAATTTATTCTGACATGATAAATTCTGCTGTCGAAATTAACAACCATGCCTCCTTGCTACTCAACGTAGAGGTTGCTTCACAAATGATTTCCTCAGAGTTAAAAGCTGATCGAATTGCTGGTCCCTTTACTTCTCCCCCTTTCCAAAATTTCAAAATTTCTCCTTTTGGGTTAATACCAAAAAAGACCGGGGGTTTCAGATTAATCCATAATCTGTCTTACCCTAAGGGGGCCTCCCTCAATGATGGTATTGCCAAACACGATGCCACGGTGCAATATCAATCTTTAGACGATGCCATTTCTATATTACATCAACTCGGACGGGGTGCACTCATTGCTAAGGCCGATATAGCCGAAGCTTTTAGGTTAATACCTTTTCACCCTGATTGCCATCACATGTTAGGCTTCAAATATAATGGAATGTTTTTCTATGATAAATGTTTGCCCATGGGATGTGCCTCATCTTGCCAAATCTTTGAAAGATTTAGTTCAGCAATCGAATGGATTCTCAAATACAAATACAAAGTCAGATTCATTTCACACATTCTTGATGATTTTATGTTTTTTGGCCCCCCTGACTCTCCAGAATGTCACGAAGCTCTTAAATCCTTCTTGCATTTAGCCAGTCATATCAATTTACCAGTCAAGAATTCCAAAAAAGTCCTACCCAATACTTGTGTTCCTCTTTTTGGGATAGACGTAGATTCTGTGGCGTGGGAGCTCCGTCTCCCCCATGATAAACTCCTTAAGCTACAAGGGGATCTTGATTCTGCTTCATCTAAGAAACGCATAACAGTGAAAGAACTTCAGTCGCTGCTGGGCTTACTTAATTTTGCATGTCTTGCTATACACCTGGGTCGAGCTCTCATGCGTCGCCTTTACGCTACATTATATTCTCTGGGGGACCCCAAACCGCACTTCCATGTGCGCTTTAATAAAGAATCCCGAGGGGATCTTAAGGCCTGGCTAACCTTGTTGAGCTCCTACTCTGGAAAATCTCTGATTCTTTTCAAAGAATGGACTGCATCTGATGCTCTTCAACTTTTCACAGATGCTGCCGGCTCTATAGGTTTTGCGGGTGTGTTCAGGTCTCATTGGTTTCAAGGCACCTGGCCTCACAGCTGGAAAAGTCTCAATATAGCTAACCTGGAATTATTCCCTATTGTCATATCCCTTGAGATGTGGGGCAACATATGGCAGAACCATAAGATTATATTTCATTGTGATAACCTGGCTGTTGTGGACGTCATTAACAAACAATCTTCAAAATGTACCTCATTAATGTGTTTAGTCAGACGTATGGTCTTAGCTTCCCTAAAATTTAACATATTGTTCAAAGCATATCATGTTCCCGGTCTCGACAATGGTATCGCTGATGCGTTATCTCGTCTGCAGGTCTCGAAAGCACGGAAGTTAGCACCATACCTGGACGGACAGCCAACCGCCATCCCACCAGAATTGCTCCCGCAGGAATCATTCATCAAGCCGCCAACCTAGTTATCGCCAGTCTAGCCCCAAGCTCCAGAAGGTTATACGCCCATGCTCTGCATCAGTTTATTCAATTTAATAGGGACCAGGGCACTCAATATGCCTTCCCTTGCATTCAGGACACACTAGTATGCTATATTATTTGGATGTCAAATCTAGGATATAAACACTCTACTATAGTGTCCCACCTGTCAGCCATAAACTTTGCCCATAAACTATTTGGCCTTCCACCTCCCAGTGTTTCCTTTTTTATCAACAAATTACTTTCAGGATTGGCCAAGAAAGCCTATCTCCAGAGACATGCTAGTGAAGCTCTTAATTGCTATTCCCGCAGTCACTCATGACTCCTACAAACAAATTCTCTTCACCGCCATGTTCACTACAGCCTTCCATGCTTTTCTTCGAATAGGGGAAATGACTACATCTTCTGGTAATCCTACAAACAATGCTATTCAATTTTCTGATGTTCACACATTCAAAGATTCTATTACATTGGTCCTAAAGAAGTACAAACATGCCCCGGCTAATCATCACGTCTCTCTCCTTTTGAAACGATCAAACGATTCTGCTTGCCCTGTTTCCGCCCTTTTGAGATTTCTCGCAGTTCGTCCCAAGGTGCCAGGTCCTCTTTTTATTTTTAACGACAGAGTCCCAGTTTCCAGCAATTTTTTCAATAAAATACTTCAAGATTGTCTATTAAAGGCCGGCTTCGTCAACGCTCGGTTCACAAGTCATAGTTTCAGGATAGGTGCAGCCTCACATGCTGCTTCCCAGGGTGTCTCAAACGACATGATAATGCGCATGGGCCGCTGGAAGTCCCGGGCTTTCTTAAAGTATATTCGTACCTCGCTCCTTGACAAGTGATTTTTCATATAATTTTCATCTATTTTTCCAAATTTGGAGGGTGTTATCATTTCTGGATTTGACTGAAGGTTACACTCTCTGTTGATCCCCTAAAGAACTGTCGTTAATTTATCATATTCCTTATGTACAACATTAGCCTATAACTCAACTTACTATTTAACCTGTTAAGTCTTCTCAGAGTCAATGGCAATGTTAAGGACAAACTCATCTTGTATTTGACTGGAGAGTTTGTTCCAGCTTTTCATCATGTTGGCACTGGGCAGTCTTAAACATATGTTAGTGTAACCTCGCATCCTGTATTCGACTGGAGCTCAGGTTTCACTTCAACTATTCGGATGTTTATCATGATGTATAATTACGTGTATAACTATGTCATTCGCTCAGCATAATACTTTGATATTTATTCTTGGCATCCTGTATTTGACTGGAGCCAGTTGGCATACACTGTTAGCAATACATATACACCCCTGCCCCTGGGGACCTTTAAGTAGGTGACATTCTTTTTATGCTTCAGAATTTCATTATGTTTTCTTCTGTTATCTATAATTCCTTCTTTTCCTTCATTGTTCCATTGTGTGGGGGGAGCTGGATCTAAAGACCCAGCGGTGGCCATTTTTGAATTCCCCCCATCACTTTTATCACATGTGATTTGTCCACTTTGTATATATGTATATATGTTGTGATGTAGTTAATTTGGCAGTGCTCCTCTTAAATCTGTTTCAATTGTTCTATGTTATGCATCAGCATCCAGGCCATCAAACCAAGGACTCTGTGTATAAAGACTTTTTATTCTCAGCCTGGATTGTAGACTTGTGTTATGGCACTGCCAAGTATTTTTTATATTTCCTAGGTCATTTAATAAATGACATTATAGACAACATTGGTCTCTTTGTTTACATAACAGTGCATGTGTGTGTGGCTGGATAAATAACCTTTAAAGGTCGGAGGACCATTGAAGTATTTATTCAGTACCACATCACGCACTGTTGGTTTTTAGGTCACATAGATAGGATCCTGGTACAGCCTGGATGGACGCTCTTTAGGTTAAAAGGTCAACAGTATCTGGTTCTGACTGGTCATTCTATTTTATTGCTGATTGGCCGTTATTCACCCCCTCTCTCTGCTAGTGCTTTACTGCGCATGTACAAAGCCCTAATCTTTACCCCAGTGCTGAGTCACTGGTCACTCAGCTCCTGGCTTCAAGCAGAACCAGTCGCTAGATTTTTATATTTTCCGCCACCTCCCATCCTCCACCCATTGTGTGTATATAAATTATTAATTTGTACTTGTTGTAATAAGCCTTCTTAACGCTTGTGCGCCATTTTTGAATTCCCCCCATCACTTTTATCACATGTGATTTGTCCACTTTGTATATATGTATATATGTTGTGATGTAGTTAATTTGGCAGTGCTCCTCTTAAATCTGTTTCAATTGTTCTATGTTATGCATCAGCATCCAGGCCATCAAACCAAGGACTCTGTGTATAAAGACTTTTTATTCTCAGCCTGGATTGTAGACTTGTGTTATGGCACTGCCAAGTATTTTTTATATTTCTTAGGTCATTTAATAAATGACATTATAGACAACATTGGTCTCTTTGTTTACATAACAGTGCGTGTGTGTGTGGCTGGATAAAAAATGATAAAATATAGGTGGCACCAGCAATCTGCAGAAACTGATGGAACACTCCATGATCAATATCCATGCAAAGAAGTATGGTGTTCAATGCATTAGTTGTTCAGCTTTTGTATCAAATCTTCCTTTATTCTGGGGGGTACTTCGGAGCCACATAGAAGAATATCGGTAACAGAGACCTAATTCAAGGTTTCCAAGGAGATTCTTCATGGACCTCTCTGGATATCAACTTAGAAGATTCCAGGTCCAGCAGTCCAATTAGTGCCCTGTTAGGGACAGATGGTCGGACGGCTGGACAACTGTATCGACGAAGGACAAGAGTGATTGCTAAAGCTCAGATGACTTACAGTCAACTGAGCTAAAAACAAAAACACATTGTGAAAAAAAGACATGTGACGACATCTGCAGGAGAACATTTAACTAAAACACACTGAGAAATTGGACAAAAATTTTATAATTTGCCTTTGACCTGATGAGAATTATTTTTCAGAAAGACACTCAAAAACCAATCCCAACCAAGGTCTGATTAAGAAAAATCACTGACCCAAATCTGAATGAAATCGGACAATATTTAGGAAAGTTATCACATGGAAACAAAACCTGACAGGTGGAAAGACAGCTAGACAGAGGGAGAGACAGAGAGAAAGACAGACAGACAGAGAAACCCTTATTAATGTTCCCTGTTCTACAGAAGGGGGGGGGGAATATTTTACCACACTGAGTGCATTACAGCTAGTAATGGAACAATATAGCTTGCCCTCTTTTTATCCCTACCCATTTTGATTCAATGCAAGTGGAAGGATTTACTGGCAAGCATTAAAACTAGAACTTTACGACATATGTATAAAATTGTCTTGACACCACAGTGTGTTCCATCAAAGTTGACAGCTCACCAAGAGTATAAGGATGGTAGTTGCAAAATAATAATAATTGAAAACAATTAATCGCAATATATGAATCAATTACAATTTAACTGAATGGCTTTGATGCATTGTTTCACCCCTAATAGTTAATCTGCAAAATTTAAAGCGGCAAAATGTTTATAAATATGTTAGACTGGATAATAAAATATATGTCCTACCTTTTTCCACAATGTCACTGAACTATTGAAGGATGAATTTACTGGAGCAAACAGGGTGTAGCTCTCAAAATCCTGAAGTTGTGTCAGCAAGCCGGTGGCCTGGAAACAAGGAGTAATCATTCAAACAATAGAACATACATTTACGAATATACAACAAATATTTAGAATGTATAAATAATTAACTAAAAATGTGTTCAGTTCTTTGTACAAATCTTCAAAACATATGAATTCCCTTACACAAAATATTCATAATATGTCTGGTTAAACAAAATCCATACACAAACACTTTCCTTTGTCAATATTTTGAGTTTCTCTTTAACTTTTGTAAAAATATTCTAATGACTTGATATATAATAACACAACCACAGTTTCATCAGATTATTTGCAGGCAATACTGTAGCATTATCTGACAATATACAGTGTAACCTGTGTAATTAGACCACCCTTCTGACTGGCCAAAAGTAGTCTTAATTCACAGGTGGTCTTATACAACAAGGTTAGTATAACCAAAGAAATGCTTTCAGTCTTAGTAGACAGGTTGTCTTATATGACAGGTGGTCTTTCAGACAGGTTTCACTCCTCTTGCTAAACACTTTGTTTTACCTTAGCAAAGCCAGTGAAAACTGATAAATCTTCTGTCTGACCCAGCACCTCATCAATGGCAGGTCTTCTGCTTGGAATCCAGTATGGTTCAAGGACCTAGAAATAAAGGTCCAAATACAAGAAGGCTACCTCATATCGGTCACATAGTGTTTCATGGCCCTAGAAATACAGCTCCAAATACAACAAGGCTACCTGACAGCAGTCACATAGTGTTTCATGATGTTTTCACAAGCTGCTGAAGCAAATACTGCAAGGTCTGAAAATTTGGATATCAAGAATTTGGTAATTAGTACTACGAGACTCAGATCAAGTACTTACTGCCATGATGACAGTGGAAAATTTAAAAAGCTGATCATGTTAAGTTTAACAGATGGAACTGTCAGCAAATTTTAAGTATGTGTTAACAGTATGTTATATGCGAAATAAGGTATTCACACTCTGTCTAGTTGAAAAGATTTTACAACATGTGGGAGAAAAGTGCTATATTTTTTGTGTTAGGAAGTGATTCATGGGCCTGATCAGTAGATTTGTAAATATAACAAATTGTCTTTATATGAAAGTCTACACAAATGTATATACTTAGGTCTACATGTAATGGGATTGTATGACTTGTAACTGGTTTAGTCAATGCACATCAAACCCCCCGATTCCAATGTGGCATATGACAGGCATTAATATAGACCTGTAGTTGTCTGACAGTGTAGCATTGATTCTAATGTGCATATCAGCTGTACATATGTTGTTTGAAAGGTGTTCAAAGCTAATTCATATGATCAGGTATGATGATTCATCAGGCAATTAAGCTCATTAACCTATCATATATATATTCACTCATATCACTATCAGTTGCTATAAATAATAAATCAATTAATTAAGGTGAAGTGCCAACATTCAATGCATATTGTTGAATTGTAACTTAGTATAAAAAGGGTGTACAACTGGAGAAAAGAGGAGAATCAGTAAGGAGACAGAGATATGCATCTTGTAGACCTCTCTCCTCCTATGTAAGACACATGGTGGACCTTTGGTACAGTAGGACTGAATTGCCTACAAGCTAGGAATAACTATACGTTTTGGAACTCCATTTCAGCTTGTAACTGGCAGAAGTTATGTCCATCAATGTGAACCAAGAGCTGCCTCCTATGATTGTTCTGTTAAGTATCTGTGAAAGTGATGTTCAACTGGAAGGTGTTAGCTAAATCTGAAGCTGGAAAGTGTAACCTTAATGTTCACCAGGAACCTGTAACTGTATTGTTCAACCGTGAAGCTGTAAGTGTGAACTTCCATGAAATAAACTATATGTTAAAGATCAAGGATTCCTCCTTCAGTCATCCACATAGTAAGACAAAAACACCCCCATGTGGTATATGGACTATAATAGACATGGGTAAAAAAATTACAATAAATGCCACTTTTTTAATGAAATGGTTAATTAGCAACAACTATTCAAATAACCCTTAAAAGATGTACAAGCACTAATTGAACAGTATAAATACACCCCATTTTCTAACTTGTAAGTTATTTGCAAAATTTAGTAGAATTTGATTTATTAAGAATGAAAGGCTGCAAGCACAAGATTTTCAACCCAAAGAGTGTTTTAAAGCATCTGTAATATCCATTCTATAATGATCCCTTGGTTAAGAAAAAGCATCAAAGAAATGTACATGAGGCATGAACCTGTCTGTGATTCCTATTTAATTATAACCTTTGTGTCTGATGGAGAGCGTTCTTTACCAGCCCTGATAGGTGCACAGGTTGCAGTGTATGATCAAATCATGTATACCACTGTACAAAGGCAACCAGATGACTTCAGTAAGAAACATCTGTCGTCTGACATAAAATGTCTACACTGACAAAAGATAAGGAGCACTGTTATTTAATGAGAAAGTTCAGTCTCAGAAGATACCAGTAAATAATGTGGACATATGATAACCCAGCAGTATTATGTATTTGGCATCAAAATTAAGAGCTAGTCCCAGGAGCTTGCTTTGTGTTATTGATCACTGAGACATACAGCAAGTGACCCATAGGTCATGGTGCTCAGCTGATCTTAACTCTGATCTGTGACCTGATGAAATTATACCTAATGAAAACTAATATTTGAGAAAACAAGGCCTACAGGACTAATGCGAACCTGTCCCATGAGATTACACCAGGTAAAATGCTTCAATGCTGGACCATTACTTTTCAAGAACATGGGTAACATGTATATGAACAATGCAAGTACTAAACACTTAGAACATGAAACAATTAAACAAACATCAATGCTGAAAATCTGGCATGGGTGCACACAACACAAAAACTAGAATACGGGTAACCAGCGACTACTTGGATCCGCCAAAATCAGAGTGGGATAGGTGAAGTGAGGCATGGATTGAGTGGCAAGGGGAAATAGAGCGAGTGTTTGATAGAGGGCTATGTGTGATCTATACACATGCAAAATTTAGGCCAAATCGGTCAAACAGTTCCCAAGATATGAGCTTGGATGTCTGCAGCATAAACAAGAATGTACGTGGCACCACCTGTCATAAAATCAAGAAAGCTGTCCAGGATGTATAAAACCTGCAAAATTTTAGGGAGATAAGTCAAACATCTACTCTACTGAGATATGAGTGATTTAAGCCCATGGCAGACAAACAGACGGATGCTGTGCAAAAATGGTGGCAGGTGGCGCCACTAATTTTGTGTATGATTAGGAGCTATGAGAGATCTATACACATGCAAAATATCAGGGGGATATGTCAAACCAGTCCTGAGATATAAGCCTGAATGTCTGAAGCATGTACATAAATGAAGGTGGCACCACATGCCACAAAATCCAGAAAGCTGTCCAAAATGTATAAACCTGCAAAATTTGAGGCAGATATGTCAAACCACTGCCGAGATATGAGTGATTTATGCCACAGCAACTATCAGACGGACGCTGTGCAAAAATGGTTGAAGGTGGCGGCACAAATTTTGCGCTTGATTAGGAGCTATGTGAGATCTATAAACATGCAAAATTTTGGCCCAATTGGTCAAACTGTTCCCGAGATATGAGCTTGGATGTCTGCAGCTTAATGTGAATGTAGGTGGCGCCACCTGTCATAAAATCAAGAAAGCTGTCAAGGATGTATAAACCTGCAAAAAACCAGGTGGATAAGTCAAACCACTGCCGAGATATGTGTGATTTTATCCAAAGTCAGATGAACTGATGGATGCTGTGCAAAAATGATTGCAGGTGGCGCCACAAGTTTTGCATATGATAAAAAGCTATGGGAGATCTATACACATGCAAAATCTTGGCCCAACTGGTCAAACTGTTCCCGAGATATGAGATTGGATGTCTGCAGCTTAAACATGAATGTAGGTGGGGCCATCTGTCCTAAAACCAAGAAAGCTGTCCATGATGTATACACATGCAAAATTTCAGGTGGATGATTCCAACCAATGCAGAGATATGAGTGATTTTATCCCAAGGCAGATGAACAGATGGACACTGTGCAAACATGGTTGCAGGTGGCGCCACTATTTTTCTGTGTATGTAATAAAGCTATCCAAGGGCAACATTTGTACCATAATTTTTCCTAATAGGTCAAACGGTTCCTGAGATATGTGGATTTATGTGTGGAAACAGACACACAAATGGACGCTGGGCAGAGAAAAAATCAGAGATCAACGCCAATTGGTTAGGCACCAGTACACATGTGACCTGATAACTGGTGTAAGTTCCGGAAAAATCAGTCCAGTAGTCTCAGAGGAGTTCTCCAGAAACGAACGCGGTAGTTATGGTGAGTTTGGTGAAAAGGCATCAAAGCCAAGGAAAGTTATTGTGGCGTTCCTAAAAGTTAATGGACAAACTGACAGATGGATGGTGGTTATACCATATAATACTCCCTCATATGATGGGCATATAAAAACAACATATTTTGTCATGTTACTTGCAAATGTTCTGATCAAGAGAGGTTACCGGATCAGAACTGGCATGGAATGTTATTTCACAGGGAGAAGTATCCACTAATCATTTCTTTGAAACATATTTCCAAGAATGTAAAATGTATCTATGTGAATGCAATTAAAAAAGTGTTCACTATCTAAAAATCTCTGGAAACAATAAATTTAAAAGCTAGGGCTCTTCTGTAACTTTCCCCCAAAAATTCTCACTAGTTTTTTCCAATGTTTCTTTATTTTAAAAATTATTTTAAATTTGTTTTTGCTTGGACAATGAGTTATTTATTTGGTGTCTATGTCCCACTGCTTATAATACTCCTGGTCCTCCAGTGAAGGTTCAAAAGGTCATATCCCAAAAGAGTCATCACTTTCACTCCATGATCTATCATTATCCTCCAGTTGTCCATTGGAAATTCATCACAAACCAGAGCTGAATCAACATGATGAAGAGAAAGCCAAACAGAGAGGGATATATTTTTAACCGACAAGACTTTCACTTGAGTGAAAGCTCATCAATACTGTCAATGCTCTAGGATCCGAGGGCCCGTTTCACTGATAATGATTACACGGCAATGTCCTTAGGTAACAGACTTGGCCATGTTCTGGTATATCAAAACCGTTAATAATTAATATGGACAAGTACAATGATAAGTGAGCTGCTTCAAGGAAAGCCCAATAGACAAGACCAGGTCAACTTGGAAGGAAGACTCAGACTGACAAACGAGAAGTTAGTCGAGGACAGCATTTTAAGAACTTGGGATACACCTATTGACTGTATTGATCTGTCTGAACAGGACAGTGGCTTGACACTAAGCTGTCCAAGTTCAATACCTTAGGAGAGGCCACAGCTGAGCTGAAAGTAACAGTAGCATCTTTAACATCACATCTTCCCTTATTCTACAGCTAGGAGCTCTCTCAGTAAAGAAAAGTTGGATAACCCATGCTGGATAATCCAGTCAATATCAAATAATTCTAGTGAATTAGAGATAGGATCTTTAACATTATATCATCTCTCACTCTGGCAGGAGTTCTCTCAGTATATAAAAGTTTGATAATCGCTGGATAACCCAGTCAATATTGAATAATGCTAGTGAATGCAAGTGAATTAGATTCCAAACTGATTAAGGGAATGAAAGACCGATTGCCTTTACGGACCACTGAGGTTGTTAGGTCATAATAAGGGGTACACTTCCCAGGGGTAAACTGATTCTAAAACTCCATTTGTAGCTCTATCATTAAATTATCTCTAATATGTAAGTTTTTCCTTAATATTTTTTATAACACCAGCTCTTGTTTGACTTATTACTCCAAAATCTGATATGCCCATTCACATTCCTAACACTGTCAAAAACACATAGCTGTGAATAAAGGTGTAATGATTATAAAGCCCCTTACACTTTTTTCATTGATTGTACTTCTAAGTATAAGTATCTTAATTTGTACTCTAAATACATGAAGATTTTCACAAAGAGCAAAGTTTTACATTCAAATCACTGTTAAGGGTCCATTATGACACCTGATGATGTATATAGTTCAGCTTGCAGGACTGCAGTATTTAGTTAATATTAAAGCTATCAACATAGTAGTTCCTAGATATAATAAAAATTCTATAAAAATGTTTTTCAAAATTTCCCCTAAAAATCCAAGGAAAAACAGAAATGATTGAGTGAATAAGCCACATAAATGTTTTGTCCTGCAAGTTGATATATAAAGCTGGTCATGGTCTGACAATGTAGCCATGAGAATTAATAAATCTTCCACCTCACTGGACAATACATAGTCCCAGAATACTAATGTCCAGATCAGATTTCAGACACCTGTCTCTTACAACACTTCACTGTCTCCTCAGGGAAATGTCCACTCATCAAGATGCCCCAACAGCCAAGCTCCGCATCTGTCTCAGTCTCTTCCATCCCAAGTGTATGTCATATCCCCCAGTGCCTGATCCTTCATTGTAGCTGCATCTTTATGGCAACAATGCTGAAGATTCAGACCTTCTTATCTTGTAATAATTATTCCATCCCTCTCACATGAAATAACAGCATCTAAATATAGAGGAGCCTGATATGTCAGCTGCACTGGTCTATCTGGCTGGTTTATATAGTTTTTAAACAACTGATACTCTCACAAAAACATTTCAAAATATTTAAAGGTAAACAGTTAGAATCCTTTGAGTTTGCTCAATTAAAAAAGAGACAAATTTGTAAACAAATATCATTCTAAAATAGTCCTTAAACATGTTTAAAAACCTATCTCATGGATAACCTGGTAAAAGCAAAAATAAATGAAACAGCTGTTTGCAGAACAATAATGGTTTTACAATTACATATTATCTTAAAGGAAATAATCAACATATATATATTATATAAAAGGGACAAAATATTACTTAAATGCCAAGGATAATCAAAGTTAACTTAATAGCAACTTTATATAAGATTTGTTGGACACTGAGAAGCTGAGTGAGGGACATATACAAATGTATACTAATCCGGAACAGTTTCCTTGTCATTAAGGGGTACCAAACACAAAAGGAAAAATTTAACAAATAAAGTATATTAGTCAAAAATTAAGGGACAAAAGGTGGTTTGAAGCTGGGCCTCTCACTGTGTTTGGTATTATATTTTATTACATTTTTGTAGAAATGTTTTGTTAAAATCAATTTTATGTACAGAAGTACAGAATTAATTTTCATTTACATGTGACTTTTGCTTATGACTTCTCATTTATCATGGAATGCTGATTTAATTTCCAATGAGGACTAAGTAGTTGATGTACATAAACCTTTAAAGAGGCATAATCAAGAGCTAAATATGCCTATTCTTTCACACTATCAGTTCAGTTTTGCTTATTACAAATGTTTCCCAGCACAACCATCCCAGCACACGGTCTCATTTCCTCGCATACGGCTGTTTAACACCATGTTATGGCCCTGCGTGTTGGTAAACAGCCTGTTTACCATAACAAAGCCGCACGACCAGAGGTCAGACTAAGAGAGGCAATGTGTGGTGTTTCAGCCATCAGAAAGAAACATGTGTTACATTTTTTTTACCAAATCAGGCCGGGCGTCTCATGGTCGACACGTGTTTTGGCTCAGCGATGCACACTGCCCCACGCGGTGTGTTTATGTTGACACCAGTCATTGCGCCTGGTCCACTGTTTTTAACATTTGTTTACAGGAGAAAGCAAATGATTTCAGGGCAATTTTTTGGGAGGTACAGATTTATTCTAAAGGGAAGAAGCTATTTTTTTGTGTTAACTCAACATGCTTTATTGGTGATTGGGCCCCTTTAAGATATATCTACAGCCTTAGATTTGTTAGAATTGGTAGTGCTGACTAAGTATTTAACACTACTGGTTTGATATAAGGAACTATATCACCTTTGACAATACAATAAGGACACTGTCAGGTCAGCAAGGGCCCACAAAAGGCCCATTGACCTCCAGTGTGGGCTGAGTGATGCTAGAAAAAATATAATGACAAGGGACATAATTAGAATTGGTGTATTACACAGTATGAAAATAAGGAGGGCGCGCAGCTCTGTGGGCTTGATCTTTGATCCTGTGACCTCAAACTCAATAGAATTCTTTATTCACGGGTGGGTAAGCCATATGAGCAAGATGAAACGTTTTGGTCAAACTGTTAGGCTTTAAATGGGTCCACAAGCTTTTTCAAGAAGTGGATCCTGTGCCCTTGACCTCTGACCCTGTGACATAAAAATCAAAAGAGTTCTTCACCCATGGGTGGGTAAGCCATGTGTACAAGATGAAAGGTTTTAGTCAAATGGTTTGGCTTGAAATTGATCCACAAGCCAATTCTGGACGGACAGACAGACACACGGAAGGACACACGAACAGAGGCATTACTATATCTCTTTCGCAACATAGGTTGGGAGGGGATAATAAAGGACATGATTTACACAGCATGCAGAGACAGAGGGATCTGACCCGAACATTCTTTAAACAACTGAACAGAGATGTTAAGGTTTTTATCAGTGATAGGCATTTATAAAGATAACTATCCAAAGCAACAGAGGCATATAAATAACATCTGATGTATTAAACTGTAAGCCTGGTTAGACCATGTGACCCCAATTAGATAAAGATCTTCTTTTAGAGGTTGAGCCAAATGTGCAAGATGGAAGATTTGTGATAAAAACTTCTACGTAAAATGCATTTACAATATTTTTCAAATGTAGGTCCTATGACCTTGACCTTTGACCGTAATGACTCCAAAATCAGAATGGTTCTTACTTTGATGGTGGGTCAAATATAAATCAAGTTTGAAACCAATATGTCTTTACAAACTGAGGTTATCATCCAGAACCAATTTGCGGATGGGTGGTCCTCAAGATACCGGACAGGAATAACATCTATGTTTAAGCAGAAATTTGGCTCAAACCTTAGGGAAATAAGGCCACAGTGACCTAGACTGAGGTTTACAGGTTTATCATGTCTTCTTTATATGATATGGAAAAATCAGTCAATTTAACAGACTTTATCAGGGTGTCCATTTATCTGTCTGATATTGCAGACTGCCATGGCTGCTACATCAACCATGGAACTCATTGAAATAATGATTGAGATAAATATACTAAACAAACAGGGACATCAGATAATTCTGAACAAGGCCTACAGGCCTAATGCGAACCTGTGCAAAGTTTGGGAGTGTGAATGGAGGTTTATTTTTAAAATTTAATATTGATCCTTTTAAGTCCTGCATATCTACCTTAGTCATTATGATTTCAGCAAAATGGACATTTCGGACCTACAAGTTTCAGACTAGGACATTTTAAAACTAGAATATGGGTAGTTGACAAGCGACTATGTGTATCCGCAGAAATCAGAGTGGGACGGGTGAAGTGAGGCATGGATTAAGTGGCAAGGGGAATAGAGTAAGGTGTGTTGTATATTAGCATGGATGTCTGCAGCTTAAACGTGAATGTAGGTGGTGCCACCTGTCATAAAATCGAAAAAATTGTCCAGGATGTATAAACCTGCAAAATTTCAGGTGGATAAGTCAAACCACTGCTGAGATATGAGTGATTTTATCCCAAGGCAGATGAACAGATGGACGCTGCGCATAATTGGTGGCAGGTGGCACCACCAGTTTTGCCTATGATGAAGAGCTATGTGAGATCTATACACATGCAAAATTTTGGCCTAATCGGTTAAACGGTTCCTGAGATATGAGCGTTGATGTCTGCAGAGTAAACCTGAATGTAGGTGGCGCCACCTGTCATAAAATCAAGAGAGCTGTCCAGGATGTATAAACCTGCAAAATTTCAGGTTGATAAGTCAAACCACTGCTGAGATATGAGTGATTTTATCCCAAGGCAGATGAACAGATGGATGCTGTGCATTAATGGTTACATGTGGCGCCACCTGTTTTGCCTATGATGAAGAGCTATGTGAGATCTATACACATGCAAAATTTTGGCCGTATCGGTCAAACAGTTCCGAGGATATGAGCTTGGATGTCTGCAGAGTTAACCTGAATGTAAGTGGCGCCACCTATCATAAAATCGAGAAAGCTTTCCAGGATGTATAAACCTGCAAAATTTCAGGTCGGTATGTCAAAGCACTGCTGAGATATGAGTGATTTTTACACACAGGCAGATGAACCGATGGATGCTGTGCAAAAATGGATGCAGGTGGTGCCTCCAGTTTTGCATATAGTTAGGAGCTATGTGAGATCTATACACATGCAAAATTTTGGCCCAATCAGTCAGTTCCCGAGATATGAGCTTGGATGTCTGCAGAGTAAATATGAATGTAGGTGGCGCCACCTGTCATAAAATCGAGAAATCTGTCCAGGATGTATAAACCTGCAAAATTTCAGGTGGATAAGTCAAACCACTGCTGAGATATGAGTGATTTTATCCCAAGGCTGATGAACAGATGGATGCTGTGCATTAATGGTTACATGTGGCGCCACCTGTTTTGCCTATGATGAAGAGCTATGTGAGATCTATACACATGCAAAATTTTGGCCGTATCGGTCAAACAGTTCCGAGGATATGAGCTTGGATGTCTGCAGAGTTAACCTGAATGTAAGTGGCGCCACCTATCATAAAATCGAGAAAGCTTTCCAGGATGTATAAACCTGCAAAATTTCAGGTCGGTATGTCAAAGCACTGCTGAGATATGAGTGATTTTTACACACAGGCAGATGAACCGATGGATGCTGTGCAAAAATGGATGCAGGTGGTGCCTCCAGTTTTGCATATAGTTAGGAGCTATGTGAGATCTATACACATGCAAAATTTTGGCCCAATCAGTCAGTTCCCGAGATATGAGCTTGGATGTCTGCAGAGTAAATATGAATGTAGGTGGCGCCACCTGTCATAAAATCGAGAAATCTGTCCAGGATGTATAAACCTGCAAAATTTCAGGTGGATAAGTCAAACCACTGCTGAGATATGAGCTTATTTTATTCCAAGGCAGATGAACAGATGGGTGCTGTGCATTAATGGTTGCAGGTGGCGCCACCAGTTTTGCCTATGATGAAGAGCTATGTGAGATATATACACATGCAAAATTTTGGCCCAATCGGTTAAACAGTTCCCGAGGTACGAGCTTGGATGTCTGTAGAGTAAACGTGAATGTAGGTGGCGCCACCTGTCATAAATCAAGAGAGCTGTCCAGGATGTATAAACTTGCAAAATTTCAGGTAGATAATCAAACCACTGCTGAGATATGAGTGATTTTATCCCAAGGCAGATAAACAGATGGACGCTGTGCATAAGTGGTTGCAGGTGGCGCCACCAGTTTTGCCTATGATGAAGAGCTATGTGAGATCTATACACAGGCAAAATTTTGGCCCAATCAGTCAAACGGTTCCCAAGATATGAGCTTGGATGTCTGCAGAGTAAATATGAATGTAGGTGGCACCACCTGTCATAAAATCGAGTAACCTGTCCAGGATGTATAAACCTGCAAAATTTCAGGTGGATAAGTCAAACCACTGCTGAGATATGAGTGATATTATCCCAAGGCAGATGAACAGATGGATGCTGTGCAAAAATGGTTGCAGGTGGCGCCACCATTTTAGTGTATGTTATAAAGCTATCAAAGGGCGACATTTGTGCAAAATTTTTAGCCTATTCGGTCAAACGGTTCCCGAGATATGCCAGTTTATGTGTGGAAACAGACACAAATGGACGCTGGGCAGCAAGGAAAGGTCAGAGGTCAACACAAAATGAGGGTGCAGCAGTTCACATGTGACCTGATGATAAACCTGATTCGCTTAAAATGCAAACCAAGTTTTTTCAAACAGTTGAAAGATATAGTTCCAATAATCTGGGAATTCTGCATCTAAACATTGTGTCCAGACGTCTAGACGCTGTGTCTAGACGTCTAGACACATTGTCTAGACACCCCCCCAGAGCCAGGTCAGTTGCCATGGTGATGTCTGGAACCTACCTGTTTGTACTGAGTGACCTCTTGACTTGGCTGCTGAAACTCATCTAATTGTAAAATCTGTTTACAAATACAGAAAGCCTTTTTCAATTGGCTACAATGCTTTTTTAAAACTGTATTTACCCAATCTATTCTTATTAAACTGGCAGAACCCTACTATAGAATAATTCTTGTAAAGTTTAAACCAATCAGCTTAACAGTTTCATCATAAATCAGTGTATAAGCTAGAAGAGTTTAAAATTACATTTTTGCTTGTGAAAAACACATCATTGTAGGTGGCGCCACCAATACCTCAAAATCAGATATGACATATGTGACAAACATTGGTATAAAATTTGGTGATTATAGCTCTAACTGTTTCTGAGATTTTAATTTTAGTGTGCTTTTTTGGACAGATGACTAAGTTCTAAAATCTCCGAACTGGAACCATTCGAACAAACTTGAGAAAAATTGTTCCAGGGATCATTTCTGTGAAATATTGGACAATTTGGTTGGACAGTTTCGGAGAAGAAGATTTTTAAAGCTTTTTTAGCTTTTTCCCTATAAAATCTAAGAAAATGCAGTAAGAAAAAAAATAAACAAAATCTGATATAGTTTTTTGGATGACTGATTATTTGCAAAAAATTTGGTGATGCTAGCTCCTGCAGTTTTAGAGATAGATATGGTTAACGTACAGACAACGCACAACACACGACGTATGACGGACGACGACGCACCATCGCATAAGCTCACAGGTTCACTAAAATGTAAGTGTATCTGTTGACCTATGTAGCTGCCAAATGTTACCTTCATTGGAAGGATGGGAATTTGTGCCGAGGCCTGAGGTGATATTCTTTTATTGTCTCGTCCTTGTCTCCACTGTACACTTGGCTTTAATGAATTTTTTCATATTTATATTCTATGAGCAGCTGGTTTCTTTTCCAGTTTAACTCTACAGACATCTTAATCACCATAAGTGTGTGAGATGAGAGGGTGCTTGTTCCATGTATCTGAGTGACATCAGATATAATTAAGATATAATATGGCTTCTGTAATATCTACATGACTGATCTTACTAAACAGTCATGTTTGGTATATTTATAGGTAAAATGATTAAAATGAGAAATTAAATTGTCTGCCTGTGACTTTGTTATGTATGATCCTTAAACATAACAGGATTAGGAGGTTGATTCTTTCTGTATTCTTTAATTATGTACCATCCATGATTATCAATGAAGATCATAATAAAAAGATTTTTCCAGAAATTACTGATAAATCAGGTGACTGGAAAATAAGACATGTAGTGTCTTGAGGAGAAACAAAATTATATTTGATACAACTTTAATTAAAGACTGACATCTATAATGCTGCAATAGGAACTGTTCTATCTGATTTTAGTGCTGAGTCATGTGACATCTATATCTAATCTGAGTGTGTTATATCTAGGCTTAAACTCAGTTTGTTTTTTTAATATTACAGTAAAAAAAGCACAAATAAAAAAACACTGATGAAGGGACAAGCTTCTTAAAATTGAAAGCTTTATGAACAAGGAAAGATTAGCTAATATTACGCTTCATCAGTATCTGAGCAGATCATGCTGACAATTGTTCTTTTGTTTGAATTTTTAGGAACAAGTGGTCCATGGGCCATGATGGTCAGCTGAATCTATAATAAACACCTCAAGGCCATAGCACATAAATGTAGGTCATAAGTGACTTATAAAAATGGATTTGCAAGAAGATTTTACAAGAATTTGTCTGTACATTTGTACATATCCTAGTTCTATTGGTTATTTTGAATTTTGGATATTGACAGAGGACCTGTCAAAATATGATACCTGGCTTTGAAGGGTTTTGCTCTATAACTCAAGGAACATAGGCTGCAGTTACCTACCTTTTGTTTTCCATAGAGGACTATTCCAATACACTTACTACATGAAATTACAACTTCTTCGGTCATAAAGTTACAATTGGTATCTTGTTAACAGGTGTAAAGACAAAAGGCAAAGAGTGAATGCTATATAGCTCGACAGATTACTTACAGTCAGCTGAGCAAAAAACATACTGGCTGGTGAAACTGAAGAATTTTTGAATTGGTGAAATTTTACAGTTGTGTCTGAAAGGTCTGAAGAACCAGTAGTTCTAATTTTTTCCACATTAATTTGCAATGAAAGAGGGATCTAATGCTAACTCATATAACTGGAAAATCTCAGCCTGGTGGCCTTCCCTGTTATATGAAAACCACATTAATACAAGAAATACTTTGGCCATCCAACATAGTTGCTTTTCATTGGTTGAAAAGATTTCGTGTGTATGTATTTTATAAAATTATCAATAAGAATTATTTAAGTGACTGGTATATTTTATTGTTATTAATACTCATTTGAATCACATATTATAATTGAATATTACTACTTATTTAATATCATATATTAATACAACATATTGTAACAAAACCAAGATAATATATAGCAAAATGCATGAATATTTACAGATTGCAAGAGATCTGTTACATTTGTAGGTACTTACTGTTACTGGTTTTTAAACCCATGTACAACCAACAGTTTTACTGCCTCATTAGGAAATTGACACTGGCACAGTTTACTTAATTCTGAAAGTACACATTCACTGTAATGTATCCTGAACATTTTTTGTCCAATATAATCCAGATGAGGGTGTGTGCCATGTGACCTTTTCACACAATCACCAGGTGGTACAGCAGGAAGGTGACTCAGCCGTTAGTGATTAAATTTCAATGCAAGTAGCAAGACTCCGTGCTACGGGAGCTTTCTCAGCTAAAGGAATTCTAGTTCTCATCCTGGAGAACTTAATACAGGTGTCCCAATCCTATCCCCTGAACTTTTTGAGGGTATTTTTATCTAATCTGTTTATGCTCACACTGTCCAGCTTCATTTAAAAAAAATGCTAGTTCCAAAACTGAATCAGCTGACAAAACAGATGTTCTCAAGGCCTTTTAGATCACAAGTAAAGACACATTCACTGCTAATCTCCTGATGACAAATAAAATCACAGATACTGAAAAAAAGAAACAGAGACAAATGTCCAAGCAAAAAGATTTGCTGTAAAATATGCAGACACAAGAGTACGTAAGACATTTTGAGATAGTGAAACAGGTAAGTCATAACACCAACTAGAAGTTAATAATAAATAAATGTACATATCAGATAGCAGGTTTTGCATTATCTATCAAAACAAGCTATATGAATAAAATAAATGTAGCTCATTCCTGTTTTCTAGTGCTGACCTGAATATTGATAAAACTGCATCTCTGTGCCGGAATAATAACCAGTGCATGATCAAACAAGGGACCTATGGGTCACGACGCTCAGCTGTTATATATGATAAAAAAATATTATTTAGAAATGAGGTACATGCTGGTTTTGTGTGGTAATAAATATAAGCTGTATTATGAGTTGTTGTTGTTTAGCTTATGTATGATTTTGATAGTTCCTTTGGAGACAGGGAAGAGCATTGATTTCATTTATTTTATTAACAAATGGAGTACTATTGTCACACAGATTTTGACTTGGCCAAATAACTTATAAGCAGAACATATAATATGAGTTTAACTATTTATTAAAAAAAATTACAAATATTGTCTCAAATATAATTTTTATTGAAAATAATAAGAAAATCATATGATTTTGTAAAATGAAATATAACTGAAATGATTATTAAAATAATATTAAAGAATATATTCATGAATGCATTCATGAATACATTTTGAAAGTATTTGCACGAGTATTCATATACTTTCATTTTTACCTGAATTCCCATTCTTTATGCAAGAAATTTTATTCATTTTGGACTAATTTCACATCAATGTACACACTAGACACAGTAGGATTCTAGATTAATATTATCAACTGCATCTTTGTCTGTCATTAATTTCCTTCATATGATCCCTAATGATTAGTAATGAATAATATGATTTACTTCTTTATCATTAAAATTGAACTGAAAAATGCCATAGGTGACTGCATGGTGTTATTTGGAATACGTGACATTCTACCCATCCATACAAGATTCTTATATCATCAGTAACTGCAAGTTAATTTCCTGTTATTATAAACTAACAAATTCCTTTTCTATTTTTCTTTAATTTGTTATTAAAAACCAATAAAAATTTATTAATTTATTGTTTATTGTTATGTTGTTGGTTAAAACTACTAGATGAGTTGGGTTGGACACCTGGATCAACTGTGGCTGGCCATAAGCTGCCTGGATTCCATGTATGCCTCGCCTCAACCATGCATAATACAGGTGATTCAAGAGGGGCTGGAGAGAGCCAAAGTCTGACAGGGTCTCATAAAAAACATTAATAAAAGCTACAATTTTTGGCCAATTTCTTTCAGCTTTCTATGCTGAAATCCTTATGTGTGCATGATATGAAAATTATATCAACAGTGCTCACGGGTAACAAACGTGCCATGGTCACAGTTGGGCAAAATTTAAGGTACTAATTTTATATTTATACTAACAACTTATAAAATTTGAAAAATTAAGAACTAATTTTGGGTATTCAATTGAATCTTGATTAAATAATGTTACATCCCTGACAAAAAAATCTCTAGCTTCAGCAATGCCCTTGTTAAGGGAGTAAATATATTTCTTGATTTTTTACAAAGTGTATTATGTTTGGGCCCATAACTTAAAACAATTACGCAATACTGACATCATTCTGGCATGTGCATAGAGATTGAAAAATATGTATATTATTTATGATTAAAGTCAGATCAGTGGTTTTGATATTTGGCAGTCTTGAAGTAAACAATGGGTTTTTAATGGAAAAATGAAGTTTTTCATTAATATCTCGAAGGTATTAAGTCCTAGTGACCAAATTCTTGGCATGGTAGGGGATTTTGGAGACATCTAACTGTATGCCGAATTTAAGGAACTTAGAGCTGAAGCTGGGGAGCTGAGCTCTTGCAAACTGCATAACACTAGCTTGATGTAAACAATATGTTTCATGGTGCTTGAGTCACTGTGCTCAGCTGACGTTAACCTTGAAGGTAAAAATCTAAAATAATATCAAATGGAGATAAAGTGTAAGAGGAAGAGGTAATAAAGGCCATGGTTGGTTTATATGATTGGTTTGTATTGATGAGCAAGAAATTGTTGCAAATAATATTTTGTGACCTGACCATGTATTCCTAATGTTGAAACTGAAGCATGTGAGCAGTTTGTGAACAAATGATCTGTACAATTACCATGATCATTAGTTGGCTTTTCGATTAACTGTTGACTTTTCAGTAGTTTACACATTTGTTCAATCGAATCTTTTTTTTTGTATAATATATATTATTAAATATATGTTTTTTTATGAAATGTATACAGTTGAAATATAACTAATTAACAACATAAAACATGGTAAACAAAGCCTATCTCAAATTCTGCTGATGCAGGAAAATAATGAACAAATGTTTGTAATAAATCCTCATTTTTTATCACATTAATTTTTTTTTAATTTTAGTTTATATTTCTATACATTTTCAATATAACATATATATCTGAATATAAAAGTTGATTCATAATTCTCAATTGCATCATCATAAATCCAATCTTGTCAGATAACACCATATCATGCATACAAATGTTTATTTATTTTTTACCACAAAAATATATCTTTTAAATCTGCAAAACAATAAATATCTAAAAAAATTCTTGATTTAAACTTCTCAATTTTAATTGTGTCTTTATTTATCCATAATGTGCTTCATATTTTATCATAATTTAAGCACACTGATGGGTTCCATTATGATTGGTAAAATCATTTAAAAGAAAAATGATTCTTTAAAAATGGTACATTACACAACATTGCATCTTCTGGATTACACCTTGAATTACTTTTTCAAGGAAAGTTTTTGCATATCAGAGTGGAAACAGCATTACAATTAAGGAGATACAGTGAACACTTGGTGGGTTGGGTTTGGGGGGGGGGGGGGGTGATTGGGGTGGTGGGGGGATTGGGGTGGTGATATGAGAATAACTGTACACCTGTCACAGCAGGGGATCTCCCCCAGTGACTGTAACAAATCAGAAATCCTGGCATTGCTGACTTCCAGTGACCTGGAGTGGGACCCTGCATCTGTAATCTGTAATCAAAGCAAATGACTACAATACAGCCTCAAGAAAAAAATCAATAACTAGCTTAATTTTCAAGCTTTTACTTCCAAATTTCAGATTTAAACAAATTAAATATTTATGTTTACATGCTGTGAAAATTTAATCAATGGTACTTACAGAAAAAAAAGTGCCATGGTCAAAGTTGGGCAAAATTTAAGGTACTGATTTTATTTTTATGCTAATTACTTAAAAAATTTACAAAATTCAGATCTAATTTTGGGTAAACAATTGAATCTTAATTAAACATAGTTATATACTTGGGAAAATAGACTCTAGTTTCAAAATTTTTCATGTTAAGTGAGTAAATATTTTTCCTGATTTTTTACAAAGTCCATTATGTTTGGGCCCATAACTTAAAGAATTTATACTTAACAGACTTAATTTCTGGCATGTACATAGGAACTATATAGAAGAATATTTATGGTAAATATGAGGAAAAACAGATGAGTGGTTTTTAAATAAGGCAGTCCTGAAGTGTGAAATTAGGATTTTAATAAAAAAATTGAGGTTTTTCCTTAATTTCTCAAAGGAACAAAGTCGCAAAGACCCAGTTTTCGGCTTGGTAGGAGATCTTGGGGACATCTAACATTATGCTGAATTTTGGATTCCTAGGTCTTACGGTTTCAAAATGTGCCACATCTAAGGACGGACGGACGGACGGACAGACGGACGGACGACGGACAATGGACCACGACTATAGCTCAGATGACTTATAGTCAGCTGAGCTAAAAATCAACCAATGAAAGTGAAAATACCATTTCAGCAGTAGTCCAGAATAGGTGACACCCTCTATAGCATACTCAACAGGTGCAGCAATTCCTTAGATATTTGTCGGCAGTCATTACATTATATGCATTAAAAAACTGAATTTCCTTTTAGAATTTATTTTGAAAATAATTTTTATTTTAACTTTATGTATCTAAGTCCACTTGTTCTACAGAATTGCTCATCATGATATGAAAGCAGGAGTATTATATTCTTTCTGGGAAAAGAAAAGATCACTTTAATAGTTTAAACAACACAATGCAACACAGTAGTCCCACCTGCAGCTTAAAAAATCCAATGGCAGTTCATAATCAATATTCCTGTCAAATTGGTGGCTTATGGCTGCAGATTTTCCTGAGAGATGTGGTCAATGACATTACATCGTGTATAGTTGTATACAAACATATAAAAGTGTTAAATATTGCTAACAACCAAATTAGAAGCTCAGCAAAGACACCACTATGAAAAAATCCATTTCAGTTAACATTAATTTATTTCCTTTCTCTTAACACTTTCTAAAACTAAACATTAGATCTTTTATGATTATCAACAGGAAAACAGAGAGTATTGCTTGGCTCCTACAATGTAGGTCAGCAGAAGTGGTGCCACATAACTAAAAATCTTAGAGCAGTCACATGCCCAATATTACTCTTAAATCTTATGCTGTAGACTGCAGCCATTCCTGATGTATTTGATAACAAGCATTACATCATATATGAAAACATCAAATTCTCAGATGTAGTAATTAGAAAAAAATGCAGTTTTGTAAAGACACCATATCAAATGATCAGATGAATGTAGGTGCTGATGAGGGATTTAAGCATCCTACCTTACTGATCAGATGAATGTATGTGTTGATGAGGGATTTAAGTATCCTACCTTACTGATCAGATGAATGTATGTGTTGATAAGGGATTTAAGTGTCCTACCTTACTGATCAGATGAATGTATGTGTTGATGAGGGATTTAAGTATCCTACCTTACTGATCAGATGAATGTAGGTGTTGATGAGGGATTTAAGCATCCTACCTTAACGATCAGATAAATGTAGATGTTGATGAGGAATTTAAGCATCCTACCTTACTGATCAGATGAATGTAGGTGTTGATGAGGGATTTAAGCATCCTACCTTACTGATCAGATGAATGTAGGTGATGATGAGGGATTTAAGCATCCTACCTTACTGATCAGATGAATGTATGTGTTGATGAGGGATTTAAGCATCCTACCTTACTGATCAGATGAATGTATGTGTTGATGAGGGATTTAAGTATCCTACCTTACTGATCAGATGAATGTATGTGTTGATAAGGGATTTAAGTGTCCTACCTTACTGATCAGATGAATGTATGTGTTGATGAGGGATTTAAGTATCCTACCTTACTGATCAGATGAATGTAGGTGTTGATGAGGGATTTAAGCATCCTACCTTACTGATCAGATAAATGTAGATGTTGATGAGGAATTTAAGCATCCTACCTTACTGATCAGATGAATGTAGGTGTTGATGAGGGATTTAAGCATCCTACCTTACTGATCAGATGAATGTAGGTGATGATGAGGGATTTAAGCATCCTACCTTACTGATCAGATGAATGTAGGTGTTGATGAGGGATTTAAGCATCCTACCTTACTGATCAGATGAATGTATGTGTTGATGAGGGATTTAAGTATCCTACCTTACTGATCAGATGAATGTAGGTGTTGATGAGGGATTTAAGTATCCTACCTTACTGATCAGATGAATGTATGTGTTGATGAGGGATTTATGTATCCTACCTTACTGATCAGATGAATGTAGGTGTTGATGAGGGATTTAAGCATCCTATCTTACTGATCAGATAAATGTAGATGTTGATGAGGGATTTAAGCATCCTACCTTACTGATCAGATTAATGTAGGTGTTGATGAAGGATTTAAGCATCCTACCTTACCGATCAGATGAATGTATGTGATGATGAGGGATTTAAGCATCCTACCTTACCGATCAGATAAATGTAGATGTTGATGAGGGATTTAAGCATCCTACCTTACTGATCAGATTAATGTAGGTGTTGATGAAGGATTTAAGCATTCTACCATACTGATCAGATGAATGAATGTGTTGATGAGGGATTTAAGTATCCTACCTTACTGATCAGATGATTGTATGTGTTGATGAGAGATTTAAGCATCCTACCTTACTGATCAGATGAATGTAGGTGATGATGAGGGATTTAAGCATCCTACCTTACTGATCAGATGAATGTAAGTGATGATGAGGGATTTAAGCATCCTCCCTTACTGATCAGATGAATGTAGGTGATGATGAAGGATTTAAGCATCGTACCTTACTGATCAGATGAATGTAAGTGATGATGAGGGATTTAAGCATCCTACCATACTGATCAGATGAATGTAAATGATGAGGGATTTAAGCATCCTACCTTACTGATCAGATGAATGTAGGTGTTGATGAGGGATTTAAGCATCCTACCTTACTGATCAGATGAATGTATGTGTTGATGAGAGATTTAAGCATCCTACCATACTGATCAGATGAATGTAAATGATGAGGGATTTAAGCATCCTACCTTACTGATCAGATGAATGTTTGTGTTGATGAGGGATTTAAGCATCCTACCTTACTGATCCGATGAATGTATGTGTTGATGAGGGATTTAAGCATCCTACCTTACTGATCAGATGAATGTATGTGTTGATATGAGATTTAAGCATCCTACCATACTGATCAGATGAATGTAAATGATGAGGGATTTAAGCATCCTACCTTACTGATCAGATGAATGTATGTGTTGATGAGGGATTTAAGCATCCTACCTTACTGATCAGATGAATGTATGTGTTGATGAGGGATTTAAGCATCCTACCTTACTGATCAGATGAATGTATGTGTTGATGAGGGATTTAAGCATCCTACCTTACTGATCAGATGAATGTATGTGTTGGTGAGAGATTTAAGCATCCTACCTTACTGATCAGATGAATGTAAATGATGAGGGATTTAAGCATCCTACCTTACTGATCAGATGAATGTAGGTGATGATGAGGGATTTAAGTATCCTACCTTACTGATCAGATGAATGTAGGTGCTGATGAGGGATTTAAGTATCCTACCTTTCTGATCAGATGAATGTAGGTGATGATGAGGGATTTAAGCATCCTACCTTACTGATCAGATGAATGTATATGATGAGGGATTTAAGCATCCTACCTTACTGATCAGATGAATGTATGTGTTGATGAGGGATTTAAGCATCCTACCTTACTGATCAGATGAATGTAAATGATGAGGGATTTAAGCATCCTACCTTACTGATCAGATGAATGTAAATGATGAGGGATTTAAGTATCCTACCTTACTGATCAGATGAATGTAGGTGACGATGAGGGATTTAAGCATCCTACCTTACTGATCAGATGAATGTAGGTGTTGATGAGGGATTTAAGCATCCTACCTTACTGATCAGATGAATGTAGGTGATGATGAGGGATTTAAGCATCCTACCTTACTGATCAGATGAATGTAGGTGATGATGAGGGATTTAAGCATCCTACCTTACTGATCAGATTAATGTAGGTGTTGATGAGGGATTTAAGCATCCTACCTTACTGATCAGATGAATGTAGGTGTTGATGAGGGATTTAAGCATCCTACCATACTGATCAGATGAATGTTAATGATGAGGGATTTAAGCATCCTACCTTACTGATCAGATGAATGTATGTGTTGATGAGGGATTTAAGCATCCTACCTTACTGATCAGATGAATGTAAATGATGAGGAATTTAAGCATCCTACCTTACTGATCAGATGAATGTAGGTGTTGATGAGGGATTTAAGCATCCTACCTTACTGATCAGATGAATGTAAATGATGAGGATTTTAAGTATCCTACCTTACTGATCAGATGAATGTAGGTGATGATGAGGGATTTAAGCATCCTACCTTACTGATCAGATGAATGTAAATGATGAGGGATTTAAGTATCCTACCTTACTGATTAGATGAATGTAGGTGATGATGAGGGATTTAAGCATCCTACCTTACTGATCAGATGAATGTAGGTGATGATGAGGGATTTAAGCATCCTACCTTACTGATCAGATGAATGTAGCCATTCAGTGCCAGCCAGTCTCCCTTGATTACTTCTGCATAGTTGATGTACAAAACCTGCACAGAAAAACATCAGGTTGTTCAGGCGATGGTTTTGGACACTATTTTGCACATAATGAGAAGGCAATTTCCAAATGTTACATGAATCAAGGTTACCATTCTCTCAAGAAGATGCAATGAACTGGTGAATTTATTACATTTGGCCAATGACTGGGACATAATGTCCAGCAGTATCATGGTATTAATCTCCAAAAATATGTTGGAAAAGATGCAGTGCTCATAAAGTGAGCCAATTTCAATATTAATTCTGTTATAATTATAAATGATAAATCATATTTTGGAACTGGCAGGTCTAGATAACATTGGAATCATGTATTTGTTATAATAGATAACAAACCTGACAGACTGATGATAGGCAATTGCTAGTAAGAAAACACTGGTTAGATGGCATATAGAGTTATATTTAAATTAAGGATACTTGAGAAAATGGTCATGTAGGCATAAAGATGTTAAAAGTATAAAGCATGTATACAAGGAAATTACTTAAGAATTATTTTAATGTGGGATGTGCAGGAAAATAAGAAAATTCTAAACTGAAAGACACTTAATGAAAAGTTTATGTAGCCATTTTTTTAGGCTATTTAGAGGCCCTGGTGCATTGTGGGGTCAGATTTTGACTCCAACAATCCCTGAACAGCAGACTCGTACTCTTGTGAGTCTAATTCTACACAGTGTGTTACCCAATATTAACCAGTTTTTGGGCTAATTAATTTCTTTTAGCTTCTTGGTTGCAAAAAAAGCCACATTAATGATGCAGTTAAATGTGTAATTTCAATTAATACTTCACATGAAAGCTGAGACAACAATAAGTTAGATAATGACTTCTCTCAAGAGGACACAGCCCATGAATTTTCCTAAAAACACTGTAAAATGACACACTTTGTAAAGATATTGTTTTACATAATGAACCAGTCAGATTTTCTCATGCATTCTTTTGAGCTTCATCAGTTACACAGTTGATGAATTAGAATTGATGAATCCATGAAGTCTGAAATACATGAGGCAACACTGAAATCAGTTTCAAAGTATTCTAAGATCTTAAAGGCTTGCTTAAATTTTTGTCCACACCTTTCATCTGTATAAGGTTACATTTTTTTGTTCCAAAATAACAAGGACACAGGGAAGGCTTATCAACTGGAATATCAACACATATTTCCACAATCTGATCAGACCATTTTATTACTTTTATTTTGTAACTTTAGAATGAGGTATTTACAGAAGAATTAAAATGAACTTTGAACACAACAATTTGAGGCAAGCTGTGAGCTGGTCCTAGCTTTCTGGCTTTTACAAAAGTCCAGGCTTATATTCAGTCCTTTATTAAGTATTCATTTTGGAACTAGAATATCAGCAGAAGCTGACAAAAGCCCTCCGCCTAAAGAACAGTGTTTATAGGTGGTAAAAGGAACAAGTATGAAATAATTTTCTCACATGGATGTATATCTGTACATGATTCAGTTATAAATTTAAACTTTAGAGGTATGTATAGTACCTTAGCATTAGTATGGTAAGATCGATCTCATGCAGGACTCAGAGATCATCAAGGCATATCATTATACCATTGTTTATAACAATTCACCCAGTGGTTCCTTAGAAATAAGCTCCTAAATTTTTTTCTATTCTAAGCTCTGTGACCTTGAAAAGTAGGTCAAGGTCACCCATCTTTGAACTTGACCAAGATTTTGTTAATATGCATCAGCAATGAAGTAATGAAGTTCCTGTGTTGAATACCTTTGGAGATATCCCGCTCACAAAGCCAAAGTTAAAAAATTCCAATAAAAATTCATAAAAAATAAATCAGAAATCATAGGTGGCGCCACAAACTTGTGCAGCAGGTACAGACCATCATTCCCAATGACCATAGTAAGTTTTGTGAAAATCCACCCAATGGTTCCTGAGAAATTAGCTTCTTAGTGTTTTTCTATAATCAACTCTAAAATGTAGAAAATAGGTCAAGGTCACCCATCTTCGAACTTGACCTAGATTTTGTCAATATACATCTTCACCGAAGAAATAAAATTCCTATGGTGAATCCTTTTAGAGATATCCCGTTCACAAGGTAAAAGTTAACGGACGCCGGACGGACGGACAGCTTGGGTGACAACAATAGCCCATCAGCGCAAGGGCTGAGGGCTAAAAAATACTTTAACAGTTTAGTTAAAAGATAGATTACTAGAACACTAAAAGGTCAGATAGGTCCAAAGACTTATAGCACATGCAGAATGATTCAGGAAAATATATTGGAGGTCCTGATGACAAGCAGGGACAGTGGGAACTGCAAGCCTTTATGGTATACAAGTAATCCAACAAATGTTTGAATCAATCAAAGTTGTCCATGTAAATGTTGTCATTTTACAGACATGTGACAGATATATACACCCACTGAAGTGGATGAAGCTGTTTTAACTAAAATGATAGACTTACCTGTCTCCTGGTAGTAATGTTGAGAGTAAACAAGTCATCAGTGATCGTGGTGACCTTGCCTGGACTCATTGACTTCAAATCCTGCTCAGAAAGGGCTTGTGGCACAAGGTGGTACCTGAAATAACATGAGAATGTAGAATGACATAACTGCTGTAATTTGGGAATCTAAAAATTACAAGTGCAACATGTGAAAAGGAAAACAAGTGGCCCCTGGGCCATGATCCTCAGCTAATTTAGACTGGGTGCTCATTTTTTTTATTGATGTTATATATTGTCTGTGAGAATAGCCTATGGCTAAAATTACAGTGTTGAAAAAATGGACAGAAAATAAAAATTTAGGATTCATAGGAGACCTGCCCAGGACCCCCCTGGATTTCACAATAGAGGGTTCCAAGGAAAATGGATACAATTTTTCAGCCATAGGTCACACAATATAGGTCACCATGACCTAATTTCAGGTTTCCAAGGACACTTGACTAAGACCTTTCTGAATTTTTTATTAAAAGATTCTAGGCCTAATGGATACAATTTGTGCCCTGTCTGACTGTCTGGGTGCTTATATGACATCTTTTCTGATAGGCTGCAAAATATAGGTCATGGTGACCTATTTTCAGTTTTCCAAGGACATTGGCCAGGGATGTCTCAGAATGTTACATTAGAAGATTCTAGGTTTAACAGATACAATGTGTGCCCTGACTGACTGTCTGGGTGTCTTTATGACTTCTTTTCCTGAAGGTTGCAAAATATAGGTCATGGTGACTTAATTCAGTTTTCCACAGACATCATTGCCAAGGACATCTCAGAATGTTACATTAGAAGATTCTAGGCCTAACAAATACAATGTATGCCCTGCCTGACTTTCTGGATGCTCAAAATCCTGTTTTTTGGCCTGTAGGTCACAAAATGTAGGTCACCATGACCTAATTTCAGGTTTCCAAGGAGATTTGCCTAGGGCCTCCCAGGATGTTGCATTAGAAGATTCTAGGCTTAACAGATACGATTTGTGCCCGTCTGACATTCAGGGTTCTCAAAATCAGGTTTTTGTCTCGTAGGTCACAAAATGTAGGTCACCATGACCTTATTTCAGGTTTCCAAGGAGATTTGCCTAGAGCCTCCCAGGAAATTGTGTAGGAAGATTCTAGGCCTTACAGATACAATTTTTCACCATCTGACATTCAGGGTGTTCATACAACATCTTTTTCAGGGTGTATGCAGATCTTGGTCTCAGCAGTTCTGGATTTATTGACTGTCTCTAATTGGTCTTAGCTTTGAGACCAAGCAGAACTTCAGGTTTTATAAAGAATTCACAATTCATACAAGTGTGATTTGCTCTCCATTTAATTTTCCTCTATTAAACAAAAGAGGTTATATGTATACACTGTTGTTGTTTTTCTGTCTGTTGGTTTGACAGGAATATGACAACTCCTTCTTTGATATTAATAGTACTTTAAACGTATGGACTCTGATATAATTGAGTTGATGACAGTGGATAAACTATGGCCTCTGATATAATAGAGTTGATGACAGTGGATGAACTATGGACTCTGATATAATTGAGTTGATGACATTGGATAAACAATGAACCCTGATATAACTGAGTTTATGAAACTGGATAAACTATGGACCCTGATATAATTGAGTTAATGACAATTGATTAACAATGGACCCTGATATAATAGAGTTGATGACAGTGGATAAACTATGGACTCAAATATAATTAAGTTAATGACAGTGGATAAACATATATATGGTCTTGAGGTTCCCATCTCATGTCCTCAGTTGGTCTTGGATTGGATGGTCTCAACTACATTAAAATGCATAATAATCACACTGAAGATAAGAAAAATGCACTCTACAAATGTTATTCATAGCTTTGGGTCATACAGATACCCCAAATGAAATATATTTTACAAATTTAAAGACAAAAAGGAAGAGAAATGAGACACAGGAATGCAAAAGAATTCAGTGATACTGTCAAATTTCTGAAAGTTCATCATGACACCCTGTTCTTCTACTGACCTCAGTCTGATTAAGGAATGATATTCCCTCTTCACCAGAGGTGGCTTGTCTTGGCATCAGTAATTCCTTCAGGACAGAAGGTCTGACAAGTGAGTGGAACTAAGGGGAGACGCAACCTCGAGTTCACTCCTGAGGTGACATTTTCTATTAAGATTAAACCCAATGAAGTCAGACTTCTTCATTCAGTGGTTTCTTAAAAAAAACAGACTCAAATGGACAAACACTGCAGTGATTGTGAGATTTGGCATCCTGTATTTTGTTACTTTTTTACATTTGTGTATTTTGTTAGAGGTCATGCAGTTGGCCTATAAAGGGCACTCAACAAAATGATTATGAATATGACTGTACCACCATTTATTTTCTGTGTAAATGACGTCCTCTTTGGTTTTTGTGTTCTGTTCACATGATTTGGCATAATGAACTCACAGCAGTGATTTAATACCAGCTAGATAAGATTCCACTACTTACACTTGTGAAATCTGAACCTATAGCTATCTTGTCAGTCAAAAATCAAGGTTATGCTCCTAGCTAGGATCAAGAGCAACACTAGTAAAGCTGAGGTAACCTTTAAATTAGAATACAGACACACATAATTAATTATGTTGAGTATAATTTCTGCAAAATATGTATTATCAGTTCAATTTGCAACAATAACTGCCAGGATGCTAAGTATAACATGGCTTCAGAATACATGATTTCCTTCCTAGTTATAGTTTAGTCCTATCTTGTTGCTCCATTAGAAGTTTCTAAAATTAACATTTCCTAACTGACAGTTGCTGAGCACATGTCAAGCACAGGCATACTGTAAACTGCCCAGACCAATTACTGTAGTCCAGAATCATGATCTGAGTGGTTTAGGTAACACAATTAAGTACAGCACTGACATGGATGAGATTCTGTAATTCCATAAATCAAACAAAAATCCTAACTGATGTTTCTGTGAAAAAATATGAAAAAAAATTATTAATAATCTGATCTCCACCACTGATGAACAAAAAGGTAGCAATAATATAGGAAATTAAATTTCTGTCCCTTTACATGTTTTATCCTCCAAAAAACTCTAAATGTTGAAAATTCAATTCTAAAGAGCAGCAAAATTAACCTCACTCTGAAGGAGCCTGCTGCATAGCCCTCCTGACCTCATAATACAAATAAACATGCAACAATCGGGCCCAGCAAAGGATGTAGTGCAGTGGTAAAAGTATGCAACTTCACTGGACATTTATGGCATTGAGGATGCCATAGTATCCCCAGACAATGGGCATATATATACCCCTTTTAATACACCCCTTTTAATACAGGTCCCCCTCTTCTGAAGCATATATGGACACTCTAAAGGCTAAAGGTCACCAGAGACAAGGTCACAAATTTTGAACTAGCCACACAACTTGGTTGAAACAATATGCATATCAAAATTGTTTAAAACTATGAAGTATTTCAAACTTAAAGAGTATTCAAAGTTCCTTTGTTTCCTGGCTGATTTCACCTAAAGTCCAAGGCCAAGGTCATCAGTTTTAAACAATATCTGCGCTCTTGGCAGATACAATTGGTATATCAAATTTTATGGAAAATATGCAGTATAAAAAAAAATTATATGGTTCACAAAAGATAATATATTTGTACAGATCTGACCTTGAAGACCAAATTAAAAGTCACAAAATTTCATACATGATGAATTCTAAGTGAAAATAATTTGTGTGCCAATTCGAGAAAATTTGTGTGAATACAAGCTTGGCTCGCATGTGTTACTGGACTCCAGCCAACTTTTATGTGATACAGGAAATAAATTATTACCATAGAGATGGGTTTTCAGTTTGGTATATGTGAGTTCTAATGTATTCTTTAATGTTTATTCTTCACTTATAGGCTAATTTATAGCTTATCAATACCATGATATCAATGCAACAGGATGGATGGCCACTGCAGTACATTCCCCTTGATGACTTGTATCACAACTCCAATAAGGCTTACCAGCCCAATGTGACTGCCTAGACTGAGTTGTGTATTCACACTAGCATTGGCATTGCTACAGGTCTGCACTTTTAGTTAGCTACATAACGGCTCTACTGAGCATGCAACATATTAAATTACACAAGTAATGCTCCAAATCAGATATATTGCTACCCACCCACTTCTGAAAGGATTATGAATGGTAGATTAGTCAATTAAGACATAAGACTTGTGAAAACCAGGCCTTTCCTAATTTCAATCTGCACCTCACTAACAAAGAATCAGTGACTAGTTATGTATATATAAAGATTGGGTCTAGGCCAAATGTGAAATGTATAAACTGGTATATCCGATACAAACAACAAATCATTTAGTTAATAAAATAATATGAAATATACAATAAATGGAAAACAATGAACATTTCATCAAATGCATTATACATGTAAGAACATAACAAAATGATATCAGTGTCTGCACTGATCATGATTCCTGCTGTGACATGCTTGACTTTGTTATATCCACAGTAATATGTCTAATCTAATCAACGGGTTATGTATTGAATTAGTTAATTGTTTAAATAAAAGCCTCATTACACAGCAGCGAACATGATGTCTTGTGTAAATTCATCATTATTTGATTGAGTCCTGAGCTGTACACCACTGTCAGTACAGTTTAATTAGACACACTAATTTTATAAACAACTAATCCACTATAGCGCTAATGTCATTACTAGTTAATGCAGACAAAATGTCAGTCCTTTTATACACACAATACAAATGCATTCATCTCTATCCTCTAGAATCTATTAACCTGTGTGTTTATATATGCCTCACATAAAAGCACCTTTACATTATTATTATCTTTGCCACAATAGCATCCTGTATTCTTATGAAACAGGGTCCAGAATACAATAAGCAACAGATTTATCACTGTCTGTCCCCCATCCAGGCCCAGGTGAGCACCCTGCACATGCACGGTAGCACATCCAGCAAATCCATAAGATAGATCACTGTACCTGGTTTTAAATATTGTGCACGATATGGGGCCCAATATGAATTTAAAACATGAAGTTTGATATTTATATAGCCCACTAAAAATAATGTTTGCTGTTACTGGTTGCTTAAAATTTCATATGAAATGAATGAGAATTTCATAAATATTTCTGAAAGAACAGGACACCACGTTTAAAATAATATATACTTCATGGATATAATATTAATTTTAAATGACCTCTGTCCTGAATGTTTAAAGAGGATTTTGCCACCTTAAATTTGTTAAATGCTATAAGAGAGGCTCCTTCTCTGGATTTCATAAGGCCCCTTGTCTGGATTTAAAATTTAAAGCTCTTGGTCTGGATTCTCATGTAAGGCCCCTCCTCTTGGTCCCTAATTAAGGCCCTCTTCTAGGTTTTATAATCAAGCCACCCACTTGGTTCCTAATGAAAAATAATTTTACCTATTAGACCTGAAAGTTCTTAAAGGACGCATAATGCTTCAATTTGTTTTAACAAGTGAATTATTATTTTTATCTTAGGAGTCAGCATCCAGGGTTAATTGGTATCCTCTTTTAAACTGTGAAATGAATGCAGCAAAGTGTGAATGCACTTCAACTAATCTGACCTAGGTTTAAAAGCAGGTCAGCCAGAACAAAGAGGCTCTGATGACAAATGAACAACCATTTTCAGATTATCTGAATCATTAACATTTTAACTTCTTATGGTCTCCATCCATGCAACCTTTAAATTTCACTGAAAAGAATTGACAATTAGCTATTACTCAGGCATGTTGCAAAGGGGGCTTTTGTTTCAATCAGTTAACTGGCTAAGTTTTTCGGGTAAGATCATATTATGTTGAGTCTCAACTACAATGTTACACCTGATACAACATGCTTATCCCTGTGAACTTGTTTGTACCATGGTTCTAACTGAATGAGAACCATCACATCCAGTACATGTTTCACTTGAAAATTACAACCACAAATTACAAGTCTGCTGGGCTTTTACACCAAAGCCTAATGGCTCATCAGGCCGGAGCTTATCCGGGTCTCGGTAGCGTGAAGCGACTTAGGAGTTAAACTCCTCCTGGATGGGATGCTAGTCCATCACAGGTTACCTTCCCAGTATTTACTGGTACCCATTTCTACTGCTGGGTGGACAGAGGAACACATGCAGTTGGGACCTTGCCTAAGGGTCTGGCACTGTGGGGGTCTGACCAGGATTTGAACTCACAACCTCTCGATCATGAGCCCCGCACCTTAACCATTACACCACCGCCCCCACTTATTTATCCATAATTTAATCAAAATAAATTATGCATTATGATGGGTCTATTTCTATTTTAATAAGTTATAATCATTAAAAAGGAAAATTGTTTTCCTTAAAAATGCTACATAAACCATACATGGCATCTTCCAGATTACTCCTTGAATTACTTTTTCAATGAAAGTTTTGTATATTGGAGTGGAAACTGCATTACAACTAGAATACAGGTTAAGTCGAGAAGTGACTACATGTATCCGTCAAAATCAGAGTGGAACGGGTGAAGTGAGGCATGGATTGAGTGGCAAGGGGAAATAGAGTGAAGTGTTGCATATAAGCATGGATGTCTGCACCCGAAATGTGCATGTCCGAGGTTGTGCCACCTACCACAAAATCCAGAAAGCTGTCCAAGTTGTATACATATGCAAAATTTAAGGCAGATAAGTCAAACAACTACATGTATATGAGTGATTTTGGCCCATGGCAGACAAACAGACGGACGCTGTGCAAAAATGGTTGCAGATGGTGCCACCAGTTTTGCGTATGAAAAAGAGCTATGTGAGATCTATACACATGCAAAACTTTGGCCCAATCGGTCAAAAGGTTCCTGAGATATGAGCTTGGATGCCTACAGCATAAACTAGAATGTAGGTGGCACCACCTGTCACAAAATCAAGAGAGCTGTCTAGGATGTATAAACCTGCAAAATTTTAGGCAGATATGTCAAACCACTGCTGAGATATGAGTGATTTTATCCCATGGCAGACAAACAGACGGATGCTGTGCAAAAATGGTTGCAGGTGGCACCACCAGTTTTGTGTATGATAAAAAGCTATGTGAGATCTATACACATGCAAAATTTTGGCCAAATAGGTCAACGATTCCTGAGATATGTGGGTTTATGTGTGGAAACAGACACCCAAATGGATGCTGGGCAGAGAGGAAAGGTCAGAGGTCAACGCAAATTGGTTAGGCACCAGTTCACATGTGACCCGATAATTGGTGTAAGTTTCAGAAAAATCTGTCCAGTAGTCTCAGAGGAGTTCTCCAGAAATGAACGCAGCGGTGGTGGAACCCTGTCAAAAACACAGTATCCGCAAAACTTTGTTTTGGCGGATACAATTAATGAAATAAGAGCAAACAATAACAATTTCTGCATATTACTTGGCGGGAAGGGTTGGTGGGTGGATGGGGGTGGGTTTTGGTATAAGAAGTAACTGTACACCTGTCACAGCAGGGGATCTCCTCAAGTGACTGTAACAAATCAGGAACCCTAGCACAGCTGACATCCAGTGACCAGGAGTGGCCTTACCTGCATCTGGACAAATCAAGTGACTTCAACAGACTCTCAGGAAAAAATTCAAAAACTAGCTTAATTTCTCAAGCTTTTTTTCAAATTTCAGTTTTAAACAAATCAAATACTTATGTTTATATACTGTGAAAATTAAATCAACAGTACTCACAGGAAAAAAAACTTGCCATGGTCAGAGATGGTCAAAATTTAAGGTAATGATTTTATTATTAATCTAATAACTTGAAGTGTGATAATAGGTTTTTAATTGAAATTTGAGGTTTTTCCTTAGTTTCTCACAGGAACGAATCCACAGTGACCCAATTTTTGGTTTGGCAGGAGATCTTGGGGACATCTAACATTATGCTGACTTTTGGATTCATAGATCAATTGGTTTCAACACATGCCAGTCTAACTGAAGGATGGACAGACAGACAGACGATGGACCACTATGGTAGGGCTCAATTCAGTGATGCTAATTAATTGTTTATGTTCAAGCTGTACTATTAACTTTATATGTGAAGAACCATGCTGTGGGCCAGTCTGTTCCCTAGTGTGTCACACCATGTGGTCAACCCACTGGACAGTCACCCCCAGTACATGTGTTCGTTTGGGCCATAATAATTCTTCTATAAATTACTCAGTATAATATACATCTTAGCTTCATATTTAGAACTCACTAGATTCCTATAAATTTAATTAACTCTGTTTTCATCCATGTATCTTATTTAGTGGTGCTGCAATTATGATTTAAGTGGTCTTTCTATGCCTGTTGAAGTTCTAAACTTTGTGATAACCTATACAGTAAGTAATAGCTATATGTTAGTTTGATACCATTTTCTACATGTATAATCTTTGGGTCACATTTCATGTGGATGTAAAGTTTCAGTTAATTTGATAAAGAAGTTTTTGTATAATGTGTCAGTAACATGAAGAAACACAGGTTTATGTTAATGGCTGTAATAGAATGTAAATGTATGTATCTTGGCATGAACCTATCACTGTTAATGAGCAGCCCATCAGTGTCACCCTGGTAGCATCAGGGTCAAAGTATAAGGATGCTGCCAGATGTCTGGATAGCAGCAGTTTTGAATTGACCACTGAGCTGGACACATCAACTGACCAGCATGCTGTATACATATATTTACTGAATATACCAACTCTACCACTTGAGGACTTATTATTATTGTTTGTATTTTACTAATTTCCCCACAAACACAAGATCCCACGAGAGCGCTACAACACCACAACTATAGCTCAGATGACTCATAGTCAGCTGATCTAATAAGATATATATATATCTGTAGCCTTAAATTGGTTCTGTTGCAGAATTTAGTCAGACCTTCAAGTAGATCCTTGAAAGCTTTTGACACAATTTGTTAACATTACTAAAATTTGTGGTGACAACTCTGATGTTAAAAGTGACTCTCATCTAATACCCAGCTGGCAATGGTTGGTTGGACTAACGTTGGGCCAACGTAGGCATGTTATGTAGGACCAACGTTGGTGAGTTACGTTGGCCCTACATATTGTTGCTCTTTGGGCCTACGTTGGATATACGTTGGGCCAACGTTGGCAAAAATGTAGGGACAATGTAGGACCAATGTAGGACCGATGTAGTGGTATACTATATATACGTAGGACTTATGTTGGGCCAATGTAGGACTGATGTATTGGTATTCTAGATATATGTAGGACAAATTTCGGGCAAATGTAATTGCAATTATTCATATGTAGAACATTGAAGGACCAATTTATCGTAAAATCCACAAAAAGAAGAATAAGTGTATGTCCTTTGTTGAACTGTGTAGTGAAAAACTTGCAATATTATTTATATGTAGGACCAATCTTGTGCCAATTTAAAATAATAATATTCAGGATAATCCACAACAACCATATATACAATGTCCAATTCATTTATTTAATTAAAAAAACTGTTTTGTGTTCATTCACATATGATAATTTACACTGCATGTTCTCAGATTCATGTCCCTTTCAAATTCTTAAGGAAATAAACAGGAGGTGTTACCCATGAATTCCTCTGGTAAGCAATCAATATAATTAAGACATGAAATTGAATAATATACTTTAATTGTTTATTTACAAAATTAAGTAACAATGATAACTAAAGATAGGCTGTCTTACATGTAATTATAATTACACTAATCTAAAGTGCTGAAGCTAGACCAAGTTGAAGGTGGGACTGATGTAAATAACACCTATTGTTTAAAAACTTGAATAAAACCTACTCTTTAAAAAAATCCTTGAAATTTCAGATGTTAAATAATGACATCCTTATGTAAACATTGTGTTAAATTAAATAAACATAAACAGAACAGATGTATACAAATGCATATCAATCTCATTTTATGTGTTGCAAACTGAAATAAAATTGAGATCTTACAACTACAAGAGCCTGTCACAGTGTCATTATTTTAAAACTTGGATAAATGTGTATCAACAACCATCTACTTTAGACTTTACAGTAGAAGATCAATATTTGAGGCCATAATTTCAACTTAGCATTTTACAAAGTTTAAGGAGGTACAAATTCACAATGACTGTCAGACTTAAAAAAAGGCATGAACTCAAAAACAACCTTTCATAATACCCCCTTATATCTCTGAAATGTCTATAAAAATAATCTGATACTCTTATTACAATAACTTAAATAAACAAAACATGTAAGGTAATGACAGGTTGTCTTGCATGTAATTATAACTCCACTGAAGTGCACAGAAGAGAAGCCAAGCTAAGCTAGACCAAGGTAAAGTGCAGCTATGCTAACCAGATTTCACTGATGTAAATAATACCTACAGTTTAAAAATCGAATAAAAGCTACTCTTTTCAATAAATTCCTTGAAATCTGAGATTTTAAATAAAAGGTTTCTGGCTCCTGCAATATTTCCTAATATTTCTCCTGCTGTGCCTTCTTTTCAATTTTTTTTGAGGTTCTGTCTTTCTTCCCTCCGTCACGGTCACCAGTAAACCGCAGCCAGCTTTGCACTGTGTTTTTTACCTGGTCCACTGTGGCGTCTTTCGACAGTGGATTCTCTCTCACAGCACCTGGGAAACATAGAAGGAACCGTGTCAATTAGTTCATATTTGGAAGGTTACATTTTCATTTTGTATTGCTGTGACTGTAATTACTAGGACGTGAACATATGCAGATATAACCATATTTAACCTATGGTGACAAATATTAATTAAGACTCCCCCAGTATATATTTAAACATTGTTTCACTAGCTTTTCATTAATATTTGATTAACTATTGCCCTGAAAAATGTAATTTTTATCATGATATTCACAGTTCAGTTTCTGTTTAAGAAAAGTCAGCATAAATTAAAGTAAGAGCCTGAAATGAATTTCTTCGTTAGCTTTGATGGATACTGTCCATAAAAATATACTCACATTGACACAATGCCAGGGAGGGTAATGCTGCCGGTATTTCTTGGTGAATCGGCGGCAGGATTCCGGCATCTGCCCTCCCAGTTCAGTCCTTTTGCCACAGCATTGGTCATCAGTGACCTGAGGACCCCCCTCACTACCTCGCTGATGTTTGTTCCACCAACTTTTGATAGATGATAGACCTGTGGATTATACCAATTACATAACTGCAAATCATACAGGTTTTGATAACATATTATATATATTATATATACTATAATAATATATATTTTATATATATATTTAATTTTATATTCACAACAAATTTGAGTAACTAAATCAAAAGTGCTCAAATAAAAATTCCAAAAGTTATAGACAGATAATAAACCTTTAGAACTAGAAAGAGGCTGCTTTTGCACACATGAATAATTCCAGAATACAGGGTGTTCATGTCCTTATGAGGACACACTGAATGATTTTGTTAATGGTATGACATTAGTAGGGTTTTCTTAAATCTATGTGTAACTAATATGCTGTAAAAATCAATAAAAACAGACTGAATAATACAGGATATGAAAAAAGTAGCTGTTGTTATGATTTCAAACCATTTAATTAATAGTTACAGATTACTTTAACTATTGCAAACACAAGTTCTCAATGTTTGAATATCTTTTAATGAAACATGGCAGTATGATGTTACTGATAGTACTGGTAGATTAGTACAGTGTAGGTGGAATCATGGTTACTGTTTGGGCGGCCCATCTTAAGATGGTTAACCCAATATCCGATCGGTTATTTGGTCAGACCCATCTTAAGATAGGTCAGATCTGATGATGGCACGTGACATATGTATAGATATTTGATGAATGTCTATATATATATATATATATATATATATATATATATATATATATATATATATATATATAAAGTTTGCACCTGTATTTTCATTTGAATTTTTCAGGTATATATCATATTCCATGTATCAATCATGTATAATTGACAAATATCTGTGACTAATACTTGATAATTATTTAATTTAATATATATATATATATATACATATATATATATACACATATATATATATATATATATATATATATATATATATATATATAAAACAATTTCCATATCAACCATATTCTTTCTTGCCGTATCTATTCATATATGTACATCCAATGACCATTCAGCAAGATTTACATTTTCATAATGATATAACTGTTGATAAATAATTATTCATAGTTATTGTAGTATTTTAGTTTTGTAAATTAACTGGTTTTCAGTTTTACCACTTGTTACCCAAAGTATTTAATCCATCAAGTCTAATATACTGTGTTACGGGTACAGGCACTGTAACACCTGTGGCTCCAATGTTACCTGAAGGCTAATGAACCATACACTCTCCCTAAACAATTTTTGGGTATGGCATTTAGCAGTGTCCGATGTGTGATGAGAATATAATCCCTGCGCCGCCTGTTGGACAGCTCGTGTACTTTAAACGTGTTTCACCGGCACATTGAAACACGGTGAAATGGATATCAACCAAAGTGCATTAAAAATTGCTTATTTTATACAAAAATATTCTACTTAAAATTAAACTTGTAATTTGTGTATGACGTTGTGATTTTTTTGTACCATTATTGATTATCAAGTGGGGCCGATGCTGCTTCCTTATATTAGATTCAGTTGGATTATGTTTGAAGTTTACTTGAAGTTTTATTCATTATATTTATGCACCCCAGATCCTGTCATAGCAACAATGGATTCACACCCACTGAAATTTAAGAGTTTGGTCACTTATAAAAATAAGCAACTTGGAGATACTGACTTCAGTAAAATCCAGTAAAAACGGGAGGATCCTCGTGGAGTCCCTAACTGTACGCCTAGCTTTGAATTTTGACCAGTAAAATTATTTTAGGAACTGAGAGCCGGCCATTCATTCAACACAATATGGCTACCCTACCCAAGCTATGTATATAGGTCATTTAGCATATCCTGACATATGGGACTGACCACATAACTGTTTGCCTGTAAAATGTTTAGCAACAGATTGAAAATCAGTATACATGTTATTTATAAATTTATTATTAAATTTATATATCCTGCTTACCTTGCGATATTCAGTTGAATCAGTGGAGTGGTGTTTGCTTCAATCAATGCGACGGCCTGTTCAGAACCTGCATCAGCCACAGCAATGCTTTAGTAGACCTGCTCCAGTCTGTCCACTCATAGGGGTCATCTCAGGGTCAAGCCAAACCAGATGGCCCAGATGTGACAGGGATTGCCAGGGGACACTTAATGTTGTTTCACAGTTAGGTGAAATGCTAGTTGTAATCAGGGTGATACGTAATTTCAACATATCTTCAATACACATAACCATTTGCTTGTTGAAATATTGTTTAAATGAACAATTTAAAGACACCGTCTGCATGTCAATATATCATAAGGAAAGAGGGTAAGAATCACACAAATATATCAATTAAAAAAATGTTTTCTGGTTTTTCTTTTTTTCTGGTTATAGATTTTTAGTCATATGTACTAATTTATATCTGAATTACCACTAACTTGATTTGCATGGAAAATCAGATAATATATAACTGACGAGTCTTCAGAATATAAAAAATCTGTTCAATTAATTTCTAAAACATCGCCAATGATTAAAAAATTTCTGTTGTGATTAAATTTTAAATTTAACAAAAGTGTTTTACAAAATATTTTGTTTGTATATGCATGTAGGTGTATTGTTAATACTATACCCATAAAATACAGAAAAAAAACTGTTATTATCTAAAAGATGGTAAGAGGTTTTGAAAACATGTTAAGATATTTTTATTTTTTAAGTAAAATATAAATGTTAATATACAACTTTAATGAAACTGCAGTTAAAATTAAGGTCATTTTACCCATGTGAATACTGCAGTTCAGTCGTTCGATTGTGCACCTAATAAATTTACTTACAACAGTCAAATTACTCAGTCAGCTTAAACATCATCAGATGGCTGAAAACACGGCAATCACAACAAAAACGGCCATGAATGTTATAACATAATTTTATAAGTTTTTCTTCAAAAGGTTTCACTTAAAGTATATTGAATGTTACTTGCATCCTGATTAGCATTTGTTATATAAAAGTCTTCCCAGTATCGACCGTATATATATAATATATATATTTGATTATTAAAAGACTGAATAAATTAAATAAGGAGACAACTTGCATGCGAACTGCCGCGTATTTCTAGCGACCTTTTTTAAAAAAATATGCAAATGCTGCATTTTGCCATTTTTTTTTTCGATGTTCGCATCCTTCGTAAAACGTTCGCCTGCATATAACCCCGTGAAATCAGTAAAAAAATGCCACTGTATCACTGTCATTGAAACTTCCGCGTACGCCGCGAATGCCGCGCGCATCACGTGCCTGTACTCTTGACGTTTACTTATAAGGCAGTGTTTTCACGGCAAAGTCCAGCATTTACATTTTATGCTCAAAAAGTTGGCCGAAAATGCGCGGTCGGGGTTCGCCCGAAATGGGTAGCCAACAATGCGCGGGGGTTCGCATGTGACGGAAATTGCAATTTGCAATGCATGTGAATCCCCATGCATTGTCGGCGAACTGTTAGGAAAACTTTTAAGCACAAAATGCGAATGCCATTTTTTCGATGTTCGCATCCTTCATAAATCGTTCGCATGCATGTGAAAACACCGCTTAAAATACCCCTTTGCGGCACGTAGATATAGTGATTTCTGGCGAAGGGTTCAACGCCTTGAAGCACCAGAGCAATCCTTAATTCATCATTCAACGTCAACGCAAGAAACATCATTAATTAAACGCAGAAAAATCACGTTCATGGGAATTAAGGCTTCAGGAGTTTGAATAAAAACATCTTCCATGAATTCTTTTTAAAAGTCCATTTTATTAATATGACGTAAGAATAATGTCCAAGAAAAGGATTCTTGTTGATTTTAATGGCGCTGCTTGTACCAGTCCTTTTAAAAGGACTATTTTAAAAGATATTTATTACAGAAATATGCTTGATTTCAGTTATTTTTTAGATAACTGGCTTATTACAAGAAGAGTATTTATAGATATTAAAAGCATGACATTTGAGCATAAGATCAGCTGTTCATGCAGGCATAATCAATAATTGGTGTCTATATAAATAAGAATAGGTATTTTTATTCAGCAGGCATGCGTTTTTATTCATAATACATGAAAATACCAATTTAAGAAAAGAAATGAATGCACTATATATATATATATATTTATATATATATATATATATATAAATCGTATATATATATATAAATAATATATTATAGGTTATATATATAATATATTATAAATTGTTCATATATGTAGATATTTTATCATATATAGGTTATATTAATGTAAAAAATGTATTATAATTTTCATTTTTATAAATACATTTAATAATAATAATAATAATAATAATAATAATAATTATTATTATTATTATTATTATTATTATTATTAAATAGTCACTATCTATAAAAGGTTTTGACACTAACACATGACATATAGTACTTTGCAAGAATATGGTAATTATAACGTCAGAATAGTAACAAATTGAGTCCCTATTTACATGACTCTGTTTGTAATTTTTTTTTTCAATAAATGACTTTACAGTTCTTTAAATATCTTTTTTATATATAATTCAATGTAATGAAAGCTGTTTGAGAAATAACACATTTCAATACATTACATTAACGTCACTTTAAAATGTTGATAAAACTATATTTTTTTATCCCATTAAGAATACATTTATCCAACATAGGCCCAACGTTGCACGTCCAACCTGAGCCAACATACAAGATTCAGCATGTGTGCAATGTATATCCAACGTAGGCCCAACGTTGTGCACCCAACCCCAACCAATATCCAACGTTCCAACATACGTGCAAGGTATATTCTACGTTGGCCCAACGTATGCATGCTGGCTGGGTATTTAGCTGTTATACATGTATTTTTGCATGTTAGGATTCTGGTTTCAACCAGTAAACTAGCTGATCTGCTCAGGTAAGTTAGATTGAGTAAATTTAACTGCGAAAATATGTAGCATGATACTATCATCTTCTCATACTTTTATAATGCCACAATTTATTCTTTTGACCTAAAAATGTTTTAAGGTATATAAGAGCAAAGACATGGTAACAGATCTTCTGCATGCAAACTGCAAAACCATGTCACACTGACCTAATTTTAAGTGTCTACTTTTGTTATGATATTTCACACACACTGATACTGAAAGTCATTAGTTGTAGTTGCTTTCATTATTCTCAAATTGCAGTTTATAGCAGGCTCACTGATATAAATACTTGGCTTATTAAGAAAAGTACCTTATTTCCATTTTTCTTTCAGAATCATTACCTCATGAAACCTCTGCTACCCCTAGGGATGCAATCTACGCTTTCCTAATCATTCAAATCCTATGATGGGAGTCAACTTTTATGTAAACTTTTAACGGTAAAAACTTCTACCAAGAAACAGAGGAAAACTTGTCTTCCTCCATTGGCCATTATTAAAGTTTTTCTCTGAGTTTCCAGAGATAAATTCAATTGTGTTATCTGATCTACTGCTTACCCAATAAACGTAACAATGTTCTCCTCATCAGTCCAAAAGCTGCTTTTATTCTGACCCAGGAATTCCAGCATGGCTGCATTAGATGGAACCAGCAGCGTGTAGTTGCCTTTCAGGTCACGCAGCAAATCATCTTCCTCCGCTACCCTCTGCATGACAAACAGTTCAAGTGAACATTTGATAGCTCTATATTCTGGTGGCCCATGGACCTTAGGGAACCTTTTTTGCACCCAATCCAAAGAGTTCTGTCAAATATCTCAGATATTTTACTCAGCATTTGCATGGAAAGTCTTCTCATGTCTGCTTTATTTCATACCCTTAACCTGAACCCAGTGCAGTAACTCATCTAGAAAGTTCCTAACTTACCATAGACTGTCAGGCACACATAGTTTATCTTTGTAATCAGAACAAGACTTCAAACATTGCTTTAAGTAATAAGGGTTTATTCTATGCATGCTGATTTGCACCTTGTCATGAAATGTTAAAAAAAGAGAATGACAAATGTGAAATCTTAACACTGTTAAGACTATTGCTGTAAACAATTTGAACTTACTAGAGGTTATGACATCTTGATTCTTTGCAAAAAAATGTTTCCTTCTTCTGAAAGATAGCATGACTTTATAAGGTCAAGATAACTAGTGCTTGAACTTGTTGTCCAGAGAACTTTGTTAAAACAACCTGTATAACAATTTTTTTGTAAAAAAAAAAAAATATGAGAACTTCAAATTTTACAGTTTACATAAATAACTTTAAATTTTACAGTGTTTACATAAATAATTAATTAATTTCCTAAGATCTGACCTGGAAGCTAATGGTCAAGCTCACTAGTTTATAAAATCTCTGAGAACATGGATTAAACAATTTTACACTTAATTTAATTGTTTCTACAGTGTACCAAATTTAAGAATTGTAACTCACATATATTATGTGAGATATGGGGCTCACACAATAACTGAATATGTATGCTAATTTGACCTTGAAGATCAAGGTGACAAATTTTGAAACACATCAGACAACTTACTCTTTGATATCTTACATTTTGATTTTCAGAACAATCCATTCATCCATTCCTGAGAAAGCTAATGTTTGGTGTGTGCTTTTTTATAACAAATATGGAATTATCCCAGGTCAATCCCATTTTTGTTGTAAACATAGTTACCCCAATTATATAAGGTTTCATCTTATGATCAATATCTACACCTGGCTCAATATGATATATCTCTATCTATAGTTTTTCAACACATTCACAATACTGTCAAGGGTCACTGATTAGGGTATTTAACAGCAGAAAAATTACAAGTGATTCTTTCACTGCTTCATAAACTCTTCATTTACTCACCCATAAACATGCATATAAAGAATTTGAAAAAAAAAATCTGTGTTACAATTTTGAGTTATCTTGCTGGCAACAAACCCTTTGGTGGCAGTACAACTGTGCTTAAATCATAATGACATGAACTTCCAGTCTAACATATCATTTATATCATATGCTGATCTCATCCTCTTTTAATTTGCACTGGATCTATCAATTGAAAAGTTACACAGATTAACTCTTCAAAATGTATCAACTGTATGTGAGGGATAACCACTAAAACTCAACTAGCTGACAGGATGATCAGCACACTGACCTTGAGTAGTTCACTGAACTGATTCATCTCAGGATGTTTGTTCACTTCAAGATTTAGCGTACCATAACAGTTGATACCATCCCCTCCATACCCCGGCAGGCATGTACAGTTCCTCTCACCTGGTGTGGTTGGTTCACATTTCGCCTTCACGATAAAGAAAATGAGAAATGAGCGTTCAAGCCGAACAAAAATTAAAGCACAATTAACCATTAAATAACAATTAATTTATTAAAGGCATTCATCTTACAGAATCTATCATCTGTAATTAAACTCAGCCACTCATACTCTTTATTACAATGACTTACTGACCGGTTTGCCTACAATAATGTCATGATGTTTATAGATTGTAGTTAGTTAGTTATAGATTGCAGATTTGATGAGCAGGAATCAAATGCTGATATAGATATGTGAATGTATTTTGGACTAGATTTGAGGGATGACACCTACCTTCTCATGACAACCACCATTATCTTGCAGACATACATTGTTGGGTACACAGTATGTCCCGTTGCCATGGAAGTTGTCATTACACAGACAATGACGCTGCAATAAACATCAGAAGTTTAAACATGACCATGTTGCTGGTCTGGTCCAGTCCTCAATTCTGGGCTTGACTGGACCAGCAACACAAAATACCATACTACCTACCCCTGGACCAGACCGTTCTGGACCAATCCTGACCACCCCTTCTGAATATATATCAACCGGTTTATGCCAGTGCTTAATTTCTTTTATGTGATAAGTTTCAACCTGCAACCCTTGCTTTGAACAGTGTGCTTGTTTTGTATGTGCTTTTAACTAAAGACCCCTCAACCACATTAAATGTACTAGAACCACTGTCAGAATTTTTGTATTGAGCCAGATGCTACCCCTAGCTTGTTTAGACACAGAATATCAGGGTCTATAAAGGGGTTGCATGTCAGCTAGTTTATTTAGTAATTTTTTTTATTGTATCAGCTTGTGTATTTTCATTTTTATCTTGTAAAATTTCTTTTATTTATAATTTTCAATAATCAATTTTTAACTAGAATACGGGTAGTTGACAAGCGACTAAGTGTATCCACAAAAATCAGAGTGGAACGGGTGAAGTGAGGCATGGATTGAGTGGCAAGGGGAAATAGAGTGAGGTGTGTTGCATATTAGCATGGATGTCTGCAGCCGAAATGTGTATGTAGGTTGCGCCATCTACAACAAATCCAGTAAGCTATCCAACTTGTATACATATGCAAAATTTCAGGCAGAAAAGTCAAACCACTAGATGTATACGAGTGATTTTATCCCACAGCAGACAAACAGAAGGACTTGTGCAAAAATGGTGGCAGGTGGCGCCACCAATTTTGTGTATGATTAAGTGCTATATGTGAGATCTATACACATGCAAAATTTCAGGGGGATATGTCCACCAAGTCCTGAGATATAAGCCTGAATAAATGTAGGTGGCCCTCCCTGCCAAAAAAAATTGGAGAAAGCTATCCAATATGTATACACATGCAAAATTTTTAGGCAGATAAGTCAAACCACTACAGAGATATGAGTGATTTTAGCCCACGGCAGACAAACAGATAGACGCTGCACAAAATGGTTGCAGGTGGCCCCTCCAGTTTTGTGTATGATAAAGAGCTATGTGAGATCTATACACATGCAAAATTTTGGCCCAATTGGTCAAACAGTTCCCCAGATCTGAGCTTGGATATCTGCAGCGTAAACTAGAATGTAGGTGGCGCCACCTGTCATAAAATCAAGAAAGCTGTCCAGGATGTATAAAACTGCATAATATAAGGCAGATATGTCAAACCAATGCTAAGATATGAGTGATATTATCCCACGGCAGACAAACAGACGGACACTGTGCAAAAATGGTTGCAGGTGGCCCCTCCAAATTTGCATAGGATAAAGAGCTATGTAAATCTATACACATGCAAAATTTTGGCCCAATCTGTCTAACCGTACTCGAGATATAAGCTTGGGTTTCTGCAGGGTGAACGTGAATGTAGGTGGCGCCACCTGTCATAAAATCAAGAAAGCTATCCAGGATGTACACGCATGCCAAATTTCAGGTGAATTAGTCAAACCACTGCAGAGATATGAGTGATGTAACCCAAGGCAGATGAACAGATGGACACTGTGCAAACATGGTTACAGGTGGCGCCATCATTTTTTGTGTATGTTATAAAGCTATCCAAGGGCTTCATTTGTACAATTTTTTTTTCCCTATCGGTCAAACGGTTCCCAAGATATGTGGGTTTATGTGTGGAAACAGACGCACAAATGGACGCTGGGCAGAAAGGAAAGGTCAGAGGTCAACGCCAATTGGTTAGGCACCAGTTCACATGTGACCAGATAATTGGTGTAAGTTTTGGAAAAATCTGTCTGGTAGTCTCAGAGGAGTTCTCTGGAAACGAACGCGGTGGCTGAACTCAGTCAAAAACAGTATCCACAAAAACTTTGTTTTGGCAGATACAATTATCTTTAAATAAAAGGACAGGATTGCTTGGACATACTGAAGGTAGTCTGGTCAGAACCTCTAATCTGCTTTAAGGATTATTTTGTACAATCCGGAAAAAATACAACACTGTGTATTCTTACATTTCATTTTCATGCACGACTTCATGATGTATAGTAATACATTCACACCAGCTTTCCTTATTCTGCTTTAGGTCAAGAAGTTTTAAGTTTAGTTGCCCAATAAAAAGATAACAAGGACAACCCCTCTGGACAGGTGAACTGTTATAGTGAGAGTGAGATAATAGTAACAAATCTAAGTGAAAATCTTATTTTTGGCTAGCAACACATTTTTTTCTGTTCAGAAGAGCAAAATGTATAAAAAACCTGGTTCCAAATAGTCTGCCCTAAATTAATTTAAATACAAAATGTGTTGGCAGTTCATATTAAGCAAAGCAAGTTACAGTCCAGTCTATCCTGGAGAAACTGGTATTTTTTATGACATTTTGTTTAACACAAATTTGACAATGTTATAAACTTCGCATGGGCGATATCCAATGATTACAGTTGAAATAAGCAGCCATTGATCATGTATATTATCCATCCTAAGAAACCATTATAAATATAATTTCCTGTCAATGTAATGTTTATAACAGAATTTAATGTAAAACAGGACAATTTGGAGCAAGGATTTCACATTTCCTCTATGCCTCAAGTATAAACAGTAAATTTCTTGCCTCAAGTACTGTTTTTAGCTTGAATATGTTCAGCTATTTTAGGACCTGCCAAAACCTATATACATCTTTCATCATTTTAACACATCATTATATCTAAACCAAGCCCAGTGTTCCCCTTCCAACTGCAGCTCTTTTTTGCCCTAATTCAGTGCTATGACTGCAGTTTACAATCTTTTTCCAGTTTGGATATAAGAGAGAATCTGATTTCAGTGATAAAATGTTATCACATGGGCTTAGCCAGGGTGACTGACACAGCCAGGCCTGCTGAACACAATTTACAGATTTAAAGGACACAGTTGTTCATTCCTGCCAGAGTTTATAGAAGACCTCTTCTTGTCAGCAGAACAAATGTAATGCCTGTTTAACTGCACCTTGGTGGTTTTTCTAATCCCGTGTAAAACCCATGTGACCAGCCCACATTATTGGTTTAGCCTGCACCGGCAAATGGATAGCATGATTACCTCTATTTTAGAAACATGCTTTGCAAGTCTATGCTTAAAGACAAATAGACTGAAAGGGTTTCTTCAATCATACAAATCATTAGCTCTACCAAATCATGACATAAAGAAAAAAGATAGTGAAGCAAATAGCTTAGTATTGCACTGGGAATACCTGGAAATTGAAGAATTTGCTAACCATGAAATTTGAAACTTTGTCTAAACCTCTTGCTAGTTTTCCTCTTGGTATAGAGAATGGTGAAGCAAAGGAACTACTGCTGGCATTTGTAAAGTGTATATATTAAAAAAAAGTAGTCTTATCCACATGATTAATATAATCTTGTAAATGATCTCAAATGATCTACAAAAAGAATGACACTACTGAAATCAGTTAACATTTTTTGTATTACTTAAACAACTTCTACAAGAATGAGTTATAAACATTGCAAAAGAATGAGATTACCTGCATTTTTTTTTTCTTAAAAAAGAACTACTGAAATTGAAAACCAAAGTTAATTGGGACCATATGAAAGACTTGCTTTTTTACAGATCTATTATTATCAAAGGTTTCTTACTTTAATTAACATAGATTTAGCTTACACTAAATTAACCCATTCTCAGGAATCTACTTTTTCTAGTAATACATAATTGAATAAGAATTCATTAAACCTTTCTTTCATCTTTTGAGCATCTATATCTTCCTAAGATGTAAAAAAAATAGCCTCTTTTTGAATTCATATCAAATTAATTGGCAGTCAAAGTAAATTGCATGAAAAAAACTAAAATACATGTGTACCTGGCCTCTGGTATCTCTGCTGCAGGTTGCATTTTGATGACAGATGGAAGAAGAAAAGCACTTAGTTCCTGGATAACAGTATGTTCCATCCCCAATCCAACCAATGTCACACTGACATAGGTTCTTCCCAGGCCCATTGTACATGCACTTGGCCTGCAAATAAAACTCTTAATTAGTAAAGTCTCATGGGTTTAAATCCAACAAGTGATGGGTATCATTATGGAACAAATCCCAAAGCTTCTTATAATATCCACTAAAATTTTGCTGAAAGGACTGTCCCTGGAACCAGCAATCAAGTATAATCATAAAAGGTTTGTCCCCTGCTTGGGCCTCCATCAGTATAATAACTGTATAAGAAAATAATTATTACAAGAGATCCAACAAGAGGTCTTTTTTTAATCTGCTGTTGGGTAACAAGAAATCAAAAGATGGGAATTAAACATACCATCTCAACAGTTGCCTGGTATCACCATATGAATACTAATCAAATGAACAAGATGCCTGATAAATTTGGTGCTGACTGCTGCAGACTTAAAGGTGGACAGTAAAAAATTAAGTATTCATACCAACCTATTTACAGGCAACAGCTTTGAAAATACCATTTTGATGTGATCGTGGAGTCCTAATTGTGCCTGGAAAAGTTGCTCCTTGATTCATTTGGACATGCAATTATCACCCTACTATTATCCAGAAAGATCAGACCCTTAGGCAATGTCCCAACTGCAAGTTTGCCTCTGTCCACCCAGCAGTAGAAATGGGTACCAATATACTGGGAAGGTAACCTGCCATGGACTAGCATCCCATCCAAAACTCCTAAGTCACTTGGCATTACAGAAACAGGGATCAGCTGCCGCCTTATGCCGCTCAAGTGTAAAAGCCTAACAGGCTTTACCTATTATCCAGAAATAAAATAATTCACTTTATTACATAGATCTTAATTATTTTGTGGAATAAAGTCAAACATTTGAACTTGTTACTTTCAAGTCTATACAAACATACATTCAACCTAACCACTTTATATCTGAATGTCAGTCAAAACTGCAGCAGGCTTCAGCAGCCTGCTTAAATTAAGTAACTTGATCTTTTCCTGATGAAACCCCACCTAAGTGAATATTTGCCTACTGCACCAGAAAAATTCTCAGGAAATATTCAAATAGAAGCTAAAATTTTGTTCCTTAAATCAAGCCTAAAAATAATAGTACTGCATCAGTGATTTAAAGTAATTTTCATTTAAATCATGTCAATAGGAGGGTATTCAAGTCAAGTTTCCTGTAACCTTTTAAGAATAACTTCTGTATCACTGGGAGAACAAAAAGTAACAGTTTATTACATCAAACCTAAGATAAAATGAAAAATCCTGTTTCAATGAAAAAAATAAAACATGAAGGAGGTACTGCTAAATGCAGTTGTAAAGTGCTTATTGATTCCTTTACAAATCATTTCTTATTCTACTTCTTGGATTCGATTATGATATAGCCTCAAAATAATCTTTAATAATGATGTAATGAAAAGCACTTAAAACCACTGTTTGATGTGGATCAACTTGTTTTATACCTGACACGATCCATATCTTATACTTTAACTGATATTCAAGTTCATGTCAATTTGTAACAAGTGACCCATGGGTCATGATGCTCAGCGAACTGACATGTTGACAATATGTCCTTGCACGGGCAACTGATTAAGATAATGTAGGTGCATCATCATTCATGCATATTACTAAGCTTTATATCATCAAGACCCATAAGCACACCATACTGGATGACAATCCATCCAGCCATTCCTGAGAAATCTGGCAAATTGTGTGTATTTTGCATTATTTCTGGGGTGCTCAAACAAGCCCTGTTACTCAGAGAATATTGGTCACAGTGACCTAATTGCTGGTTTAATAGGAGAACTTTGGAGGAACTCGCAGGATGTCAAGTAAGAAGATTCTAGGTCCAATGGTTATGATTTGTGTGATTCTTTGGTATCAAATTTTCAATTATTCTGGGGGGTGCTTACAAGCCCCAATAGGTTGGAAAATATGGGTAACAGAGATCTAATTTAAAGTTTCCAAGGAGAATTTTCATGGACCTGATGGGATGACAAATTAGAAAATTCTAGGTCAAATGGTTAATTATGATTTGTGCCCTGCTTGGGTATCAAATTTTCAATTATTCTGGGGGTAATCCTAAGCACCATAGCTTGGATGATATGGGTTACAGAGACCTAATTTAAGGTTTCCAAGGTGACTTTTCATGTACCTCCCTAGACGTCAAGTTAGGAGGTTCCAGGTCCAGTGGTCATAGCCCAGATAACTTTCAGTCAGCTGAGTTAAAAATCCTCGTGAAACTCACTTGTGCCTACAAATCTCCAGATAAAACTCTTCTTGGTAAAGAAAATACTTGTTAATTTCACTGTGTATACCCAAGTGTGTATACCAAAGTGTGTTTAAAGTAGTTTAGCAGCTCATTACTTTCCCAAAAGAGGGTTCATTTTAAACAATTTTGTTTGTTTATTATAACACAGTTTATTAATAATATTCACAAGTCGAATATATATACTAGTGATGGTCTGTCCTGGTGAAAGTTAGAAATCAATCAACACTGGTGCTTATCAATAGATAAGATAAAAGAATCACTTCTGTCCAACATCCCCTGACATCTAGGGAAGGAATATGAGGGCTGTTGAATTGGTTGAGGGAAGCTCTACTGGTCACTTAAGGTTAGATGCATTGCTTCTATCAAAGAAGCTGATTTATTATATTTAGGGTTATTTGATGACAAGTCAGTCAGTATTTTATACCAGTTGGTCAAATTTACGAAGCAATGACAAGTTAGGCTCAATGTATTGGTTATTTCAAAGTAGGTGAATGTTTTATTTTTAGGGCAGTCTAATTAGATTCTTTATGGCAGATAGACCATTGTACGGCAGTATATGTCTTTCATTGTTGTAAGGCAGGTGCATTAACTATTTTGGAGCAGCTTTACTGGTCATTAAAAGGGAGTCACACTGATTATTTTTAAAGAACATGCAATGGTTATTTTAGGGCAGTTGCACTGGTAATTTTAGGGCAGTTTCACTAGTTATTTTAGGGCAGTTGCACTGGTTTTTTGAGGGCAGCTGTATTGGTTATTTTAGAGTGGTTACACTGAGTATTCTGGAAAAGCTGTATTGGTTATTTTAGAGCAGTATCATTGGCAGCTGCATTGATTATTTTCAGGAGAGCATTACAAGTCTAGAGCATCAGGCAAGACATAATATGAAGGGTATAAAGACAGAGATGCTATTATCACAGAGGGACCTCAATAGTCAGTTTTTGGCAAAGAAATCCACATTGAGGACTTTTTTTCTAGATTCATATCTGGGTTTTAATTATGTCAAGTGACTACTATTAGAATATTAAAAGAGAAATGCTCTCAAATTCTGCTTAATCTCTGTCTTGTTATATTTGTTGCACTGCAACTTCAGGTTTTTATCTCATATTTATATTTGCTACATATGTATATTGCCTTACAAAAGTTCTACTTTTTCTAGCATTTTTTATTTCTTTATGGCCTTAAAGTTCTCTTAACTAGAACATGCCAGTTTGCTGACATTTTAGAAGTTGTAATAACTGCAAACCTTATGAAAATTATGAAGCTGTTTGAGCTAGAAAATCCTTTTTCTTATCTTTACCCCTATGTAATCATGCAGGTATGATCATATCTGATATCAAGAAAGATGTCTCTCTGGTAACTTCTGGATATAAGTGTGGCATGTAGCTTTAAGATTCACCTTCCATAATCCAGTGTGTTGTATATGGTTAGTTCAAATAGCCTTCCCCAAGTTTCTCACATCTGAAATTGCTACACAACTGTAGTCTCCAAAATTAAAAATGACCATATGACCTGTTAATATTACATATGACCTGAAACTCATTCTACATATACCTGCCATTGAAAGAAATATCCCTGATAGAGTAAATTCAGTTTTCTAAGATCATCCTCTTTTGTATGTAGCAGAATATCTTCTGAGAAATATTGATTATATTCACTCACTGGTTAAAACTGGGGCATGCAACAATAGCATTGGCAGCTCCTGGGTTTTTGGTGCCTTTTGGTGACCCATGTGGTGAAAATGAATTTTTGACAAAATAAAAAAGAAGCTTTGTTTGTGAAGGGTAATGTCTTGAACAATTTTTGTCAAATATTCTGTCTCTGACTTAAATGGTTTGTCAGAAAATGGTGTTTCTTTACAACCATATCCTAGCTACTTTTTTGCAGTTTTTCTCTGAATTATGTAACACATTTACTGAAACAAGAGTTATATGACATGTTTTATCAATATACACAGGTAAAGGCATTTAGATAATAATCAAATATAATCTAAACCATCTATTTATACCTCTGCCAGGAATATATTATGTTTTCTCCTGGGTTTGTAGGTACTCTGGATCACCATCATATGTTTTTCTTCATTCAAAGGCTTCTTTTCCTTTGTGACATTGCTAAAATTTCCTTTGTCCCTGTTTCAAGCTGCCCATTGATAGGAATTAGAGCCTCGGGTTACTTCATTGTTCTGCATTCACTTGGACAGCCTGTGGTACTGAAGTGTCACATTGCATATTCAGTAAAATCTGGCCTGATGACAACAATGCTCTGATGACCACCCATGCTATACTGACCACTTTATTAGGTTCTGGATTAATGTAAATCATATTAAACTAGATGTGTCAGAACGACACAAATGCCCCCGCCTGGAGCAAATATGAAATATTTGTTAAATTTTGTAAAAATGTTTAAGTTCAGGAGCTGTCATATGGTCAAAAGTCGGTCAACGAGGGCAAAATGCAAACTTGATCTGTAATGGGTCATTATCAAGTAACACACCAACAAGGCCTACAAGCCTAATGCGAACCTGTGCAAAGTTTGGGAGTATGAATGGAGGTTTATTTTTAAAATCTAATATTGATCCTCTTATGTCCTACATATCTACCTTAGTCATTATGATTTCAGCAAAATGGACATTTCGGACCTGCAAGTTTCGGATTAGGACATTTTATAACTAGGATGTATCAGTCAGGATATTCCAGATATGTTCTTTTTACCAGGGAGGATTATTGGGCGAGATGAACGGACAATTTGGCAGCATGGGTTCAGTGAAGAAAATTTTTTAATGTTTTTTAGCTTCTTCCCTTTAAAATCTAAGAAAATGCAGTTAGCAAAGAAATAAGCAAAATCCAATAGAATTTTTTAGATGACAATTTTTTTGCAAAAAAATATGGTGATGCTAACTCCTGCCCTTTTTGAGATAGCTATGACGCACAATGGACAACGGAAGATGGACGACGCCACACAATTGTATAAGCTCACAGTTTCACTAAAAATGCAAACCAAGGTGAAAATAAAACAGACATCAAATGAACACCAGACGGACGGACAGACAGATGGACAGCTTGGGTGATGACAATAGCCCATCAGCCTATGAGCTGAGGGCTAAAAAAGGCTGTACATGTACGTTTCTCATGAAAATTTCTATTTTTCATGAATTTTCTATGTTTAGGAGCCGTAAAACAGTCAAAAGTAGGTCAACCGGGACGGAACGCGAACTCGATCTGTAACTGGTCATTATCTGCCCAGACATAAAAAATTCAGGGTGGTATCTGCAAATAAAAATCTGTACATATGCATTTGTTATGAAAATTTCTATTTTTCATGAAATTTTCTATGTTCAGGAGCAGTCAAACAGACAAAAATAGGTCAACTCGGACAAAACACGAACTCGATCTGTAATTGGTCATTATCTGCCCACACACCAAAAATCAGACCAGTTTCTGCAGGCACTGCAAAAAAAGTCTGTACATGTACACTTTGTGGCGGGGGCATTAAAATTCAGGCTCACCAGCCATCCCACTTTGGCTGGTCCCACAGGCAGTTGGGTTAGCAAAATTTCACTATACATCTATGTGGTTCGGGTCAGAAGACTGACTTCATAATTTAGTTATTATTTGTTCCTTCTATCACAACTGCATGAAATGAATAATCTTCAACAAGGAAGTTTACACAGCCTGAATCATTTGTCTCATACCACTAATTCTCTCCTCAGGCCAAGAAAGCATTTCATTGTCTCCCAGTCAGACTCTGTATGAAGACTGACATCACAGGGGACACAGGGTTAACAAAGACAGCTTCGCTTGTCCCAAAGAGCACACGTCAATCTCAAGCTTCAGACAGACTTAATGTTACAGTAATCTAGAATCAAACCATCTCTAGTCCCTTCCTATCATATATCTAAAATGACAACTACTGAAACCAATAAAACTCACTCTTGTGTGGCTTTGTCTGCCAGAAGTGCCAGCTGCAACTATCAATAAATCTCAACAAAAGTGACTGTCTATTGTGATGATACACAGTGTTTCTGTCTCTAACTGGTGTGAAAACAAATATTCTCAGCCTTTCTCTACAATTAACGGCCCATTTAACAAATAATGGAGAAGTAACAATAGGCTAAGCTGCAGTAATGTGTTCTCCTTTTAATCAGGTTATCCCTGAATGGCAGCTGGATTACTTTTAGAGAAAATGGCATTATTCTCTGTGGCTAATGGCTGGAGAGTGATGTCTACAACACAAGTAACTAGTGGCCCATGGGCCATGACACTCAGCTGAATTCAAGGAATGTTGAATAAAGGGGCAAAATGACTGCCAGAGTGCAAACCACTTCATTTAAAGGTCTCATAAATAGAGAAAAAATGCCTAAAAAAATTGAAAAAAAATACAGGTGGAACCACCGGAAAATTATTGCAGATGGCACCACCAGTCTTGAGTACAACACGGAGGAGGAGTCTAAGATATATGGACATGCACAATTTCAGGCCAATATGGCAAACCACTCCTATGAAAAGAGCAGTAATTTATTCTATGGAAACAGGAAGGTAAGAGGTGCCACCTATCTGGTTTACGAGAAAATTTTCCAAGATGGATGGACATGCCAAATTTCAGACCAATACCTTGAACCACTTCGGAGATATGAGCAATTTCCACACAAAGCACACATACGGATGGACACCACCGGAAAATGATTGCAGATGGCACCATCAGTCTTGAGTACAAGATGGAGGAGTCCATGAACTATGGATATGCTTAATTTCAGGCCAATACGGCTAATCACTCCTTAGAAATTGGCATTAATTTATTCTACAAAAACAGGAAGCTAGGTGGCGCTACCTGTCTGGTTTATGAGAAAACTTTCCAAGATGGATGATCATGCCAAATTTCAGACCACTCCTGAGATATGAACAATTTTTAGCAAAAGCAAATATGTGGATGGACGCCATGTGAAAATTATTGCAGATGGCGCCACCAGTCTTGTTTATGAGATGGAGGTGTCGAGGATCTATGAACATGCACAATTTCGACCCAATACATTGACGAACCACTAAGAAGAACAGATGGCAAATGGTCAGATGGATGCTACGCAAAAAGTATTGTAGGTGGCGCCACCAGTCACAATTACAAGATGGAGAGATCCAAAATCTATGGACATGCAAACTTTCAGCTCTGCATTGAGCCACTCCTGAGATATCTGCTGTTATCTAAAAGACACCGAGATTCAGACTGCACAGATACAATTGCAGGTGTTGCCATCTGTCTTTGTTATGCACAACTACATAGGTGAGGGAACAACTATGCCAGGTTACGGAAAGATCCGTCCAAGGGTCTCAGAAGAGTTCTCCAGAAACGAACACAGTTTTTGTATCACATTTTTAATTATTTGGGGGGTATTCAAGCCCCATACCTCAGAGGATATGGGCAACAGAGACCTTATTTCAGATTTCAATGAAGACTTTTCATGGACCTTCCTGGATGTCAAGTGAGAAGATTCTAGGTCAAGTGGTTATGATTTGTGCCCTGTTACAAGATAAGGCTTTATTTGAAAATCTCAAAAAGAAAACAAGTGACCCATGGGTCATGACGCTCAGCTGACTGGAAAGAGATTAGTAAAAGGAAATTTTATCATCTGAATGGTAGTATATACCCATTCACCTGAAGCATCAAACAGATTAACAAACAGGCTGAGATTGTGTCTGTATAAATATATCTAAAAAAATTAATAAAAAAATTAAAAAAAAAAATACAGGTGGATCCACCAGTCTGCAGAAACTAATAAAAACACTTAATGGTCATTATCCATGCAAAGAAGCATGGTGGTCTCTGGATTAGTTGTTCAGATACTTCAGCTTTTGTATCAAATTACCATTATTCTAAGGGATACTTTGGAGTCCTATAGCTTGGAGGATATGGGTAACAGAGACCTAATTTCAGGTTTCCACAGACACTTTTCATGGGTCCCTTGCATGACAAGAATGAAGATTCTAGGTCCAGTGGTTACAATTTGTACCCTGTTAAAAGATAACCACATCTTTAAAGGTCTCAAAAATAGAGAAAAAAATTTGTGAAAAATTTGGAAAAAAATAGAGGTGGCGCACCCAGTCTGCAGAAACTGATGAAACACTCCATGAACAATATCCATGCAAACAATTATGGTGATCTCTGCATTAGTTGTTCAGATACTTCAGCTTTTGTATCAAATTTTCCATTATTCTGAGCTGTATTTTGGAGTGCCATAGCTCAAAGGATATGGGTAGCAGAGACCTAATTCCAGGTTTCCATGGAGTCTTTTCATGGGTCTTCCTGTGTGTCAAGCATGAAGATTCTAGGTCCAGTCGTTACAATTTGAACCCTGTTGACAGATAACTACATCCTAAAAGGTATCAAAAATAGGGATAAAAAATTGTAAAAATTTGAAAAAATACAGATGGCGCCACCAGTCTGCAGAAACTGATGAAACATCTCATGATCAATATGTATGCCAAAAATCATGACCATCAGTTATGTAGTTAATCAGATATTGAAGTTTTTTTATGAAATTTTTGACTGTTCTGGGGGGTACTTTGGGGCCACATAGCTCAAAGGATATGGGTAACAGAGACCTAATTTCTGGTTTCCATGGAGGCTTTTCATAGATCTCTCAGAATGTCAAAAATGAAGATTCTAGAATCAGTCTTTTTGATTTGTGCCCTGTTAACAGATGTTCACATTTTTAAACGTCTCAAAAATAGAGAAAACAGTTCGTAAAAAAATAAAAAAATACAGGTGGCGCCACCAGTCGCAGAAACTGATGAAACATCTCATGATCAATATGTATGCCAAAAATCATGACCATCAGTGATGTAGTTAATGAGATATTGAAGTTTTTGTAAGAAATTTTTCACTATTCTGGGGGGGGGGGTACTTAGGGGCCCCATAGCTCAAAGGATATGGGTAACAGAGACCTAATTTCTGGTTTCCATGGAGACTTTTCATAGGTCTCTCAGAATGTCAAGAATTAAGATTCTAGGTCCAGTCTTTACGATTTGTGCCCTGTTAACAGATGTCCTCATTTTTAAAAGTCTCAAAAATAGAGAAAAACTAGATGTGTCGGAACGACAAGAATGCCCCCGCCTGGGGCAAATTAGAAACATTTGTAAAATTTTGAAAAATTTTTTAATTTCAGGAGGTGTCGTATGGTCAAAAGTAGGTCAACAAGGGCAAAATGCAAACTCGATCTGTAACGGGTCATTATCAAGCAACACACCAAAAATCATGCTAGTATATACAGGCATTGTGAAAAAAAGTCCATACATGTGTATTTTCCATAAAAATTTCTGTCTTTCATGAAATTTTCTATGTTTAGGAGCCGTAAAACAATCAAAAGTAGGTCAACTGGGACGAAACGCGTACATATGTACATATGCATTTGTTATGAAAATTTCTATTTTTCATGAAACTTTCTATGTTCAGGAGCAGTGAAATGGTCAAAAGTAGGTCAACTGGGACAAAACAAGAACTCGATCTGTAACTGGTCATTATCTGCCTACACACCAAAAATCAGGCCCGTATCATCAGGCACTGCGAAAAAAAGTCCATACATGTGCACTTTTTTATGAAATTTTCTATGTTAGAGCACCGTCAAATGGTCAAAAGTAGGTCAACTGGGACAAAACGTGAACTCGATCTGTAACTGGTCATTATCTGCCCACACACCAAAAATCAGGGCAATATCTGCAGGCATTGCGAAAAAAAATGCGTACATGTGTATTTGTCATAAAATTACATATTTTTTATGAAATTTTCTATGTTCAGGAGCTGTAAAACAGTCAAAAGTAGGTCAACCAGGACGAAATGCGAACTCGATCTGTAAATGGTCTATATCTGCCCACACACCAAAAATCAGGCCAATATCTGCAGGCATTACGAAAAAAAGTCTGTACATGTGTATCTGTCATGAATATTTCTATTTTTCATGAAATTTTCTAAGTTTAGAAGCCGTAAAACGGTTAAAAGTAGGTCAACCGGGACAAAACGCGAACTCGAACTGTAACTGGTCATTATCTGCCCACACACCAAAAATCAGGCCAATATCTGCAGGCTTTGCGAAAAAAGTCAGTACAACTGTTTGATTTCGGAATGACAGAAGGACGGATATGGGTAAAACTATATGCCCCGGCCACTTTGTGGCAGGGGCATAACAAAATTCATAAAAATTGGAAAAAAATACAGGTGGCACCACCAGTTTGCAGGAACTGATGGAACATCCCATGATCTATATTCATGCACAGAATCATGGTGATCAATGCAGAAGATATTCAGATACTTGAGCTTTTGTATCAAATTTTGCATTATTCTGGGGGTACTTTTGAGCCCCATAGCTCAAAGGATATGGGTAACAGAGACCTAATTTCAGGTTTCCAAGGAGATTTTTTTCATGGACCTCCCTGGATGTCAAGTGAGAGGATTCCAGGTCCAGCGGTTATGATTTGTGCCCTGTTAATGGACGGACAGAAGGCCAGACAGACGACAGACAAAGGGTGATCGCTATAGCTCAGATGACTTTCAGTCAGCTCAGCTAAAAATGCTGTTCCTTGGAGTTTATCACACTTCCTGTTCTGTCACACCAGGTTTTACAGAATAAGCATAAACATTTTTTTTTAAATTCAAATTGTGTCATTCCAAACAATCTGTACCCATGTGTCACTTTGCGCACTCCTTGTAACATTTTTTATTCAGAATTTTAAAATATATGTGCACTGACTTCAGGGAGGAGTGCTATGGATAAGGCATCAAGCATTTTATTTCTTTGTCCATCCTTGGGTCAAGGTTGAAAACAAATACACCACACACACCAGAGGGACATCTCTTATAAAAGTCTCTTCATGGTTCCAAATTTAACAAAGACTTAAATAGCTTTCATGGAATCAGTGTGGAGAAGAAAACAAATTACATCCAGCAGAATTAATCAGGCCATATGAGTGGTGTGGTAATTAACTGACTTTATATATGTGATTGGTTGTTTTCTTTCATAATCAATTAATTGGTTGCATTTTCACATAATCGATCCAAAACGATTATGTATGAACATGCAAAGATGTCATATTATCCAGAAAAAAATATTTAAATCCTGTCAGATATATTGGATATACAGGACACAAAACAGTGGACAGCAATAAAACTTAACCTTGTGCAGTGAACAAGTATCTGGCTACTCTCACAACTGGTCATTACAACAAGTTACACAGAAATATCTTCACCAGTAATGGAGCAATGAGCCTACATGAAAATTATTTTATCCTTATTCCTTCAGGAACAAGTATGTCCTGTGATGGACAAACGAATGGAAAGACGGATGGATGCCCCCGATTTCTATGTCCCTAGCTGATGGCGCCTTTGGCAATGGCAAGGGACAAATATGAATACAATAGGTATTCAACAGTTATAGACTTAAGAGAACTTAAAAGACCATAATATCTGAACTTTTGATTTCAAAATCATGGGAAATGCTTTCCCATAACCCCTAGAACACCCATATGATTGATGAACACAGACAGGGTAACAGTATTAAAGCTCTCCTGAACTTGGTTCTGGTGAGCTAAAAAAATATTCAGTGCAAGGGAAATTTTCTTTAATTTACTGGTAAAAACAAAACATGTGAAATTATACAACTGTCAGAAATATGCAAACAAGCATTATTCAGAAATATGCTTTGATATGACCACACATTCACAAACGTTGTTTTATCTTCATACTACCAAGTCTGGCTGTGATATGACCACACATTCACAGACCTTAATTCATCTTCATACTACCAAGTCTGGCTGTGACATGACCATATCTGGACATTTCCATGCATTCACAGACCTTGATTCTATGACCCTCTCTTGAGTTTTGGCCAAAATCTCAACTGACATCATTCAAAACCAACCAATAGAATGCAAGCAACACACTGATCACAAGGCCTCTAAACAACAACACATGTACCAGAAATGGGACCACCTGATCAGATTGGTTTGATTTTCAATGCCCTCCCGGCAATGCTTTATGTTGAATAAAACAAGGGATCCATGGGTCACATCGCTCAGCTGAATTTTGGAAAATATTAGTAACTGCAAAATATTTTTATTTCTTTTGGTTTTTCATCTATATTATCATTAGAAAAGCTATGAGAAAATGGCCCTGCTAAAATGAAACTGTAAAATTATAGAATAATGGACATGAGCTAAACCATTTAGTGATGCACCAATGGAACAAATAGGCCTATTGTAAGTGTTATTTAAAAGTAACATTTCATAAACAAATAATGTGTTAAGGTAATTAAGTTTTCAAAAGTTAAATATATGGCCATTTGAGTTAAAAATTAATCACATAAAGTTTGACCAATATTCCTAATTTTAATACTAAGTTAACAGTGTTATTCACACCTAGGCCCCGCCAACTTTAAGAGATATGAATGAAATGCTACAAGGTATTTATATCTTCTTAAATCTTGTCAGTAAGCACTTACATTAGATCCTAATATTTTATCACATTTGAATATTAGGATTAAATTCCTGAAATTTTTTTCTTAAAAACAATCAAAATTGTCCAAGTCTCATCAAAAAGAATTTATTTAACATTAAAATTATAAGATTCATCTTGTTTATTAGTCCTGTGGATTGAAGGGGTGGGTGGGGGGAGGGGTCTCCATTAATACTGCTCGTTGCTGAAAAAAATGTTAATTTTAAGATTCATCTAGTTCATAGTACAGGTCTGTCAACAGAATGGTGAGGGGGGGGGGGGGGGGGGGGGGGTTGCCAGAGAAAAAGGCACCCTGTGGTATGGTATTAACTGCAGACAGCCTAATCAAGCTCAACTCAGTGGAGAGAGCTGCACTGAATGACCTACAGTCACCAAAGTGGACGGCTTGACAATGTAAGGAAATACAACAAGAGCCCCAAAATAAATTCAATTACTAGCCTAATTTTGCAGCTTTTATTTTCAAATTTCAGATGTTAACAGATTAAATCCTTATGTGTACATGCTGTGAAAATTAAATCCACAGTACTTACAGGAAAAAAACGTGCCTTGGCCAAAGTTGGGCAAAATTTAAGGTACAAATTTTTATTTTTGCTAGTATTTTAATAAATTTTAAAGATTCTGATCTAATTTTCGGTATACAATTTAATTTTGATTAATTAAAGTTATATTACCAGAAAAAAGTCCTTAGCTTTAACATGTTTTGTGTTAAGCAATCAAATATCTTTTCTGATTTTTTTACAAAGTCCATTATGTTTGGGCCCATAACTTTTTTAAATTAAATAATACTGACTTAATTTCTGGCATGTACATAGGAACTATATAGAGGAATATTTATGGTAAATATGAAGAAAACCAGATGAGTGGTTTTGATATTAGGCAGTCCTGAAGTGTGAAAATAGATTTCTAATAAAAAATTGAGGTTTTTCCTTAATATCTCGAAGGAACAAAGTCCTATTTTTAGCATGGTAGGAGATTTTGGGGACATCTAACTGTATGCCGAATTTCAGATTCATAGGTCCAATGGTGTCGAAACGTGCCAGTCTTACAGACAGACATCCGGATGGACGGACCGACGGACAGACAGACGGATGACGGACAATGAACCACCACTATAGCTCAGATGACTTATAGTCAGCTGAGCTAAAAATCACACCAGTCATCCACATGAAACAAGTGTTTGCATGTCATCTGATTGGTTCAATTGCCTTATTCATTATTCCTGAAATAGTGATACCCGAGAAGGTCACAGAATCAAGGTCTGTGAATATGTAGTCATGTAGTATGATGATGCTTTACAAAGGACTAAAAAACCTTGATCAAGGAGGAGTGCATGGGTCAGTCTGGCTTTTTATTATGACCGATGTGAACTTAAATTTCCCACTGAAACCAGACAACAAGAGTGTTGGCCTAATTTTAATCAGGCTAGGTTGCTAATTTAACACAGATGTGGAATAATAAATTATAAAAAAAAAAACAATCAATATACAGTTATTACATTATTGCATTTCAATAGGAAAAGGTTATCCTGAGACTCATAAGTCACAACATATCACCATATATTCTACAATTAAATATGACAGCTTGCTGGTATACAGTGAGCCAGCATACAATAAACTCAATTTACTCAACTTTTTTATTATTTCATACACTTTTCAATATATTCATCTCGTTGTTAGACAGATGCTCATATTCTGGTCATGATCATCTGACATATCAGCTCTGGACTATTTCTATGTTGTGTTCTATTACTGCTCTACCTGTATGTGACAGCCTCCTCGGTTATCCTGCTGACAGGGATCTACTGCTATGCAAGATGTGGTTCCGTCTCCAGTGTAACCATCTAAGCATCTGCAAAAACCTGTCATCCCCCTGTGGAAGAAAGTTAAAGGTAATACCTGTTATACATCATATTGTACAATGTTACATAATACTTGTAATATACAAACTAAACTAGATGAATGTCGCACTCTATGTCATTTGCTGGATAATTTATGATACTGTACATTATATACTGTGAAGCCTTTGTAATAATTATATACAGGTATCATGTGTTTATAAACTCTGTACTTTGTTATCCAAATAGTATGTAAGGTATTATATAATATATTCAGAACACTTCATCAAATTTTAAAAGCTTTACGCTGATAGGACTATGATTAACATATATCATATGATGTATATGGTTTTGTGATTATTTGACAAATGCAAGAAAGATATATGTTATATGCTGTATATTTTATGTGTCACTATGTTTAGCTGAATTTGACCTTGAAGGTAAAATCTAAAATAATATCAAATGGAGTTAGTGTCTGAGGGGAAGAGGCAATATAGGCCATGGTTGGTTGATATGACTGGTTTGTATTGATCAGTAAGAAATTGTATATTATAACTGAATATATAAGTTGCTTTCAAATTTCAGACTTTAATACCTTTAATTCATCCACATACAGCTAATATGAGAGTTATTTAAACAGTGCTTATAGGATTAATTTCATTATTAATATATATATTTAATGATAATGGAGAGATGATCGACAGAGAGAGCTGATCAATTTATGTTCCATTCTACTTAGGCAAGAATATGTTTCAATTAGATCTTATTTTTTTCTAATCTAATTATTTTTTAAAATTAAAAAAAATTTACATATTTGCAATAAAAACTAAAGTCCCAGTGCACAGGTGCAACAGAATGAATGGCAATGGGGGGGGGATGGAGGGATTAACAATACTTCTGCATATACATACAGGGCAAACAAAGCCTGATCTCAAATTCTGCTGAGGCAGGAAAATAATGAACAAAAGTTTGTATTAGATCCTCATTTTTTATGACATCAATTTTTTTATTATAATATAACATATATATCTGAATATAAAAGTTGATTCATAATTCTACATTGCATCATCATAAATCTCAATCTTGTCAGATAAGATCTTGAACATAAGATTAACTTCAGCTTTTTATGACTCAACCAAAAAGCAATGAACTTTATCTATTCTTATTCAACTGAGATAACCCTACCCATGGATGATCCATGTGAAATATTAAACTATTTGGTTTGACAGTTTCATCAAAAACATTATAAAGTAGAAGCTGAAAGAGGCTAAAATTACAAGGTTTTTGCCTGTAAAATCAGGTCAATGTCAGTGGTGCCACAAAAAAACTCAATTTCAAACACGAGTCATGTGACCAACATTTGCACAAGACGTGGTATTGTTAGCTCCTGTTGTTTATAAGATTGTTATGTCAGTATGCTTATTTGGCAAAATGACTAAGTTCAAATTCCTGTAAATCAGCCAAACCAAAACCATTTGAACAAACTTGAGAGAGCTCATCTCTGGAATCATTCCTGTGAAATACTGAATAATTTGGCTGAATGATTTCTGAGAAGAAGATTTTCACAGGTTTCCCAGCTTATTCCCCATAAAATATAAGGCGATGCAGGTGGCACCACAAAAAGCTCGATCCCAAAACATTTGACATGTGACTATTTTGCATTAAATTTTGGGATGCCAACTCCTGCTTCACCTGAGAAATTATGGGTTAATTTGCTGATGATTGATGAAACACATACAACTAGAATATCAGCAGAATCTGACAAAAGCCCTCAGCCAAAAGAACAGTGTTTAAAGGTGGTAACAGTAACAAGTACTCAATATCTGTTCTCACATGGATGTATATCTGTACATGTCTCAGTTATAAATTTAAACTGGAGAGGTATGTACCATGATTCATAATTAATCCACCAAATGCTTCCTGAAAAATAAGCTTCTAAGTTTTATTCTATTAAAAGCTCTGTGACCTTGAAAAGTAGGTCAAGGTCACCCATCTTCAAACTTGAACGAGATTTTGTCGATATACATCTTCACCAAAGAAATAAAATTCCTATTGTGAATCCTTTTAGGGATATCTCGCTCACAAGGCCAAAGTTGAAAAATCCAAGAAAAATTCATTAAAAATCAGAAATTGTAGGTGGTGCCCCCAAACTTGTGCAGCAGTTACAGACCATCAGTCCTTATGATCAAAGTAAGTATTGTGAAAATCCATCCAATGGTTCCTGAGAAATAAGCTTCTAAATGTTTTTTCTATAATCAGCTCTGAAACGTAGAAAAATAGGTCAAGGTCACCCATATTCAAACTTGACCGAGATTTTGTCAATATACATCTTTACCATAAAAATAAAATTCCTACGGTGAATCCTTTTAGAGATATCCCACTCACAAGCCCAAAGTTGAAAAATCTGATAAAAATTCATAAAAAATCAGAAATTGTAGGTGGCGCCACCAAACTTGTGTAGCAGGTACAGACTATCAGTCCAAATAACCATAGTAAGTTTTGTGAAAAACCACCAAATAGTTCCTGAGTAATAAGCATCTAAGTGTTTTTCTATAATCAGCTCTAAAATGTAGAAAAATAGGTCAAGGTCACCCATCTTCGAACTTGACCGAGATTTTGTCGATATACATCTGTACCGAGGAAATAAAATTCTGACGGTGAATCCTTTTCCAGATATCCCGCTCACAAGGTAAAAGTTAACGGACGCCGTACGGACGGATGGACAGACAGAGGGACGAACGGACGGACAGCTTGGGTGACGACAATAGCCCATCAGCCTAAGGGCGGAGGGCTAAAAAAGCAGGTGGTGCCACCACTACCTCAAGTTTCAAGTATGGCTCATGTAACCAAAATTTGCATAAAATTTGGTGATGATAGCTCCAGCCATTTCTGAGATTGTAACTTTAGTATACTTTTTGACCAAATGACTAAGTTCAGCTTTCTGTAACTCTGCCAAAAATCACTGAACTGGACCTATTTGAACAAACTTGAGAGAGGTTGTTTCTTGGATTATTTCTGTGAAATATTAAAAATTTGGCTGGACAGTTTCTGAGATGATTTTAAAAGGTTTTTTTAGCTTTTCCCTTTCAAATCTAAGTCAATGCAGATAGTCAAAACATATGCTCAATCTGAAAGTTTTTTTAGATGACACATATTTTGCATAAAATTTAGTGATGCTAGTTCCAGCCATTTTTTTTAGACAGTATAGTAGTACGGGTTAAAGTACAGACGCTGGATGGAGGATGACACCACACCATCGCATAAGCTCACAAGTTTGCTTAAAACCTCCAGGCTACTTGCTTTCAAGGGAGCAAAATTCTGTTACAGGCATTATAATAAATCAGTGAGGATTATTCCAAGCCAGTGATCATGAAATACAAGAAAACCCACATAGGTCAGCCTTGGCATGACACCTTCTGTGCCAATAGTGTTTCCAGTCTCATGCTGAAAGAGAAAAGGGGCACCTGTGGGTGTATTAAAATTATTAAATATTACGGGTGCTTTTCCATGTACGCGTTTTGCAAGCGTTTGCCGCGCGGCTGCCACGCGGCGAAAATCAAACCAGTTAAAAAGCCATGTGCTATTTCCATGTATGTGATTGCCGCGCGGCAAACGCACGCGTCAGTTTTGGAATCCAGCAGTGCTGGATTTCTGCGTTTGCCACGCGGCAAACGCATGGGAATTCCGCCTTAATGACGTCTCATGTGGGATTTCCCCATACTCGTATGTTGAAGTCCTTTCAGCTGTGTCAGGAAGGCATGCCATTGCCGCGCGGCAAACGCATACGAAACGCTCACATGGAAAAGGACTGGCCGCGCGGCAAACGCATGCGTTTGACGCGCGGCAGTTTCTGTCGCGCACATGGAAAAGCACCCTAAAAGTATTGAATATGCAGCTAAAATAGTCACTCAAAAGAAAACAAACTTGCTCTATGAGAATGCTTCAATGACATGTGCGCCAAATTTGAAGATCGAGCCAAACCAGAGCTGAAGCAGGTAAACCAACTATGTATTAATTATATAGGTTATAATATAATTAATTAACCCTAATTGAGAGTCACATGTTTCTCACACTGACTGACCATACAAGTGGGCCAGTGACTGCAATGGGTCAAATGTCAGGCCAAACATGCTTAAATCCGTCACCCACAGCAGGGGTATTCATATGCACAATAAACCTTAATCCTGAGATTATGTCACATGCTGCATTTATCATGTAGAACACCAACCAGGCATGGTGCATTTAAGTCTTTGCCAAAGGCAGTTCAGCTGTTTTTGGTGGTAGCCTCCACACAATTTTAAAACCATGAAATCCCACTAAAAATGATGTGTACATTAAAAATTATTGATTCTCATATAAGCGAGGTCACTGCAAGAACAATAACCTTTAAAATGAGGTATAACACAGTGCCATACACTATGTGGTTTCAGGTAACACTGAGGACAAAAGTGGAAAAATTGCTTTTTACAAGTATAAGATTTTCTGCAGATGTTCCATATAATGTCAGTTACATGCTAAATACTATGTGTAATTTTTATTTATTATCTCTTTACAAATTAATTTTCTTTTATGCAGTTATTTTTATTTATATACTTATAAAAGAAATTCATAAAATATTGTATTACTACTGTAATGGGTGAACATAGAAATAGAGTCTAACGTGGACATGAAAATGACATGAAAATATGTAAAAGTAAGCTAAATATGTATGTTTGATAACAATATAATTGACAACATCAGTTTCCTCCATGGATGATATACATAGAAATTTCAGGGAAAGCATCACATCAAGTTCACACTGATGAAGAAGCCAACAAAGGGGACAGATGTATCAAATGTATTTGATCTACCCTGACAGATCTAGATGCCCGTACTTTGGTGCAGAATGAGCTAAAAATTTGGCTCTTCTAAAAAGAGAATGTTTAATATTTCATTGGTCTTATAGTAAATTTACTGCATCACAAGGTGGCTGCCAATATCCCAATCAAATTATTATATAGTCTCCTTCATATTTTGATTAGGACTCAAATGTTCATGACAAATTCAGAATTGAAGTTAGTTTTTTCCATAAGCTGCATTAAGTTAAGATTTAAATAGATGTGTCAAAATGTCACAAATGCCCCCGCCTGGAGCAAATTAGAAATATTTGTTAAAGTTTGTAAAATATTCTATGTCAGGAGCCGTCATACGGTCAAAAGTAGGTCAACTAGGACAAAACGCGAACCTGATCTGTAAGTGGTCATTTTGCTGTCACACACAAAAAATTAGCCAATATCTGCAGGCATTGTGAAAAAAAGTCCAGACATGTGCATTTGTCGGGAGAATTTATATTTTTTCATGAAATTTTTCCTAAGTTCAGGGGCCATCATACGGTCAAAAGTAGGTCAACTAGGACAAAATGCAAACTCGTTCTGTAGTGGTCATTTTGCTTCCACAAACCAATAATTAGGCCAATATCTGCGGGCATTGCGAAAAAAAGTCCTTACATGTGCATTTATCATGAAAATTTCTATTTTTCATGTGATTTAAGTTCCGAAGACATCATACGGTCAAAAGTAGGTCAACCTGGACAAAAAGTGAAGTCAATCTTTAAGTGGTCATTATGCACGTACACACCAAAAATTAGGCCAATATCTGCAAGCATTCAAAAAAAAAAGTCCGTACATGTGCATTTGTCATGAAAATTTCTATTTTTCCTGAAATTTTCTATGTTCTGGAGCCGTCATACAGTCAAAATAGGTCAACCAGGACGAAACGCGAACTCGATCTGTAACTGGTCATTAACTGCCCACACGCCAAAAATCAGGCCAATATCTGCAGGCATTGCAAAAAGAGTCCAAAAAACTGTTTCATTTCGGAATATGGAAGGACGGAATGACGGACATTGGTAAAACTATATGCCCCAACCACTTTGTGGCAGGGGCATAACAAAATCATCAGAGAGAACAATGTCCTATGTTGAATGTCACAGTCACTTACTACTTATCCACAAAACCAACTTTATCTTTCTATGACTCTGCCAAACATCAGTGACCCTAATCTCTCCTGATACAATTGTGAGCATCTTCCTGAGGATCATTCTGGTGAATATTAAATAATTTGGCTTGACAGTTTCCTTAGAAAAGATTTGTAAAGAAGTGGCTAAAATAGCTTTCCCAAAGTAAAAAACAGGTCAATGCAGAAAGGTACCACAAAAAATCAACTTCTCATGTTGTTAAAAGTCCTGCAATCTGGTCAAAATTCACCAAACTTGAACCATTTGAACAAACTTGATAAAACTCTTCTCTGGGTTATTTTCTCTGAAATATTTAACAATCTAGCTGTAAGATTTTGGAGAAGAAGATTTTCAAAGATGTTCTGGGCTTTGACCTGTAAAATGCAAGTCAATGTAGGTATTACCCTAAACAAAAATAAATAAAATAAAATTTTTGCATAAAATTTAGTGATGCTAACTCCTACTGTTTCTGAGATATTATGACTTAATGTAAAGAAGACAGATGACCCCATAAAAGTAAGGTTGATGCAGGTGGTATCATCAGTACATCTGTTTCAAATATGAGTCATATGTGACCAACATTTTAATAAAATTTGGTACTACCACCTGCCCTTCTGCTTCCTGCTGGTAACTCGAGAAGTAACTGAGAGAGTTTGTTTCTGTGATTATTTCTGTGGAATATTAATCAATTTGGCTTGGCAATTATTAAGATTATTTTAAAAGTATTTTCATATTTTTCCCTGTAAAATTAAAGTCGATAAAGATGGCCCCAAATAAGCTCAATCCAATGACACTTGACAGGAGAATGACTTTTGTATAAATTTTAGTGATGCTAGCTAGAATGTTTAAGAAAGTAGGCTGCATCTCAACTGATGGCAGAGATAGAAATTAATCCTATTATTCATATCTGACATACTGAAAATTGTGGATGATATGTATGATACCTTAAACAATAATCGTATGATAATATAATAATATTCATGACAGCAAAAAAGTTGTGTTGTATGATGTGGTCTAACAACATATTGCAACAATCTAATTTACAACATAGTCAAATTATTCAAGATTCATACCTATGATATCTAAATTAACTCATTAATGGAGGATATATCAGTGATACAACTTCTCAAATAAGCATGCCTGACTTACATCATCACCTACAGTTGCCAAAATGTAAGCACTTAACAACACAAGGGATAGTAATAAACTAAATACTGTCTCATATTGAGTCAGCAAATACAGATTTGTTAGGCTCTATATTTTACCTAGTTATAAACAATTCTTGCAAAGGTTTTAAAATATGCAGTAAATTTAATTTATTAGTCAATCTCCAAGCATGTTTGTGGAATTGTTTACCACATACAAAAATGTCTCTCATGATTAGGTCATTTGAGACAAAGGAAATCTTTGTCACCAGAGAGATGGGCTTTTCTATTTGGCATATATGTTTCCTTTTTTCTTTTTGTGAATTTTAGGATTATAAGCTGTGTGCAGCAATGATGTTGGTTTAACAGGGACATGCAGCCTTTGCAGTGCATTTTTGGCATGACTTGACACTTAAAGCAGACCCTGTTGTACCTACTGGAATACGAACCTGGGTAGCTAAGCTGCAGTGGTTATGATGTTGATAATAAATGTAATAGAAGAAAACAAAATGAACTCACCGTGACCACCCCTTCAGAATGAAGGAGAGACTGGGATGTCTTGATATTAATCTATGGGGGATCTGCCAATCCAGGGGGACTTTACAGTAGGCATGGGCATGGCATCTCTTGTTGAAGCAAGTACTCTTCTTCTGGTTGCAGTTGGTGCCCACAATATTTGGTTTGCAGGTGTTGGGTTTGCAAGTTCCCTTTCCCTTAATACTGTTATCACATACCCCATACAGACATGTGCAATCTGAAAATATAACAAACAGGTAACACATAGGACACAGTTAGACAAACAGACGGACTGACAGGGTGATTAATATAGGGCATCTGCTTTTTCAAGCAGGGCCCTTATAAACATCACCAAGTTTTAGGACACAGATGAAACCTAAGTTGCAAATTTGATATTATCAATATAATTTAGCAGTCTCAAAATAAAGGAAAAATGCATCAAAAATAAAAAAATAAGGTGGCACCACCAGTCTTCAGGAACTGAGAAAACCAATCATAATCAATAATTACATTGGGTTTCAAGACACTGGATAAAACCATAGCTGAGAACCTGACATAATTACTCTAATCTGACATTCTCAAAATCAGAAAAAAAAACATAAAAATTACCCCACCAGTTTTCTGGATTGCATAAACTAGTCATGATCAATATTCAAGGCAAGATACAAGGCAATCCATGCATTAATTATCAAGACACTGGAGTTTTTGTATCAATTTTTTTAATTATTGTGGGGGATATTTATAAGCCCTATAGCTCGGAGGATTTAGGTCACATTGACCTAATTTCAGGTTTCCAAAGATATTTTTTATTGATCTCCCTAGATGTACACTAAGAAGTTTCTAGGTCCAGCAGTTACAATTTGTTCCCTCCTAACAGAGGGCCGAACGGCCAGACAGACAATGGACAAAGCACCATACCTATACCTCAGTTGACTTTCAGTCAGCTGAGCTAAAAAATGTTGACTGAATGCGGAGATACAGTTTCAAAGCATAGCCAGGTATTGCGGTGTGATCCTCAATTTGGCTTGTGTCACGACTGAAGTAGCAGGATCTTCCAAGGTGTGTTTGTCATGGCTACCTAGTGAGCAGCCAAAGAATATAAAAATTGGCCATGTTATCTTCTTTCTGAGGAGGGTGCCATGTGTTTTGCTTGGTCAACAAACTCAGAAGAAGTTGTGTAGCTATTCCAAATTACCCATGCCAATATTTCTTATAGATCCATATAATTAAGAGAAACAGAAAGAATATATTGTGTGAAGGGCACATTTTTTCTTCACATGCACATATATAGATAAAATGCAGTTCCAAGGCAGAATAACAGTGGAATTCTAGAGGTTATGTTTGGTGCATGTAGTTTTTATCATTGTTTTGCAGGGCATGTTTGGTGTGTGTCTCTGGACTCTTCATGTTGAGTAATATGTCACAGAACAAACATGTTCTGCAACTTTTCCCATAACAAGTCACACTGTGTAGGGTAGGCCTTATAGAATGATAGTTTATACAACCAAACTAATACAACCTAAGTCTTCCAGAATCTGACAGCCTCCAGGTAGTTCTACCTCCACTACCTCACAGCCTTCAGGTCATTCTACCTCCACTACCTCACAGCCTCCAAGTAATTCTACCTAATTCTATCCACAAATACAACCCAAGCCTTCCAGAATCTGACAGCTTCCAGGTAATTCTACCTCCACTACCTCACAGCCTTCAGGTAATTCTACCTCCACTAACTCACAGCCTTTAGGTAATTCTACCTCCACTACCTCACAGCCTTCAGGTAATTCTACCTTCCTCTACAGCTTCCATACGATTTCACCTACCACCACCTCCAGGCAATTCTACCTTCCATTTCCTCACAGCCTCAAGGTAATCCTACCTTCACTACCTCACAGCCTCCATGTAATCCTACTTCCACTACCTCTAAGTCTTCAGGTAATTCTACCTCCACTACCTCACAGCCTTCAGGTAATTCTACCTCCACTAACTCACAGCCTTTAGGTAATTCTACCTTCCACTACCTCACAGCCTCCAGGTAATTCTACCTTCCTCTACAGCTTCCATACGATTTCACCTACCACCACCTCCAGGCAATTCTACCTTCCATTTCCTCACAGCCTCAAGGTAATCCTACCTTCACTACCTCACAGCCTCCATGTAATCCTACTTCCACTACCTCTAAGTCTTCAGGTAATCCTACCTTCCACTACCTCATAGCCTTCAGTTAATTCTACCTTCCATTACCTCACAGCCTCCAGGTAATTCTACCTTCCATTACCTCGCAGCCTCCAGGTAATTCTACCTCCACTACCTCACAGCCTTCAGGTAATACTGCTCCTACTACCTCACAGCCTTCAGGTAAATCTACCTCCACTACTTCACAGCCTCCAGGTAATCCTATCCTTCCTCTACAGCTTCCAGACCATTTCACCTGCCACCACCTCAAGGCAATTCTACCTTCCATTTCCTCACAGCCTCAAAATAATCCTACCTTCCACTGCCTCAAAGCCTACAGGTAATTCAATCTTCCTCTATCTTGCAGCCTCAAGATAATACTACCTTTCACTACCTTAAAGCCTCCAGGTAATCCTTCCTTCCACTACCTTACAGCCTTCAGGTAAATCTACCTCCACTACCTCACAGCCTCAAGGTAATCCTACCTTCCATTACCTCAAAGCCTCTAGGTAATCCTACCTTTCACTATCTCATAGCCTCTTGGTAATTCTACCTCCAGTACCTCACAGCCTTCAGGTAATCTACCTTCAATACCTCACATCCTCCAGGTAATTCTACCTTGCAATACCTCACAGCCTCCAGGTAATTCTACCTCCACTACCTCACAGCCTTCAGGTAATCCTACCTTCCACTACTTCACAGCCTTCAGATAATTCTACCTTCCACTACCTCACAGCCTCCAGGTAATTCTACCTTCCTCTACAGCTTCCAGACAATTTCACCTACCACCACCTCCAGGCAATTCTACCTTCCATTTCCTCACAGCCTCAAAGTAATCCTACCTTCCACTACCTCACAGCCTCAAAATAATCCTACCTTCCACTACCTCACAGCCTCAAGGTGATTCTACCTTCCACTACCTCACAGCCTCCAGGTAATTCTACCTATTCTACAGCTTCCAGACACTTTCATCTACCACCACCACCAGGCAATTCTACCTTCCATTTCCTCACAGCCTCAAAGTAATCCTACCTTCCACTACCTCACAGCCTCAAAATAATCCTACCTTCCACTACCTCACACCCTCAAGGTGATTCTACCTCCACTACTTCACAGCCTCCAGGTAATCCTATCCTTCCTCTACAGCTTCCAGACCATTTCACCTGCCACCACCTCCAGGCAATTCTACCTTCCGTTTCCTCACAGCCTCAAAATAATCCTACCTTCCACTGCCTCAAAGCCTACAGGTAATTCAATCTTCCTCTATCTTGCAGCCTCAAGATAATACTACCTTTCACTACCTTAAAGCCTCCAGGTAATCCTTCCTTCCACTACCTTACAGCCTTCAGGTAAATCTACCTCCACTACCTCACAGCCTCAAGGTAATCCTACCTTCCATTACCTCAAAGCCTCTAGGTAATCCTACCTTTCACTATCTCATAGCCTCTTGGTAATTCTACCTCCAGTACCTCACAGCCTTCAGGTAATCTACCTTCAATACCTCACATCCTCCAGGTAATTCTACCTTGCAATACCTCACAGCCTCCAGGTAATTCTACCTCCACTACCTCACAGCCTTCAGGTAATCCTACCTTCCACTACTTCACAGCCTTCAGATAATTCTACCTTCCACTACCTCACAGCCTCCAGGTAATTCTACCTTCCTCTAAAGCTTCCAGACAATTTCACCTACCACCACCTCCAGGCAATTCTACCTTCCATTTCCTCACAGCCTCAAAGTAATCCTACCTTCCACTACCTCACAGCCTCAAAATAATCCTACCTTCCACTACCTCACAGCCTCAAGGTGATTCTACCTTCCAATACCTCACAGCCTCCAGGTAATTCTACCTATTCTACAGCTTCCAGACACTTTCATCTACCACCACCACCAGGCAATTCTATCTTCCATTTCCTCACAGCCTCATGGTAATCCTACCTTCCACTACCTTACAGCCTCAAGGTAATCCTACCTTCTGCTACCTCACAGCCTTCAGATAATTCTACTTCTACTACCTCAAAGCCTCCAGGTAATTTTACCTCCACTACCTCAAAGCCTCCACAGAATCCTACCTCCACTAGCTCTAAGCCTTCAGGTAATCCTACCTTCCACTACCTTACAGACTCCAGGTAATACTACCTCCACTACCTTACAGCCTCAAGGTAATCCTACCTCCACTACCTTACAGCCTCAAGGTAATCCTACCTTCCACTACCTTACAGACTCCAGGTAATACTACCTCCACTACCTTACAGCCTCCAGGTAATACTACCTCCACTACCTTACAGCCTCAAGGTAATCCTACCTTCTGCTACCTCACAGCATTCAGGTAATTCTACTTCTACTACCTCAAAGCCTCCAGGTAATCCTACCTCCACTACCTCACAGCCTCCAGGTAATCCTACCTCCACTACCTCTAAGCCTTCAGGTAATTCTATCACCAATACCTCACATGTAATTCTACCTTCCATTACCTCAGAGCCTCCAGTTATTACTACCTTCCACTACCTCACAGCCTTTAGGTAATCCTATGTTCTGCTACCTCACAGCCTTCAGGTAATTCTGCCTCCACTACCTCACAGCCTTCAGGTAATCCTACCTTCCACTACATCACAGCTTCGAGGTAATCCTACCATCCACTACCTCACAGCCTTCAGGTAATCCTACCTTCCACTACCTCACAGCCTCCAGGTAATCCTACCTTCCACTACCTTACAGCCTCGAGGTAATTCTTCCTTTCTCTACCTCAAAGCCTCCTGTAATTATACCTTTCACTACCTCACAGCCTCCAGGTTATCTCACCTTCCACCATCTTACAGCCTCCAGGTAATCCTACCCCCACTTCCTCACAGCCTTCAGGTAATCCTACATAACACTAATTCACAGCCTTCAGGTAATTCTATTCTCCACTATCTCACAGCCTCCAGGTAATTCTGCCTCCACTACCTCAGCCTTCAGGTAATCCTACCTTCCACTACATCACAGATTCCAGGTAATCCTACCATCCACTACCTCACAGCCTCCAGGTGATTCTGCCTTCACTACCTCAGATTCTCGAGGTAATCCTACCTCCACCACCTGACTCCTCGAGATAATTCTACCTTCTATTTCCTCAGAGCCTCCAGGTAATCCTACCTTCCACTACCTTCAAGCCTCGAGGTAATTCTACCTTTCTCTACCTCAAAGCCTCCTGGTAATTATACCTTTCACTACCTCACAGCCTCCAGGTTATCTCACCTTCCACCATCTTACAGCCTCCAGGTAATCCTACCATCCACTACCTCACAGCCTCCAGGTGATTCTGCCTTCACTACCTCAGATTCTCGAGGTAATCCTACCTCCACCACCTGACTCCTCGAGATAATTCCACCTTCCTTAACCTCACAGCCTAGAGGTATTTTTACCTTCTACTTACTCACAGCCTCCAGGTAATTCTACCTTCCAATACCTAACAGCCTCAAGGTAATTCTACCTTCCACAACCTCACCAGCTCCAGGCAATTCTACCTACTGTGTCTAATACTATGGAGAAATCAACTTTCTGATATGTTGATGAGTTTATGTTTATCACATGTTCGATATAAAACATCAAAAGGCAAATTTGCCATGATGGTTAGTTGTCTGGACATTGTAATGTTCTGACACAATGGTATCTGAGATTCACATTTTCAATAAATGTTCTTCAAGGGCCTTCACTTCAGTTTCAAGTTACTCAATTTAAAGTGGCATTGGGGTAGATTTCTCTGTGAATAGAGAAAAAAATAATATCACAATTGACGAAACAAGTTCACATATCTGTAGGTCTACTTTAAATTCTTTAGCTTGGTCTCATTAACTGGTGTTGTTATAATGAATTATATAGCAATCTAATATATTATGATCAAAATGCTGTAGACTTTCTCTGATGATGTTGATAAGTGTTGATGGTGTCATGTTCTATTAGTAGGTCAAATCTACAACTGATCAAGGCTGACACCTTGGTTGGTAAATCATAAGCAGGATCATAAGAAGTCAGAGAGAGTCATACTGTGTGTCTCTCAAATGTCAAATTTTATTGATATCTCATCATGCAAGCTATAATGAATTATTCATATATGGGGACAAATGAAAGTATATCAATAATATGCTGATTTTTTTTAGTTATACATAGTTGAAGAGAATGATCACCTATTACTATAAGAGCTGAACTGTTTCCTGTCACCAGTAATTACAAATGAAAATTCTGAAATGTGTAAACACTAATCACTGATCTAGTGACACACCTTGGTTTAATACATAACAGCAAGTCTATTAGGAAGTCACAATCTGTGTCTGTCAAATGTCAAATATTATTGATGGCCAGTCATACAAGCTAGAATATTAATTAATTATTCATATCTGGGGTATCTGATGATAAATCACCAAAGTGGTGATTTTTTTGTCATTACAAGCTGAAGAAAATGAATCATCCATTACAGGGGGCCCTTGGCCTGGTTTTTTACCATTAACAATATGACCTATATTTACACTCATCAGGTAGACATTTAATGTATCAACTGCTTGTTAAATTTATAAAAAAAATATTATTTGTGGTTAGTTAAAGTTACAGACTTGACAAAAGGTCATGGCTATCTAAATTAAGCCACAATGATGCTAATTTATGTTTTGTTAGAAAATATTTATGGATATATATATAAGTTACCTATCTACTGCACAAAGGGATCAATCTTCCTTATATCCATAATTTTCTTTATATGAGCCATATGAGCAAGCTGACACTGACAGTTGTTGGTCAAACAGTTAATTGGCCTAAAATGGGTCCATATGCTTTTTCAAGCAATGGGCCCTGTGGCTGTGACCTTTGACCCCATGACCTCAAAATCAATAGGGGTCTTCATCCATGGGTATGTAATCCCTATGTGCAAGATGAAAGGTTTTGGTCAAAAGGTTTTGCTTAAAATGGGTCCACAAGCTTTTTCAAGAAGTGGGCCCTGTGGCTATGACCTTTGACCCCATGACCTCAAAGTACAACAGGGGGTCTTCATCCATGGGGGGGGGGGGGGGGGGGGGTTGAGCCATATGTGCAAGATGAAAGGTTTTGGTCAAACAGTTTGGCTTTAAATGGGTGTATAAGCTTTTTCAAGAAGTGGGCCCTGTGGGTGTGACCTTTGACCCGGTGACCTCAAAATCGATAGGGTTCTGCATCAATGGGTGGGTGAACCATATGTGCAAGATGAAAGGTTTGGATCAAACAATTTGGCTTTAAATGGGTCCATAATCTTTTTCAAGAAGTGGGCCCTATGGGTGTGACCTTGACCCCGTGACCTCAGAATCAATAAGGTTCTTCATCTTAAGTGGGTGAGCCATATGTACAAGATAGAAAGTTTTAGTCAAATGGTTTGGTTTGTAATCAATCCACAAACCAATTCCGGACAGAAAGACATGCATGCTGTCTAATTTAATCTATCCATCTATCCATGTAACCCATCACATCCGTACATGGACAACCATGATTATTAAGTAGAAACTAACTATTGAAACATAAAGTCCAGGAACATCCTTGGCATACAACTTGTTATTCTTGTTCCCACTTTGTCATAATACTTCCATCACTAAAACAGGCTAGGTAATCTTTGAAAGTGAGTCAAATTAATCATTACCTAACAAACCCTTCACCATACACCCACACACATTTACAACCTTGCAAATAAGTGAAAAAGTACATGTCCCTGTGGCGTTTCATTCTGCTGATCCCTATGCTTCACTGGTCAAGCTGTGCTCAGGCTGGACACAGGATACTTCAAATTATTAGTCCCTGGGGCACCCTTTAACTATATGCCACCATTAGTGATGGGTTTCTGATTACATTATAGAGGGTGCAAGTCAATTAAATGGCTCCAGGAATATCTGCAGTTAGACCCCAAGGTCCTTGGGGCTGACGCTGTGGAAACAAAATCAACAGCTGAAGAAATACAGTCTCAGATGGTTCGTCAGTAAATTATCACAATTATTCTGTGACCTTGGAGGGGTTAATGAGATCATATTGTCAGGATGCGGAGGAGAAGATCAGCATCACCTGTGTCTAAGAGGAGAGTATTACACAGCTTGTTCCATTTATAAGTTTCAGCTTTTCAATTGTCTAGCTGTAGTTCAACTTGTTATACTTGTTCCCACTTTGTCATAATACTTCCATCACTAGAACAATCTAGGTGATACCAGCAAGGACTTATCTGGTAACATCTGATGACACAATGTGCGCTCTGGATTAAATAATATATTCATAAAACAGTACAAAGTAATAATTTTTGTATACAAAGTATGGAAATGCCACAATATATATGATGCTTGTAACAATTTTCAAGGAAAGATGTCTGCAGTGACTCGTGAGTCTTTAATTGTGCATTTTATGTAATTTTCTTATTTATATGAGAAAGAAATGGAAGAAGACTGTTAAATGAAATCAGTGTTTCATGCCCTGTTTGGACACAGATGCACAACTTCCTGTATCCTTGTTAAAGGGGCCTAATCTAATACTTATAAAAGGAATTCAGTTCACGTTTGTGCGCAATGTTCTCTAAAACCGCGCTGTGTACAATATTGTGCCATACATCATTTTAAAGGTTATTATCCCTGCAGTGACATAGGCGATATGAAAATAAATAATTTTAAATATACATATAATTTTGAGGGATTTTTCCATTTTTTTACCGAGCACAGCCGAACTGCCTTTGGCAATCACCGGAATGCGTGCATCGTGGTCACTTAACCCCTAACACTAAGGACTATTGTTCATATGAATAGCGCTTGCTTTCAATGAGGGATTTGATCCACGTGCGAGGTCAGTAAAAGAGAAAAACACATGTTTCTCGCTTTATGAAATGGAGAGTTCAACCCAGGAGGATTAATGACAAAACCTTATTCAAGGTCCCAATTTCAGGAACATGCGTGGGTGGGGTGGGGTGGAGTGGTGTCTGGGGTTTCAGGCCTCAAAATTTGCCTAATACAATGAAAAAAAAACATTGCGGCGGTTGAAAATGAATACGGACCCTCTGCATGGAATTCCGTTGGGTCCGCTTCTGCTACTTACGAGGTATGCATATTTCTGTTTCTTTCTTCAGGAACAGTTTCCTTGCAACGTACATTTAATAAATCTTTCATGAGTTCCTCACATCAACCTAATCTTTATACGTCCACCGATAGAATCCAGTCAAATATCATCGAAAACCTGAATGCCCCCGCGTCTCATTCTGGTTCGCAATGTCAACACCATCACTGGCCAGGTCAGGTAAACATACCGGGGTATAAATTTCTTGCCAAGAGGACAGAACCACAGAATGAATGTTAAAAATATTGAAGCGACTGCAGGATCACTCACGCACTGTCTCCACCAGATTATGAGTTTATACAGATGGACGGTATGATGTTAAGGATTCATGTAATTTAAAAGTAAGTGGCAAAATTAAGATACAAGCAGCTGTACATAGAAACGTTTTCTGTTCACAGAAAGAGAGGTTAAGAGAGGTGCGTGAGTTATTCTGCAGTCGTGCCAAAATGTTTATACATATCTTATGGAGACAGTTTCCCACTGAAAACCTATATTTTCTGTTAACATTTGGATTAAAAAAATGAGCAAACATTTCACATCTCAGTTAATAAATCTCCCCAACCCCGGCAATAAGCCCGGTATACCGGGTCTATCAGTTAGTCAACTATAAAGCATGATGAATTGACATGGAAATAGCTTCTTTTCTTAAAAATAAATTTATACACACCAAAATATTGCCCTAAAACTATCTGCTGACTCCTGTAAACGAGTGTTAAAAAAAGTGGCCTGGGCGCAATCACAGGTGTCAACATAAACCCACGCCCACATCTCCCCAGCCACAACACTTGTCAATCAGGAGATGCCCTGATATGTGATACATGTTTCCTCTGGTTGAAACATTGCGTGTTGCAGTTCACAATCAGACTTTAGGTCAAGCAGCCTCGTTATAATCAGACTCAAGTGGACTGTGTTTACCAACACCCAGCTTCATAACAAGGTGTTAAGGCAGTTTCACATCAGATGCGTCACAACAAATTTAATGTTCAAACAAAACTTTACTGTATGAAGGAAAAATTAACAAGTGACCCATGGGTCATGACACTCAGCCAACTAACATGTTGACAATATGTCCTTGCACAGGCAACTAATAAAGATAATGCTGGTGGCATCATTGTTCATGCATATTAGTTCAAGTTCATAAAGACCCATAAGCACACCAAATTTGATGACAATCCATTCAGCCGATTCTGAGCATTTTGGCATTTTGAGTTTATTTTCCATTTTTTCTTGGGTGCTCAAACATGGCCTGTAACTCTGAGAATATAGGTCACAGTGACCTAATTTCAGGTTTCTGAGAATTTTTTAGGAACTCTCAGGATGTCAAGTTAGGAGATTCTAGCAAACAGTGGATATGATTTGTGTTCTGTTAACAGATGACCGCACCTTTAAAGGTTAAAAACTAGAGACAAAATGCTAAAAAAATTTGAAAAAATCCAGGTGCAGCCACCAGTCTGCTCGAACTAATGAAACACTCCATGATCAATATACCATACTGGAGCTTTTGTATCACACTATTAACTATTCTTGGGGTAATTCTGAGCCCCATAGCTTGGAAATATGGGAATCAGAGACCATCTCAGGTTTCCAAGGAGATTTTTCATGGACCTCCCTGTATGTAAAATTAAAAGATTCTAGGTTCAATGGTTAGGGTTTGTGCCCTGCTTTGGTATCAGTTTTTCAATTATTCAGGGGAGCATTTATACGCCTCATAGCTTGGAGAATATGGGTAAGAGAGATCTAATTTCAGGTTTCCAAGAAGACTTTCCGTGAACCTCCCTGGATGACAAGTAAGAAGATTCTAGGACCAACGAATACAATTTGTGCCCTGTTACAGACAACAGCATCTTTAAAGGTCTCAATAATAGAAAAAAATACTTAAAAATTGGAAACAAGGGACCTATGGGTCACGGCGCTCAGCTGTTATATAAGATAAAAAAAATATGATTTTGAAATGAGGCACATGCTGGTTTTGTGTGGAAATAAATATAAGCTGTATTATGAGTTGTTAGTGTTAAGCTTATGTATGATTTTGATAGTTTCTTTGGAGACAGGGAAGAGATTGATTTCATTTATTTTATTAACAAATGGAGTGCCACTGTCATACAGATTTTGACTTGGCAATATAACTGATAAGAAGCACATATAAGATAATGAGTTTAATTATTTATTAAAATTTAATAACAAATATTGTGCCAAAAATAATTTTTATTAAAAATAATAAGAGAACCATATGATTTTTTTAATAAAATATGACTGAAATGATTATTAAAATAATATTATAGAATATATTAATGAATGCATTCATGAATACATTTTGAAAGTATTTGCACTGGTATTCAAATACTTTCATTTTACCTGAATTCCCATTCTTATGCAAGAAATTTTATAATGGAGTACATATTCATATTCATATTCATATACATTTGCCAAGTATTTGCACCATGTCTGGTATTTATTCAGTTTTAGCCAAACAATGATGTTGAGAATCCAGAATATAAACAAAGGACCCATGGGTCACGACAACCAGCTTAAGTTTGAAATTTTTGCAAATGCAAAGTATGAAAAATATTCTATTGTAATGTTTTTTATTTATATAAACATATGAGAAGCTAAGAGGAAAGGGCCCTCCTACTTGGTTATAGTAAAGTTCTCAATATATGATTGCAAAACTAATACTCTGACAAGAATGTCATGAAGAAAAACAGTAAAAGTTTCGAGATACTGTGATGCATATGAAAAATTTGCAGATGGACAGGAAAGTGGACAGAATGGACTAATACCTTCATTTCACTTTCAAGGGAATAATGCATTTAAGTTTATATATAACAACATGGCATCTACAAAATTATTCCTTGAATCCCTATTAAAACGTTTTGCACATTGGAGTTTTCAGTACATGCTTAATTTTATTCACCCAAATAAAATAAAAGATTCAGTACATTTGATAAAATAAAAACATCTTTTCAAATTAAGTATACATACTGTTGGTTGAATGAGGGACAAACAATATCATTATGCTAATTACAATCTCAGCTATAATTAATTACTGGAATTATTAGTCAATTTCACACCTGGTGAAGTTTTACTCTTCTGAAGTTAAGCATTACTTATCTGATGAACATCCACACTTTCATAGCAATACATCACTTTGTGGACCCAATTAAATGAGCACTTTAATCATTGTAACCCTGGTGGTACAATAGAAAATCTAAAATGTAGCATGTCCAAGAATAAAATAAAATACAGAAAATTATAACATTCATCATTCAACATTATGCACCAGCTGGGGGGGGGGGGGGAGCCTGCTAGTAGTGGCCAAGCTGGGCCAAGGCAAGCTGCTTGTGGGTGGGTTACATAATGCAAGTGAAGGCTGTACTACTAGGTGGGCCTGATGTAAACAACACTTAACATGGTGTATAAAAACTTGAATAAAAGCTACTATTTTCAAACAATTTCTTTGAAATTTCAGATTTTAAAAAGATTAAATCCTTATGTATATATGCTGTGAAAATAAAATCAACAGTACTTACAGGGAAAAAACGTGCCACTGCCAAATTTGGACAAAATTTAAAGTATTGATTTTTTATTTATGCTAATAACTTGAACAATTTGCAAAATTCAGATCTAATTTTGGATAAACAATTGAATCTTGATTAAATAAAGTTATATTCCTGAAAAAAAGTCTCCAGCTTCAGCAATTCTCATGTTAAGTGAGCAAATATATTTCCTGATTTTTAAAAATTTGCATTATATTTGGGCCTATAACTTCAAAATAATACCCAATACTGACCTAATTTTTGGTATGTGCACAGAAAATGTATGGAAGAATATGAATACTTAATCTGATCAAAAACAGATCAGTGGTTTTGATATTAGGCAGCCTTGAAGTGTAACAATGGCTTTTTATGGAAAACGGAGGTTTTTCCTTAATATCTCGAAGGAACGAAGTTCTAATGACCCAATTTTTGGTATGGTAGGAGATTTTGGGGACAGCTAATGGTATGCAGAATTTTGGATTCGTAGGTCCAACAGTTTTAAAATGTGCCCTGTTAACGGCCGGCCGGCCGGACGGACGACGGACAAAGGACCACGACTAAAGCTCAGATGACTTATAGTCAGCTGAGCTAAAAATCCAGCTGGTGACACCAGTCTGCAGGAAACTCTCCATGATCAATATGCATACAACAAGTGACCCATGGGTCATGACGCTCAAGTTAGCTCAAGTTCATCAAGACCAATAAGCACACCAAGTTTGATGACAATCCATCCAGCTGTTCCTGAGGAATCTGGCAATTTGTATGTATTTTGCATTTTTTCTGGGGTGCTCAAACTTGGATTGTATTGCGGAGAATATATGCCAGATTAACCCCATTTCAGGTTTCTGAGGAGAACTTTTGACGAACTCTCAGGATGTCAAATTAGAAGATTCTAGGTCCAATGGTTATGATTTGTGCCTTGCTTTGGTACTGAATTTTCAATTATTCTGGGGGGGGGGGGGTGCTTATAAGCCCCATAGCTTTGAGAATATGGATAATAGAGACCTAATTTCAGGTTGACAAGAAGGCTTTTCATGGACCTCCCTGGATGTCAAGTTAGAAGATTTTAGGTACAGTTGTTATGATTTGTGCCCTGTTAACAGATGACTGCATCTTGAGAGGTTTAACTAGAATATCAGCAGAAGCTGACAAAAGCCCTCAGCCAAAAGAACAGTGTTTAAAGGTGGTAACAGTAACAAGTACTAAATATCTGTTCTAACATGGATGTATATCTGTACATGTCTCAGTTATAAATTTAAAATGGAGAGGTATGTACCATGATTTATAACAATCCACCAAAGGCTTCCTGAAAAATAAGCTTCTAAGTTTTATCCTATTATAAGTTCTGTGACCTTGAAAAGTAGGTCAAGGTCACCCATCTTCGAACTTGACCGAGATTTTGTCGATATACATCTTCACCAAAGAAATAAAATTCCTATTGTGAATCCTTATAGAGATATCCCGCTCACAAGGCCAAAGTTGAAATATCCAAGAAAAATTCATTAAAAATCAGAAATTGTAGGTGGCGCCCCCAAACTTGTGCAGCAGTTACAGACCATCAGTCCATATGATCATAGTAAGTATTGTGAAAATCCACCCAATGGTTCCTGAGAAATAAGCTTCTAAATGTTTTTTCTATAATCAGCTCTAAAACGTTGAAAAATAGGTCAAGGTCACCCATCTTCGAACTTGACCGAGATTTTGTCAATATACATCTTCACCGAAAAAATAAAATTCCTACGGTGAATCGTTTTAGAAATATCCCGCTCACAAGCCCAAAGTTGAAAAATCCGATAAAAATTCATTAAAAATTAGAAATTGTAGGTGGCGCCACCAAACTTGTGAAACAGGTACAGACTATCAGTCCATATGATCATAGTAAGTATTGTGAATATCCACCAAAAGGTTCCTGAGTAATAAGCACCTAAGTGTTTTTCTATGATCAGCTCTAAAATGTAGAAAAATAGGTCAAGGTCACCCATCTTCAAACTTGACTGAGATTTAGTCGATATACATCTTTACCGAGGAAATAAAATTCTGACAGTGAATCCTTTTCCAGATATCCTGCTCACAAGGTAAAAGTTAACAGACGCCGGACGGATGGACGGACAGCTTGGGTGACGACAATAGCCCATCAGCCTAAGGGCTGAGGGCTAAAAAGTATAGAAGAAAGTTCTTAACAATTTTTAAACAAGGCCTACAGGCCTAATGTGAACCTGTGCAGAGTTTCGGAGTATAAATGGAGGTTTATTTTTAAGATCTGATATTGATCTTCTTAAGTCCTGCATATCTACCTTAGTCATTATGATTTCAGTAAAATGGACTTTTCAGACCTGCAAATTCAGACTAGGACATTTTAAAACTAGAATATGGGTAGTCGACAAGCGACTATGTGTATCTGCAGAAATCAGAGTGGGACGGGTGAAGTGAGGCATGGATTGAGTGGCAAGGGGAATAGAGTGAGGTGTGTTGCATATTAGCATGGATGTCTGCTGAGTAAACGTGAATTTAGGCGGTGCCACCTGTCATAAAATCTGGAAAATTGTCCAGGATGTATAAACCAGCAAAATTTCAGGTGGATAAGTCAACCACTGCTGAGATATGAGTGATTTTATCTCAAGGCAGATGAACAGATGGACCCTGTGCATAAGTGGTTGCAGGTGGCGCCATAATTGTTAGTGTATGTTATAAAGCTATCAAAGGGCTACATGTGTGCAAAATTTTTAGCCTGATCGGTCAAACGGTTCCCAAGATATGTGGGTTTATGTATGGAAACAGACGCACAAATGGACGCTGGGCAGCGAGGAAAGGTCAGAGGTCAACCAAAAATGAGGGCGCAGTAGTTCACATGTGACCTGATGATAAACCCGATTCCCTTGAAATGCAAACCAAGTTTTTTCAAACAGTTGAAAGATATAGTTCCAATAATCTGGGAATTCTGCATCTATACATTGTGTTTAGCTGCTAAACGCTGTGTCTAGACACCAAACAGAGCCAGGTCAGTTGCCATGGTGATGTCTGGACCCCACCTGTTTGTACCGAGTGACCTCATGACTTGGCTGCTGTAACTCAGCATGTTGTCAAATCTGTTTTCAAACACAGAAAGCCTTTTTCAATTGGCTACAATGCCTTTTTAAAGCTGTATTTACCCAATCTATTCTTATAAAACTGGCAGAACCCTACCATAGAATAATTCTTGTATAGATTAAACCAAACAGCTCAACAGTTTCATCATAAATCAGTGTATATGCTAGAAAAGTTAAAATTACATTTTCGCTTGTAACAAGGGACCCATGGGTCACAGCACTCAGCTGTTATATATGATAAAAAATATGATTTGGGAAAGAGGCACATGCTTGTTTTGTGTGGTAATAAATATAAGCTTTATTATGAGTTGTTGGTGTTTAGCTTATGTATGATTTTGAAAGTATCTTTGAAGACAGGGAAGAGGATTGATTTCATTTATTTTATTAACAAATGGAGTGCTATTGTCACACAGATTTTGACTTGGCCATATAACTTATAAGCAGCACATATTATAAAAGAGTTTAACTATTTATTAAAATTTAATAACAAATATTGTGCCAATATAATTTTTATTTAAAAAAATAATAAGAAAATCATATGATTTTTTAAAATAAAATATAACTGAAATGATCATCGAAATAATATTATAGAATATATTCATGAATGCATTCATGAATACATTTTGAAAGTATCTGCACTGGTATTCAAATACTTTCATTTTTACCTGAATTCCCATTCTTATGCAATAAAATTGTTTAGTGCAGTACATATTCATATTCGTATTCAATTACATTTGCAAAGCATTCGCATCATGTCTAGTATTTATTCAGTTTTAGCCAAACAAAGATGTTGAGAATCCAGAATATACAAAATTCACAAATTTAAATAATGATCATAAGTACCTGGTTTTATGGCTTTTATTTATATTAAAAAAAAATAAATGTAATATATTCACTTTGGACTACTTTCACATCAATCTACACACTAGACACAGTAGGAATCTAGATAAATATTATCAACTGCATCTTTGACTATCATTAATTTCCTTCATATGATCCCTAATGATTAGTAATGAATAATATAATTTATTTTTTTATCATTAAAATTTCACTGAAAAATACCATAGGGGACTGCATGGTGTTATTTGGAATAACATTGAGACTGACATTCTATCCATCCATACAAGATTCTTACATCATCAGTAACTGCAAGTTAATTTTCTGTTACTCATCAACTAACAAATTCCTTTTCTATTAATTTTTATCTAATTTGTAATAAAAAAAAAATACAAAATTATTAATTTATTGTTTATTGTTATGTTGTTTTTCAAAACAACTACTAGATGAGTTGGGTTGGACACCTGGATCAACTGTGGCTGGGCATTAGCTGCCTGGCTGCCCCAGTGTATGCTTCACTCAAGCATGCATAATCTGATGAAAGGTCAACAAGGTCAACATACAGGTGACTGAAGAGGGGCTGGATTAAGCCTGGGTCTGACATGGTCTCATATAAACATTAATAAAAGCTACAATATTTGGCCAATTTCTTTCAGCTTTCTAAACTACAAAGATGAAATCCTTATGTGTGCATGATATGAAAATTATATCAACAGTGCTCTCAGGAAACAAATGTGCCATGGTCAAAGTTGGGCAACATTTAAGGTACTAATTTTATATTTATACTAATAACTTATAAAATTTGAAAAATTCAGAACTAATTTTTGGTATTCAATTGAATCTTGATTAAATAATGTTACATCCCTGACAAAAATCTCTAGCTTCAGCAATCCTCTTGTTAAGGGAGTAAATATATTTCTTGATTTTTTAAAAAGTGCATTATGTTTGGGCCCATAACTTAAAACAATTACACAATACTGACATCATTTCTGGCATGTGCATAGCGAATGTATAGAAAAATATGTATATTATATATGATCAAAGTCACATCAGTGGTTTTGATATTAGGCAGTCTTAGAGTGTAACAACGGGTTTTTAATGGAAAAAGGAAGTTTTTCATTAATATTTCGAAGGAATTAAGTCCTAGTGATAAAATTCTTGGCATGGTAGGGGATTATGGAGACATCTAACTGTATGCTAAATTTAAGGAACTTAGAGCTGAAGCTGGGCAGCTGAGCTCTAGCAAACTGCATAACACTAGCTTGATGTAAACTTGATGTGACATGGTGCTTGAAAACTTGAATAAAATCTACAGTTTTGATCAACTGGTTTCAAATTTTTGGTGTTAACAGACAAAATGCTAACAAAAACATGCTGTGAAAATTAAATTCACAGTACTTACAGGAAAAAAACGTGCCATGGTCAAACTTGGGCAAAATTTAAGGTACCAATTTTATATTTTTGCCATAATTTTAAAAAATTTAACAGATTTTGATCTAATTTTTGGTATACAATTAAATTTTGATCAATAAAAGTTGTATTACTGAAAAAAGTCCCTACCTTTAACACTTTTGGTCTTAAGTGACCAAATATCTTTCCTATATTTTTTACAAAGTCCATTATGTTTGGGCCCATAACTTTTTTACATTAAATTATACTGACTTAATTTCTTGCTTGTACATAGGAACTATATAGAGAAATATTTATGGTAAATATGAAGAAAACCAGATGAGTGGTTTAACCGGCTTCTGTGGCTCAGGGGTAGAGCGCAGGACTAAAAGCCGGGAGATCATGAGTTCGAACCTCAGCCGAGGCGGTGAGGTTTTTCATGGTCGGCCCCCACCCAGGGTGAGCGCTCTGCAGGCTTAATGGGAAGGTCGTGCCCAACGGCCTTGTTTCACTCACAAACGAGTGCGCCTTTCGGGGGTCCTCGGTGGTATGATTACCAACCCAGGGCCTGCAGGTGCAGTAGTCACTGGGCCTGGTTAACGCCAGTATATCAAATGAGAGGAAGCGTGTTATACTGCCCTGTCACGTAGTCCGAAACGGAAATGGAAATCTGCAGATGTACATATAATTAGTTAAGCTAGCATTAAAAAAAATGGAGGCGGTTACCTCCAACAAAAAAATATTTAAAAAAAAAAAGATGAGTGGTTTTGATATTAGGCAGTCCTGAAGTGTGAAAATAGATTTCTAATAAAAATTGAGGTTTTTCCTTAATATCTCGAAGGAACGAAGTCCTATTGACCCAATTTTCGGCATGGTAGGAGATTTGTGGGACATCTAACTGTATGGCAAATTTCAGGTTGTAGGTCCAATGGTGTCGAAACATGCCAGTCTTACGGACGGACATCCGGACGGACGACGGACCACGACTATAGCTCAGATGACTTATAGTCAGCTGAGCTAAAAAACACATCAATGTAGGTGGCGCCACCAATACCTCAATTTCAGATATGACACATGTGACAAACAGTGGTATAAAATTTGGTGATTATAGCTCTAGCTGTTTCTGAGATTTTAATTTTAGTGTGCTTTTTTGGACAGATGACTAAGTTCAACCTCCTGTAACTCAGCCAAAAATCTCCGAACTGGAACCATTTGAACAAACTTGAAAAAGATTGTTCCAGGGATCATTTCTGTTAAATATTGGACAATTTGGCTAGACAGTTTTGAAGAAGAAGATTTTTAAAGCTTTTTTTTGCTTTTTCCCTATTATATCTAAGAAAATGCAGTTAGAAAAAAAATTAACAAAATCTGATAGTGTTTTTCAGATGACTGATTATTTGCAAAAATTTAGTGATGCGAGCTTCTGCCGTTTTTGAGATAGCTATGGTTAACATACAGACGACGCAGGACGGACGACGACGCACCATCGCATAAGCTCACAGGTTCGCTAAAAAGGCCTAATCATTTTCAATTATACCTGGATGGAATATATTTTCAAACATGAATCTTTACATGAATTATATTATTTAAATTTCTGAAAACAAAAAATCAATTAAATTATTTTAGCTATATTTAATCATAACTTTAATCTGTGATTTCAATCAAATTATTTAAGTCAACCAACCCTGCCTTGGGGTTAGAGTTTGTCACCATCATTTCAGCAAAGTTATTTTCATGAGATTTCAGGCTAGAAACTGCCAGTACATTCAGAGATAAACTTCAAATGAATGAGAAAATCATTTAACAAGTTAAAAAATGTTCAACATTTTTCTGAAGGGCCAATAAAACCTATATTGTAGTGCATCAATTCAATTCTCATATGGCTGTCCAATACAAATTTAGGATACAAAAATTCTTTGGTCAGAAACTAAAAATATAGTTCAGGTTTTGTGTGAATGATAATTTTGGATGAGGGAGAATTTTAGTGAGGCACAGAAATATTAGACGGTGTCATATTTGTTCGTGTGCATCTGGTGTGAACCTGCCTTGAAACTGATGTATGTACTTAGACTGTGTGCTGGAATGGTTTTGCTGGGAAACTTTTGTATAAAACAAAAGTGGACTGATCATGTGTATCAAACTTGTTATAATATAAAGGAAGACCATCATGCACTGTTACATATAAACCTTCACAAACTTCCAATAAAACTTTAAAAGAACTCAAGCAAGTACTTGGTATGCAGTAAAAAATATTACAATAAACTTTTACCAATAATCTATTACCTGATTCCTTAATATATTAAAGTTAACGCACGTTGATTACAAAATACCCAGGAATAATTCAATCTGTTTCAGAATAGCAAAAATCCTCTGCCCCATCGTATCATTTAATTTTCTGAGATTAAATGTTTATTGTTATCAGACTTTTTAATATGCTGAGCGAAATGTTTTCTTATTCTTTAGTTTGTCTGATGATGTACTCTTCACTTAAACTTAATTATACAGCTTTCATATAAATGCTAGATTAACTGAACATATATTTTTTTATACATATAATTAATGTTGTTTGCTTGATCAACTTTATGAAAACACAAAATGAACTCCTTTGAAAAGGCAAGTGCCTGGATATTTTGGAACATGATGTTTATTATCTTCATAATTTGTTTATAAATGTCAAAGAAGTCACATTTTGGTAAAAACACAGCTTCTTTATCAAAACAATAACTGCTAATAGAAGGAAAATACCACAATAAAGCTGGAATGTGTCAGATAATCTTGTTTATTTTTTAAGCCACCTGTCATACACTGGCATGACTATTGGATCCTGTTTGTCCTATATGACCCCTGGCTCAATACAATATAATAAGCCACACAGAATGTACTGATTTGATCATCACTGGCAGCCTGCTCATGGCGTCTGTGAATTCAGAATGATTATACAGATATAGTGTTAGGGGACTGGACAAAGCTAGGTTTAGGTAAATTTTGTGAAGGACTCTGTCTGGATTTCCTGATGACCCTCAGACTACCACCAGAATAATGTTTCAAGACCCAAGATGATTTTAACTAAACCAGCCCTATATATCAGTCCATGACAACCATATTTGACATATTTTCATCCCAAGGACTTGTACAAACAGACATTAACAGGACCATGGTCTCAAGTGTCTAATTTCTCTATAGAATCATATTTAGTCAATCTTCATTACCATATTCCATTAATGTAACATTTGGAAGACAACTTTGCCAAAATCCCTATCTTAATACATGAACCTAGATACTCTGCATGGCTACAACATTTTCTATGATGAATGACCATCTGATTTATATCTAAAACTTAATTATTTACCGGCACAAAGGTACACATATCAGAAGTGGATCCAGGGGAGGTCCAGATCCCCCTTTTTCATCTAAAGCAACCTAATTTTAAGGGTTTCAGACAAAATTTTGGCCTGGACCCCTCTTTTCCAGACCTGAGGACCTTTTTTTAGATTTTTCATTAGTCCTCCTGGGTTTGACCTCTCCTTTTCCTAAATCCTGGATCCGCCCCTGCATATATATACTACTTTAATATGCAGATGAGGGCGTGGTCACCACCAGTGTTCCTCCAGCTTCTACCGTAAAAGTCGTTGCAGAAGTTGCATCCTTATTACAAAGTCGCACCCTGACTTAAAGGATCCCCCTGGAGAATAGCCGTTAAAGTTTTGTTTCAGGAAAAGTCCATTAAAGAAGTCTCACCTAGACTTCAGAGACCTCCCAACCACCTGATACTTATCGAATTAAAGTATCACTCCCTGCGGTACAAGATGACAACTAACGTCCCCGTAGTACTAACATGGTTTATAAACATAAAAATAAATGAAACAGCTTTAATAAATGTTTATATTTAAGGAATAACAACAGAATCATTACATTTAAAGTCGGGGTTCAGTTGTCAGGTAAGATTTGTACAATGCCAGAGTCAGATGCATCGGATAACATTTTGTTCTGTGAAACGATGTCATTATTGCCGTTTCTTACTAGGTTAAGTAATATAAGAATGCAAATATCGAGTTAAATGGCTTTTTGAATAAAATTAAGAGTCTGAAGCAAAATGCTATCACAATCGAGTGACTGTTTAAATCCTTAAAGATCGTCAAAAGTAGAGTTGATTCATTAGATTGTGCTTACTTTGCGCATGCGTAACGAGCCCCAATCCGCTGCATTGGGCATATTTTTAACTGGCTAAAGATAACTGAAGGATGGAAAGAATAATTTATTTTGAATTTATTCACCGTATTTCTAAAATGGGCTCTAAAACTGAATTAAGTAACCCTTGATTTAATTGTTACAACTGACCATCAAGGCACGGCACATACGTATTACTGTAATCACTGAAATATGTTGGTCAATAAGGGGATAATGAACGCTTTATTAACCGGTCAGTTAAATGTAAAATAAATATAACTGAATTTTCTGGTAATATATTTACTAAGACTAATGATTTTTATTTTGTGATTTTATCTGGAAAGTCCAATTTCCATCGTTATCAGTGATTATGTTCAAATGGTTTGTATGTGTGGCAACCTCAGCCGTGTTGAACCAAATCCGTCATGACACCAAACGATGTCGGTTCCAGCGGAAAGTAGGTACGTATGTGGCCATTTCAGTAAATAAAATATATACCTGTATGGTGTTTGTCATTTCATTGTACTTTATTAATGTGTCTTCATTAAAAATAACGAATACCTCAACGCACGATTGACTGTAATACATGCGTGCCACCGTATTGTTGACAGTGCATGATCGTCATGAAATCGACACGGGTAAAACACAAAGCAAATCGTATATTTGCAGCTCACGTGAAACATTATAACATTGTGATTCAATAGGCTTAAAAACCATGGGACAGTGACAGTGACCTGATGATTCTAAATTTGGGTCATTGCACAGGTGACCCGGGGCTTAAACTTCCGCTACATGGCTTCAAAGGTCAGCAGGTACCTGATTCGATGAAAATTTATCACACTTGATTATTTCTCCACTGCACATACACACAAATGATGGTCTGAGTTTAACATATGATAATCAGTCTTTTCACAATTTTTCCATGCTGCGGAGCAGCATTTCGCAAGAAACCATGCTTTTTCTGCCATCTACACTTCATTGGTGCTCCATTTTGCGCCTAATTTTAATATACTGGCACTACTTGATATCCATGCCTTTGTGTTATTATGCAAGGATGGCCTGTTTTGGGCTCCCCCAGCACTATGCCTTGTATTTATAATTATAATTGTATCTCTTGATGTTTGAGTTCACCTGGCAGTGCCCCTTGAGAAGTTTTAATGCATTATAATAAATAACTAGTTCATATTAATATCCTCTCCCAGGCAATCTACTTTTATGCTTGGAATGAATGACATTTAATTTGAGCATTGCCAGCTGGTTATTGGGCCATTGTAATAAATGACATAATAAGTGACAGACCTTGTTTTCTATCCTTATTTGATTGCATGAATATGTGTGTGGATGTATAAAATGTGTTACATTAAATTTATGTGGCCATGAGAATGCCATCACATGTATCTGATTAAATATGACTGGCTTCCAAAATAACCATGAGCTGACACAAAATAAGATCGTGGTTTCTATGCAATCTTTGTTGAATCACACCCTCATAAGGCCAAAAAAACTTAAATCTTTGTTTCTGGTTATGTTACCGACCCTTACAAAACAGCAACCCAAAACTGGCAAATTAATTAAAGCAGACAATGTACCATCGATCGATCATACCACAATCTCATATTTGTGAGGTATATGATTGTTCCAAAGCGTGAAACTACAAAGAAGTTTGCGTACCATTTAACATTAACAAATACTGCTAATTAATGTGATATAATTTATCCTTTTTTTTTAATATATTAAGATTGTTTTCAGGCCCTAGTGCCCTAAATATTGCCTGTTTGCACGAGCATGAAGCGAGGTCAGTGTTTTTCTGAGAAGCAGAAAACTGGCAGAGAATGGTAGGATTCTTGGAGAGTTTGAACAGACAGACTATAAAACATAGCTTGAGATGAATTTTTACCAGCAAATATGATGAGATTGGGTTGGGATTATGAATATTTTGTCATCTTATTCCCATGTAAAATCTTACCCAAAAATTTATTATACAGCTCATATAATTATCGTCATTAATTCTCATTCCCTCCTTTAATTCTCAAAGTTTTAGAAGTTCCGTTTTGTCACCATCTATTGGGGGATTCAGAAATGATACCACATAGGCTTTTATAATTATAATATATTTTCCCGCCCCTGAAATGCCACATATAGTACTGCTATATATAGTAATGAAGTTCACAACTTGTGCGTCAAATTGCCTGGTAACAATTGGTAATGGAACTTGTCATTTATTACTTAAGTTTGTACTTTTTAAATAAAATATTTTTTTATTAATATTATTATTTAATATCAAATTATTTTATATTATATTATAATCATTATTAAACATGTAGAAAATTGTATTGTATTCTTATATAGATTAAATATGTACACTTTTAACATGATAAGACCTGAAATCCTCAATAATTTTGTCAATAAAAAAATTTCTTGAAAAAAAATTTTTTTGCCCTACCTACCCTATTTATTTTGGCCATGTAATCAGAAACAAAGAATGTTTTTTTGGCCTAATCAGTAACTGTAATCAATAACATCTTGTTTCAGAGTAGAATAATTCTATCATTATTAATTACATTGCAAATTACAGTAACTGTAATACTTATAACAGATAAATACTATGATTCCTTTTTAACTGTTTGAGAGTGATTCTTTTTCTTTATACCTTTATTAGATCATAAGGTAGCTTTGATGGAACATACCATTCTGCTACTGGCAACCGATGAATTTAGTTTCCATTTTGCAGCTTAATCTGAACCCACATTTAAACCTTCAGCATTCTTTTATAAATAAGTCAGAACTCTTATTAGCTGTCCGTTTTTACATGGAACTTATTTAATTTCAAAATTTTTTACATTCATTAAATACATTGATAACAGAAATGACACCACCTCTTGGTATCACCATGTTACTTCCTGAGTAAAGTTATTGATAACCTACAGGCTTCTGTCCTTGCCTCTGAAATTTACCAAGTCCTGTGTGGTTTGGAGATTTAGATTTGAAGACAATGTGATCAGGTCTTCTGCATGCATTGACCAGCACTGATCATCTTGGTAGATCTAAATGGTCTAAAACCATAAGTAAATCTCAAAATACACTCTCAAAATATGAAGAAATATACTTGAAACTAGACATGTCTTGGCACCTGCGCATTGTTTCCCCAGACATAGTAATCCTCCCCTTTAAGAATAGGCCCCCATCTTCAGCAGCTTATATTGACACTTGGCAAGCAACCATGGTTTTTTCAATCTATTAACTTGAGAAACAATATTTTTCACCAAATATGGGGGCCAATATGGTGATTCATTCTTGAGAAAAGGCAATTAAGTTTAAGTATTAAAATGGTAAGGTAGGTGGCGCCATCTGTCTAGTTGATGAGAAAACTCTACAAGATGGATGTAAATGCCAAATTGCAAACCAACACACTTACCAACACATTGAATGATTCCTCAGATATGATCAATATTCACCTACAGCACATGGACATCGCACAAAAAATATTGAAGATGACACTACCAGTCATGAATATGAGATGGAGGTATCCAAGATCTATGGAAAACATAATTTCAGGCCAATACAACAAATCATTCCTTAGAAAAGGACATTGATGTATACTATGAAAACGGTAAGGTAGGTGCCAACATCTTTCTGCTTTATGAGAAAACTCTCCAAGGTGGATGTACATGCCTAATTTCAGACATATACGTTGAATGAATCCTCAGATATGAGCAATTTTCACCTAAAGCAAATGTACAGATGGACGCCACATGAAAAGAATTGCAGATGGTGCCACTAGTCTTGAACATTAGATGGAGGTATCCAAGATCTATGGACATGCACAATTTCAGGCCAAATCAGCAAATTGTTCCTGAGAAAAGGGCATTCTTGTATACTATGTAAATGGTAAGGTAGGTGGCACCACCATTAAGTGGCAATGATGGGGTATTAGAAGGCACGAAAACAAGAAAAGAGAAAACTCTCAAAGATGGTTGGACATGCTAAATTTTGGACGCATACCTTGAACCACTCCTGAGATATAAGCAATTTTCACCCAAAGCACAGATGTACAGATGGACGCCACACAAAAACTGATGGCAAGATGACACTACCAATCTTGAATACAAGATGGAGGTATCCGAGATCAATGGACATGTGTAATTTTAGCCAAATCTGTCCATTAGTTTTTTACTTATAATGCTCACAGTACCGTTAAGTGGCAATAATGGGGTTTTAGAAGGTACAAAAACAAGAAAAGGACAGAAAGTGAACCCACCTGTTTTCTGCAGAAGACAAAGCTATCCAAGATCATCAGTCAATTTGATTTTTGGATTATTCCATGCATTCCTTATTAAGATATTTATGATTTTGTGTGATTTTCACTATATGGCAATGTTTAAAGTCAAGGCCACTCTCATAGGATAGGTAATGACCACGATTTAAATATGCATCATCCCATACCCATACCTATGGATATGCATAATATGAAAGAAATCTGTCCATTTAGTTTTTGACTATTAATCTTCACAATACTGTCAAGTTGCAATGATTCTGGTATAAACCGGCACAAAAACAAGAAACAGATAATAGATGGCGCCACCAGTTTTGCGTACATGACAACATTATCCAAGATCTTTGGTCAACTTTGGCCATGACCCCATTTTAAATAGGCTTCCTCCTGTCATCCATATCTATGCACATGTCAAGTTTTGTAAAGATCCGTAAAATATTTTTTTAGTTATCTCGCCTGAATGAAATCTCTGTCGCAGTGGAGGCAACGGCACGACCGTGCCTATACCATACTTTCCCCTGACTTTGTCTGGGGATACAACAAGAGGCCTATGTGTTAACTTAGGTAATACTGTGTTACTCTTATTTATGTTATATAAAATCTTACATTGTCTTGCAATAGCAGCTCTAATTCATTCTCCCTTTGTAATTTAGATGTTATATTCTATTTATCTTTTCTTTAGGCCATGTGACTGAAGTTTGAGACCTAAGCAGTAACAGCTGGGATGTAAAATTAGAAGTATCCTGCTCATGCAGCATACAGCAAAACGTCCTGCTGCTGACAGCATAAATTATACCAATGACACTGATAGCTAATGAGTCATAACATTACTCTTAAATTACACTTTTTGAAACTGAAAACAGGTAAAAACATTATCTTTGATGTCATCTATATCCGTTGTTAAAACAGGTTTTTCTTATATATCTGACACCTAACTGTATGTCAAATTTTGGATTTGTAAGTCCAGTTGTTTCAAAACTTGCCCTGTTAATGGATAGCTAGATGGACAGACCACAGACAAAGGACTACTGCTGTAGCTCAGATGACTTAAAGCTATAGAACCATGTCACCTAAGGAGGTGGTTTCATTTGTTTTTGTTTTAGATATTTTATTGATACTGAATATGCACATATAAATCACATAATACAAGCATCAGTGGGATTAAGTGCAAGCTACTTAAAGCTTACCTTGACTCTCTCCAGAATGTTTCCATTAACAATATACAATGGCAGTATTCAGAGTGTTTGGATGTGAGTGAGTTTAGGTGAGGTAGGGTGGTATGGATGTTGGGTAAGTGAAGGCAAGTTGTAAATTTTCTTAGTAAGAATGGAAGAAATTGTTCATTTGTTCTTTTTTTTTAAATTTATTTAATCATTTGGAAGACAAGTATTTAAAATTGTTTTTGTTTCATTTTTGTTTCAGGTCCTAGTATATTAGGACTAATTTCATGACTGAATTATGAATATCACTTTTAGGGGAAAATATGGTGGGGAATATTATATTTTGAACCTTTTTGTGTCTTCTATGTATGAAGATACTGCTTCAAAAATTTCTTCATTTCTGATGTGGCTTGCATAGGGATTTCCATAAAGAAGTTCTTCTACAGGTATATCTAAGGGGAGATGTTTATATCTAGAGTTGACATGGAGGTGACACTGCAGTAGGTAATGTTCTGCGTTTTCTGTTTCGAATCCACATTGGCATTTTGAATCGTTTGATAAGTGTCTTCTATATAAATCATGGTTTAGATTACTGCACTGTGTTCTTAGCCGTGTGTGAATTATCTGGGCTCTTCTTGATCCTGAATTATAATATTTAGGTGGTTTGTTTTTAGCAATTTCTCTTGATATATTATATTTTAGCAATTTACTGGTCTGGCAGTGTTTAAGTCTATCATCTAGTTTGTTTTAATAGTCGTATAGATTTTGGTAGGAAGGAGTTGTAGTACAGCTCTGTTCTAGAGAAAATGTTTTGTATATTGAGTAGAGCACTTGACCTTGTATTAAAGGTATAGTTTCTTGGTGGAGGTAATAGAAGGTAAAGGTACTTTGGAGTTTCTTGTTTTAACATTTTGTGTAGTTGGATGACCACAGAGTTTTCCCTACGTTTTTTTAATTGGGGCCAGCCTGTTTCTTTGTATAGTTTGGCATGGCTAGTTCCTCTGACACAGCCTGTCACAATCCTGGCAGCTTGTAGCTGCACTGCCTCCAATGTATCACTTTGCTCTTGTGTGCAGTTACACCACACAACATTGCTATATTCCAATATTGGCCTTATATAAGTGAAGTATATGTTTTCAAGAGTTTTCCTATCAAGCATATATTTCAGTTTGCTTAGTATAAATACTTTAGAGTTTGCTTTGGCTTTTATATTTTCTATGTGATCATTCCATTTACAGTCCTTTCTGAATGTTAATCCTAGATGTTTGTGACTGTTAAATTTATTTATTTTAATGCCATTTAAATATAGGTCTGGGTGAGAAGTTTTAGATGATTTAGATGAAAATATTAAGGATTTGGTTTTCTTTGCGTTAAAAGTGACTAACCATTTTGTGGACCATTTAAATATTTTATCCAAGTCATTGTTTAATATTTTTTCTGCTAATGATGGATTTTCTATGGTGAGATATAACATAGTATCATCAGCAAATAATCTAATATTGCTCACTATGTTTTCTGTGATGTCGTTGATGAATATTAAAAATAATAGGGGTCCCAGTATGGACCCTTGGGGTACTCCTGCATGAAGTGATCCCCAATCAGAAAGTTCATTTTCAATTATTACTCTTTTTTTCCTATTTTTTAAATACTGTGCTAACCACCGAAGTAATTTTCCTTTAATTCCAACTGATGACAATTTGGTGAGGAGGCCTTCAGACTTTGTTTAATAAATTGTTCATTTAATAAATTTGCCTTATCCTTTGACTCTGTTGCAAATGTTCCATCTTTATTGATGAGTGGAGGTATGAGTTGTTGGTTATTACCCTTCATTAAGATATTTACAGTTTTCCACCACTGTTTTTCATTATGTAGGTTATTTTTAAGTTCAGCTGCAACTTTTGATGGGTAATTGGCTTTGGCTTTTCTTGCTTCTGTGTTGAACTTATTTCTAGTAGATTTATAGATTTCCATGTCTTTAGGCTTGTTTGATTTCATTGCTCTTGTACGAAGCCTGAGGCATTTTCTTTTAAACAGTTTAAGATCTCGGGTGTACCATTCTTTATTATAAGAATTATGTGTAATAATATGAGTAGGTATGCATTGGATTTTTATGTTTTGAATTTCTGTTATTATTTTGTCATAGATAGCTTCTATATCATCTGTTGCGTTAAAAATATTGTTCCAGTTTACATTTCTAAGTTTACATTTCTAAGTCTCATTTCCTCATAATTACCATTTTTGTATTTCCAAACTTTGAAGGGTTTTGATTGTAAGTGACTATTTGTGAACCAGTTTATCTTTATAAATATTGCACAATGGTCGCTGTAATTCTTAGGGAAGGTTCCTGATTGAATTGTATATTCATCAAAATTTGTAATAGCCATGTCCAGGAGGGTTGCCGTATTGTTTGTTAGTCTGGTAGGTTGACATATGTTGGTGAAGATCTAACTCTTTCAGTATGGTTCTAAGTTTGGGGGTTGGTGATGTCACCATCAGATCGCAGTTAAGGTCGCCAACAACTGTATGCCTTGTGTTTGGCAGAGAATTCAAATCAAAGAGAAATTCTTTAAGATTTTCCCAGCTTTCTACAGGTTGATTTAGAGGTTTGTAAACTGTGGTACATACAAATTTGGATGGCTGGTTCATTATTTCTACACATATTGATTCAATATATTTTGATTCAAGATCATGTTTTCTTTTATAAGCTAGGGTATTCTTAATATATACTCCTATGCCACCTCCATGTCTCGATCTGTCTAAGCCTTTCGGGCACCTGATAACCAGGTTTTAGTATTTTTTCATTTGGAACTGTACTGTCTAAGTGGGTCTCTGTAAAGCAGACAATGTCAAAATTTTGTATTTCGATTTCTACATCTTCTATCTTATTTAAAATGCTGCGGATATTAATATGTTAGATGTCCAACGTTTTGTTTTTTGGGCCAGGGTTTAATTCAATGTCGCCACTTATTTGTAAAATATTTCTAATTACTAAATATAGGTGATCACAATTTGAATAGAATTTTAGATAAGAAAAATCGCGGTTTACAAAGTTAAAATGATGGCGGTAGTATTTAGTTGTTCGTCTAATGGAGCCTGAGCGGCTGGTATTTATATAAGGGGGCATTTCGTTACAGCCTATGTCTAACATCAGTTTGTACATCGAAAATGGCACTCGCTGGGTACTGATATTAAAGTTGGAATCGATTCGTTTCTTGTTTGTTACACGAGTTATTGTTGTAAAAAGTTTACACAAGTTGAAAATATTACCTTCACTTTCGATATGCATGATGGGATATGTTGTGTGGAAGCGTGTTTTGTTTGTCATTTGCTGTCATGAAAGGTCACTATTGAAGCCAGCACATTATAAACATGTGGATATTAAAACAAGGGACCCATGGGTCACATCGCTCAGCTGAATTTTGGAAAATATTAGTAACTGCAAAATATTTTTATTTCTTTTGGTTTTTCATGTAAATTCTCATTAGAAAAGCTATGAGAAAATGGCCCTGCTAAAATGAAACTCTGTAAATTATAGAATAATGGACATGAGCTAAACCATTTAGTGATGCACCAAGGTAACAAATAGGCCTATGGTAATTGTTATATAAAAGTAACATTTCATAAACAAATAATGTGTGAAGGTAATTAAGTTTTCAAAAGTTAAATATATGGCCATATGAGTTAAAAATTAATCCCACAAAGTTTGACCAATATTCCTAATTTTAATACTAAGGTAACAGTGTTATTCACACCTAGGCCCTGCCAACTTTGAGAGATATGAATGATATGCTACAAAGTATTTATATCTTCTTAAAACTTGTCTGTTAGCACTTAAATTAGATCCTAATATTTTATCACATTTGAATATTAGGATTAAATTCCTGAAATTTTTTTCTTAAAAAAAAATCAAAATTATCCAAGTATCATAAAAAAAAATTATTTAACATTAAAATTATAAGATTCGTCTTGTTTATTAGTCCTGTGTATTAAATATTGAAGGGGTGGGTGGGGGAGGGGTCTCCGTTGTTACTGCTCGTTGCTGAAAAAAATGTTAATTTTAAGATTCATCTAGTTCATAGTACAGGTCTGTCAAAAGAATGGGGTGGGGGGGGGGGGGGAGAAAAAGGCTCCATGTGGTATGGTATTAACTGCAGACAGCCTGATCAAGCTCAACTCAGTGGAGAGAGGGCTTGCCCTAGTGATGGGATTGCATAACATTATGCCAACAGCCTGGGGAGCATAGAGAGCTGCACTGAATGACCTACCGTGGGCAAAGTGGACTGCTTGACAATGTAAGGGAATACAACAAGAGCCTCCAAAAAATTCAATAACTAGCCTAATTTTGCAGCTTTTATTTTCAACTTTCAGATTTTAACAGATTAAATCCTTATGTGCACATGCTGTGAAAATTAAATCCACAGTACTTACAGGAAGAAAACGTGCCGTGGCCAAAGTTAGGTAAAATTTAAGTTACCAATTTTTTATTTTTGCTATTATTTTAAAATTTTTTAAAGATTTTGATCTAATTTTGGGTATACAATTTAATTTTGATTAATTAAAGTTATATTACTGGAAAAAAAGTCCTTAGCTTTAACATGTTTTGTGTTAAGTGATCAAATATCTTTCCTGATTTTTTACAAAATGCATTATGTTTGAGCCCATAACTTTTTCAAATTATATAATACAGACCTTATTTCTGGCATGTCCATAGGAACTATATAGAGGAATATTTATGGTAAATATGAGGAAAAACAGATGAGTGGTTTTGATATTAGGCAGTCCTGAAGTGTGAAAATAAGTTTTTAATAAAAAAAATTGAGGTTTTTCCTTAATTTCTCAAAGGAACAAAGTCACAAAGACCCAGTTTCAGCTTGATAGAAGATCTTTGGGACATCTAACATTATGCCAACAGCCTGGGGAGCATAGAGAGCTGCACTGAATGACCTACAGTGACCAAAGTGGACTGCTTGACAATGTAAGGGAATACAACAAGAGCCTCCAAAAAAATTCAATAACTAGCCTAATTTTGCAGCTTTTATTTTCAAATTTCAGATTTTAACAGATTAAATCCTTATGTGTACATGCTGTGAAAATTAAATCCACAGTACTTACAGGAAAAAAAGTGCCGTGGCCAAAGTTGGGCAAAATTTAAGGTACCAATTTTTTATTTTTGCTAATATTTTTAAAAATTTAAAAGATATTGATCTAATTTTGGGTATACAATTTAATTTTGATTAATTAAAGTTATATTACTGGAAAAAAAGTCCTTAGCTTTAACATGTTTTGTGTTAAGTGATCAAATATCTTTCCTGATTTTTTACAAAATGCATTACGTTTGAGCCCATAACTTTTTTAAATTATATAATACAGACCTAATTTCTGGCATGTACATAGGAACTATATAGAGGAATATTTATGGCAAATATGAGGAAAAACAGATGAGTGGTTTTGATATTAGGCAGTCCTGAAGTGTGAAAATAGGTTTTTAAAAAAAAATTGAGGTTTTTCCTTAATTATTCAAAGGAATGAAGTCGCAAAGACCCAGTTTTCGGCTTGGTAGGAGATCTTGGGGACATCTAACATTATGCCGAATTTTGGATTCCTAAGTATTACAGTTTCAAAATGTGTTACATCTACGGACGGACAGACAGACAGACAGACGGACGACGGACAATGGACCATGACCATAGCTCAGATGACTTGTAGTCAGCTGAGCTAAAAAACAGCTTATATAGGATGGGATCACATTTTCTGGCCTATTTTTATGAAAGGTTTTTAGTTCACAGAATTCAGATAACAGAATAGGCCCCTTTAGGAGTGAATGACACCAAAAGGAAAGTTGGTGGAGTGTTGGGGGGGGGGGGGGGGTAGTGAAAGAAGAAGAAGGCCACAAACACTGTACATAGATAAAAATAGAAACCAGACCCCCACTGTTCATCATCTTCTCTCCTATCAGTCAATTAATAAGCCATTAGTCTGTGTCCCAAGATAGGCCAGCTTAACATGCTGCAGATGATACTGATAGGGTAAGCAGACCTAGTGTCCCTTACAGAGTGATCCTGAAACTGTCCAAGTCCCAGTGGCTTACTTTAAAGTGACAGAATAACAGGCCTCATCTGTTAAGTCTGTAAAATGTCAATTGATTCCAGGTAAATGGCAGAACATTTAAACCCCTTTAGACATATAAGATCTGAAGTATTATAGCCTTAGGTAAATCAACTCCTGAAGAAGTTAGTTATTATGCTTGATTAAGCCAAGGATATAAACCCTTTGGGGTGCCGTACTGTATCAAATGTCAATACTCTTGAAGCATCAGCAACTGGCTGGGGACAAGCTGTGGTTGCCCACATTCCAGCCTCATCTGACATACATCAGCTGTCCTGAGAGCTCAGCTTCCTCTGCCCTCATACAGACATCACTTACCTCAACCTGAGGCAATTTTTGTGTTTTATCAATCACCAACCAAAAAGGGATATCTGGACTTTATTGCTGGACTGACCTTAGCAGAGCAATAACAAGCTAACCAATCCTGCATGATTAGGATATAGATGCAATTGCTGTGGTTAATCGCTCTGTTCTACTGAAGTGAAGCATTTCCTGTGAGACAGCCGCTGTGTGATCAGCTGTAAAGCCTCTTACATCTATCTACATAGTTTTTCTTACCAGCCAGGGGTAAGTGCCCTACCTTCTCTTATCATTATCTATGGTACTTTTTTCTCTTGAACTGAAAATGCCTGATCTCCATCAAATATTTTCTATTTTAGTTTCTCTATGCATTAATTTGCTGCCAGGTACCAGACCCTTTCCACAGTATCATCACAGTATTATTAGCTTTAACTAGTTTAATCCACATTTATTAAGTAACTTTTATCTACACTCATGTATCTCTTAGCTTGCTCAGTTTTGAGCCGCTTCTCTGTACAAGTTTCAAGGATTCTCTATACATATATATGAAGTCTTTTTAAAGCACAATATACTTATATAAAAGTCAGTATCTGAATCTCAACATATGTTGGTATATAAATACATCTTGTTCCGTAGAGTGTAGCTTCAAATTACATAACATTGGTAGGACATAAATGGTTTAAGGGATTGTGACATATCTGAATAGCCCCTTTAATCTTATTTGGATACCTCACTGAATTAATTCTTCAGATGATCAATGTTATTGGCAGCTTCAACAGAACCAAAAATAAACTGTAGAACTTGTGCTGAAGAAAACTTATTGAGGTATTTTCTGGACTTTAAAGAATAATTTTAACACAGAGGATAACTGTCAGACAAAGACATTTGAATGACAGTTAAACAGAGACAGCATAGTCAGTGAAAATGCTCAGTATGTTTATATAACTGGTCCACTGGATAAACAATTTGTTGATATTAACAAAATTATAACATAGTACCTAATTATAATCTAGCTTATAAAAGTTCAACTTGAGATAAATGATGTTCATATGAAAGAGATGAGTACAGCTGTGATAACTTTTAATGTTCATATCATGTAAGAGTAATGTGAGAAACGGTAATGACAGAGATGGAGCCGTCTCCAGGTCAATCAGCTCAGGGAATAAGTGCATGATCAGCAGAAACAGCTTTACAAACATTAACAGCAACCTCCTACAGAAACAACAATTACTGTTCGAGTGTCAGATAAACCCAGAACTTATAGGATGCTACATCCAGCTATGTTATTATTGAGACTACTAGATACAGGAACTATCACAACTTTCACTGACAAATCAGGCATGCAAAGCACTGCAGAATATTTCATCAAATGGGAAATGATCTTGTCTCTGTAATTAAGCACTCATAAGTTAAAAAAATTAGTATCATAACATGTAAACAAAGTACCTTTGTGTGTATACCATATTAAGAATCATTTTTAGAGATTCTTAACATTTGTAAACATCCATTTAAAATAATACAAAGCCTACAGGCCTAATGCAATGGGATATACATCAGGTATAATGCTTCCATGATGGACCATTACTTGTCCATAAATGTGTGACATGTATATGTACAAATGCAAGTACTAAGCATTTTGAAACTGAGTATAAGCACCAATTTCAGAAACGTCACTCCTGAATATTGGCATGGATGTACATAAACACAAAATGATTGTATAGGTGGCACCTCCAGTCTTGTGTACAAGAAAGCCATCGGAGATGTATGGACATGCAAAATTTCAGGCAGATACTTCAAACCACTATTGGGCCTTGTGCACAGATGCATGACACCAAAAAACAATCGTAGGTTGCACCTCAAGTCTTGTATACAACAAAACTATCTGAGATATATGGGAATGCCCAATTTCAGGCTGATTTTTCAAATCCCTCCTTAGAAATTAGCAGGGACATACACTGTGCAAACATTTTGAAGGTGGCGCCACCAGACTTGTATATGAAGAAGCTAACTGATATGTATAGATTTGCACAATTTCAGGCTGATATATCAAATCCCTCCTGAGAAATAAGCAAGTACATACACTGTGCAAAAATCATTGTAGGTGGCAACGCTAGTCTCATGTACAAGAAAATCATAAAAGATGCATGGACAGGTCAAATTTCAGGAAGATACATCAAACTTCTCTTGAGTCAGGTGCACTGGGTTGACCAAGCTCAGCTGGCAGGCAGTTTCCTAAAAACAAAGCGAAGCTAATTTCAGGCTACAGCAACCGCAATGAGTGAACTCTTGACCTGTACCTGGCTGCAATGAGTGTTCTCGTGACTTGTTGCAAAATCTGTTATGGTTGGCAGTCTGCCAAAGCTATATATAGATCCAGACTGAATCTTGGCTTGTTGCCAATTGAAAAAGTTGGCAGTCTGCCAAGCTATTATAGATAGATAAAATCTTGGCATCTTGCCAAATCTGTTTATACATACCGAAAGACTTTGGCTACAATAAATTTCTCAAGCTACATATTCATAAGATTTTTTATCAAAATGTTAAGAATAATATTAAAAGCATAATCAGAATATCAGTCCTTTTCATTGTTAAAAGACAAATAATTCTGGCAGAAACCATTTTAGTACATTTGAACAAAGGGCACCTAGGAATCATTTTTGTGTAATATTACAGAAGTTGAAACAACAGTTTTGCAGATGAAGACTATCGCAGCCCTAAGTTTGAAATCAGCTCCCTAATGGCCACAAGACCAACTTCAGCTTAATTTCTATCTGACTCTACCAAAAATCAATTTACCCAAATTATTCTTTTACAATTGAAAGAACCCTTCCATCTGATAATTCTTGTGAAAAATTAAACCATTAAGCTTGACAGTTTCATCATTTAAACATTTTCAAGATGAACGAGGCTATAATTAGGAGGTTTTTGCCTATAAAAAACAGGTCGATGTAAGTGGCGCCATAAAAACCTCAATTTCAAACGTGAGTCATTTGACCATCATTTGCACAAAACTAGGTGATGCTAGCTCCTGTTGTTTCTAAGATTGTTATGTTAGCATACTTACTTGGCCAAATGACTTAGTACAAATTCCTGTAACTTGACAAAAATTCATCAATTCTAAACCATTTAAACAAACTTGAGAGAGCTCATCTTTTGAATAATTTCTGTGAAATATTTAACAATTTTGCTGGATGATTTCGGAGAAATTTTTTAAGCTATATCCCCATAAAATGACAGTTTATGCAGGTGGCGCCACAAAAAGCTCAATCCCACAACATTTGATATGATTTTTGCATTAAATTTGGGGAAGCTAGCTGCTGCTCTTCTAGAGAAATTTTTGGTTAATGTACTGATGACTGATGATCCTGGTACAAAAAACATTGATGCAATTTCAAATATGACTTACTTGACCAACATTTGCATAAAATTTGGTGATGATAGCCCAAGCCATTTCTGAGATTTTAGTATAATTTTTGGCCAAATGACTAAGTTCAGCTTCCTGAAATTCAGCCAAAAATCACTGAACTGAAACAATTTGGACAAATTTGAGGAATTTTTGTTCCTGGGATCGTTTTTGTGAAATATTGAACAATTTGGCTGGACAGTTCCAGAGAAGAAGATTTTAAAATATTTTTCAGCTTTCTCCCTATACATCTAAGTCAATAGAGATAGCAAAAAAGAAGCAAAATCTAATAGAGTTTTTCAGAAGACTGATTTTTGCATTAAATTTGTTGATCATGTATGGATAATGGACGATGCCACACCATCCCATAAGCTCACAGGTTCGCTACTAATTTTTGTCTTTATGACTCAGGCACCAATTGAACTGGGGGACAGTCTATACAGAATCAATTCTTGCAGCTTTATTATCTTCATATAAAATTATTGAATAAGTATAACTCCTTCTGAAGCATCTATGGCAAAATCTATAACAATCTTCTTTGTGTACTTTATGGCAATCTTTACCAATGTGTTGCTACAGATATAGACTTGAGATCTTTGGTTTTTGTTTTTATCATACTCTGCTGAAATGACTTAATTCCCCTCAGAACCATATTTGGATATCGCAGAAAATCACAACCCATAAATAGTCTCGGTCAGGCAGTTGGAATGTGTATAATACACAAAAGATACTTTTGACTGTGTATATTGATATATTATAAAAACTCTCTCATTCCACCAGTCCAAGTAGTTAAATAAGCAATATCTGACTCTTAAAGCAGATTACTGAGAGGTGTAGGTTCAAAACTGACACTTGCTGATTATAAACAGTGCCTCCAAAGTCTGAAAGCCAGCTTCTCACCTAAGTTTTCTAAAGAATTTATGTAATTTCTGGATTACTCAGTCTCAGTATGCATAATTTGACAAGGTTGAAAGTCTGAGTTACATTTATGTGATATTCATGTCAAAAAATTATTATGGCATAAAAATATGCTATATCTTCAGTGTCTATTGTAATTTCTGCAGCCAAAATGGTGTACTTTCAGAAAAATGTTTATTTTGGTCTTAAACATGTTATTAGGTAAACATGATAAAAAAAACATGCATAAAAGGCCATTTTTGCATGACACAATATTTGCCAATGCTATCTCTATTACACTTTATGTCAAGGATTACAATATGAAATGCTTACTTTTTAACCCTAAATTACAAGTATGTACTAGTGAAAAACATTAGTTGTAAGACTTTTAAGTCACCTTTTTGTATCACCTTGATACAACCTCCAAAAAGCCTTATGTGTTGTGTGACAATTGTCGTAAAAAAATTTCAATTTTTAGTAAAGAATTAGGATTGATATATATCTTGTGATGATGGTTTAACAAATCCCTGCTTGTGCCATACACCATTCTTTTAGAAAAGTTGTGTGGAACAAAATGCACCAACTGCAGAACAGTTTCCTAAAACTAATAATTAATTAATATTCCTCTGTTTACTAATCATAACCCCATAAATTTTGATTTTGTGAAAAAATTACCTGGCTTTAAAAAAACAACTAGAATACGGGTAGTCAACAAGCGACTAAGTGTATCCGCCGAAATCACAGTGGGACAGGTAAAGTGAGGCATGGATTGAGTTGCAAGGGTTAATAGAGTGAGGTGTATTGCATATTAGCATGGATGTCTGCAGCCAAAATGTGTACACATGTATACATTGGATCGAAACAGCAATCGGTTAAAGAATGAAAGTAATGCAACATATCTGCCTCTGTGTGTGTGTGTGTGGGGGGGGGGGGGGATGCCACATGTAATTCTACATTTGTAAAAGCAGTGTTGCATCACTGATACGTTTACCCAGACAAGGCTGTAGGGACCAGACATGGCTGGTCTGGAGGTTCAAAATGTAAATTTAGAGCCTCAGAAAAACTTCAATAACTAGAATAATTTTTAAGCTTTTACTTTCAAGTTTCAGAATTTAACAGATTAAATCTATATATATACCAACTGTGAAAAGTAAATCATATGTTCTTACAAGAAAAAACGTGCCATAGTCAAACTTGGCCAAAATTTAAGGTACCAATTTTATATTTTTGAAAATATTTTTAAAAAAATTAACAGATTTTGATCTAATTTTTGGTATACAATTAAATTTTGATTAATTAAAGTTGTATTACTGAAAAAAGTCCCACTATGTTTGGGCCCATAACTTTTTTAAATTATATAATATAATTATTATTATAATATAATTTCAGGCATGTACATAGGAACTATATAGAGGAAACAGTAAAGTTTTTGAGATACTGTGATGCATATGAAAAATTTACAGATGGACAGGCAAGTGGACAGAAAGGACTATAACCTTTATTTCACTTTCAAGGGAATAATGCATTTAAGTTTATATATAAGCCTATTTTTTCAGCATATCCACTTTTCCATTTAGTTTTAATCTGATTCATTTTTTTTTATTTATAAGTTTTATAAATTTGTAATAAAAAAAACTGAAAATAAGTTAAAATTTTAGAATTCTTAGTTGCAATCATTATATATCCAGAGTGTAGCTCATATTGGGTCATATTATTCATACACATATATTTTATTATTTTTAAATCACAAATGTTTAATCTGAATTTAAAAGAAAATAATGCTGCAACATGGCATCTACAAGATTATTCCTTGAATCACTATTAAAAAGTTTTGCACATTGGAGTTTTAAGTACATGCTAATTTTTTTCACCGAAATAAAATAAAAGATTCAGTAAATTTGATAAAATGAAAACATCTTTTCAAATAAAGTATACACACTGTTGGTTGAATGAGGGACAAACAATATCATTATGCTAGTTACAATCTCAGCTATAATTTACTACTGGAATTAATAGTCAATTTCACACCTGGTGAAGTTTCTACACTTCTGAAATAAGGAATTACTTATCTGATGAACATCCATACTTTCAAAGCAATACATCACTTTGTGGACACAATTAATCATGTGCACTTTAATCATTGTAACCCTGGTGGTACAATACAAAATCTAAAATGTAGCATAGGCAAGAATGAAATAAAATACAGAAAATTATAACATTCATCTAGTTAATGCACCATCAGGGGGGGGGGTGCAGGACAGAGGGGAAGCCTGCTAGTAGTGGCCAAGCTAAGCCAAGGCAAGCTGCCTGGGGTGGGTTACATAATGCAAGTGAAGGCTGTACTACTAGGTGGGCTAGATGTAAACAACACGTGACATGGTGTATGAAAACTTGAATAAAAGCTACTCTTTTCCATCAATTCCTCTGAAATTTCAGATTTTAAAAGATTAAACCCTTATGTATATATGCTGTGAAAATTAAATCAACAGTGCTTACAGGGAAAAAACGTGCCATTGCCAACTTTGGACAAAATTTAAGGTACTGATTTTTTATTTATGCTAATAACTTGAAAATGAGTCCTGAAAACTTGAAACTGTCCGATGAGTCTTTATCTTATCTGGATGATAATCAAATCCACAAAAAAGGTGAACATTTGTATTTATATCGTACAGAAGTAGCATGATTTTCATCAGGTAGAAGCTGTTAATATTAGAATGTTTAATATCTTACATGAAGAATTCCCTGGCCTTATAAATATCTTGCAGAGACAGAGGGGTGCATGTGCTGCACAGTTCAAATCCAGAAAAGCATAAAATCTCAAACTGCCCTCAGCAGTTGGCCACTGAGCAGTTTGTCATTTGAATACTTAAGCCTATTTGGGGCAAACACATTTCAGGCAGCACTGGACAGTCATCAAGTTTGAATTCAAGATAGGAATCACTAAACAAAATGAAGATATTATTAGTTGACATGATCTTTTTCTATCATTTGTAGTGTAGTGAGGGAATCTACTGCTAATTTTTTTCCTTTTTTTTATTGAGTTTTTGTCAGAGTCATTGACTCTAGTCTGCTTTGGCAGGCATCATTCACATACAAAGATTTCTTGCCTAAAATGGTTAAATTCTTGCAGAAAAGCTTTCCTAAACAATATGCCTCCCTTAGAAATAAGATGCCGTTAAAGCTCCATCATTTAGTGTTGATGCACCTGAATAGGTTCTCCCAATTACTTGAGATGAAAGACAATGGAGCAAGTGGTATGTCCTTGGCTTCAGAAGCTGAGCATTCCCAGGAAATCTGACTCCCGGTGAAATAGTACAGATAAAATATGCCAAGCTTGGGTCTGCAGCAAAGGGAGTGTCCAGTTCTGAGGTGACTTCCCAAGTTCTCACCTTTAAAATAATGCAATTGATATTAAAGAGGCATGATCCTGTGGTTGTTACATGGTTTGGAAAGGACATTTAAAGCTGTGTTTTAAAAATTGTTAACCTTGACATATAAGTCTAGAATAAAACTGATGCTTCCAGGGTAGATAACAGTGCCAAATAAATTTGTAACATCACCTTGCTGTAGCTGACCTAAGACTGATATATTGAGCGGCTTTCATGAAGCTACAGTCCTACTGAAGCAGGCATTACTACAGTAAGTAAGGATAACCATGGATCACCCCCGATACGGTCCGGTGGCAGTCCGTGGTGATCCGGGGTGTTTTTTGGCAGAAATCGCCATTTCACACAGCAGCACTACGGTAGAGCCCCAGATTGTCCCGGCAAAACCAAGGACCATCCCGGCAGCACCCCTGATGCCCTGGAAATAACCCCGGCACAGCCACAGATAGCCCTGGACCACCATGGCAGCACCCCGGATTACCCCGGACCGTCCTGGCAGAGCCCCAATTTGTCCCGGCAGAGCCCCGGACCGTCCCGGCAACGCCCTGGACAGTTGCGGTATAGCCGCGGACTGTCCTGGCAGAGCCCCGGATAGAGGCCTGGCTATAAACGGAGGTGGCAATCAGCTCTGCAGTGTTGGTCTGTCACTCTGCCAGGGTAGTTCGGGTGGTTTTTCAATGTCTTGGACCTCCAAAGACTGTCATGGCAGTGCCCTGGACTTCAATGGCAATGGCACGGACGCCCACGGCATAGCCCCTTCAGAGGTACGGATCAGCCCCAGATCACTACAGATTACATTCCGCCCCGGATCACCACGAATCGCCCTGCAGTTTTTGACATCCAAAAACTTGCCGGCTCACCCTTTCGTACCGTCCTGGACCATTCCGGACCATCCCAGCAGCGCAACGGTCCCCTATTATACTTAAACTATAGACAAAGATAAAAGTAAGATTTCCAATTATGATATCATGTTAATAAAAGGTGTGTAGTATGAAAACAATAGAAGATTTTGCATTTTTTACTTCATTTTCCAGTTCCTGTGAGTGTTTTCACTTAAACTGATATATATGCTTTGAATCCTCAAAGCAACAAATGTATTTTTAGCATAAATGTCACAAAAATGTAACTCAGACATTAAACCTTGTCATATCAATGGATGTATGGGCACGTTTATCAATGAGATGTTAGTAAACACAAAAAAAGTGAAAAACGGTAAAAAAGTGAAACCTATTATAAGGTGGTTGGCTGTATATATGTGGAAGTTAAAAGGTAAGTAGCTGTAAAACTTTGCATAACTCTGGTTTGCTTGGCATGTTGACAGATGTCAAAAGTGTTTTGATTATTTTGGCAGGTACCCATGTTATAAACATATGATATAAACAAAACAAATAGCCTGTGTGTGGTTGAATCAGTGTCTCCGGCATATTTTTATCAAAGGTCTACCTTTTACTAATAAAGGTCAGGTATCAGGATAGGCCCCGTCAAGTTTGAGGTCAAAGTAGTTCGAGGTCAAGTTTATAAACTCCCTCCCATTATACTTGATCTTGCACGATGTCTTATCATTATCGTCCAACACTATGAGTCTGGCTGTGACCATGTACTTAACCGGCCAGCCCCTGGTTACTATGACTAGCATGTCTTAACTACATATAACCTCATATTGCACTTCTCATTTTAACCAAAACAACTGACACAAATTTACATTTAATGAGCTATTTTAAATTACAGGTTCAACTATCAGTTGATGCACAATTGATCCTTAAATTCTACGAGACAATGAAAATTTTGGAAAATGATTAGCAGGGAAATTTGGAAACCGAAAAGCTAATCTAAACATATGTGATTACTGGGACTTGTATCTGAGTTAGATATGCCTGTTACCACTTGTCCCCCAATGCTAATTAAATTAATTACATAACAAGGGACCAATGGGTCATGGCGCTCAGCTGATTGTGACAGTAATAACTGCATCACCATAGATTTTTTTAAGTTGCAATAAAAATACTATCCTCAGTGCTTAGGAACTAGGGCTCAATGACTGGGGGGGGGGGAGAGTTACAACACCTTTGGATATAAATACAGAATACCGAATTAAATTCAATGGTGCTTACAGGGACTGGTGGGAGTTACAGCACCTCTGCATATATAAACGTAAAGGATAAAATTTAATTTAAATGAAATTATTTTTAAATATTTAAAAACAGGCAGGGAGATGGAAAACATAACAAATAACTTTAATTTCCATTCTACTTATACAGGAAAATAATGAATAAATATTTGCATTAGATCCTACTATTCTTTTGTTAAGTCATTTTTTTAAAGTTTATAAATTTTACTATATATTTACAGTATATCATATATATCTGAATATTTAAATTGATTCACAAATCTAAATGGCATCAACATTTATACTTAATTAAGCCAGGTGACATCACAGTATGCACACAGATATATTTCTTTTTTTTTTATAAAACATATGTTTTAAATTTTCAAAGCAATAGATTTATGAAAATAACACTCCAAAATTCACAATATTAAATTGCACCTTTATTTATCCATGATTTGTTTTGTTTTATGTATTATCAAATTATGCCTGCTGATGGGTTAAATTATATTTTGTTTAATTATTTAAAAGGAAATAATTCTTAAAAATGCTACATCATAACAATGTGGCATCTCTTGGATTACTTCTTGAATTACTATTTCAAGAAAGTTGTGCACATTGGACCAAAAACAGCTTTACATTTAAAGAAATACAGTTGACAATAACAAACCATGTGTTGCAATATAAATGGTGGTGGTGGTGGGGGGGGGGGGGGTGTTAGGGTAGGGCCCATGAGAATAAGTGTATGTTTATTACAGCAGGGATGTTCTGCCAGAGCTGCATCACTAAAAAGGTTACCTAGGCAAGGATGTAGTGAGCAAGAGTGGGGTCTTGGATATACAAAATGCAAATACATTAGAGCATCTGAAAAACTTCAATAATTAGAATAATTTTTAAGCTTTTACTTTCAAATTTCAGAATTCAACAGATTAAATCCACATGTATCCTGGCTTTGAAAAATAAATTTAATATACTTACGGGGAAAAAAGTGCCATGGTCAAATTTTGGCAAAATTTAAGGTACCAATTTTATATTTTTGCTGATATTCTAAAAAATTTAAAAGATTTTGATATAATTTTAGGTATACAATTGAATTTTGATTAATTAGAGTTATATTACTGAAAAAAAGTCCTTAGCTTTAACATGTTTTGTGTTAAGCGATCAAATATCTTTTCTGATTTTTAAAAAAAATGCATAATGTTTGAGCCCATAACATTTTAAATTATATATAACAGACCTTATTTCTGGCATGTATATAGGAACTATATAGAGGAATATTTATGGTAAATATGAGGAAAAACAGATTTTGATATTAGGCAGTCCTGAAGTGTGAAAATATGTTTTTAATAAAAAATTGAGATTTTTTCTTAATTTCTCAAAGGAACAAAGTCGCAAAGACCCAGTTCTGGCTTGGTAGGAGATCTTGGGGACATCTAACATTATGCCAAATTTTGGATTCCTAGGTCTAACTGTTTCAAAACGTGCCACATCTACAGACGGACAGACAAGCAGAAGGACAGACTACAGACAATGGACCACGACCATAGCCCAGATGAGTCATTGTCAGCTGAGCCAAAAATTATCACCATCAATCAAAAAAGAAATTTTTGATGATATTTACTGGAAAAATTAATATATATTAATTGACTTAATAATTACAATATAGGATAACTGGTGGCAAAGCAGTGAGCAAAGTAGCTGTGTCAGTTTAAATTTTTGCACTGAAACTGATAAAAAAATAATAATGCTAGCTGAAATCACAGAACACTTCAACTTACATCAAGCAGTCCCTGGGCTTAACATTAAGTTCCCTGTAAAAAGCTTGATGAAAAACATAAAATGCAACAGCTTATATCTCGCAGAACAAAGAGGAATATAAATATAAACTGAGACTGTTTCGAAAAATAAAGAAGCAATGGCCAAATTCTGTGATTAGTTAAATATGACTGACCAAGATCAATTTAAATAATATGTTTTGCTTATTTAAGAGCTATAGCATGACAGAAATTCAATACTACATGCTATTGGGTCATCTACCTAGGTCGAAAGTCCTGAATTCCTATCATGACATGCAGGTTTCCCAAGGAATCTGATGTGATTTTCCACATGTCTCTGTACATCACACAATACTTGATTGCAGGCAGGACATATTTATAGGAAGTTTATCTCCTAAATCTATCTTGCAGAGAATCTCTACCCCAGATTCTGAAGATAACATTTCTTCTGGGATTTCCAATAAATATCCTTTCCTGTAACTCTGATTATTTTTAAGATTATATATAGGTAGAGATGGCCAACTTAAGTAATTACTTTCAGCAAGTAAAGCTTGAAAAGTTTATGTTTCTGCCATTTTTGTGTGCCCCTTTAGATGATCGTCTTTCTGTTTATTTGTTTTTCATGCACATGAAAAGAGGATTTGCTACTGGAGTATAGTGCTGTAGTTAAGGTTGGGGCTTTCAACCTGTGATCTCACAATGGTAGGTTTGAGTTGCGTGCGGGTTCTTCTCCGTACAGAGACCCAGATCTTAGGTCTTAACCATAAAAGTGCACACTCTAAACCTGAATGGGGTACTGGTCATGGCCAGCAGGTTAATACAGAATTCACCTTTTATGGAGCCAAAAAGGCATCAATAATGTATAGGCCAAAAATATTATACAAGAGAAAAGTGCCAATCAGACTATTGACCAAACTTTGGTCTTTGACCATAAGTTTTTTATATTATTCAGATGAAGATATGGATACCAACAATTAAATTGGGAACCATTTAATGACTCCTTTTTAATTATATTATATTAATAATCTTTATTATATTAAATAGCAAAAATCTAAACTATCTGCAGAGAAGGTTTCTAATTGGCCAAAACCATCCACTATTAATTACAGGCAAGGTAGTTTCATATTTTCAATGCGGCTCTAGTTAAACATTTACAAGCTTTTATACAATCTACCATAAAATTTCCCTCAACATTTTCTACCATGTTAGACTTGATCTACACTCAGTTTAACTCTGGGTCAGGAGTATCTCCACCATCAAATGAACCTACAAGATCCTCATTCAGAAGAACACACCAGCTGCCTCTTATCAGCTGACCCATACATTGTCCCATGTACACCCTCCTTGGTCACACAGACAGCAATTACTGTAGCAGGTCCTACTCTGTAGAATTCCTTTCTTTGGAAATGAGAAGGATCCAGGATTTAGGAAAAGTAGGGGTCCCACCCAGAAGGACTAATGACAAAGCCTTAAAAAAGTCAAAAGTTCCAGAAAAAGAAGGGTCTAGGCCGTAAAATTGGCCAGAAACTCTTAAACAAAGGTTGTGGCTTCTAAAGGGGGGGGGGCAGTCCAGATCCCTGGGGCCTTCCTTCTGGATTTGCTTCTGAAACTTGAAGCCTAGCCTCTTTTATAAAGAAGCTGAGGGCATTGATGCTTATTGTGTAATATACTGACTGTCTGTGAAAGATATATGTCACTATTTTCTTGCTACATTGTGGTTAAAAGGAATTAAGAACAATTAAATTAACACAGCCCATTTAGGTGTTAATCTCTTCTACAGCAGGGAATAATAGGATAATTAGATTTCATGTCATTACTAATCCTTGTGGATTTAAACTTTTCTTTAAGAAGGATTTGGGTAGTAAAGAAGTCATGCCCTATTCTGAAGCTCTGAATTAAATTTTGCCATGAATCTGGTGGGTTGACACTTGGAACTATCAGCTTACATTGAACCAAGTGCTGCATTATTCTAAATAATGTATATCACCAATATTATAAGAAATAAATATTAAACTTACATGTTTTATTTCATCACTCTCTGGTGTCATAACATAACTACAATTAATGTCTCCGTTCCTGAATTATCTTAATCCTAAATTTAAGTTTAATGCTGGATGAGTCCACTGGAAAAGAGTATAAAATTAGTCACATTTAGATAATCATATATGTGTCAGACATGTAACAAAAATAGAGGACAATTTAAGGCTTATATATAAGAGTTGCTCAATAACATCAAATGATAGGCTGCAGGATCAATGGGGGTCAATTTATTATAAATCTAAAGGGAGACTTTTCAAATGGTTTCCTTGATTGATGTGGGCATATTACCCATAATTCCCTCAATCCTAGGCATTATGGGATACCCCAGAGGGCACCAATCTGCAAGGACCAGTCAATCAGTCTGAAATCACACAGACACCTCTATATATTCTTGCAGACAACAGTAGTCTTTCTAGACAATCACAGATCCATGAATCACAGGACAAAATATGCCACTCGACAAGATATTCATGGAATATGTTTTGCCTTAGTAACAAGTTCTTGAACTTGAGTATTTCATATCTACACTGTATATTTTTGTGGAAGAGGCAATTGCATCATTAGAAAATGCAAATTTAATATTTGTTGGCAAAATACTGCATAGAAGATTTTTAGGTAACACAGATTATTTTGCTTACAAAACGATGAAATAATGAATTATTTAGTTCAATGCTAATTTGCTTAAATGGATCCTGGAGGCACTCCTTCCAAAGAAGTGAAATGACTTTCCAATATAAACTTTGGCTATCTATTTCTGCTATTAAGCCTAGCATAAGGAACACAAGATAGAAATGAGTTAAACTGATTTTCAGCAATAGGAGGAAATCAACTTTTTCCTAACTGGTAACTTCCCTACTGCAGTTATTCATGGCGTGTAATGTGCCCACTAGCAAATTAAGCAAGTATACATGGTTCTGTGTAAGAAGCAGTCACTAGTGCCATTACCAATTATAAAATCAAGTTATATATAGTAGAAAAACAAACAGCTCATTTATTAGATTATCCAGGCCACTCTGAGGCCTCCTGATAAAAACATAATCAACTTGACAGGAAGTACTACTCCATGGTTAACCCATATAGCTAACCTAAAAAAGTAGACAACATAAGTGTTTGACACAATATAATTTTGGGTCAAAATAGGACTAAACTTTACAGTTGGCACTGTCTGAAAAATGAGAATGAAGTATACCACATTTCAATGGATCATAATTTGAAGTAGGATTTTGAGAATAAAGGTATTCTATATATAGCTAGATATAATCTGAAAGTCAAATGTTTATAATATATTTTAATAGAAGCACATGCAACTCTGAAGTGTTTGAGAGACAAACCTTAAGTTACAGTCCTTTTTCCACTGTGCAGTCCTACATCTTAATGTGTTCCTTTTACTCATAGTCCTATATACTAAATTGTGGGTCTTCAATTCCATTACAGTAAAACCTGTGTGAAAGACCACCTGTCTAATAAGACAACCCTTGAGAGAACGGAACCGATTTCATTAATTAAAGAAAGACCACCAATCTAATAAGGCCACCTGTGACTTATAAGACAATTAAGCTCTGACCACTTTTGGCCAGTATCACAGGTAGTCTTATTACACAGGTTTCACTGTATCAAATATTATTATGAAAGTTATTTACATCAGGAAGTAGGAAGGGCAAAGGGACCTTGAATCCTAAAGCAGAATTCAAGTTTAAAAAGAATTTCCATGCATAGTGACCAAAAAATTTTGTTCCAGACCACTGAAATACCTGTACCATATAGAATGAGCAGAATTTTAAAAATGGGTCAATGAGTTGGTGGTAGAGATGTCCAGGCAGGGCAACAAGCAGAAACATGCCACTATAAGGAGACAAATCCCATGATATATCATCATTTAGTGACCAGCCTGGCAAATCAAGGCAAGTTAGAATGTATAGTTTTGCACATGTCTCAATCTTGTTATTGAGTGAACGACAATCTTTATCTGCATAATATTGTAATTCCGAGACAAACATTGTTTTCTCTGGCCAGCAAAGATTTTTTATGGCCACATTCAAGGCTGATATTTTTGTAAACAACAAGATAGCAAGACAATCAAGCCATGATGGGTCACATTCAGTTATCTTCTTAGATAGCTAAGATTTGTAATGGCCATGTTTGTCCCACACTATGTCTGTGCACAATCAGTTAGTAGGTTCAGCAAATGATTGCAACAGATAAGCTGCCTCTACTTTATGGTATGAAAGGATTTTGTAAGATGGCTTCATACAGGCACTTAAATCATTCTCAGTTTTCATGGTATTCCAGGATGAAAATGTTTCTGGTTCTTTTTTCATTTCATGAAGAGTTAAAATGACTAAAATAAAAAACCTTTTCATAATTTCAAATAAACACAAATAAACCTGAAGAGTTTAAACTTCAAACAAAGGAAATATTCTTAAGTCTTAAAATACATGAAAATAATCCAGAATTAACTGCAGTCTATAGGCATCAGAGTAAGTATGCAAGATTAAGAGGAAACGTTGACCATTTCTACCATCACTTGGGCTACTGGCAGAAAAGTTACCTTGAAGTCAATGTGCAATACCTAAATCATATCGTACTAATCCGTGCAAAGCACATACCATTATCAAACTTAATGCCTGAACTAAACAATCCCCAACCCTTGCCAAACTCATGTTTCATATCTTTGTCTATAACTCGTGATGTCTAAAATCCCTGCCTAATTCATAATGTAAAAATTTTTATTTGTCTCAAGATGTCCTAAATTATTGTTCAACTCAAAATATTCAAAATTCCTGGACTTTCAACTTTGATGTATAACACCTTAATATTTGTGACATGTTTACATCTGGCCAGCTTTTTCTCATTAAATTTTTGGTCAAGACAGGCTATACATGAGCACACTGACAGAATCATATTTGTTTGGGATATTAAACAAAGCAAACCTCAGTGTTTACATTTGCCTGTGCAGACCATATGGCATACATTCTTACCACCGCCAGTAAATACAAACCACCTAAACAACATAAATTGTTTATATTAAACCAATATGGAATTAACAACAATCAAAGCAACAGATCCGCAAAAAACTTAGGTCTGGGTAACAGAGTCTGGCAGGTTATTATGTCTGCTCTCCGGGGAATTGTATTTTATTATTGGTGAGGACAGCCACATCCAGTGGCTCATGTTTAACTTCTGAATTGTTGGTTTTGGATCATGTTACATATATCTTAAATGGGCAGGGGATCAACCTACCAGATGAAGCTAACTGATCTCCCAAAATATTGTCACATATATGATATATCCAACTGAGGAAGAAGGTCCAATGGATCATCTTACTGGTAAGAGCTTAAGTATATCTTAAGAGCTTAAGCACATATATCACTAGGAGTTATATTTGTCTTAATTAACTGGCCAAGCAATAAACATAAGAACCAGTCGGTTGATGGAGATGTTACTTTGACTGCAGCTTCCTTAGTGCTATTTAATTTTCAGGTGACTGTTTTATAAGTGCTCTATATACAAGAATGAATAACCTGCCTTTTAGATGTCACTTTTTAAAGTGCTGATTAAAGAAAAATCCTTAAGTCAGAGTAGATATGGAACTTTATGAGGAATAATAATAATGAATCAATAACTTTTACTGCTACATTTTTACCTTTTACCTTATGTTTTGAGGCATATATTTATATATATATGAGCATAATAAATGTAAAGGCAACAAAAACCCTTCCAAGGTTGGTCAATGTGGCAATGAATCAACAAGAGACCATGAATATTACTGAAGGTTGAAATAGTATAAATTGTACCCATGTGTACATGGTTCTTTGTTGAAGAAGGAATAGGCTTCTGTATATTACACTACGGGCTTCAGCTTTACATGTGTTTTACAACAGGTATGTGTTAACATTTAGTGGTCTCTGGGTGATGATGAGTATGCAGGTAGCAATTAAGCTTTTAAATTTATAAAGACAACATGCAGTGGAACAATTAGAGTGTAACCCCACCTTACAACCACTCCACAATAATGACAGCCAACAACTACGACCAATTTTCTTGGTAGCAAATATATGACCGAGGTAACTTGGAATTTCACCACTGCAAGCACCTCAAAATTATAACCACTTTGGTCAGTCCCATGGGTAGTTCCACTGTCCTTTCAATGAAACATGGTCACAGTGACATTTGTTCAGAGTTGGCTCTGGAACTATATTATCAGTACATGAATCCTGATTTAGGAGTTTTTGACTCCAGATGCAATAAAGGTCCTGATTTTTTTTGTTCACAATCCTTGATGACCAAGACAAGATGCCAAAGAGTAGTGCTGACAAAGACTGCTAGAGCCATAATATTGTGGTTTGTTACATATACAGGGTCAAGTCAGTACCCATTCCTACAGGTCTACATTAACTGATTATAACATAACTAATGAAACTAAATGGTACCAATTATAGTGCTCACAATTTTTTTTTATTTTACTGACAAGAGGATGCAATTTTGGTACATAAAGAGTTTTTACTGACTGATGATTTTACTTGCTGTAAGTTTTCTTGCTGATTATCCTATATGCTGCAGGTTTTTGCTCAGGTAAGTTTCTCTCAGATAATCTAGCTTGTTCACCATAGATTTTCTGCATTTTTCTTACTTATTTCTTGTTCACTTTAGGTTTTCTGATTTTGCAGTTCATTGTAATGTCTAGCTGTCTTTTCCCAGCCAATTTCACCTTTTGTCCATTTAATAACAGTTTGGAAGAGGTCTCTGCTGAATCAGTCACACATGCAGTGATTCTGATGGTGTTACAATGGTGTTACAAGGAATATCTAATGTTACCAGTAAACTTTACGGATTCTTTCAAGATTGAAAGTCAATTCTTATTAACCAGAGGAATATGGCCAGTGTACACACAATGACATGCTGGACCTCTCTTTTGAAAAAGAGTAAAATGGAAATGTTTAGAAAAAGATGAAACTGATATCATACAGTATAGGAGCTAAGTGCTAGATAAGCTTGACCTCAGTCAAAGAAACAACAGAAAACATTCTTTGTATGGATATGTATGTTTTAAATGTTAGAAAATCACTAGCATTATTTAAGAACATCTAAATGGCTGAAGCATTTATTATCTTTAAACAGATAATGTGCAGTAACCACATTTTAATTTACAAACAAATCAAGCCTTCTGGAGAAGCATTTTGCTGACCTGATATTTTGTAGGATAATTGGGATGAATTCATTTAAATACTCCAAATGCAGTAGAGGAAATGCATTAAAATTCAAGAAAACTCTCGTATCAATTTCATAGCCATGCCTTTTCCAAAAAAATGGTAAGATATTACACTGGACCATTTAAGTGCTTCCTCTTATTATGGCAAAAGACTTGTATTCAACAATACATTTCCAGTACATGAACTATCTAGGGACCCGAAGACATTAATGGACATAAGGGGGATCACTTCCGTACATCTAGTCAAAGTATCTCCTATTAACTTTTAACATGTATGGGTTAAAATAATTCTGACATTTTTAATCAAATTTAAAATGTTAAATTACAACTGTATAAAAATTTTAATGTCTATGAAGCATTTGGACAAAACGGTATAACCTTTAGTCTTTTAATTGATTTTGGGAGGTATAAGATGTTTTAATGGTGAGTCTTGACTTACATATATTAAATGTTTAGTCATGAATTAAACTTAAGGAACTCTGTAAAGTCAATAAATTCTTAAACATTTAAAAAGGAAACTGAAAACACATGACATCAAGAGATCTGGAGGAAACATATATCTTGAGGTCATCCACATCTGCAGGTCCTCAACCTTAAATCCTGTTAATCTGAAGACACTTGCTGAGTTGTTAATCCTTATTAATGTAATCAATTCCATGACAGATTACGCCACCCCTCAATCAAATCAAAAACCTGACAAGGTTGGCTCATTATTGTGCAGAATCAATTAATGCTCCTGCGCTTGGGGATGTGACTTGACTAATAAGATCAAGATTTAGATGCAGGAACACAAGATGCCATCAGTATCTCCACGGGCCCAGAATGAACGCTCTGCTTCACATGCTGTGGACACAGGTACGTATAGTTGACACACAAGGTCAGGACTTGTGTGCCCAGCTCTATCATATCCTGAGCTGATTCAATGAGCTGTCAGTCATATTACACAGCCCATGAATTAACCACTGCCATTAAGACAAGTGCTTCACTAAAAAAACTGTTTTGTAATTCTCCACAAACTGGCCATTACTGCAAGTGATATGAGAATTAGTGTGGAGCTTAAGAAAAAAGGTCCCTTATATGAACTCACTGTTGCTATGACTTGGACAAAAATTGTGGAAACTTTATAACAAAATATATATAATAAATATATCTACATAAACTTGAGTAATTTTTTTCTCATTATTGCCATGTAAAATGTCTAATGCCTTTAACACTTTTTAGCTCAGCTGACGATAAGTCAACTGAGGTATAGGTATTTGTCCGTCTTCCGTCTGTTAGCAGGGCACAAATTGTTACCGCTGATCCTAGATGCCTGTAACAAAAAATTTGGGAGGTCCATAAAAAATCTCCTTGGAAACCTGAAATTAGCTCACTGCAACCTATATCCTTCGAGCTATGGGGCTTGTAAGTACCCCCCAGAATAATCAACATTTTGATACAAAACCTCCAATATCTTAATAATTAATGCATGGATTGTCATGCATCTTGCCTTGAATATTGACCATGACTAGTTTTGTCAGTTTCCGAAAAGAGGTGGTGCCACCTGTATTTTTTTTATTTTTACAAATATTTCTGTTTTTTTTTACTATTAATGACAACAATTATGTCAGTTTCTCAGCTGTGTTTCCATCTAGTGTCCCAAAACCTGGTGTGTTTATTGATCACAAGTGGATGCCCTATAGTAATCACCCTGTCTGTCTGTTTGTCTAGCTGTCTGTCTGTTCATCCGTCCATCCAAACAAATTAGTTTCCAGATGATAACTCCAGGTTGGATTGACATGTGGATTTCGAACATGATTTACACATGCCCCACCACTAAAGAAAAAAAACTGTATGATTTTTGGGTCATGAGGTCAAGGGTCAAGGTCACAAGACTCACTTATTTAAAAAGAATATGGCTGCATTTTAGGCCAAGCTTTTCATCCCAAAATTTCCATCTTGCACATTAAGCTGACTTGCCAGTATGGGGAGAGCATAAATGAGATTGAGGTCACATGGTCAAAGGTCAAGTACACAAGGGCCATCTGATCACAATTTTGTTTCCAGATGATATCTTGAAATCATGTATTGTTTCATGACCGATGAATCACACTACATGCTGTTTCTTGAGAGAATTAATGTACCATTGCAGTCATGTAACAAGAGCATACACTCCAAGAACATTAAGTGTCTCATGTGCTATCCCAGTTTACCCTGAAATACAATTCATGTATTCTCTGGTGTATAAATTTATGTACTTCAATCTTTAGACCCACACAAGTTTGCTGGATTACCTTAACTAAATTAAGTTTAAATCAATTTCTGTTTTATGTAATCTCATTTGTTTTAACACTCAACAGTAAATGTTGAGCAGCAGTTTGTGCCTTTCAGGGAGACACAGGGACTACATTGCTTAAATCACCACTGCCATCCTGGTCCCCCCCCCCTCACACACACACCCTGGCAAGCCTTCCCCTGTTAACTGACACATTTTTAGCTCAGCTGACTGTAAGTCATCTGAGCTATAGCGATCACTCTTTGTCCGTCATCTGTCCGGCCATCCGGCCGTCTGTCCTTTAACAAGGCACCATTTGTAACCACTGGACCTGGAATCTTCTAACTTTACATCCAGAGAGGTCCATGAAAAATCTCCTTGGAAACCTGGAATTAGGTCTCTGTTACCCATATTCTTCAGGCTATGGGGCTCTGCAGTACCCCAAAGAATAATGAAAAATTTGACACAAAAGCTCAAATATTTAAACAACTAATCCATTGATCACAATGATTCTTTGCATTCTTGTTTCATCATTTTTTATGATTTTTTTCTCTATTTTTGAGACCTCAAGAGATGCCATCATCTGTTAACAGGGCACAAATTGTAAGCGCTGGACCTGGAATCTTCTTACTTTACATCAAGATAGGTCCATGAAATGTCTCCTTGAAAACCTAGAATTAGGTCTCTGTTGCTCATACCTTTCAAGCTATGGGACTCCGAAGTACCCTCCAGAAGACTGAAAAATCTGATACAAAAACTCAAATATCTGAACAACTATTGCATTGATCACCATCATTCTTTGTATGGTTCATGGAGTGTTTCATCAGTTTCTGAAGTCTGGTGGCACCACCTGTATTTTTTTAGATTTTTTATGATTTTTTTTCCTCTATTTTTGAGACCTCAAAAGATGCTGTCATCTATTTACAGGGCACAAATCATAACCCCTGGATCTGGAATCTTCTCACTTTACATCCAGAGAGGTCCATGAAAAGTCTTCTTGGAAACCTGGAATTTGGTCTCTGTTACCCATATTCTTCCAGCTATGGGGCTCCAAAGTACCCCTCGGAATAATGAAAAATTTGATACAAAAGCTCAAGTATCTGAACAACTAAAGCATTGATCACCATGATTCTTTGCATGGATATTAATCATGGAGAGTTTCATTAGTTTCTGCAGACTGGTGGTGCCACCTGAATTTTTCGATTTTCTACATTTTTTTTCTCTATTTTACGACCTTAAAAGATGCCATCATCTGTTAACAGGGCACAAATCATAACCGCTGGACCGGGAATTTTCTTACTTTCCATCCAGATAGGTCCATGAAAAGTTTCCTTAAAAACCTAGAATTAGGTCTCTGTCACCCATATTGTCCGAGCTATGAGGCTCAGAAGTACCCCCCAGAATAATTGAAAATTTGATACCAAAGTAGGGCATAAATCATAACCATGGGGCCCAGAATCTTCTAACTTGACATCCTGGGAGTTCCTCAAAAGTTCTCCCCAGAAACCTGAAATTGGGTCACAGTGACCTATATTCTCAGTTTTGGGGTATATTTGAGCACCCCAGAAATAATGCAAAATACACACAAACTGCCAGATTACTCATGAAAGGCTGGTTGGATTGTCATCAGATTTGTTGTGCTTATGGGTCTTGATGAACTTAAGCTAATATGCATGAACAATGATGCCACCTATCTTAATTGGTTGTCTATGCAACGACATATTATCAACATGTCAGTCAGCTGAGCGTCATGACCCACAGGTCACTTGTTTAAAGTCCCCAAACAATGTCATCTTTCCATCCCTTATTTACCCTGCTGTGCCACAAGCAGGTTATTATATTAAGACAGACCATAAAATGATAAACAAGGGACCTATGGGTCACGTCACTCAGCTGAATTTTGGAAAATATTAGTAACTGCAAAATGTTTTTGTTTCTTATGGTTTTTCCATGTATATTACCATTTGAAAAGCTAAGAGAAAATGGCCCAGCTTAAAGGAAACTCTGTTAATTATAGAATAATGGACATGAGCTAAAGCATATGCACTGTGTTATAAATGAAACCTTTGGCCTGAAACCATTTAGTGATGCACCAAGGGAAAAAATGGGCTTATGGTAAGTGTCATATAAAAGTTCCATTTCATAAACAAATAATGTGTGAAGGTAATTAATTTTTCAAAAGTTAAATATATGGCCATATGAGTTAATAATTAATCCCACACAGTTTGACCAATATTTCTAATTTTAAAAACTAGATAACTAGGCCCCACCAACTTTAAGAGATATGAACGAAATGCTACAAAGTATTTATGTCTTCTTAAATCTTGTCAGTTAGCACTTTCATTAGGTCCTAATATTTTACCATATATGAATATTAGGATTAAATTCCTGAACATTTTTTTCTTTAAAAAAAATCAAAATTGTCCAAGTCTCAACCAAAAGAATTTTTTAACATTAAAATTATCAGCTTTGTCTTGTATATTAGTCCTGTGTATCGAAGCGGTGGGTTCAGTGAGGGGTCTCTGTTGTTACTGTTCATCGCTGAAATTATAAGATTCATCTTATAATAACAGAGTACAGGTCTGTCAACAGAATGGGGTGGGGGGGGGGGAGAAAGGCTCCCTGTGGTATTTATGCTGGCAGCCTGATCAAGCTCAACAAGAGAGAGGGCTTGCCTGAGTGATGGGATTACATAACAGCCTGGGGAGCATAGAGAGTTGCATTGAATGACCTAGAGTGACCTCAGTGGACTGCTTGACAATGTAAGGGAATACAACAAGAGCCTCAAAACAAATTCAATAACTAGCCTAATTTTGCAGCTTTTATTTTTCATATTTAAGATTTTAACAGATTTAATCCTTATGTGTACATGCTGTGAAAATAACATTCACAGTACTTACAGGAAAAAATTGTGCCGTGGCCAAACTTGGGCAAAATTTAAGGTACAGATTTTATATTTATGCTAATAACTTAAAAAAAATTGCAAATTTCAGATCTAATTTTCAGTGTACAATTAAATCTTGATTAAATGATGTTATATTCCTGATAAAAAGTCTCAGCCATTCTTATGTTAAGTGAGTAAATATATATCCTGATTTTTTACAAAGTGCATTATGTTTGGGCCTATAACTTCAACAAATTATGCAATATTGACCTAAATTTTGGTATGTACATAGGATATGTATGGAAGAATATGAATATTTACAATTACATCTAACATTATGCCAATTTTTGGATTACCAGGTAAACAAAAGTAGGTTCATGATGCTAGAAAATACAAATACATTAAGTCTTCTAAAAAACTTCAATAGCTAGACTATTTTTTAAGCTTATACTTTCAAATTCAAAATTCATCAGATTTAATCCATAAGTAAACTGGCTGTGAAAATTAAATCAAATGTACTTATAAGAAAAAACCGTGCCATGGTCAAATTTAGGCAAAATTTAAGGTACCAATTTTTTTATTTTTGCTAACATTTTTAAAAATTTAACAGATTTTTATCTAATTTTGGGTATACAATTTAATTTTGATTAAAAAAAGTCCATAGCTTTAAAATGTTTTGTGTTAAGTGATCAAATATCTTTCCTGATTTTTTACAAAATGCATTATGTTTGAGCCCATACCTTTTTTAAATCATATAATACGACCTAATTTCTGGCATGTACATAGGAACTATATAGAGGAATATTTATGGTAAATATGAGGAAAAACAGGTGAGTGGTTTCGTAGTTAGGCTGTCCTGAAATGTGAAAATAGGTTTTTAATAAAAAAATTGAGGTTTTTCCTTAATTTCTCAAAGGAACAAGGTCACAAAGACCCAGTTTTTGGCTTGGTAGGAGATCTTGGGGACATCTAACATTATGCCAAAAACCTTGGGAGCATACAGAGCCGCACTGAATGACCAACAGTGACCACAGTGGACTGCTTGACAATGTACGGGAATACAACAAGAGCCTCCAAAAAAATTCAATAACTAGCCTAATTTTGCAGCTTTTATTTTCAAATTTCAGATTTTAACAGATTAAATCCTTATTTGTACATGCTGTGAAAAATAGATCAACAGTACTTACAGGAAAAAAACGTGCCATGGTCAAAATTGGGCAGAATTTAAGGTACCAATTTTTTATTTTTGTTAATATTTTTAAAAATTTAAAAGATTTTGATCTAATTTTGGGTATACAATTTAATTTTGATTAATTATAGTTATATTACTGGAAAAAAAGTCCATAGCTTTAACATGTTTTGTGTTAAGTGTTCAAATATCTTTCCTGATTTCTTACAAAATGCATTATGTTTGGGCCCATAATTTTTTTAAATTAAATAGTACAGACCTAATTTCTGGCATGTACATAGGAACTATATAGAGGAATATTTATGGTAAATATGAGGAAAAACAGATGAGTGGTTTTGATATTAGGCAGTCCTGAAGTGTGAAAATAGGTTTTTAATAAAAAATTGAGGTTTTTCCTTAATTTCTCAAAGGCACGAAGTCGCAAAGACCCAGTTTTCAGCTTGGTAGGAGATCTTGGGAACATCTAACATTATGCCGAATTTTGGATTCCTAGGTCTTACGGTTTCAAAACGTGCCACATCTACGGACGGACGGACGGACGGACGGACAGACGGACGGACGACGGACAATGGACCACGACTATAGCTCAGATGACTTATAGTCAGCTGAGCTAAAAATGTTTGCAAACATTTATAACATGTCAATGCTGGCCTTTATTCATGCAAAAATTAAGGATTTTATGGTAAAAGACCCAATAAAATACTGGAGGGTAACATCTACTATCCAAGTTATTCTGTATATCAGTATATCAATTAAATGAAAATTCCTCAGTGACACCAAGCTCACCATGAGCCTGACCCTGTCATTGCTGCAAAGTGTCTCCAACAAGATCACCACAGAAACACATGTTTACAGAAAATTCTGTCTAAAGTGAGGAATCACAGGTTCTGTTGTCATATCATAAAAATACCAAAAAAAATAATTGACACAACCTTGAGTACTGAGTAAGTAGCCGTTGTACCAAGGCCATCTTGTATTCATTGTGTAATGGAATCTCCCTGGAGGCACAGACAAGTCACAGCAGCAGGAATTTTTCTTTGCCCAGCGTGAAATTTGCTGGGTGTGAATTTGGACTGCTATCCTTAAATAAATATAGATTACCAAGTTCAACTTGTGCTGAGGCTGAACAAATGCAATAAACCATCTCCAGCAAGAGCCTGCTTTAGCAGAACATCAAGCAGCCTACTTTCTTGAGCTATTATTTTATTTCCCTCAGAGTTCAACGACACCCCGAAAGTATGCACACACCAATAAAAGGGAAATACATCCATCTGTTGATATATGGCCAGGGAAACGGAGGCAATTACCCCTTATAATTACAAAAATTCTAAAACATTCTACAATGTTGTAGTGCCAGAACACAAAAAAACACTTATCACACTGAAGAAAAACACTTCACATCACAGGATGTTTCAGAAAGCAAAAAAATACATTTATTATTAAAGTCAAACTGGTGCATTGTCTCTTTCCAGGCTGCCTTTATTTATTTAACTTTTCAGTCTAAAGAACCTAACCAGAATAAAGCCAGACAAAAACAAAATGAAGATTATTATTTGTGGGGTTAATAAATGAAACAAACATATCATTATGCATGAATTATTTGGCTGTTTTCAAATATTAGCAGTTTGCTTTTAGTCTTAATTACCGGTACCTTTTTTTAACAGACAGGTGACTATAGTGGAAAACCCTTTCTACAGCAAGCATTTTTGTTCAGTTAATATCATTTATTGTTTAATCATGATGTCATTATTATATTACAACCAATACCTAAGTATTTGATAGTTTGTTTTTAATTCATTTTTTTTTCATTTAAGTTTTTATGCTACACACACAGAGCCAACCAGAAGAAAGGTAAAGATATGTGACATTTGTCTAGCTTGACCAGAAATCAATTTGAATAGATTATATAAAGGGACATAATCAGGAGAAATAATACACCTATTCTTTCATACTATCAGTTCATGTTTGCCTTTTACAGTTTTACAGGCAAAACCTTCCTAGCACACTGTCTCAGTGCCTTCCTTTGAACTGTGAAACACCTTGTTATGGTTTTGTTTGTTAGTAAATACAGTCCAGATGTGTCTGTTAGTATAACTCTGCTGGGAATATGTATTACATTTTAGGGCCAAGTCACCTCCTGATTGATAGGTGTTGAGGCCCAGTCAATGCACGGAGTTCAATGTCCTGTGTTTATGTTGATGCCTATGATCACGCCTGGTCCACTGTTTGTTTTTAACGCACATGTACAGGAGTAAGCTAATGGTTTCGGGGCAATATTTTCTTAGGTAATAATTCATTTAAAAAAGAAGACGCAATTTTTTGTGTTAATTCAACATGCTTTATAGGTGATAGGGCCCCTATAATGCATTTTCTGAATTCGTCAAAAGCTTATCATTTTATCTTTACCTCTTTTCAGACAATATTGTAACCATTCAAAATTTGGATTTTATAAGTTGCCTGTGAGTGCAGGAAAACAATTATTTCTGTTAGAGAAGGCATTTGACATGGAACAAAACTACAAGAACTCTGACAGTGTCAATTAAATGTAAATCACAAAATTATTCTGACTTGTAAACTACACTAGAAAAGTACTTACCGTAAAAAAACGCATATAAGTCGAGAAATTTGTTCCCAAAAAATTAATCCAAGAAAGGGGAGTCGACTTATGTGCTGGTCTAAGCCTGAGAGGCAAAATTTTGCACGAACTTAGTCAAACTGCCGGCCTGAATGTCTGTGGAAGCAAGGAAGACTGGAGTTAATTAAAACTTGAGTAAAACTGTTGTTTACAGCCTTGTGTTATCTCATAATGTATTATAAAAATCTCTGATAATAAAATTCCTGCCCTTGATCCAACGGATATGACAAAGCTGAGGACAGCTTACACTGTCACGTGGCCTTTTCAGATGATTGCTTGGTCGCGCGTTCTTTCAATTTAGATTATATAAAATGTAAAGAAGTCCGCGGAAATCCTGTTTCAGTAACACGCTTAAATAGTCATGTTTTTATTGATATCTGACACAAACAATCATTAGAAGTTTAAAATAAATGAGCAATGACGGAAAGTGTGAGAAATCCTTGGCTGTTCTATTATCGCGCAACTGCCGATTCTGAGTGTCAGACGATCTTCATTTCTGCAAAATACTTAAAGTATCGACCTGTTATATTTATTAATCTTAGAGTTTTTATGATGCCCAATAATTTTTAAATAGATTTCACAACAAAACAAATGACATTTTTACAGTTTAAAAAAAATTGGAGTGGTATGAATGTCAAAAACGAGTGGCCTGTCATACAATCACCTTTCCCCAGTGGCCTGTCACACTACTCTTGATGGTCATGTATGCTGCTTCAGGCCTGTTTTGACCTCCAGAATGGCTTGAAAAAATTTTACCTGATAGTTACCCTGAAAATTCATACTCGACTTATATGCGAGATTGACTTACATGTGAGTTTTTACGGTAAGATGTTTTTCAATTCTTACTTGACAGTGCAATATATATTCCCCTAATGAGTATCAGATTGCCTCCTGTTTTCATCACCAGTGCTTGTCCTTCATAATCACTCTCATGAAAAATGAACTAACAGATAAGTTATAATCCTAAATCAGCAACTTCAAAATGAATTGCCTCTAGAAGGCATCTCAGCAAAATTTAATTGAATCCACTGATTATACCTTTTCCAGGACTTTTACTCACACAAACAAACACAACAGCTGGCACTGGAGTGTAATTCATTATCTTCCCAAATATTCATGGCAGACAGATGACACAAGCTACAAGTACACTCACAGAAGTAAGGCAATTAAGCTTGGAAAAGCAATCTGTATATTACAAATGGGGCTGCTTTAAAACACAGGACTGTCTCGCCAAAGCTGTAGCAGACTACATAATGAACAAACAATTTTTCAGTACAGATTGTAGTACATATATGCAGACTATAATTTCACCACACACTCTTACTCTTCATAATGGTGAAGAATGAGTGGGTAAAAAATCTGGAAAACATATCAGAATTTGAATATTTATTATATTTTAATCTTTTTTTTTTAATTCATTACATCAACACAAAAAAATACACTTAAATGCTGTTATTATATACAAAGTATAGATCATATTATTTTAAAAGAAATTTCTAGCTGTGACACTTCTTTTACATAAAGGTGATAACTCTTTTTCCAATAAATCTTTAAGAATATCTGGGTGTGCAGCAAAGAGAAAACTGCACTGTTATATGTTAAAGTCATCACCATTCAGGGGTTATGACCTCCTTTAAAACAGGTATCTTTTATTTGTAACAATCAGGTAATAATAAATGTTATTACATATCCAACTTGTATAATATCTCTTCATCATTTTTCTTGTCTCATGATGTGACCTTGCCTACAAAATTGCCTGGGACATCATTTATTATATGGAAATATTGGTTATCACATCCAGTGAAGAAATATTCCATATTTAAAAAAAGATGAAGATCATTAACAGTTGAAATCTAATGGATTAGAGAAGGAAACCCTCCCTGAAGGAGGATATGTTGAAAATTGGATAAAATCATAACCCAAGGTGAGCCCATGTTGAAGATACTGGGACATCATCATTGAAGGAAGTCAGTATGGAGGGGGGAGAAATCATCACTGAAGGGAGCCCATGTTGAACAAAGTGGAAATCAATACCATAGATCAAGAGATAGAGTAATCTTAACTGAAGGAAGTCTGTATGGAAGAGATGTGTTAATCCTCAAAGAAGGAAGTCCATGTGGGACAGAGGAGGAAATCCTCACTGGAGGAATTCTTATGCAAGAGAGGAGAAAATTATCAATGAAGGAAGTCCATCTGCGAGGCAGGGGAAATTTTCACTGAAGGAAGTCCATGTGCAAGAGAGGGAGAAATTATTACTGATGGAAATCCATGTGGAAGAGAGGGAAGAATTATTACTGATGGAAGTCCATGTGGAAGAGAGGGAGAAATTATTACTGATGGAAGTCCATATGGAAGAACTGAGGTAATCAGTGAAGGCATCAAAGTGGAAGAAATGAGGAATTAAATCCTAACTGGAGGAAGTCCATGTGGAAAAGAAGGGGAAAATATCACTGAAGGAAGTCCTAGAGGGAGAGAGGTGGAAATCTGCTCTGAAGGGTGTCCATGTTGAGGAGAAATTATCACTGATCAAAGGACATTGGGAAAAGAGGGGAAAGCCATCACTGAATGGAGGCCTTGTGGATGAATGAAGAACATTTTAAGTGAAAAGTTCATGTGTGGAATAAAGATGAAATCGTCACTGAAGGAAGTAGACCAGGTTTATACCCAGGAGAGAAGAAAATCCTCACTGAATGCAATTCATGTAGATGACAAGATGTAATAACCATTTGAGGAATACATATTTTTAGAGAGTAAGAATAATGACTAACGGAAGTCCATTTAGATGAGAGGAGGCTATCCTAACTGAGAAAAGTTCACTCACAGAAGAGATAAGGATATCATCACTATAGACCTTATATGCAGAACTGACAAATCTACAACTGAATGAAGTCCATCTGGGATGAGATAACATTAACAATTAAAGATGGTTTTGTTGTTATAACCAGCCTCTGAGAGATACATGCCAAATCCTAACTCTACAGGCTTTGCTTCTTACCATCACAACATACAGGCAAACAGACCTGGTAAGGCCAATCAAGCTAACATGATGTCACAATGCAAAAAGACTAAAAGATAAACAATTAGGTAGCAAAGTGACAGAGAAACTCTAGTGATGTCTGTATGTAACAAGTTCACATCGGTCAGTCTGAGAGATATTAATGAGGATGGAGGAAATCTGTTTTGTTTACAAAATTCTTGAAGCCTTTAAACTCTTCCATAATGAATCAATGAAGTGCATCTTATTCCTGTATGAACTCTGCCTGTAACCTCTGAATAAGGGAAATAGTTTTATTACACTTAATTGGCAAACAAACTGAGTCAAGTTTTTTCCCTCCATTTTTAAATGCTAGCTTAACTCTAAGTATATGTAAATCTACAGAATTTCATTCTTCTTTTTGACTTCATGACAGGATAGTATCACATGCTTCCTCTCATTTTATATTCTGTTAACCATGCCTGGTGACTACTGCACCTGCAGGACATGGGTATGTAATCCCCCCATTGCTGGGTCATATGACAGGGGAACCCCAACAAGGTGCACTGACCTGTGACCTAAAAATCAAAAAGGTTCTTCATCCATGGGTGGATGAGCCATATATGTAAGATGAAAGGTTTAGGTCAAACGAATTGGCTTTAAATGGGTCCACAAGCTTTTTCAAGAAGTGGGCCTTGTGGCCGTGACCTTTGACCCTGTGACCTCAAAATCCATAGAGTTCTTAATTCATCCATGGGTGGGTGAGCCATATGTGGAAGATGAAAGGTTTTGGTCAAATGGTTTGGCTTAAATTTGGTCCACAAGCTTTTTCAAAAGTGGGCCCTGTGGTCATGACGTTTGACACCCTTGACCTCAAAATCTAATCTTCATGATCCATGGGTGGTTGAGCCATATGTGCAAGATGCAAAGGGTTTGGTCAAACAGTTTGGCTTTAAATGGGTTGATCAATAAGCTTTTTCAAGAAGCGAGTCCTTTGGCTGTGACCTTTGACCCTGTGACCTCAAAATCGAAAGGTTTCTCCATCTATGGGTGGGCGAGCCATATGTGAAAGATGAAAGGTTTTGGTCAAACGGTTTGGCTTGAAATCGATCAACAAGTCAATTCTGGATAGAGGGACAGACAGACAGACACAAGTAAAGAGGTGTTACTTTATAGCTTTTGAACTTCGTTGTGAAGGGATAATAAAGAACACAACACAAACATTATGATTAAGTTGAATGAGATTTGATATACACATAATAACTGAATGAAAGATATATGAATCACAAACTGAACAGATACAAAACCTTAGTATACAGTTTGTTTTGAAATACTGGTGGAAGAGAAATTTTAGTATTCCTAATATTTTATCTATTGATAATGGGCTAAGATATAATCTATTGGTAGAGTTCTTCTTTAGTTTAATTATTATTTGGTATTTTCTTTGCAATTTGTTAATGTCTTGTACTGAACTCATGATCATGGCCAGGATTATAAGAGGTCAATAAGGTCAACTATGGCTTCAATTATATATCTAACTACATGAATGAGAAACATTCTTTTAAACAATATTATTTTCTTTTCTTCAGTTTATAAGGACAAATTGTTTCTTATCTTCAAGATGATACAATATTCACTAGGTAAATAACAGATAGTTGTCATTCAGATTAAATTTATTTCTGTTGGCTATCTTAAAACTTTACCTGTATGATGAAGAGATTGACCTTGTGTACATATGAAATTAATTTTGAAATCATTGGTCGTGATAATTGATTCAAGATCATGGAGATTTTTTTGGGTATATGACTCTCTTCATTCTTTGCTGATACGTCACACAAACATCACAAAATCAAAAATAATTTGACCCTTTATCAGATGTTAATTGTTGTTTGAGAGACTTGTTATCAGATGGTGCCTAGAGGGTACACTTATATATTGAGTTAATGATAACAGTAATGCATGATGTGAGGTGTAGCATTTTCATTACTCATGTTGTCCCTAATGCAAGGCATGACCCATGCCAGGTAAAAAAAAAACTTCTCCATAAACATCAACACTGCAAATATATATCAAAGACTGCTACAGCCTTTTATCTGCTTATCTCACCCCTTATCTATTTACTGGATAATCATGGCTTATTACCACGTGTGCACAATGATTTTGAGATGTGGGTTATCTTTCTTAATAAATATGAAGCTGATAAACCTAGGTATGAGAGTACATACAAACAAACTGATGATGATGAAAGCATCCCCATGCCATCTGGAGCTTCCAGGATAAAACTTGTCCAGTACATCTTATTTGGGATGCTCCCATTTTCCATGGGGGTGTCAGGTGGTTAGAGCCACTCCACTGGTCTTGTCATGTCTGCCAGGCCAGACCACTGCATTCTGGAGCATTCTCCATCTCACAATGCCTGTACTTTACAACCACTTAGGCTGTGGTATAGGCTCCATAACATCACCTGACTACAGAAACTCTGCTCAAGTACCAGTAGTTTGTCACCTCCTGGTGGTATAACCTGAACAAGTACTGCCCATCCACAGATCCACAGGATCAATGTTAAGTCGACTTTGGTTTTGGTTCTCATATAATTGACTTGTGTGGTTTCCGAAGAGGTGTCCTCAATTGGTACCAGTCAGCATTGCATGGGCTTTTTAAATAGCAAGTGACAACAGTGAAGCAGTAATTTCAATATAAATAACAACTTTAAAGGTAAGGTATGCATCTCATGCATTTGGTTCATGCACAAACAATAATGCATTGTTTTATTGTTGCTTTAAGTATATTGCTGCTCTTTTGTCTAATTTTATATTGCCTTTGAGCTCTTTCAACATCCAGAAATTAACTTTTCTTCACCAGAGTACTTTCATAAGAGGAATATTTCAATTAAATCATGACCAACAAATGGATCTCAGTGAAGATCATGTGGATCAATAAATAATAAGTACTCTTTAATTGTGCTTAATTTGTCTGAAAGTTTGTTGATTTCTGTTTATATTAAAATTTGAGACCTGAATCCAGTAGATGTACAACCACAATAGAAAATACAGATAAGAACAGATGGACAATATCTTTTGGTGAATGTAGATTGCAGCCCATGTGCTTCCTGTTGTTGAGACAATAATCTCAAGCTCCATAGCTGATTGGCTTTATCATTTGTGAATTCATCACATCTTAATTTAAGTCTCTGATAAGATTTGCACTGAAACAAGTTCTAACATAGATAAAATTAATCCTTAACAAATCAGTTTCCCTCATGTTTTTTTAATTTGAATTTTCAACTTAAGTCAGATATGTCTCATTACATAAGAATCCATCCTACAAACTTAGGTGTGTGATATCATTTACTACTTATTAGTGGCATTAAAGTAAAACAAATTATCCCTACAAAAGGTATATGCATGGGGCAGCTCTGATTATACCTGCAGGGCTCTATTAAATTAGCTTACATGTTGAAGTCATAAAAAAACAGACAATGTCACAAAAGATATGCAAGCCACAAGACAAAAGTGGAATAACCAAAGGTTAACCAGAGGTTTACTCTCTATATATGGCTCCCTTTGTGCTCAAGAAAGCTTTTACATCTGTACATACAACACAGGTGATTTTTACTTGACAATCAAAGTCATAATCAATTGATTTTATTTCCCAAGGAACATCACCAAAAGAAAATTTATTCGTTTCTCATAAAAGGTTAATGTACCCAAAAAGCTCATTTAGTGAAAAGGGAAAAATTATTGCAAATGTCAATAAAATATATATTTTTTTTATTAATTAATGGTCTGAGAACCTACATGATCTAATGAACAATGCGGGGTTTATAAAGGAAGGAAGACATGATAATTAAATAAATGTAAAACTCAATAGATCCAATCTAACAGATTCTTTTTTAACAGTATTCACTAGAAATATGAAACTAAATGAAATACCAAGCATTTATATAATGAAACAGAAATTGCAAGCAGACATTTTATTATTCTTATATATTAATTTAATGCCATCTCTAGCCTACTCTTAAACAAATCCCAAACCTTAACTCCATTATACTGAGGCATTAAATTCATGGATAGGTCAAGAGAAGGTTGGATTTGTCATACAGATCAGAGGACAGTGATATAAAATGACATCTGTATTATGATACAACAACATTATTTACTGTTTTTCTGTGCAGTATCTAAAGTTTAGCATTGTTTGAGCATTTACCTCACACAGAATTAGTTTAATTCATTGACTTAAAGATTTTGAGCTTACTTCTCAGTTAACTGCTACAGAAAGTACAAATACTAGTATTTATTATGCATGATGGAACGCAGAGTAACTGATACTGATAGGGGATATATCTATATGTTCAATGATCACAAGTCTATATCAGTATATGGCTGATAAACATACTAAGTTTCATTCATAGTGAGACATATACAGTTAATAATTAATAAAAAGCCAGAATATTTAATATCTACAGAAAATTGAGTCTCATATGGCACAGGAATGACACTTTTATAAATCTCAAGAGAAGATATAATTATAGTAATTTTACAAGGTAAAATATATCAGTTATATATCTGAAGAAGATTCTCTTGAGGAATTAGTACAGAAATATATATATATTTTTGCTGATGTTACTTCCATTGACTGCAACATGTATAATTTTTTACATTACCAAAACGTTTTTGTATATCTAAACAACAGAAAATGAAAAATCACCCATATCTATCATTATACTAAAATGAAATACAATAATTTTTCATATTTAAGTATACCATTCATGCATTATAGTACAACTATCATATTACACTGAAGAGTATAAACGTTAAAGGTTTATTCTTGTCATTAGATTAAAGATACTTATTTTATATACTGTAAATAAGTATTAATATATCTGTGGTGGAAAGTGCTTTTAGACATATTTTATGGATATAATACTCTCAAAATGTAGTTTTTTAAATATACTTAAGTATTTCTCTGTATCACTTTCAAAAGACCCATCTTCAACTGTGTAATCCATTTTATAAGAAAAATATTACTTTGAACACATCACCAATGTTACTGATATTACTGTAGTAGAAATTTTAGAAGAAACTTTAATGCTAGATGCTCAATCAAAAGCTACGGTATCTCTTATTTGACATGTCTAAAATTTCACATCTGAAATAGTTTCTCTGTTCTTAAGTCCAGTGGACAATTTTGCTGTCTGGATGCAGTTGGCAAACTTAACATCCTTAGCTGATGTCCCATAACAACACAAAGCATGTATATAAATTCTTTTTGTTTGCTCCAAAAACATGCCAGATGTACAGGCTACAAAGCAGAAGGCTACAGTAACCCATCAAGGAAATGTTACAGCTGATGGAGGAGATCTTTTCAGGAAGAGACGTTGTAACACTGAAGGAGCTCAGGCCGCTTTTTTATTGATTCTGGAAAGACCTTCAAGTTGCCAAGTTGAAAGCCTGCAGCAGTCACTGTCAGTTTTCTAGTGAAAGACTTAATTCTGAAAATGTCACAAAGACGCGGTGACCATGAGACCGGCATGCTCTCCCCTAGCTTTATTGTGGTTCTTACAGTCTTAGTTCTATTTGTGTTGTCACAGCTATTTTGTGATCATTGCTGCCATTTCCTGAGAAATCCTTTACTTCTGGTGGTGAAGTAGCTTAGCAAGTTTTATTCTAGTTTTCTGTGCACATATAGACCATGTACATATATACACATGCATGCAATATTATAAGTTTCTGGTTATTTATTTCCAAAGTTCTTCTTATCTGTATGTACCATGTGACTGTTATTGTTTGCATTATATCACACATCAATAAAATATGCAAACACATAACACATACAAACACACTAGTATTTTACTTGTGGTACTAGCTTGCATTCAGAAACTACTCATTCATCATTAGTTTTTTAACAGTACTGGTTTTTGTCAACAACTGTGTGCAAAATTTAACATCCGTAGCTTTCAGTTGTGAAGCAAAACTAATCTGATTGAAAAGAGACCTGGCAGAAAGGATCATCACCATAGCTGAGTTGACTATACTATATGCTGAGTAAAAATAAAAAAATGTATAGTCATTAACAAGAGACCTATGGGTCACGGCGCTCAGCTGAACTTATATATATATATTAGCAGTTTAACTAAGGGGAAATAGCCATCCTATTTGTTGATAATCAAATACTAAATATATGAATGCAAGGCAGATACTGTGCATTTTATGTACCACATCAAAGATGCAGGTGCCTCCCATGATCAAATATTTGTACAACTATCAGTAATTCAATTATGTGAAAGTAATATATGTGTTTAAATACCCACTGGGAACATGTGATATTACAATAGAATATAGAATAAGGGAGAAAGCGGAGATGAGCTTTTGTATAATAAAACACATTTAATTTATTAACTTATATAAATGCTGTAAAAAATTAAAATTGCACTTTTTTCAAATGAGCATCAATTAAATTTGATAAGTATATATTGTACTCTGTAATGTAGGAAATTAGTGACCATTTAATCATGCAATTAGGATAAAAAGGTGATTTATATGAAAGGATATGTTTGATATACAAAAAATGTCTAAAAGTAATTAATAATTTTAAAAACAGTTTAAAATATGGCTAAATCAGCTAAAAATTAAAATCAAGGAAAGTTTGAACAGTATTCTTGATTGAGTGCATCAGTGCATTGCAAGGCCTAGCAAGCATCAAGAGATATAAATGAAAATCCGTACTTTTACAGCAATACATCACTTTGTTGACACAATTAAATATGCACTTTAATCAATGTAGCCCCTTGTAATACAAAACAAAATCTAAAATGCAGCCAATGTCAAGTTAAGAATGAATACAATTGAGAAAATTAAAACATAATCTAAATTATGCTCATCTGTCCATGGAGGAAGGGGTGGGGAGGGAGATGAGAATGAAGCCTAGCTAAGCTGGACAAAGGGAGCTGCCTGCAGTGAAAAAGATTACACAACACCCACTACACACCCCTGTACTCCACTGGCTTGTTGTGAACAGTACTTCTAAAACTTCAATAAAAGCTATTCTTTTTTATTTATTCCTTTGAAATTTCATATTTTCAAAGATTTAATCCTTATGTATATCTGCTGTGAAAATAAAATCAACAGTGTGTACAGGAAAAAAATGTGCCATGGTTAAAGTTAGACAAAATTTAAGGTATTGATTTTAAATTTATGCTAATAACTAAAATAAATTAGAAAATTCTTTTATAACTTCTGGCATTCAGTTTAATGTTTAATAAATAAAGCCATCTCACTGTATGTAGAATTTAGGATGCATAGGTCCAACAATTTCAAATTGTGCCTTGTTCATGGACATCTGGCCAGCCCGACAGATGGACAGACAATGGACAAAGGATCCTCGCTATAGCTCAGATGACTTAATTATAATCATGATCAGCTAAAAAAGTCGTATACTAAAAAACACATGAAAATATGTTTCACTAAATAGACAATCAACTGAGATCTAGGAATCATAAGTTGAACCAAAGCAGGTGGCATATCACAGATCATGATAAGGGACATCTGTAGTAACTGTGTCATGAACCTCATGTGGGACATAAACCAAGCACAGGTTTGTCTGTTGTTCCCATGTCCTTGTTGCAGTGATTCTGTCATAACAATTGGGCAATGTCAGATATCATCTGGACCACGTCCCTTCACCAAGTCATTGTACCCATCAGCTGATGAGAGGAGATGATGGAAGCAGCCCAGCTGGCTTCATATTGTGACAGCACTGGATTCATGAAACAATGCCAGTGATGATGTCAAGAAGTGCTCCAACAAGGAGGTCCATGAATTGTTACCTTCATTTTAATTGATCTAGTTGACTGCCTCTTAGCATGATAATCATCCCCTGTGTCCAGATGGGTGCCCTCACATAATACCTGCATAACTTTTGTTTCATGATGATCAGGGCACAATGCAGATGAATACTCCATACTAATCAGGCTTTTTGGTTTGATTGGCCAGTCATCACACATTACTTCAAGATTAGTTCCAGCATTTACCACCGATAATTGCCATCTGCCTTGTCAAAGATCAAATATGGCCACCAGTCAGCTATTGGAATTCCATTCAAAGGCATTATCTCAAGAACTGTTCTGGCAACTGCTGTAAAATGTTTCTTCTTCAGTCTGATCCTTATGAGAGGATGTGTACTAGCTACTGTATTTCATCCATATCAAAAATCTAATGTGGCATTATCTCAAAACTACACTATCAATAGCCATAACTCAATCCCTTATGAAAGGGTGTGCCATATCAAATCTCAGACCGTCAGATATCTAAAATAGTCCACAATAAGGTCAACAGGCAGTCACCCCTGAGGTTCTGGCAGGATCTCATTATTGCATATAAGGCACCAGTAGGAATCAAAACAAGGACTTGCAGCAAGAAAGGACCAATGCTATAACTACTTTACCTTTAAAGACTTTTATCTTTGGAATTATTTCTAAGGCAGGATGCTATACTTGAGTAGCTTTAGGATCAAAATCATTTCTTTAAGTTTGAAACCTGTAAATAGATTTTCAAGACACCTTACCAAAATATTTTCAATCTTAAACAAATTTTCAAGAAATTCGTCCATTTTCATAAGAAATTAGAAGAATAAGAAGAAATGCTGAAATAGATATTACTGGTGATGATCTGTATGAAGGTAGATCATTTTTTCTGGCACCTTTCTATCACCTCTCTCCCTTAATTAGTGTCTGGTCTACTGATGTAGATGGACATAACCACATGAGATGCCTGTTACCTTAAGGCTTCTGGATTTCATGTTTAATATGTATGGGCTATGGAGGAATAATCAAGGAGTGATAGCTAGTCATTAAATCATTACAGCAAACCCCTGAGGTTCTGGCAGGATTTCATTATTGCATTTGAGGCACCAGTGTAAATCAAAACAAGGACTTGCAGCAAGCAACGACCAATGCTATAACCACTAGACCTTTTAGGAATTTTATCTTTGTTTTTCATGATTTGAAATAAATATCCCAGGCATATGTAGGCTTTGAATAACCTGCACCTTGCTAGCCCTGATTTAATTGACATTTTTACTCTGTCATTTTGGTCTTTCAATATTATAAAGTCTTTCAGGTTTTCTGAAGTGTGTCTGCTACTAACTGGTAGCTCCAATGTCTACAGTTCCATGAGAGAACTTTTGAAATATATGAAATTAATACTATATTTTAGGATAATTTACAATTTGCAGCTAATTCTTGTAT